>CM019067.1:196902581-197502581 GCA_009667805.1 Leptobrachium leishanense
TGTCAGACCTCTCAAATGACATACATGTTCTGATAGCTGAGTCCAGTGTCAGATCTTTTTCCCGCAATACCTGAGCACGAACTGCATCATTGTGGATTCCACCGACAATTCTGTCACGTATTAGTTCATCGGTTAATGCACCAAAATCACATCTTTTAGCCAGCAATCTCAATGTGGCCACATAGGATTGAATTCCTTCATCAGATTTTTGAGCCATCATGTTAAATGCATGTCTGTCCATTATCACATTCTGTTCAGGTAGACAGATGTCATCAAATTTCTTGATTAACACATCAGGATCCTCTTTGTCCTCACCCTCTTGAAAGTTAAACGATTCATATTTATCCAGTGCATCTGAACCAGCCAAATTGAGAAAAGTATAAGCTTGTACCTTTTTTGATTTGTCTGAAAGTCCTGCTTCGCTGTACACGTCCCATTCTCTCCTGAATTTCAGCCAGTCCTTAGCAATGTCGTTATCAAAGACCAGCGCTTCTATGCGCCTTAGATTTTGAGTCATGATTCCTCAGCAATCTCACTTCTGATACCATGTAGATCTGCACAAACGACGATGGAGTCACCGAGTAAGCTTTTTGAAGACCTGCTTTATTCTCCTGGCATTCTGTGTGTGTGAGCCTCTGCTTCCTATTTCTTCTTAGACCCTTACACTTCCTGTCTCCACACAGCTATGTATAAATGCAACACACATATTCTACAGACGGCAGTCTCTACCGCCGCAATCGGGTGGACTTGCGAGGAGCAGAGCGACTCCCCGTACAAGCCTATGTGCATCCTGAAAGTGATCCTCCTGAGGCGCTCCATGCCCCTAGTCCTCCTGGACCACATCCTCAAAGCGGAGAGAATGCTGCTGTCCTTTCAGAAGGATACAATGAGAATGACCTAATACAGCCACATATTCCATCAAGTTTGTCTGTGCCGAACACCCCAGCCAGGAGGGTGGGCAGCTCTGTATCGATGCCTACTGGAGCTGCAAGACCTTCCCCAGGCAAAATCTCTGTGGCCTTGCGTAGCGGTCGAGTGTCAAGACCGCCAGATAGACTCAATCTGTAGTGTACCTACCAGTCACACAGTATGCTATGTTTAAGACTGTTCTGGATCTGTTTTAGGTTAACTGTTTACATAGTTTGTATTGAATGTAAAAAAAGGGAGATGTTATGCATTGATTATGCTTATACTTCCTGTTTCCTGTTCTGACCTCTGACCTGGAGGCAGTTCTATAATCCAACATGATTCCTCACACAAGCAGCTTGCAATGTCTTCATTTCTACATATGAAACATAAATGGCCTGATAGTTTGTGATGCTGACTAATAAGTCGGGGCAGTAAATATAGCAATAAATATAGCCCAGTTTCTGAGCCCGCCCCTAGCAACTACCCTAAATGGTATATGTGTAAAGCTATATATGTGTTTGTTATATGGCTATGTATGGATATGAGAGCTTGTCTGGACCTGTGTTGTGTTATTGCTTTTGGTGCTTGGTTCTCAGTGACAGGCAGAGCATGTGCCAGAATGCAGACTGCAGAACATTGCTGTGCGAGGTCTGTCAGTTGTCATCTGAGCAGCAAGAGTTTATCCAAACAGAAGTCGTTATGGCCTTCTGTTTGGATACGTATACCGAGAGTTGGCCTCTCCTGATACAAGTTGACATCTGTATATATATGGATGGTATCAGGTTATTGATTGTGCAGCCTAAATTTTATTTAGTATTACTGAGCAACAGGAGGCTAAACCCTGTGCAATGTTCTGGGGAAAGGGAGTGTGATGAACACAGCCTGCAATCCAAACTCTGCTCTGCCTGTCATTGCAAACCAAACACCAGCTCTTAGCCAAAATTGGTAGAATGCCCCTCCCGAAACTTGTGTCTGGATCCGCCTCTGTCCTCTGCAAACTTGAAACATGTCACAATTTTTTTTAAACAACAAAGGTTTCTTTTAGGTGTTATTATATAAATAACATTCTAGTTCAGTGTTTTTATGATAAGGACACACAAGTAAAGGCTTTCATAGTTCGTAGAGTGACCTGTAGGACTTTTGCTTTGGCCCTTTGGTTAATTCACACCTTTTTCATGATTGCCTCTTGTGTTCCTGAATTTCTTTTACGGAATGCCTGATCCTAGGGATTTCAATAACGGTCCCGAATTTTCTCTCTTTGTAGATATCTTGTCTTACTGAGACTTCCTGAAAACCCAGATCTTTAGTAAGCTTTTGTCACTTTTTGCAATATGCATTCTTAAAAATGTATTTTTAGAATCCTGTGAGAGTTGTATAAATTAATGCATGGCTCACACTATCCATTATTTCAGAAGAACAGATTTCTCAGGCACAAGGTTTTCTGTGCAACCCACACTCCCAATCTCATTTCCATAAATTAAACCCCTGAACAAAATAGTGTTTGGAAAAGTCATCTACACACCAGTAAATTAATGTTTTCCAGTCTGTTTAATCAAGCCCGATTATGAATGATTATTCAAAGTCTTCAGTCAAGACCTTTGAGTTGTTGTTGATGTGTTATTAGATTGTGTTTGTAATTGTGACTTAGATGAAGATCAGACCACATTTTAAAAGTGATCAATGCAGAAATTCAAGTCATTCACAATCCTTTTTTTTTGCTGTTCTTGGTAGTGTTACAAAACTATAAGTCAGGCTTTCAAAGAATACATTAATTTTCTGGATGAAAAAAAATAATACTTGAAATAACATTTGTTGGTCTTTATAAACATTGGTAGAAGTGTATTTGTTGGCCAAGATGTTACAGAATTGTTACACAATGTGTCAGTGGTCTAAATATAAATATTTTCTTTTAAACCTTTCTTCAAGCTTGTGATGAGTCAAAAGATTTTTAGTTTCGTATGGTGCCTTCAACTTCCTATATCTGGCCCTGTTACATCTTTCTATAGGTAAATAGGACACTCTTTAACCCCTTCACACCCAAAATCGAGTTATTTCGATTTTGCATTGTAATGGATTGAAAAGCATTCATTAGCATATCAAAGAGAAATTTCACACCTTTTTTATTGAAAACAAATAGATTCGTTATACGTTATTTTGTTCCGTTTCGTACACATCACGAAGCGTTCAAAAACAACTCCTTATTTGGAATTCCTTCCGAATAACGAACTAACGGGACTTTGGACGAATTGCGATTCGTTACAAAACTAACTGCACATGTCTAGTGCTCAGCTACTCATCAGGTTGGCTTGGCAGAGCTTCATTTGGAATACGGTCTAAAACAAAAGGAGAGCCAAATTTGCTGACTTCAACCATAAATGCATACCTAAAAGGAGTATTGGAGCTTTCATCTACATTTACCCCAAAAGGAAATAGTAGTGCAGTATTTAAGGTTCACGTTGCCATTAGATTCAAGTGAAGGCAGACATATAATTAATTTCCAGGAAAAAGCATGTATTTCATATTGTGCATGTGTATATTTATACATACAGTGGCAAGAAAAAGTATGTGAACCCTTCGGGATTACGTGGAGTTTTGCATGAATTGGTCATAAAATGTGCTCTGACCTTCATCTAAGTCACAACAATTTGAAAAACACAGTCTGCTTAAAATAATACAACACAAACATTATATGTTTTCATGTGTTTATTGAACAGAACATGTAAACATTCACAGTGCCCGAGTGCTGCCCAATGGATCAGTCCAAATTACAGAAGGGGGAGCCCCTGGCCTGGCTCTGAGGAACGTAGTGCTTGTTGCGTATTTTCCGGCAACCCTCTGCCCTTACAGGATTCCCTTCGATCTGGACCAGTTCTTTGGTGGTGAACTTAAAAGGAAACAAAAAAATCCACCATGGTGCAGATAAGATAGTAAAATTTATTCATTAAAAAACAAACTTAAAACCATTAGAAATGGGTCAGTGAGCGTGCTGAGACTCGTTTTGCCGAATACATGGCTTCATCAGTCAGTCTCACTGACGCTCACTGACCCATTTCTAATGGTTTTAAGTTTGTTTCTTAGTGAATTACTTTTCCCTAAAATACCCTACAAGCACTACGTTCCTCAGAGCCAGGCCAGGGGCTCCCCCTTCTGTAAGTACCACATAGGGGGAAGATAGGGTCCAGTACCGCCATGCGCTGCGCAATTGTGTCTCTGTTATATATATCCACTGTAGGATTGGAAGATACCCAGCAGAAATTATTCGGTGACCTCCTGGACCCAGGTCCTACATCTATCCTTGGAAAAGAAGATCACCTCACACTATACGCAGTGACTTTGCTGTGACTATAATACGCTAGAAAGTGATGAATATATTCTCTTGCCACCTTTTGGCTATTGATGTTTTTTGATACTTTCCAAACGTGAGAATGTTCTATACTGGTTGTAGGAAAGTTTATCCACCCTTTTCTTAAAATTTTCTATGCCTTGTGGATTTCTTTATGTTATGTTGGTGCTATAGAGCAGCCCTCAAAATTTCCACTCGCCTGCTCGCATTTGGCGAATGGAAATTATCTGAGGGCGAGTAGGGCGGACTGTCCCGTGCTGGGGCCAGGTTCAGTGTGCCGCCGCCTTAATTCACAGCTCCGGTATCGGACTCTTGGAGTCTGAATCCGGAGCTGTCTTTGATCGGCGCTGCCCCCTCCCGTGGCGGCCCGTGATGTCCGCGTTTGCGGGTCACCTGCCCACCCATGTGATGCGTCACACACTCGTAGCGTATGATGCATCACATAGGAGGGACCAGGTGACGCGCGGGAGTTCCCAGACTCGTGTTATGAGTGTGGGAGGCACGCTGCAGCCAGGGGCGGATCCAGGAGGGAAAATCGCCGCCGGCGTTCTTCAGCTGTCTCAAGGAGGCGAGCGGCCGCTGATATGCAGCTTGGCCGCTCGCCTGGGATGAGAACCACCTGACCAGCTGTGCGGCTGGTCAGGTGGTTCCCGGCGAGCGACCAAGCTGCAAATCAGTGGCCGCTCGCCTCCTTGGGAAAGCTGAAGAACGCTGGCAGACGGAGGTGAGAGCTGGGGGCTATACACCCATGTGTGAGCTGGGGCTATATACCCATGTGTGAGCTGGGGCTATACACCCATGTGTGAGCTGGGGCTATACACCCATGTGTGAGCTGGGGGCTATACACCCATGTGTGAGCTGGGGCTATATACCCATGTGTGAGCTGGGGCTATACACCCATGTGTGAGCTGGGGCTATACACCCATGTGTGAGCTGGGGGTTATACACCCATGTGTGAGCTGGGGGCTATACACACATGTGTGAGCTGGGGCTATACACCCATGTGTGAGCTGGGGGCTATACACCCATGTGTGAGCTGGGGGCTATACATCCATGTGTGAGCTGGGGCTATATTTATATCCATGTGAGCGGGGGCAATATATATATCCATGTGAGCTGGGGGCATATATATCTGCCTGTCACTGCGAACCCAACACCAGCTCTTGGCCAAAACTGGTAGAAAGCCCCCCCAAACCTGTGTCTGGATCCACCCCTGGTGAGAGCGCGGAAGACCGCCAGGCAAGAACAAAGGAAGACCAGCCGTGGCCCGATCTGCCGCCTGGGAGTTGCACTGGTGAGTGACTACGGGGCCTGTGCCTATTTAAGGGGACCTGCGCCAATGTAATTAACATTAATTGTTAATGTTATTTATTTTTGTAACTTTATTCTGAATAAAACATTTAACTGTCATTTTGTAAGATATTTTAAGAGCTCGTGTTTAGGGGAGGAGTTAAGGGCGGGGTTAAGGGCAGGGGATAGGTGGGGCAGCTGGTGGCGAGTAACTCTTAATGTCTGGCTAGTAGCTTGGGACTTGAAATTTTGAGCCCTGCTATAGAGAGTATAGCAGGCTACTTGAACTGCATGTGTATTGTTGTGTTTTGCTGTGTCCCAGGCTTGGACAGAGACATGCAGCTTGTCACAGCTGAGGAGGATTTCCCCCTCCCTTTTTCCCTTTCTCTTCACCGGCAAAGGAAGTTGTTTAAGACAGGAAGATGCAAAGGATTCTGCAACATGTAGTTTCAATTACAAAGGGTCTATGCAATTTGTCAGGAAGAGAACTACACCCCCCAGCAGTGTCTAAGGGAAGGGGCGTTTTTCCAAGGGGGAAGTGCACGTGCAGAGCAAGGAGAAGGGAGAGAGGACAAGACTGTTGAGGGGAATGGTCCTAGGTTGCAGATTGTGCATGCAGCTGCCCTCGTGTGTTCAGCGAAGGAGAGATCCAGTTGCCCTCACGTGTTGCCGGTATCAGAAGATCGTGCGTCCGGCTGTCCTTGTGCATCCAGTGAAGAAGGGGTCCGTCTGCCTTCACTTGTGTTCCAGTGACAGGGAGCGACCGAGTACTTTCTGTGGAGAAGAAATCCAGCTGTCCTCATGCAATCTGTGGAGAGGGGTCCGGCTGTCCTTGAGTGATTCCAGCGCTAAGAGATAGCGAATGAGCTACCGCCCAGCAAGGAAGGGGTGAGCGTATCAAATGGAGAGAGGTATTCGGCCATCCTGCGTGGGTTGATATTGCTAACTTTATTGTCTGGCCTAGTTCTACTGCCCACGCAGTTGCAGCTAAAAGGAGGATACAAATCTTGTTGTTACAAATCTTGTTGTTCTGTGACACTTTGCGAAGATTTCTTTCTCACTTTGTGGAATACAAATATGGTTTCATGTTAAAAGGTACCTGTCAGGGATTACTATTCAATAAGAAACTTATACGAAACACAAATATCAATCGTTTATATTTCCTAGAAATTCTCCTAAATTCTTTTAATTGTCTGTGTTTTGCTTTGAAAAATACACTAATCAATAATCGGATAAAAATATATATATATTTATTACGTATACAAAACGTTTCAAATCTCATATCATAAACAAAAATTTATAAACCACAAATCCATCAGCACATAGAAACTAGCTTCACAATATATGTATCTCGTGTTAGTAACTGCATATATGATTAATATCATTTACCTTATCAGTTAGTAACTATACACAAATGGTTAATAAACATTTCTGCTAAATGAAAACAATTATTTATATTTCCCAGCAAACCAATGTTTAACAAGCTAGATCTTGTAGAGATATATGTATCTCTCTATACTACGTGGATCAACAAAAGATGAGCTATCACTTATTCTATTTTTAGAATGATAAGTAATACAAACTTATTTAGTGAATCCTCCCCTAATATCGAGAATTAAACTTCTAATCTTCTGCTTTTTATATGGTAGTTATATAATTCCTTGCTTATTAATTTCAATCACAGTAATTTCCAAATTCAATATATATATTTGTATATCATCTTTGCAACAGTTTCTTTAGGATAAATCCTTATATCCGATTCTTCTTCATATCTCTATATGCGGAATATAAATATTTTAGATTCTGGATCTAACAATAATCTGAGAAATCTCAGTCTATCTGTTGCAAGAAATACTCCAAATATATATAATTTATTAACCTTAAATTTGCTCTCTCATACATTACCTCCAATCTGGATTCAATGAGTTAAAGCCTTGGAATATTCTTTGATTGTTTTGGAATATGTGAAAATTATCAATGTCAGATAATCAATGCATGTGAGTTAGAGATGTGGTGTGAAATCTTGAGTGCATTGTGTCCTGGGATGGTCTGCTAGCGATGGTCTGCGTGCGATGGTCTGTTTGCGTGAATCCCTGTCTGAATGGATTATGTGCTGGTATGATCTGACTACATTGTAGTGTCCTGGAAGTCTGAATGCGTGAATGCTTTGCAACGAACAGTGCGGCTCCAATTATAGTCAATTTGACGTCACTGACAATATAGCTCTATATTAAATATAATATTTACTATCCTCAAGAGGGCAGTGTTGCACTTCAGATTAATGCCACCATTTAATTTTTAGATCTCTTATCTCAGATCAAGAGGTCAATCTGACTTACAAAGACCCTCTATTTTCAATGTAGACTCTGAGTCTGTCTTGTCAAAATTAGATTTATGTCTCCGCTCCTCTCAAACTGAGTAAATTCCTTTCTAGTTAAATCACAGAATCTATTCTTCAATACTATTTACCAGTTATACTCAACAAATACTTATTGGAGCATCTATTTCCTACTATAAATATAATAAAATATAACTTGATTATAAGAATATTTTTCGTGAATATAATCATACATTTTGCAAAAATTTTAACTTTTATTCCTATACCCAAAAAGAAAATATCTTTTTGTTTTAAAGACTTAAGACAAACCAATAAATGTAATTATGACATGTCTAGCACTTAGCTTCAGCATTATATCACACAAAGACATTTTAAGGTTCCCTCATGTCTGGTATTTCTAGAAAAAAATTAAGGTTTCACCTAGCCGTGAACTATTTAAAAAGAAATCTCTGTTCATTTCTAAAACTAGAGAAAATTGAAAAAGAAAAGACTTTCTATTTAAAACAAAATGGCTACAGGCATCCATTTTAATTTTTCCCTTCTAATATACCTGACATAACCCCCCTTTGGTTTCATCTGTTCCTTGTTCAAAAGAGAACTTGAGGAAAGCATGCAATATTTCCACCTTTACCAATTAGGCTAGGTTTCCACCTTTCGAAACACGTTTTTCTTCTTTCATCCATTTAATAATTGAAGATGCAGTGTTTTTAAACTTCAATGTACGTACTTTCTTTGTTAGTACAATCATCCAGACAGTTAGAAACATAATTACTATACAAATCACAATCTCTGTAATTTTCGGCCCGTTATAAGCAGATAGCAATTGATGATCAAGCTGTGAATCCATTGGAGCATAAATCGTTAGATTAGCTTTCTTTATCAGAAGTTCAATGGTATGATCAGGCTTGTTCTCTAGCATAAATTTAAAATCCGGATAAAGAGTAACGTCTCCGATAACAACTCTTGATTCTTTAGAAACTTTCACGAGAATCACTGGTGTAGATATCAACACTTTCTGGTTTTGTACCAGATCCTTCCGGTAAACATTTGCTTCTCTTTCTGTGTAAAACAGCGGTTGCAATAAAATATGCAGCAAATCTTTTCTTCCGGTGGTTCTTGTACATAGCAATCAATGGTTTCCTGGCTTTATCCAGCATGTCTTTCACGCTTGCATGAGCTTGATTCACATGGGACTTTAACATTCTCCTTTCCTTCAGAAAAAATCCAGGCGCGTCTTGGATTATAATGCCAGAAGACGGTCCTGATTCCAGTATTGGATCTGCTTGGAATTGTGCAGAAAGCAATAGAATTGTCCAGATAATCGCAATATCCTTGGTGGTCCAACTCATATTTGCAGATTAGCGTCGCAGTTCGGATTAACCACTTTTCTCTATTTCTGTTGAAAGAAAGAGTATAAATAACCATTCATAGATTTCAATCTATACACCAGTCAGTTTTCCTTAAACACAACTAGCGCTTTCACTCAAATTTCCTTTAGAGACTCTGATTAAATTTAATTAAACGTACGGATCTAGTCTATCTACTAACTTGAGTTAAACATCTGAATGCTGGGAAGGAGAGTCACATGTTAATCAAAACATCACTTCATATGATACCAGTTAAGTGTCTTCTTCTGGTCCATTTTCACACATCCTGAGGTGAGATCCAGGATGACAAACATGCAATTGAGCTTGGCAGTTTTATTTCTTCTAGAAATACACAACATACATTTTTCAATAACATTATGACTGTCTCCGTCATTATCTAGATCAGTTATCCACTCATCTTGAGGATTGGGGTATCTGATCACGTTAAGGTTAGCCATCTTATTCAGCAGCTCCCTGCTAATATAGCAATTTTCCTGGCGCAAATCTAGCTTAGCCATTTTTTCTCTATCTAAACTATTTACACGTATAGGGAAAAATACCTCTTCATTATCTTCTCTATTTCAGTTAAGAACTGAGAATGGTCACAATGCCCATTTGGTTCTGTCTCTCTCTTGTGGAGGTGAATAATTAGTAGGAACCTGCGAATCATAAATTTTCACTCGAATCGAATCTCGAATCGAATTGGCTGTTAGGCTCGAACTCGAAACGAATATCGAATCGAATCGAAAAATACGATAAAGCCTGGATAGGTATGCTTTGTTTGTGCATGCAGGTTCAGCTGGCGTTACAGCTGCAATCTAACAGATGGGCTTAATATAATAGCCATAGCAAAGTACATTCATCATAAAAATCAAACTTAAAATAAAAACTTCAATAATTCAATTACAAGCTTAAATTATTGCAACTTTGCAAGCTTTATTGAAATGATTTTAATAACCATAGTAAATTACAAAGTTACATTAGGGCTAGGTAGGGCTGCATAGCCTTTATTTAGCCTTCCTCTATAAGTTTTATAATTTTTTTAACTTTAGTCTAGTTTACTTGAGGGATGTGCGATGAGGTCAATCAATGGCTGGTGAGGCTAGTCAGAGCCAGATATACACAGACAGATATTAACTAACTTTCTGCGGTTTGTCTTTAGTTGTAAATAAAACTAAATTATATTTTACTCATTCACTGTACCAACATATATTATTTTTCTCACCATTAATTAAATGGCCTTTCTAAAGATACCATTATTTTCGAACAGACGCGTGGCTGCAGACCTCCTGAGCAGCAGGCAGCAGCAGCCTACGCGATTTGCATAGCGGAGAAGCATACAACCGCTATGCAAATTGCATAGGCTGTAAAAGAATGCGCATAGAGGAAAGGGCAGACTGGCAGAGGACAAAGCCAACAGTGGGGGAGTGCGGAGCAGGAGGTGAGTATATTTTATTATTTTAACGCATGCTTAATGTCAGGTGACCCGTGAGGCTGACCTTTCTAGCAGTGCTCAGGAAGTAGGCAGTGCGCGTGTGTTCCTATTCGAACAGACGCGTGACTGCAGACCTCCTGAGCAGCAGCCTACGCGATTTGCATAGCGGGGAAGCATACAACTGCTATGCAAATTGCATAGGCTGTAAAAGAATGCGCATACAGGAAAGGACAGACTGACAGAGGACAAAGCCAACAGTGGAGGAGTGTGGAGCAGGAGGAGGTGAGTTTCTTTTATTATTTTAACGCTGGCTTAATGTCAGGTGACCGTGAGGCTCTGCCTCACCTGCCTAAGCTGACGGCACGGCACGTCCCTGCTTTACTAACATGTGTATATATATTTGTCAAAATAGTAGTAAATCTTTGTTATTCCGAGCCCAAATCAGAGTTTCTGCATTAGTTCTCTAGAGGTTGTAGCGAAGATCTGTTATTATTTGTCCGCCAACTGAATTAACCCTTTCTGATGAACAGTTCGTTGCTTGTATAGCCAGTAAGTTGCGCGCCACAATAGACAACAGTGGTAGGATACTTTTATTTTCCTTCCAATACTGCAACGGATCACTATCACGTTCACGTATGGGCTGCTTCAAATATGCACTGACTTCACTTTCAAGTTGTTGAGCCGTTGACCAGGTGCTGCTGGCTTCTTCTTTCTTTGCATCGTCTCCTTTTTTAAAAACGGAATCGAGCAGGCTTCCTTTATGACTGGACTTGTCGACAACAGTTGACTCAGACTGTATGGCGCTATCGGTGGCACTCGTCTGGGCATTGGATTCAGGTGCACCGGAGCTATTGCTGGTAGTAAGCCAAGGAGAAGACGACAACAGTGCAAGATTCTCTATGTAAACTTTTGCTTGTGTCACTTGATGTTCAGGGAATAACGCAGTTTTGAATCTGGGATCAATGAAAGTGGCTGCTAATAGGTAGTCTTTGGACAAATCAAATCGTGTATTCAGTTGACGTAAAAGCTCATTACGAAAGCATTGAATGCCAGGCGTAGCAAGAGTGGCACTGGCAAGCTCTCCTTTTAGAACCGAAATACATGGTATAAGCAAACTAACGCTTACATACGTGTCAGCACTCAAAATTGTTGTAGCCTCTGCTGTTGGTTTGAGTAATGGGAGAACATTCTTCAGCGTATCTTGCAACTGCGTTGAAAGTGGTTGTGGAGGGCTTCGTGCGCACTTTTTGTTCATTGCACAATCGACGACGGCCAACGAAATTGATTCGTAATTTCTAGAAACCCAATCCATCAGCAGATATGTACTATTGAAACGCGTTGTAACATCAAGTGGTGGTTTGGATTCGGGTAAGCCCTTATCAACTTGATATTTTGTCAATACAGCTTGTCCCACAGTTGATGAGTGAAAAAACCCAGCAATGTAATGCAAACAGCCTATAAGATTTTTTACTGTTCTTTGAACATCCAATGCTGCATTTATAGTGAGCTGCAAAATGTGAGCAGCACAGCCATGCCACTGTATGTCCAGGATTTTAGCAGTACAAGGCATTGTGTTTGTTGTGTCTGTTGTGGCAAATAGGATTTTCTCTTCACCAAATCCATGCTTAGCAAACTCGTTGGAAATTATTTCAGCAGTTTTCCTCGCTGTATGGTCAGCTTCCAAATTCTCTAGGTTGACCACAGATAAGCAACGTTATTGCATTACCCACGATGACTCGGATATGTAATGTATTGTAAGCACCAAATAATTTGACTTATTGTCAGCCTTCCAGTGATCAAACGTGATGGATGGTCGGCAGTCATTAATTTCAGACCTGAGGAACTGCACTAACTTCTGGTGCCAGTTATTTGCCATGTCATCAAGTTTACGCGACAGTGTGGTTGGGTGGGGCGGTTGATAGCGGCCACTAGTTAACACTGAACACAAATTCTTAAATCCACTTCCTGCTGCACTCTCAAATGGCTGGCCATCTGCTACAATAAACTTCAAAACTGCTGCATCATACTTTTTTTTAGTAGACGGGTCAAGTGTCAAACTGTACGCTGAAATGCAAGTCTGCTTTTTCATAGCACGGCCTTCTGTCATTGGCAGTGAATGACGTCGTGCCACTGCCGACACCAATGTTTTCTTCTTTGTATCATCGGTCTTGGCCTGTTGATACACGGACAGATGCTTTCTTTCTAGGTGAGTCCAAAGATGGGACGTTGTGCCAGTAGCTTGCAATGAGAATGTTTTTTTGCATACTTTGCAAGTTAAGGAATCTTCCTTCACTTCAAAATGATTTTTCACAGATGACATTTTGAATTTGATCATTGATTGGTCTACAAAGAAAAAGAATTGATTAAAAAAAAAAAAAAAGGTGGCTTAATTAACCCTTTCGCTGCTGAGGCGTTTCATGCCTCTGTGCTGAGGTCATATTTACCGGTTTTGCTCATCATGTTTAAACGTGTTTTGAAGGCTTATTTTAGTATATGACCCAGACATATCGTTCTTAACGTCAGACTCGGCAGATTAATAATATGTCATTATTATATAACAAAGAGGGTTTATACTGTGGAAACACCCAAAGACAATGAGCAGCAAAAAACACCACCCTGATATCCACCAAATTCAGAAAGCATATAACATGAAAAACAAAAAATTGGTGGTGTTGCGCTAAAAGAAAGTAAAAAAACTTTTGTATGGTCTATTTTGGAGGCATGCTATTCTGCACAGCAAGGAGAGAAAGAAAGTTCTATTTCTCTATAGTTCGTTCAGTGGATATCTAGTCCCTGTTGTAGAAAGGATTTTCAGTAAAATCTTCCAAAACTTTGGAACGAACGACCACTTCTTTGGTGAATCTTCATTAAAAAGTATATATCTCGGAAAAGGAAAAACTCGATAGTGTTATACCGTTTATTAATATATATACAAATCTACTGACATAATATACGTACAGAAAAAAGGGGTAGTGGGTTTAGGATTTGATCTCACCCACTGCCAGATAAAACATCGCGTCCCGTCAAGCCTTTATAAAACAAACCACCCGGAGCTCCCGGGCTGCTTCCAAGGTGGTCACTCAATACCAAAGGTGGGACCGCGATGATAAAGTGACGTAGTGCTGACGCGTTTCGCCCCGCCCACGGGACTTCATCAGAGCATCTGATGAAGTCCCGTGGGCGGGGCGAAACGCGTCAGCACTACGTCACTTTATCATCGCGGTCCCACCTTTGGTATTGAGTGACCACCTTGGAAGCAGCCGGGAGCTCCGGGTGGTTTGTTTTATAAAGGCTTGACGGGACGCGATGTTTTATCTGGCAGTGGGTGAGATCAAATCCTAAACCCACTACCCCTTTTTTCTGTACGTATATTATGTCAGTAGATTTGTATATATATTAATAAACGGTATAACACTATCGAGTTTTTCCTTTTCCGAGATATATACTTTTTAATGAAGATTCACCAAAGAAGTGGTCGTTCGTTCCAAAGTTTTGGAAGATTTTACTGAAAATCCTTTCTACAACAGGGACTGGATATCCACTGAACGAACTATAGAGAAATAGAACTTTCTTTCTCTCCTTGCTGTGCAGAATAGCATGCCTCCAAAATAGACCATACAAAAGTTTTTTTACGTTTTTTTACTTTCTTTTAGCGCAACACCACCAATTTTTTGTTTTTCATGTCATTATTATATGTATAAGTCATGACCTGTCTGTATATTATAACAAAAAATGCAATAAAATATGAATTTTCAATAATTTACAACATGTAAAGTGTATTTTTTTCACATTTTAACATGCGAGCAATTGCGGTTATATTTTGTATGGGGTGCGCTTGTTAAAAAAATTAGAAATGGGGTCTCGTTAAATTTTTTTGGGGGGAAATTACGCGATTTTTAACAAACGCACCGCATACAAAAATCGTTAGTGCAGCATCATTGTTCACATTATAATTGAAATGGGAACAATATTGCTGCATTAACAAACCAAAAAAAAAAAAAACTTGTTTATTTTTTTTTTATAATTTTTTTTTAAATATTGTTTTATTTTTAATTTCTATTTTTTTAAAAAAACCTTTTCACAGTCGTGTTTGGTATCGTTGGAACGGCCATGCTCTGGCCGATCCAACAGTACCAAACTTTAACCCCTAGCTGCCACGGATCGGGAGATAGGGGGTTAATTGGAACTCCCTATCTCCACCGTTGGTGGCAGCTAGGGGTTAACTCCAGGACTGGCGTCATCGTGCATAGCACGATGACGCCAGTCCTCAGGGGGAGTTCCCGGAGGCTTGGCCGACATCCAAGATGTCGGCCAGGTCCGGGAAAGGATCACGAACCGGCGCTTTTCAGCGCCGATTCGTGATCCGGCTCCCCAGGGGTTAATGACAGCCACCGTTTGGAAGGGCAGGCTGTGCCCTTCCAAGCGGTGCCTGTATTAACCCCCTGATCCCCGGCGATCGGGAGGGAGATAGGTCCCCCCCTCCCTTTCAGGAGCCGCCTCCGCACATGCGGGGGGGGGCGCCTGAATTAGATGTCATCGCGTCGCCGCGATGACATCTAATGTCCCCGCCGGGCTCCCGAGTGCTGGGCTGACATCCAAGATGTCAGCCCGCACTGGGGGGGGCGCAGCAATCCGCCAGAATCCGGCGGATTGCTGCCTCCTGTGCTCGGACGCGCTGAGCGCGTCCGTAGCACAGGAGAACCACTTGGCTGGACGCGCTGAGCGCGTCCATAGCAGCCAAGTGGTTAATGGGAAAATAAAGTGGTATTATATAAGTTGGGGGAGGCGCTTGTATATCTGTGCAAAGTGTTCCTTTCACAATGTTTCACATTCACATATATTATCTGGAGTCCCACACAGAGCAGCAAGGCCCCCATATAATATTATCTCCCCAGTCTCACAGAGCAGCCAGGCCCCCATATAATTTATTATTTCCCACACAGAGCAGACCCTAATTTATTTCTCTTGTTGCAGATATATAAATTAATCATACTGGCAAGTTCATCATAGTCATAGTACAGATTTGACTTTTAACTTTAAGCCCCTGGCCCACCCCCACCCCATGCAGCCATTCTCCTCTTCTGGTGACGATGAATCAATGATTAGATCCATTCCATCACCTGGCTTCCTGCAAAAGAAGCACAATATAAACGTGGCGGTGACAGGGATACTGATAATTAAATATTATATACTCACGAATCAACATCCCAACTTGGCTCAAGCGGCAGCCTGACGATCGCTCCTCTGTCCTCCGAACACGTCACGTCACCGTGTTCCTGTCCTCTTCGCACGGACTGACTGTGCCCGTCGTCGAGTCGTCTCCCGAGTCCCGACCTCACCTCAGCCTCCTCTGTGAACCGTGAGTGACAGTGTGAGAGTGAGCGTCACTCTCTCACAGGTCAGTCTTGAATGACTTTTTTTGTTCAGATTGGTCTACAAAAAATTAATTAAATTGATTAAAAATGTTTTTGATTAATTAAAATAATTATCTCCCACAGAGCAGTAGACAGCAGTGACCCAATCCATAATTATCTCCCACAGAGCAGCAGACAGCAGCGACAGCTGTGACCCCCAGCCATCCATAATCATCTCCCACAGAGCAGCCAGCAATGAGTGACCCCCATATTAATTATCTCCCACAGAGCAGCCAGCAATGAGTGACCCCCATATTAATTATCTCCCACAGAGCAGCCAGCAATGAGTGACCCCCATATTAATTATCTCCCACAGAGCAGCCAGCAATGAGTGACCCCCATATTAATTATCTCCCACAGAGCAGCCAGCAATGAGTGACCCCCATATTCATTATCTCCCACAGAGCAGCCAGCAATGAGTGACCCCCATATTCATTATCTCCCACAGAGCTAGGGATATCATAAAAATGAATATATTCAGCAGCAGTGCCCCACTAGATACCCCCCCCCGGCAGCCATCTTCTCATCGTCTGGCAAAACAAAGCGTTCTCAGGCCAGAGATATGAGTCCTACTCCTAATTTAATTATACTGATACTCACCACCAGAAATTGGGTCAGACTCAAGCCGGCTTGCACTGCAGCTCTCTCCTCCGAACACCCTCCGAACACGTCCAGACTCCAGACAGAGTGAGCGACTTCACAGCAGGAGCTCCCCCTGCTGCGTGCCTTCCTTCGGATCCTTCCACAGGCTCTACTGTGAACGGACCTTGATGTGGGCGGTGCCTAGCAGCGTGCCGTTCCTTCCCAGCCACGTGCAGCCATGTGCTGCGTGTCTGGGAGGCGCGCTTTGTGTGAATCAGCTGCGATCTTACAGATTCGAAAAAATTTCGAATCACACCGCAAAATCGAATTCGAATCGAATTCGCCCAGCGATTCGATTTCGAATCGAATCTCGAAGCTTCGCAGGTCCCTAATAATTAGCACGTCATTCTCCAGACATATATCTCAAATTCTCTCAGGGGAACACATATGGTGTTATAAACATAACAAGGAAAAAGAGTGTCATCTGCGCTCGTTTCTATGTGTTCCATGTACAACAAAAATTGAGGTTTTTGTTTGTTTCAATGGCCATTGCAACGTAAGCCCACTCGCCACTTCAAGGCACCTCTTTAGAGTGGGTACCTAACAATTGTAACCAAAAGGCCGCTCTACTGAGCAGCTCCAAGCCCCTCCAGCTGCTTTTCAGCGAAGGAGAGGCAAAGATGGTGGCTTTTATTTATACACGCACCAAACACTTCCCATTTGGGATCAAAAACAAAAACATGGAAAAAGGAACAGCTGCAGAACGACAGACTGGTGTTACAAGCATGATATACATAAATACAGAAAAAATGGCGTCGCGCTCATACTCACTTATTTTCGGAGCGGCAGCAACTGCCAGGAGTAACAGCCCAGTCAATGCATAAACATAACAAGGAAAAAGAGTGTCATCTGCGCTCGTTTCTATGTGTTCCATGTACAACAAAAATGGAGGTTTTTGTTTGTTTCAATGGCCATTGCAACGTAAGCCCACTCGCCACTTCAAGGCACCTCTTTAGAGTGGGTACCTAACAATTGTAACCAAAAGGCCGCTCTACTGAGCAGCTCCAAGCCCCTCCCAGCCCCTCTGTATTTATGTATATCATGCTTGTAACACCAGTCCGTCGTTCTGCAGCTGTTCCTTTTTCCATGTTTTTGTTTTTGATCCCAAATGGGAAGTGTTTGGTGAGTGTATAAATAAAAGCCACCATCTTTGCCTCTCCTTCGCTGAAAAGCAGCTGGAGGGGCTTGGAGCTGCTCAGTAGAGCGGCCTTTTGGTTACAATTGTTAGGTACCCACTCTAAAGAGGTGCCTTGAAGTGGCGAGTGGGCTTACGTTGCAATGGCCATTGAAACAAACAAAAACCTCCATTTTTGTTGTACATGGAACACATAGAAACGAGCGCAGATGACACTCTTTTTCCTTGTTATGTTTATGCATTGACTGGGCTGTTACTCCTGGCAGTTGCTGCCGCTCCGAAAATAAGTGAGTATGAGCGCGACGCCATTTTTTCTGTATTTATGTATATCATGCTTGTAACACCAGTCCGTCGTTCTGCAGCTGTTCCTTTTTCCATGTTTTTGTTTTTGATCCCAAATGGGAAGTGTTTGGTGCGTGTATAAATAAAAGCCACCATCTTCACATATGGTGTTATCCTCCTGCTCTCCTGGAGTCAGGGGCTTTGGCCTTAAGAAAGAGATATCAGGTGTCTGGCTATTTCTGAAGTGGACTTCAATAGAATCCGGCCTTTCCTCAATCACGTGGCAGTTATGCTGAGCGTGATGGGATTGGGATCTATCGTAGCTGATTGGAACATTTACTTGGGACCAAATGACCTCATTGATAACATCAATGATTGGATTTAACCTTTTAAGAAGGTCCATTCCAATGATTAGGCGATTTTGGGGCAGATCCACGATAAATTTTGGATGCCGAATTACTTTATTCCCCAATTTAAAATCCAATTTAGCTGTGCACAGAACTTTCAGAGATGTGCCACTCACACTCACTAGATTAGCATTAGATTTTTCTAATCTAGGATTCCTGGAGGACAGTTCTTGAACCTGGTCAAAATAATTAGCTGAAATTAACCCTTTCGCTGCTGAGGCTTTTCACACCTCTGTGCTGAGGTCATTTTTACCGGTTTTGCTCATCATGTTTAAACGTGTTTTGAAGGCTTATTTTAGTATACGACCCAGACATATTATATATCGTTCTTTCCGTCTGACTCGGTAGATTCATAATATGTCATTATTATATGTATACGTCATGACCTGTCTGTATATTATAACAAAAAATGCAATAAAATATGTATTTTCAATCATTTACAATGTGTAAAGTGGTTTTTTTTCCCATTTTAACATGCGAGTAATTGCGGTTATATTTTGTATGGGGTGCGCTTGTTAATAAAATTTGAGATGGGGTCTCGTTACATTTTTTTTGGGGGAAAATTACACGATTTTTAACAAACGCACCGCATACAAAAATCGTTAGTGCAGCATCATTGTTCACATTATAATTGAAATGGGAACAATATTGCTGCATTAACGAACCAAAAAAAAGAAAAAAAAATGTTTATTTTTTTTTATAATTTTTTTTTAAATATATTTTAATTTTTTTTTTTATTTTTTTTTTTTTAAAACTTTTTTCACAGTAGTGTTTGGTATCGTTGGAACGGCCATGCTCTGGCCGATCCAACCATACCAAACTTTAACCCCTAGCTGCCATGGATCGGGAGATAGGGAGTTCATTGGAACTCCCTATCTCCACCATTGGTGGCAGTTAGGGGTTAACTCCAGGACTGACATCATCGTGCTATGCACGATGACGCCAGTCCTCAGGGGGAGTTCCCGGAGGCTTGGCCGACATCCAAGATGTCGGCCAGCTCCGGGAAAGGATCACGAACCGGCACTTTTCAGCGCCGATTCGTGATCCGGCTCCCCAGGGGTTAATGCCAGGTACCATTTGGAAGGGCAGGCTGTGCCCTTCCAAACGGTGCCTGGGTTAACCCCCGCAACGCCGCCAATCGGGAGGGAGAGAGGTCCGAAGGACCTCCCCCCCTCCCTTTCAGGTGCCTCCTCCGCACATGCGGGGGGGCGCCTGAATTAGGTGTCATCGCGCCGCCGCGATGACACCTAATTTCACCGGCGGCGGTTCCGGATGCTGGGCTGACATCGAGGATGTCAGCCCGCACCGGGGGGGCCAGCGATCGGCCGGAACCCGGCCGAACGCTGACCCCAAAGTGAGGACACGCTCAGCGCGTCCTCCGCACAGCAGGAGCCATGTGGAGGACGCGCTGAGCGCGTCCTCCGCATGGAAGTGGTTAATGTAACCTGCTTCCTGTGTCTAGCAGAGATATAATATGTGGTAAATTATCTTGTAATTCTACATTCACATAATATTGGTCTTCAATGCTATGCAATTTACAGAGAAATTTAGAGTGAGATATGAAATTAGGTTTTGTACAGATTTTACCGACAGAATTTCCTCTCTCAGGCATGCTCTTGGCAACTAGGGATGTGCGTTTCGGGTTTCGGAATTTCGGAATTTTCACGAAATTTCCCGATTCGTGTTTTCGGATGCGGCCGAATTTCCGAAAATTTTTAGATCCGAAAATGTCAGATCCGAAACGTTTTCCGAGCCGAAACGAAATATTTTCGGATTTTTCGAATGGACTTGAAATGTGTCAAACGAGGAGAACAGACGTTCCGAAAAAACGAAAATTTTCCGAAAAACCACAATTTTCCGAAAAACGATACAAAAAACGAGCAAAGTGACACGAAAAATACGAAAAATGGTCGATATTCCGAAAAATGTACAATTCCGAAAAACGAAAATTTCCGAAATCACGAAAAGTCGATACAAAAACCGAGCACAGTGACACGAAAATACGAAAAATGGTCGATATTCCGAAAAAAAAATGTACCCGAAAAACGAGCCGAACCGAATCGAATCGAAACCGAAATCGGTCGAAACGAGCAGAATCGAAAAGTTTAAAAATCCGAAAAATCGAACCGAATCGAACCGAAAAAAAAATCGGTGCACAAGCCTATTGGCAACTGTGCTGTCCTTCTCGGATTCAGTCTTCTCAGCTTGCTCACACTTTGACTGGAGAGATAAAATACATTTTCCTTCTCTTGGCAGGGAAGGGGTTAAATCATCAACCATACAAACATTTGTATTAATCATGTCATCATCACTTTCTGGTAAATTGTCGTGGACACTGGTTACTTCATCAGAATCATCATCTAGTCACTGGTTGGGCGGGGCTGCAGGTGTTGCATCGCTTACAACCTGACCAGGGTTATTTCCAATCATTAAGATCTGATACAGTATTTTTGTCAGCACACGGAAGTTTTCCTGCATTTGGCCAATACGCTGGCGTACATTATATCTCCGCTTTCTATTCGTCCTTGGGGACAAAGCTTGCACATTCTCAGACTCATCAGATTCAGTTTTACCTCTGGTCGCTTCCTGTCTAGGCACATTTTCCCTTGATTTAACCCACGGACTTCTAGGTACCCATTGCTTCCTAGATTGAAATTTACTTCCTGAATTTTCTCTGGCAAACCCTCTTTCCTGATCTGGCTTGGATTTCTCCCTTTTAGGTATGGAGTCACGCAAAATTTCCGCATAGCTCTTTTTCTGGGACTCAAATTTAATATCACCCTTTTTAACGTGTGTTTCCGCTATTTCCTCAGGTGAGTTCTTCACTCTTTTTCCCTGAGTTTCTTCACTATATTCAAATACAGTAAATAGGGTCATACTCTCTTTTAGTTCCCAATCCAAACCAAACCATTTCTCGGGTCATAATCTCTTGCCAAAATAACCTTTATTTTATTTGGCAATGCGTCATAAAATAATTGGATAAATTCAGGGTTTTCAAAATTTGGGTTTCTTTCAGCCAATCTGTACGCATTTTTAAGGACTGAAAGAAATTCACGGGGGCTTTGATTAGGTCTGCATTTTAGAGTTAAAATTGCTCTTTTCGCAGCTAGGCTGGTGCGGTGAGGCCCAAATTCAGATTTGAGCTCGGAGACTATTTTCCTCCAGTTACATATACCAGATTCTTTCAAAGACTGAAAAAAATAGCTATGTTTGCCTTCAAAGACCCATGGGATAAACTCAATTTTCTGAGCATCTGAAGTAATACCTAAAACTGATAATGCTTCTTCAAACACCTCTAAATGGTTTATGATCTTTGGAGAGCTCTTTTGGTCCCATATCCCCACTGAGTTTTTAAAAAAATGGACAATTCTAGTTAAATCCTGCACTTTATAAGATTTCTTAATAGACTGTGGCTGGCTAGAGTGATGTGATTTGAAATAGTCCTGTGTAAGAGGCTTCGCTCTTTTTTCATCATGAGATTTAGTTTCACTTAATCTATCTTCACTCTGCAGCGATCTGTCACCTCTAATCAGTGGTGAGTTATAGCTCACAGCTTTCAAAGGGAACTTCTCTAAGGCAGGAGTTTTAACCCTTTGAGCATCAGCTTCAATCTGACGTAACTCATCAGCGAATTTTTCATATTCACGTTTCATTCTTGCCAATTTTGCACTCAGTTCCTTATTTGAATTTGATAACTGATCAATCTCATCTTGCTATTGAGTTTTTACTTTTTTATATACAGTCAATTCTTTGATCATACCTTCCGAATCAGAACTTAATTGATTTACAGTAACATGCAATTCGCTGTTTCTTTTTTCTACACTTTGCATAGTCTCATTTGTATCATTCCATCTTTTGTTTAATTCTACAATCAAACATATACATTCAGGCAAAAATTGACAAGCCAAAAATCCCTTGTCTCTTTTTGTCTTTGCGGTACAGATTTGTCGCAAATAATCAAGAAACATTGAATGATCAGACCAGATTGTGTCAGCATATTTAGAAACACTTGATTTTAATGCTTTTGTCCAGTCAAATAATTCATCTGTGACGTGTAACTTGTCTTTTAAATAAGACATCACATCTATCAAAATTATTTGATTTGTACGCACATCATCTTCATTAGCATTGTCACAAATCTCAGATTCTGATTCAGACATTGTTTACTAAACAATCCTAAAACCACAATCAATATACAACAACAAAAATCAGAATATATATATATATTCTACCTCTGTCTAATCAGACAATACTGACAGTTGCATTCCAAACAAAAACTACAATCTCAACAGCTGCCTCCAATATGTATTGGGCTTATCTAAGCAGTGCCTCCAATATGTCAGGGATTACTATTCAATAAGAAATTTATACGAGACACAAATATCAATCGTTTATATTTCCTAGAAATTCTCCTAAATTCTTTTAATTGTCTGTGTTTTGCTTTGAAAAATACACTAATCAATAATCGGATAAAAATATATATATATTTATTACGTATACAAAAAAGTTTCAAATCTCATATCATAAACAAAAATTTATAAACCACAAAATCCATCAGCACATAGAAACTAGCTTCACAATATATGTATCTCGTGTTAGTAACTGCATATATGATTAATATCATTTACCTTATCAGTTAGTAACTATACACAAATGGTTAATAAACATTTCTGCTAAATGAAAACAATTATTTATATTTCCCAGCAAACCAATGTTTAACAAGCTAGATCTTGTAGAGATATATGTATCTCTCTATACTACGTGGATCAACAAAAGATGAGCTATCACTTATTCTATTTTTAGAATGATAAGTAATACAAACTTATTTAGTGAATCCTCCCCTAATATCGAGAATTAAACTTCTAATCTTCTGCTTTTTATATGGTAGTTATATAATTCCTTGCTTATTAATTTCAATCACAGTAATTTCCAAATTCAATATATATATTTGTATATCATCTTTGCAACAGTTTCTTTAGGATAAATCCTTATATCCGATTCTTCTTCATATCTCTATCTGCAGAATAGAAATATTTTAGATTTTGGATCTAACAACAATCTGAGAAATCTCAGTCTATCTGTTGCAAGAAATACTCCAAATATATATAATTTATTAACCTTAAATTTGCTCTCTCATACATTACCTCCAATCTGGATTCAATGAGTTAAAGCCTTGGAATATTCTTTGATTGTTTTGGAATATGTGAACATTATCAATGTCAGATAATCAATGCATGTGAGTTAGAGATGTGGTGTGAAATCTTGAGTGCATTGTGTCTTGGGATGGTCTGCTAGCAATGGTCTGCCTGCGATGGTCTGTTTGCGTGAATCCCTGTCTGAATGCATTATGTCCTGGAATGATCTGACTACATTGTCGTGTCCTAGAAGTCTGAATGCGTGAATGCTTTGCAACAAACAGTGCGGCTCCAATTATAGTCAATTTGACGTCACTGACAATCTAGCTCTATATTAAATATAATATTTACTATCCTCAAGAGGGCAGTGTTTCACTTCAGATTAATTCCACCATTTAATTTTTATATCTCTTATCTCAGATCTGACTTACAAAGACCCTCTATTTTCAATGTAGACTCTGAGTCTGTCTTGTCCAAATTAGATTTATGTCTCCGCTCCTCTCAAACTGAGTAAATTCCTTTCTAGTTAAATCACAGAATCTATTCTTCAATACTATTTACCAGTAATTAGACCTGTGCATTCGTTTTAGTACTAAAACGATTTAGTCCGAATTTTGGGATAATTTAGTTTTAGTATGACTCAAGAGATACGAAACTGCTCAGTCCAAAAAACGAAAGAAACTAAAATAAAATGCACTACATTTCAGTTTCAGTCCTTTTTGTGATATTACATTGATGAGTGAAGGAGACCAGTAATGAAGAGCGCAACATCGCAAAGCTACAGAAAAGGTTTGTATGCATAATCCTCCCTGACCCCTAACTGAAAATCTGACAGTGATAGAGCTCCAGAATACTCACTCGCAGCACAGACAGCCAGCATAGGAGAGGAAACCTTTACTTAACCCTTTGCATGTCTATGAGGCAGACAAGATGATAAAAGCAGCTGGAGATGGAAAACATTCAAATAAATCACACTGAAAGCTAAAGACAGAGGAGGGCTGGATAGTAAAAACCCCTTTATAACAAGCAGCGCTGGGAGAAGAGAGGGACTTTATAAAACGTGTGTTATCTCCCCTCCCGCTCTGCATAATAGGGGCTTAGGTCTGATACATTTTATATTATCCAGGAGCACTATCCCTCTTTCCTCATCTATAATACACGTTTTATATAAAGTCCCTCTCCTCTCCCAGTGCTGCTTGTTATAAAGTTTTTTTTTTACGTCTGATACATTTAGTATCCAGCTCTCAGTTACTCTGTCATTATGAGCCTTCAGTGTGATTTATTTGAATGTTTTCCCTGGATTTAAAGTGCTTTATTTTATTATAAATATAAATTTGCACCAGTCATCTCTTCTCTGAGCTTTCAGACCGATTTACGTTAATATTTTCCCTCTCCCCTGCTTTTATATTCCTGTGTCTCCCCCACAGAGATACAAAGTTGAAGTAAAAGTTCCCTCGCCTGTGCTGGATAAGCATTGCATTCCAAAGTTCTGCACCCTCCACATGCCAATGCAGTAGGATGTTCTATACAGAGAGGGGCATTAATTAATGCAGGTGGATATTGTATACATTATACAGAGAGGGGTATTAATTAATGCAGGAGGATGTTCTATACATTATACAGAGAGGAGCCTTTTTTTAGCCCTTTAAATCCAGTGGCTATGAGCGCTGACTGAGATCAGCTGCTTGTTATATTATCTCTCAGTACAATGTATCAGGCTCAGCTGTTACAGTAACTGACTGTAACAGCGCTCAGAGTTTCAGTAAAACAAGGAAATAATATTGTTCTAACCTCTTATATATAAAAATATTATTTACTAGTTTTACTGAAACTCTGAGCACTGTGATGAGCAGCAGTCAGTTACTGTAACAGCTTTGCCTGACACATTGTGCTGAGAGATACTGTAACAAGCAGCGATCTCAGCCCTCTGAGGAGCCACTACAATAGTAATTGTATCCACTGGTTTTCGGATGAATGAAATTAGTTTTCATACTAAAGAACTGAAAACGAATTTCTTTAGCAACTAAATAAATTGCATTTTAGGACTAATCCATTAGTTCAAAATGAAATTTTGTGCTGTGCACTTGTCTACCAGTTATACTCAACAAATACTTATTGGAGCATCTATTTCCTACTACAAATATAATAAAATATACCTTGATTATAAGAATATTTTTCGTGAATATAATCATACATTTTGCAAAAATTTTAACTTTTATTCCTATACCCAAAAAGAAAATATCTTTTTGTTTTAAAGACTTAAGACAAACCAATTAATTTAATTATGACATGTCTAGCACTTAGCTTCAGCATTATATCACACAAAGACATTTTAAGGTTCCCTCATGTCTGGTATTTCTAGAAAAAAATTAAGGTTTCACCTAGCCGTGAACTATTTAAAAAAAAATCTCTGTTCATTTCTAAAACTAGAGAAAATTGAATAAGAAAAGACTTTCTATTTAAAACAAAATGGCTACAGGCATCCATTTTAATTTTTCCCTTCTAAGATACCTGACATACCCAACGATAGACGTCAAGGGCCCCACCGCTAGCAGTCTTGAACGCTTGTGTAATATCCACTGGCCAGTGGTTAGATAGAAGGTACAAGGTTACCGATATTAGGTTATTGATATCGGTTACGTTTATTATTGTCGATAATCTAACTGCATTGAAGTATGGTAAAGATTTCCGTCTCGTTCATTCATCATTGTGTCGAATAGTGATGCTGAATTAACTCTTTCAATACTGTTATACTGTTGATTACTTTGTCCTACAAAGCGTTTGCTCGCTAGTCCTAATAAACCCCTTTTTTATTTAAAGTAATCTTGTCCTGGTATTACTTGGCGCCGAAGGTGTAGGTGGGTAATCACTGGAGTGAGACAGAAGGCCCTTAAAATTCAGCGGCACTCGCGGGAGTAGCGCTACATATAATTGAAACGAATAGAACTATATAAATAATACCACTCTAAGCGCACGAACATATATTACACGTGCCTAAGGGAATTTTTAGTTCTATTATTACTATCTGTGTTCTTTTGGGTGTCAAACATATCCTTTGGGCAGCATACTATTAACCTCTATACCGTATCCGAGATCCGTAGCGCCTGTGAGTCCAATAATCCTTTTTTTCTAACCTTTAGTTTATAGAGCAATGGAACATATAGGTATACCTAAAACAGAAAAAGATAAAATGAAAAAAATTTAAAGGATGAGTCATTTACTGTATTCTATTAATTAAATATCTTGGCTCCTATTACATTATCTGCGCAAGTGGTTTTGCGTGCGCAAATGAGCATTTGCGCGAGGGGAAATACCCTTTGCGTGCAACATCGTATTCCTATCTATGCGCAACGAACGCTCGTTACCATCTACCGCGGGTGAACCTGCTCGAACGAAAATTCGTACTTGCATCCTATACTTAACATTGTCAGCGCAAATGCGTTCGTGGGCTGGTACGCAGATGGTATTTCAATCTGCGCGCAACGAAGGTTTGCACGAATTTTCGTAACGTCTTTGAAAAGCAGGTGGTAACTAAATTTGATTGTCCTGGCCGAAACGAAATACACCAGCACAAAATAAAAAATACAGCACAGTACAGTTACACATTCTACACATACCCAAACAATAAAATTAATAAATTGCTTTATTTTATTTTTTCCTGCAGCATCTATACTCAGATTGACTTTGACAGGCGCAACAACCTAACGTTAGAAAATGGTGGTTCTTAATTCTGATTGGCTGAATCCCGTGAAAAAAACAGTCCGAACACAGATTTCTGCTCGCAATGTACTTTGCGCACAGTATTGCGCGTCGTTTTCACGCACGTAAATTTTTGACGGACGAGAAAATGCGCTCGGATCGGAATACCACGTAAATTTCCGCGCGATCATGTTTTTTTCGCAGAGAATGTAATATAGCCCATTATGTCCACAACGTATATGTATTAGGGATGTGTATGACCTTTTTTTTTGTTTCGTTTCGGGTTTTTTCATTTCGGATCATTTCGGACAGGTTTTACTTAGTTTCGGATCGTTTCGATTCGGTGATTCAGTTCATTTCGGCGATTTGGATCATTTCGGGTGATTCGGATCAGTTGTTTTTTTGTTTTTTTATGAGTTATTTTGTTTTTTATTGCTTATTTATGTCACGGTTCCCAGATCCCACCACGCAGTACTTAACACCCCACACTCCACAGAGCCCAGAAGCTACCAACAGAGTAGCCGTGAAAGATCTCTAACTGTCTGGTCCTTAGAATTGGCCAGGTAAGGTTACCAGGTTTTACCAAGGTTTTAAATTCTATGGCATAATCAGAAACAGTCCTGTTCCCTTGACGTATGCGGAACAAGGATTTGCCAGCTACCGTGGCCTTTCTGGTAGGATTAAATGTACGTTGTAAATCGGCTATGAATTCTTTATAATCCCGTATGATAGGCTTCTCTGCCTCCCATAACGGAGTCGCCCATGTCAATGCTCTGCCAGACAGATGATTAATAATTAACCCCACTTTGGCAATGTCAGAGAAAAACATCTGTGGATTTAATTTAAAATGAATATCCACATGGACCAAAAATCCCCGGCACTCTGAGGGAGTACCGTCAAACCTCATAGGAGCGGTCATGTGTACCTGGGATGTCTGAACGACAGGGGAAACAGGTATATCAAGCGGGGGTGTAACCCCAGCTGGTTCCAGGTGAGCCGTACGAGTCAGGATAGTTTGTAAGGCAATAGCAAACTGATCCATCCTATGATCCTGCTCATCCTGACTGTATACAAAGTTAGCCAAGTGCTGTGTTAAGTCTGCGGGATCCATAGTGGCCACATCGTAGTGTCACGGTTCCCAGATCCCACCACGCAGTACTTAACACCCCACACTCCACAGAGCCCAGAAGCTACCAACAGAGTAGCCGTGAAAGATCTCTAACTGTCTGGTCCTTAGAATTGGCCCGGTAAACTAGCTAGACAGAAAGGGTTAACAACACGAGGAGTAGCCAGCCGAGCCAGAATCAGGAATACAGAGTTCAGAATGGTCAAATGGAATAGCCGGGTCGATATCAGAGCAGTGGCGTAGTACAAGAAAATGGTCTAGAGCAACAGAAGGCAGAATAGTCAGAAACAAGCAGAGGTCAATAACGGGTTAATTCAATATAGCAGTCAGGTACAAGGAGCTCAGGTATGGATAACCACGATCTGGCAACTGCTGAGAATACACTGAGGGTTTTTAAAGACCTTCACCAGGCCACACCCCCCACTCAAGCCGCGCCTCATGCAACCACCTCCCTGCCTGTCTCCATTTAAACCGGGCATTGGTCAGCGAGCAGCATCAGACATGCTGCCCTCAAGCACACAGGTAGGGCTGGAAGCTCCCAACGTTACAATTTAAGAATGGGAAGTAGATTACTACCAATAGAATGAAGGTTTCTTTGCTTATTTATTATTTTAGGATGTTTTAGGCATTTTTTGGGTGAAATTTTAGGTTTCCTCACTTTTTTTTTTAGAAACAAGGCTTTTTAACCCATTGGTTTCAATGCGGCATATGAATCCACACACTGCGGGGTAGAGCCTCTCTGCAGTATAATTCAGCATAGGAATCCGCACACTGCCGGGCAGCACCTCTCTGCAGTATAATTAATGCAGTATAAGAATCCACACACTGCCGGGAGCTTCCCAGCAGTGTGTGGATTCATATGCTGCATTAATTATAACTCCTAAAAAATGAAAAACTAACTGATCAAAAAATTAATCAATCCGAATCAATGAATCGATCTGCAGAGAGGTGCTGCACGGCAGTGTGCGGATTCATATGCTGCATCAAATACACTGCAGAAAGGCACTTCCCAGCAGTGTGTGGATTCATATGCTACATTGAAACCTGCTGCATTGGTAGTAATCTACCTCCCATTCTTAAATAAGCAATAAAAAACGAAATAACTCATAAAAAAAGAAAAACCAACTGATCCGAATCACCCGAAATGATCGGATTCTGATCATTTCGGCGTATCGGATCACTTCGGGTGATTCAACCGAAGTGATCCGATACGCCGAAATTATCAGAATCGCCAAAATTATCCGAATCGCCGAAATGATCCGAATCACCGAATCGAATCGATCAGAAATTTCGGATGGTTGATATTTTGTTTTTGGAAATGCTTCTGAAATACGAAAATGGTGAATTTCGTCCGAATTTAGATTCGGAATGAAACGAATTGCACATCTCTAATGTGTATGTATAGAGACCTCTCTTCTTTTAATCAAATGATTCTTCTGTGTTTGGTATCTGCTTTCCCTGAATATTATAAACGATCATGACTTTTTTATTTATTTGTTTTTAGTTGTAAATATGTGACTGTATAGATCAACATGCTTTGGTCCCCCGTTAGGCAAGACTATTACAGATTTCATGTTCATGTTCATGTTCTATCCTGTTCTCCAGCCAAGAACTTTCAGCTTTCTCAACGAGGCAGCTTTCTCAAAGAGTCAGCAAAACATACATTTTTTCTAGACAAGCCACTCCCTTCTGGGGTTTTCCCATCCATTTTCGATGAAGATCCTCTCTTTTATTATTACCATGGGGATTAACACACCCTTTTCTGCTAGTATATTTTCTAGTCCCAATATATGATTGACAAAACACATTGGACTTTAGGAAATGCATTATTTTATGTCTTGTTTTAATAATCTCTTGGGGTATAATTATAATTTCACCAGTTTTTTGGCTGAGTTGCTTTGAAGACAGGAAACACCTTCAATCAAGGATCAATGGTGATGAAATTGTAGTCAGTGCTGTTTGACATTTATAGGTGCACACCACTCTTATCTCTGCAAGTGAATTTTTTAAAGGACTTGACTGTTATCATATATATATTGGATGCTGTGCACTATTGTGATTTTCTATTTTGTTAATTTTTTATGTTGTGTTTTTTCCTACTTATATATTTTTTTCTATAGTGTGTGTGTTTTTATACAATATTTCTACAGATTTTATCACATCAAAAACAGATAATTTGATCTTGTTCTGCAGGACATGGTTCGTATCTGACAAGATGAAAAGCTATGTTGTGTTTAACAGTAATTGAAAGAGTTGGAATCCAAAGGGGTGACTATGTTGCACTCCATGTACAGATGTTCTGTTTGCCAACAATAAATAATGAAATTTGTGTTGTGGAGAATCTGTTTACTTTAATAAGAACATCTGGAGAATCTCTGTGTTTGGCCTTCATCCAGTCTCATGGATTTATTAGTTACCCTTGACTTCAGCAAATAGCTCAGGTTTCAGTATCATATAGTTTGTTATTAATTGTCTGCTGATATGATAATGCATCGAGGACAGTCTAGTAAAAAAATTATGCTGAATAAAGAGCAATATAATTGCTATATATAGATATATAAATATTTATTTATAACGTATTTTACCAGGAAGGATACATGGAAATTTCTCTCGGTTTCAAGTATGTCCTGGGTTCAAAAACATTGAAATGTTACAGTTGTTACAGAAATACAAAGTAATAAATGCAAGATATTAAAAACCACAAATATACAGATTAACATAGAAAATAAATATGTAGGAAATATATTCACTATGTTACATGTTTGCAGGTGCTGTCAGGGTAGGTACCTTATAGGTACTGACCTTACAGGTGATGAGGCCGATATGCAGGTCTCGGGGATGCACACACTTTGAAAAAATAATCCAATACGGGTAGTCAAGATAATAGCAAGAGGTTGTAGGCAGGCGGCAATATTAGTACACAGAAGAACATAGAATAATGAGGCAGGGGATCACTTGAATATTCAGAGGTCACTATACTACAGCGTCCAGTGGCGACTCTAGGAACAATATATAGGGGGGGCACATAAGATATCACAGTCAAAACTGGGAAGGTACTAATAATATTCGCCATTAAATCGACTGAAAAAAACGAAATAAGTATATAAAAATAAGATTCCAAAATCCCAGAGTCATGTGATGCAATGATACCTTTTTGTTGTACTAACCTGGTACATAAATTCAATATTTTATTTAACGCAATTTGGTGGTTTTTGCAGACCTCCGATAACTGCTTCAGCGACTCCAATTTTCGCAAATTACGGCGACCATTCCTTAAATAGGGAATTCACCATATTTATGGCGAAATTGTTTCCCCGAAATGTGACAAAAAGCAAAGGATCTAAAGATGAATAAACCCTTTGGATTCTAACTTCCATGATAACCCCTAAAATGCCATTAAAGCAGAGAAATACAATAAAATAATAAACAGTGTGGCATGTAGCCAACCCAATAACCCCTAAAATGCCATTAATCAAGGGAAAACATGAAATTAATTGACTGTGAGCCATGTAGCCTACCCATTAACCCCTAAAATGCCATCAATCAAAGGAAAATATTAAATGAATACACTGTGGGGCACGTAGCCTATCCATTAACTCCTAAAATGCCAGTTAGCAAGAGAAAACCCTTAATATACCCATTACCCCTTAATATGCAACTAAACCAAGGCAAAAATGAAAGTAGTACACAATGTAATATGTCGTGTATATCTATCACTGCTTAGCTATATCCACCCTGTAAAAAAAAATTGTTACTTTTTTATTTTATTATTTACTAGGTATTAAGACTAGGGATGAGCTGTTCGGTTCGATCAGTTCGGAGTTCGACTCGAACATTGGCAGTTCGCAAGTTCGCGAACTTCGAACTTTTTGGCGTGTTCGGTTCGAGTTCGAAAAAAAATAAATTTGAAAAAAGTATAAAAAATACTAAACAATTGAGAAATAAAGAGACTCTTTACTGCAGAATATTATAAGCAATGGCTTATTAGATATTGAATTAAAAAACTACCCAGGGCAAGAAGGCACGCTTGTGGGCGATGATTAGCAATGGACGGACTGTGTACGTCGTCAAGAAGCGGTATGTATAATAGCATAAACATGTTACATACACATAACACACATTACATACATCTACCAACATATGTCAACACATCCTGCAGCTAATAAATTTCAATGTTAACAAAAACAAATTCCCTATTATAATTTCCATTTATGGAATTTCAATAAACCTTTTCCAAGTTTCTTCTCATATATCAAAATTGAAAAACAGATGCTGCGCCACGCTGCACTACGCCATGGCGAGAGACACCAAAATCAGCCACAAAGCAATGCAGCGTCAAGTCATGTCTAAAATATCCTTTCTTAGACAGACTGTTTTATTAGATTTCAAAGAATTTATAGCCAATCAGCATACAGATACATTTCTACATCAGGGTTTAACCAACAGTGAGACAAAAATTACTACATATGATTCAGAGATGGCTTTTCTCTAGCTTACACTGTCCACACACCCTTTCCTGCACTGACAGGAAATCGGCTAAATTCCACAGGCTAACATCCTGTGCAAGAAAAAGACTTGCAGGGTTTGACACTTGAAATGGGAGGGGGGAATTTCACACTAATGCAAGAATTAAAAACTACCTATCATATTAAAATACCTTTCAGCAGCGTAATGTATTATCTGTTTGTCAGACAAATGTGACTGTCATAAAATTATTCTGGCTTTATTTAAAATATTTGTACACGTGTACATTTTTCTGAAACTTTCACACCTCAAAATTACATGTGCTTAGAGTGCGTGAGGCTTGCATAGGATTTTTTGCGCGGGGGTGTTCGGCTCATCCCTAATTAAGACTGCCCGGAGGGCAGTCTATTGTTGTAGAGGATCTGGCTGCCCAGTGCTCCCAATGATGCGGCTGCTTGTCGCACCCAGGATCTGGCTGCTCAGGTGCTCCCCAGGATCTGGCTGCGCAGGTGCACCCCAGGATCTGGCTGCTCGGGGCACCCCAGGATCTGGCTGTGATACGCTCATACACTGCACATTACAGGGCATTTTATTCCATTGGAGCTCTGTGATCTGCTCATACACTGCACATTACTGTGAGTTTTATTGCTGTGGATTCTGTGATACACTCATTACTGTATCACAGAGCTCCACTGCAATAAAACTCACAGTAATGTGCCGTGCATATGAGCGTATCACAGAGCTCCACAGCAATAAAACTCACAGTAATGTGCAGTGTATATGAGCGTATCACAGAGCTTCACATATACAGCCTCATTCTCTATATAAATACACAGACCCTAGATAAATGTATACCCAGAGAGACCCCAGATTTGGTACATGGTCTGGTCGTCTGGTCCTGGGGGAGACTGGTGCCATGGTCAGTCAGAAAGAGCCAGGAGAGACGATCACGTGCTGCTCCTCCGTTTGTCTACTCAGTTTGAGTGCCGGCAGTCCGGTGCAGTGACTGCCAACCGCGGCCACACACATGCGATCAGGTGTGGGAGAGCGGCGGCGAGAGAGAGATTAAGGAATAAACTGGATGTGTGTGTTTTAGAGATGCGTGAGAGGGTGTGTGTATGCGTGAGAGATAAGTGTGTATGAATGTGTGCATAAGAGTGTTATGTATATATAGATAGAATAACTAATGTATAGAGCAGTGGTTCTCAACCTGTGGACCTTCAGTACCCACAATTGTCCTTGGACATTAAGTCGCGACCCAAAAATAATTGAATTTCTGAAACAATTTATTCCACAAAACAACGTGTGCAATATTCCACAATGTATGCACTTTTTAAACAGTTTTATGAACAAACAGGGATTCTTTCCAAAAAGGATAGTGCAGTAATCACAGCACTAGTGAAAACGAAAGTGTTAGCTGTAAAATAAACTAATTGAAGCATATGAAATTAAGTATAACTTATTGGAAAACTGTGGATGCTTCTTGCTCTTCTAAGTGTCTCAAAGTCTGGGGTGATGGTAGACAAAGCAACTCTAAATTAAATCACTACTGAATGAATAAAATATATATATATAAAAAAACCTTAACAAGCTCACCTGCTCCATGCTCCCCCGCCGTCTGTCTCTGCCGCTGCTCACATTATTTTTTCGCAGCAGCCTGCCCTTCCTGAGCCTACGCAATTTGTGTAGCTGAACGCTACGCTAATCGCATAAGCTGAAGTTGGCCAAGAGGTTGAGGTCTGCAGTGCGCGTCTGGTGCCGCCTACTAACTGAATCTATGCTCTGCCTTGCCTCAGAGGGACTGAAGAACAATGGAATAGCGTGAACCAATAGAAAAGCACCATTGGTCCAAGCCATTCAAAAAATGCCTCCATGGGAGGCTGGACTCCCATGCATTGATTGACGCAGGACAGTCATGTACAGTGGGTGCGGGACTGTGCTCGGGGTGTGACTGTTCACTGTGTTGGCACCTCCTCCCTGCAGGTGGCAGTGCACGGCTGCCTGGAGTGGACGATGCAGATCCTGGGGAGCACTGAGAGCAGTCAGTTCCTGGGGAGCACTGAGAGCAGCCAGATCCTGGGGAGCACTGAGAGCAGCCAGATCCTGGGGAGCACAGAGAGCAGCCAGATCCTGGGAGCACTGAACCTATGTAACCTGTGTATATCTGGCTCTGATACTAGCCAGTGCCTCACCAGTAGGGATGAGCCGAACACCCCCGAGTTTGGTGCGCATTCGAACTCGAACTTTTCAGAAGTTCAAATTCGAACTCGAACTTGAACTCAATACAAGTCAATGGGACTCAAAATTCGATTTTTAGAGTGCCCTCCAAGAGGGCACATATGCTAGATATTTGCCATAAAAGGTGTATGGGGGTCCAGGTAGTGCCCTGGGGGACACAAAACAAGGACAAAAAGTAAAAAAAAAAATTTTTAAAGGGACAGTGAGTTTTCCATGAAATAAGGGTTAAAAATAGAAACAAAAAATTCCTTCAAATATCGTGCCATTGAAGGGCCACATTACAATCCTAGCGTTAAAACGTGGGCGCAAGGGAGGAAAAACTGCGCCTGCAGTTTTCCCCCTTGCACCCGCGTTTTAACGCTGGATTACAATGCAGGCGCAAAAAATGCTGACTGTATTGTTTGCGGGCGCTACCGCCAAGTGATGCATCCACTCGATCGAGTCCATAGGACTCCATTGAGTTTCCCCCTGCCGGTCACATGACCAGCCAGATCTTGCATCGCGAGATCCAGCCGGTCGGCGTAGTGATATGCAGAGAGAGACTGGGGGGACTTTTTCCCCCAGTCTTTCCCTGCTCCCGCCGGACAGAGGAGGCAGTTGGAGTTGCGGTCCTCGCTGTGGGACAGGAGGTGTGTATAGCATTCTGTTTTTTTGTTTATTTAGGCTGGTGTTAACGGATTCTGCAGAAGTGGAATCCGTTAACACCAAGTCCAGGCTGTGGTTAACCTTTTGCTAACCACAGCCGGATGTTAATCAGCGCTAGTAGATTGTAATACTAACACTGATTAACACTTTGCGCTCCCCATGTTAAGTATAGGGAGCGCAAAGTACAGTGACCTCGCGCTAAAAAGCGCAAGGTACCAAATGCAAACGGGTTAATTAACCCCGTTTGCGTTTGGATTGTAATATGTGGTAGATACCGCAGCTAACGTTAGTGCTCACGCAAGTGAGCGCTACCATTAGCAACAAGAATGTAATGTGGCCTGACGTGTGTTATCCATCCATACTACGCTACAGATGTCTGTGTTCTGCATCCTGGGGTCCACTCCTCTCCCATTTTGTCCAGCTGACCTAACAACAATTCGCCAAATATTGGTGAATTGCCAGAAAAATATGGTGCAATTTGGCGACTTTTAATGGCAGTGAAATTCCCCATAGAGAAGTAGTGGTTAATCTATTCAGAGAATGCCAAACTGCACCGAAAAGTTGGTGAAGTGCCCAGATTTTTGGGACTTTATTTCAACAGGTTTAAACAGGTCAATCCCAAACGTATATTGAATGCTGAATTTACCACATGGTTGGCAAATTGATCTCGCTGAATCGCACCAAAGTGCGGCAAATGAAAGAGCACCGACATTTTGGTGCTCTTTGAATAACCCCTATAGTTAGGGTTGCCAGATCAGCTATGTTTTCCTGGACACACATCATTTATTCATGCTGTTGGGCAGCACATGAAAAATGCCACCCCACAGCATTTAGAATCCATACACTGCAGGTAAGAAATCAAGGAGTCCCAGGTGACCTGCCTTGATTTCCTTCCTGACACATATGACTTATACATGATGCAGGGCAGCGCTTTCCCAGTGTTCCCCTCTGCATGAAATAATAATACGTGTTCAGAAAAACATGGCCGATCTGGCAACTCTACCTATAGTGTTATGACTCCATGTTTTTGTCTAATGCTATTCCCCAGTCTGTATTATCCAAATCTTCTAAAAAAGCTATTAAGTCCTTCTCTTCACTGTTCAAATAAAACAATATCACCTATAAATTTAATATATAACAGTGAACGTTTGCTTGTGTGTTTGTGGCAAGCCCTGTCCAACTGTTTTTGTTGCTATGGTAGCAGAAAGAACAATGCTTGAGAGTTCCAAACACAAGAGATATAAACACATATCTGCCCTGTATCTGTAATAAAATATAACTTTATCATTTAGAAGTTTAGCAACGTCTACAAAATAATTTTTCGAAGGCATATGTGAGATGAATTAAATTGAAATCTGCAAAAAATTAATTAAATCTAATATATAAAAGTCAGGCTGGCATTCAGTATAACTATTAGCAAAGCACAGGGATAGTCAAGGAAGTGCACTGGTATAAACTTGGAATCTCCATGTTTCTCCCACAGCCAATTATACAGGTGAAACTCAAAAAGTTAGAATATCGTGCAAAAGTTCATTTATTTAATGCAACTTAAAAGGTGAAACTAATGGGGGCGGAGCCGAACAGCGAGGAGAATGGCCGCGTTCTTTGTGAGCTCCGCGAGGTGGATATAATATTTGGTGCCTCAGTGGGTTCCCACACACCCCACAGGACTCCCTCACTCACCCGGACGGCGGCGGACCAGCGGAGACTGCTCCGAGACGTTTTTTTTTCTCGCCCGGTCGCCGGTTGGATCGGACGCCCGCCCGTCTCCCTGTTGCGGCCTGGAGGCGGCGGCCATTGCGGAGGCCTCGTGGAGAGACAGGCGCTGAAGACGCAGGGGACTGGAGGTAGGGAGACGCACCCAGACGGAGCTTTCCCTCCCCACCCCGAGACTCGGCCTGGGGGGCGGCTGCCTTCATCCCTCCGAGCCAGGCGTGAGCGCAATCCACGGGGCGAGCTGTATATCCGGTTCACATCCGCGGCCTGTTCAGGGGAGCCGAGGAGGGGCCATACACGCGGGACGGACGCAGCCTAAAGGTCAGACATCCCACCGTGTCAGGCGATCGTCGGCTGGGAGAGCGGGGGGGCGACCTTCACTGACCAGAGGGGCACCGACGGGACCTTGCTCCCCCTCCCTATTGTGGCCATTATCGGGCCTGCTCATCGCCCGGGAGGCTCCTTGGGCCCCGCGTGACTCCCATCCCGGAGGACATAGGATCCGCACCACTACTCCTACGGTCCCTGAGGGGGGGTGAGGAAGAGAGGGGAGAGGCAGGGGTGAGGAGAACACCTGAAAAATTCTTGCTCCTTGCACTCCCCCCCCCCTTTTTTTTTTTTTTTTTTTTTTTTATTATTTGGGGCGCACCTCTCCTCGTTTGAACTCACTGATCCACAGTACGTGATCGGCCTCCCACACGGACTTCAGGAGGTCCCTTTCACGAGGTGTGTTTCTATAAAGAGACTTCTCTTCAAGAACGGAGCCCGGCTGGGCAGCACTGATGACACCCTGAAGCTGTAGCGCCACGCCTAAGAGACTCCCTCGAAGCTTTCTAAGCGACCTATTACGGAACACACTCCCTACGCGTCCCCCCCCATCATGCCCGGAACCAAATCTGGACGTAACCCGGGACAAAAAATATTTCACGGTGCTTTACCCCGGCTCGTGCTGCAGCCTCTACATCTCCGAAGATGGCAACGCCGGCAGAGGAGTCGACGACTCAGGACGCGCCGTGCACGCGCAGGGACATACAAGATTTGCGCCAACTCCTGCTGACTATTAAAGACGACCTGCAAGCAGATCTCAGGGCTGGGATTGATGGCCTGAGAGCGGACCTGGGGACCCTCGGAACACGCACGGCAGCCCTGGAGCAGAGAGTGGACGAAGTTCAGATAGCTGACACGGAGGTACGAGCAGATCTGGGGGCCCTCCAACACAAATACGAACTCCTTCAGGAGGCGGTTGAGGATATGGATAATCGGTCCCCCGCTCCAACCTTCGGCTCCGTAATATTCCTGAGTCGGTGGTGAATCTCAGGGACTTCCTCCATCGATACTTCCAGGCGCTTCTACCAGAGATACAGAGAGGAAACTGTTACTCGACAGGGCCCACCGAGCCTTACGCCCGAAACCATCAGAGATGGATCCCCCTAGAGATGTGATACTTAGATGTCACTACTACACCACCAAGGAAGCTATACTCCAGGCGGTGCGCAATGCCGCTCCGACCCTCGACGACATCACCCCTCACTTCTACAACGACCTGGCTCCGTCCACGCTCCAGAAGCGCCGAGCACTTAAGCCCCTCACGGATCTTCTTCGCCAGAGGGATGTCAGATACCGCTGGGGGTTCCCCTTCCGTCTTCTCATTCCTCACAATGGAACTTTCTTATCTCTCCGTTCCCCTGCGGATAGTTCGTCTGTACTGGAGACGCTGGGCATCCCGGATCCCCCGGACCTTTTTGCGCAGGTGGAGGCACGAGGCAGGCCGAGGAGGCAGGATCGGAGGCGCTCTCCGGTGCGCTAGCACACGAGATGCGGCTGACATTGGCCCCCCACCTCCTCTACACCTCATGGAGGAGAACATCTCATCCGCTCCACGGGACTCCCTGGAAGGAGCTTTATTTCGCCCCCATGGACACCTTTTTGGGCTTTTTGCGGAATGGGCCTTGAGAGTTGGAGGGAGGGCCTGAGAATGGGAGGGGTCCCGGGGACTTCTGCAGCTCATGGACCTGGTTGCCGTGAGATTGGGGGGGGGGAGGTTGGGGGGACGAGACGCTCCGGGATATTGGTTCACCTGTTGATTTAAGAGGGCTAGCTGGGAGGGGTTGATTTAAATGTTTTAACTGTTTTAAAGGTTTATCAGTTGTCTGTTAGGTCTGGGTCCTTCCTTAGGGAGTTTATGGGCTGGCGGCCTTCTCCTTTCTGTCGCTCTCGCCCCCGAGTGCGTACCTAGTGGTCGGTACAATCCACCACCAGACACATCTTTTTCGGTGTCTTCTATCCTCCCCCTTTGTTTCCCCCTACCCCCCTTCTTTTTTTTTTTCTTCTCTGTTGTTGTGTAATCTGTTTTTGTTCTTTCCTCTTTTTATCTTTTCCTTTTTCTTTCTCTTTCTCTTCCCATTGTCCCCATCTGACTGATTCCTTATGGCTGAGGGGAGTGGGGGGCGCGGGCCCGCCTTAAAGTGGTCTCTCACAATGTGAAGGGTCTATTATCCCCGAATAAGCGACGAGGGGCCACCAGATATTATCGGAAGCTTCGGGCAGATGTGGTCCTCCTACAGGAGACCCACTTCACCAGGGACAGAGTACCGGGATATTGGGGAGAGGGATACACCACGCACTACCACTCCGCTGGCAGCTCCCGCAAGACGGGAGTCTCTATACTGATGAGAGGCAGTCTTCATTTCCACCTCACCCAGCAGGAGTCAGCGATGGATGGGAGATACCTGCGGGTGACTGGGACGATTGGAGGCAAGCCAGTAACTTTTGTTAGCATCTATGCTCCTTCCCCTCCCGAGGGACCTTTCTGGAGGGCACTGGAGGAGCGCCTTGCGCAGCTGCCAAACAGGGGGGTTTTTGTAGGGGGAGACTTCAATGCGGTTATGGACCCTTACCTAGATAGGAGTCTGACAGCTGTCAGCCGCGCTCCCACCCGCCGCTCTAAGACCTTCCGGGGTGTTGTCCAGACGGCCAATTTGTATGACTCTTGGCGGTTGCTCCACCCTAGAGACCGAGACTACTCCTTTTATTCGAATCCCCATGATTCCTACTCTAGATTAGACTATGTTTTTTGCAGTAGAGACAACATCACGGCCCTAGTCTCTTCCACCATTCACGAAATCTCGTGGTCTGACCATGCTGCGGTAGAGACAACATTATTGGGGTGGGGGGAAATGGGCTCCGCCGGAGGATGGAGGTTTAATGCCTCACTCTTCCTTGACCCTGGGGTGAAGGAAAACATGAACCTTGATTTGAAGGCCTTCTTCGAACGCAACTTTACCCCGGGCATGGCTACCACCACTGTGTGGGAGGCGCACAAGGCGTTTATGCGCGGCAAATTAATCGCTATAGCGTCTCGCCGCAAGCGAGAAAGGGCAGCGGAGACGGTCTCACTTACGGCTAGGGTGGGCGACTTGGAGCGCGAACATAAACGGACGGGGGACGCCACTCTGCTGCGAGAATTGCTGGAGGCAAGGGGGAACCTCAACTTGCTGCTGTCCCGTCAGGTTCAGGCGGCTCTTCAGTGGACGGGTCGGAAGTTTTTTGAGAAGAGTAACAAACCCGACACTCTTCTGGCCCGTAGGCTGAAACAGCAGACCCGGGAGCGTACAGTGCGAGCAGTGCGCCTTAGCTCTGGCGAGATGACCTCGGACCCTCGGGACATCTCAGGGGCCTTCTACTCTTACTATGCGTCCCTTTACAACGGTACTACTGCGACGCCAGGCCCCGCACGGGAGACACATATCAGGGAATTCCTCAGTCGCACCAATCTGCCCTCCTTCAGCCCCCAGCAATGTAGGGACATGGCGGCTCCCATCTCGGCGGAGGAAGTCGCAGAGGTGATTAAACACTTACACTCTTCTAAGTCCCCGGGCCCAGATGGATTCTCGGTCCCTTACTACAAGGGATTGAGCCCGGTACTCCTTCAGCCCTTGACCCGTTTATTTAACACCTACATGAAGGGAAGGGAGGTTCCGTCCTCTGACATGCTCCTGGCCCGTATTGTGGTCATCCCCAAGCCGGGTAAGGACCCAGCGGTTTGCCCTAGCTATAGGCCCATCTCCCTGATTAATGTGGACATGAAGATTTACGCTAAGATTCTAGCTAACAGACTGGGCCGTTACATCGCTGAGATTGTCCATCCGGATCAGGTGGGCTTCGTTCCCGGCAGAGAGGCCCCAGATAATATCAGAAGGGCACTTAATCTGATCCAGGTGGCTACTACCTCGGGGAGAAGCTCTTTTCTCCTCTCTTTAGATGCCGAGAAGGCTTTTGATAGGGTTGATTGGAACTACTTATGGGCAGCGCTGACTTCCTTTGGCATACAGGGAGACCTTCTGAAGGCAATACAGGCTTTGTATGCGGGCCCCAGGGCGCAGGTCGACACGGGGGGTTCCTCTCGGCTCCCTTTTCTATCTTGAACGGGACCCGACAGGGATGCCCCCTGTCGCCGCTTTTATTCGCCCTCTCTATAGAACCACTGGCGGCATGTATTAGAGAGCATCCTGATGTCCGGGGCATGGAGGTGGGGGGAAAGCAGTATAAGCTGTCTCTTTTCGCGGATGATGTCCTCCTATCCCTGACCTCACCCATCACCACCCTCCCCAACCTGCTGAAGGCCCTGAAGGACTACGGAAGGGTCTCGGGCTATAAACTTAACGCGGATAAGAGCGAGGTGCTGGACCTCACCTTGGCGGAGGAGGAGAGGGCAGTGATGCGTGATCGGTTCCCTTTTAGATGGTGCCACCCGTCGATGGGTTCCCTGGGGACCCAGCTGACTCCTACTTGGGGCCAGCTGTATAAGGCTAACTACGGAGTGCTGCTTCCTACCCTTCACGCTATGCTGGCGGCATGGTCCCAGTTGCACCTTTCGCTCTTTGGCCGAATATATGCGATCAAGATGACCCTGCTCCCTAAGCTGCTATACCTCTTCAGAACACTGTCGATTCCTATTTGCAGGGCTGACCTGACCTTCCTTCAGTCAGCTATCCACTCGTTTATTTGGGGAGGCCGTAGAGGCCGGTTGCCTAAAAGCCTTATGTTCCAATCCAAGCGGCGGGGAGGCATGGGGGTCCCACATCTTTATTCTTATTACAAGGCGGCCCAATTTGCGATGCTCTCCATGATTAACCTACGGAGCGGGGCCCCGCTTTGGACTAACCTTGAACAGGATATGGGGGGACCACAGCCATTGCGCACGCTCCAATGGACCCAGAAAGCTACTCCTCGGACACTACACAATAGCCCCACGCTGCAACATTCGCTGCGCCTTTGGAACCTTTGCAGAGAGGGGGATGGTCTGTCCCCACCGGGTTCGGGCCTCCAACCTCTATTTTATAACCCGAGGTTCCCGGAGGGCAACCCTCCTGGGGCGTTTGGGTGGTGGATCAGGGCCGACATAACAGAGGTGCGAGACCTGATTTTACAGGGCCGTCCGGTCACCCTCGGCTACCTAAGGGAATCGAGGGCGCTACCCCCCTCGGAGACATTTAGAGCAGTTCAACTGCTATATTTTGTCAGAAGCATTCTCAGGGAGACTCCGGACCGCAGACTGACCCTTTATGAGACCTACTGCCGACAGAAGCATAGAGGGCGCGGTCTGATATCCTCGCTCTACACCCTCATCCTCGAAACGACCTTCCCGCAGGACGCATCTTACATTACACGGTGGGAGGACGATTTAGGAAGCTCTTTGGAAGGGAACGAGTGGGCGGACATTATAGACAGGACCTCTCGAGTTACCATATGCACAGCAGTTCGCGAGAACTGCTACAAGGTCATGGCAAGATGGTATATCCACCCGCAGCGCCTAGCAAAGATGTACCCCGGGACGCCGTCAACTTGCTTCCGGGGATGCGACGAAGAGGGGACGTATAGGCATGCATGGTGGGACTGTGGCATGGTCAGCACTATTTGGACGGAGGTGTTTGGTGACTTGAGCAGGGCACTAGGGACACCCCTAAGTCCGAACCCCTGGGTGGCACTTCTCAATCGTCCACACCCCGAGGCACGCCTTACACGAGGTGAACACTCTCTGGTCTCTAGGGTGTGCGCCGCGGTACGCATCTGTTTGGCTAGGACCTGGAAGGGCCCCCTCCCCCGCGCCAGCTGATAGAGGCCAAAATCTGGCACATGATCACAATGGAACGCCTGACGGCAGTGGTACTGGATAGAATGGCCCACTTTGAAGCAGTCTGGGCGCCATGGCTGGCGACATTTGCCTCCCCGGCATCGGCTCGCATTGCTTTTTCGGGTTAGACGGTGACCCGGAGGGGACGGGCCCGTGGTTCCTCCACTTCTCCCCCCACCTGTTTCCTCTCTTCTCTCCTTCCTTCTATTTTCCCACCTCTTCATATCTTCTGTGAGCATCCACGGGAGGCCTTTTTCTCTTTACAATTAATACATTTCGCCAAGGGCACTTCTTCCCTTCTCCTTTCTTCTCAGCTCACCCTTTCCTCCCCCCCCTTTTTTTTTTTTTTTTTTTTTTCTTCTCCCCCTTCCCTCTCCTTTTTCTCTCTCTTCTTTTCTCTCTTCTTCTTCTTTATTCTATTTCTCACAAAGCTCTTCTCACGCTCTTATAACTAGATGGTAGCAGCAGTGGTTTAATCTACGTACGGTTTTTTTCTGTTATAATATAACTGGAGGGGAAGCGGGTTACAATGTTTGCAGCAAGGTATACTGTGATTTTTTGCTCTCCTATCCGCATCATATGGGACATATGATTTTCCGGTATTTACGCTTTCTTCTGTACTGTTTAACCTTATACAATAAAACATTTGTGAATTGAAAAAAAAAGGTGAAAACTAATATATGCAGATAGTTCAAGCCGGATTTGTCATAATTGTGATGATTATGGCTTACAGCCCTTGAAAACCCCAAATGCCACCAATTCTCAAGAAAATTTGATATTACATGCAATCAATGAAACAAGGTTTGTACATAGAACAATATCGGACCTCTGAAAAGTATAAGCATGCATATGTACTCAGTACTTGGTTTGGGCCCCTTTTGCAGCAATTACTGGTGGCTCTTGATGCACTGACTGTTAAATTCTAGATTTCCATTATAATTACCATAAACCTTTTTTAAGTTTCTTCTTATATATCAAAACCGAAGTAAGGCGCTGCGCGACTATGTTCAGAGGAGACGATAGACACAACCACACCGAGATATGGCAGATTATCATCTGATCAGTTAGTGGTCTGTCAGGTCCGTTTATTATTTCAACATCCAATAGAAATGTTCGTTATATATAAAAACGTCCTGCAATGTTCACTCCCAACATAGGAATGTGATAAAACAACCAATCAGAGTAGATACATTTCTACGTCAGAGTTTAACCAACAGTGAGACAAAATTACTACATTTGATTCAGAGATGGCTTTTTTTCTAGTTTACACTGTTCACACACCCTTTCCTGCATACAAAGGAAATGGCTAAATTACACAGGCTAACATCCTATGCAAGTAAAAGACTTGCAGGGTTTGACACTTATAATGGGGGGGTGGATTTCACACTAATGCAAAATTAAAAAACTACCTATCATATTAAAATACCTTTCAATCGTCTCATTGATCACATATACAATCGTGATCACAAAAATGGATGAAACAAACTAGACAATTAAACTAATTATACCTGGGGCCATAGTATCCTCGCCTCAAACCTGTACGATATACGAAAAGGATTCCCCAAGGAGGCCCTTTATGAGCATAAAATATACTTATCTATCTAGATTCACTCTACCAGCGAACCACACTTGGAGCGTAGGCAAAAAATACCTAATCTAGACATTAAATAACTATTTATTCTCATTTCCCAAAATATAATTCACCGAACAAGAAAAGTATAATAACTTGAATGTAAAAGGTTATTTATCTAATAATCAACATGAGTCAGATCTATATCTGTGTGTTTTCCTATGTTCAGCTTCACTCCACAGACCGCATACACACCTGCATTCATACACACTCTCAAGAAATACATTCTCATTTTCCCAAATCCATTCCTTTCTCACACTTATCTAGGGGATTAAATAAAAAAAATAATATTCCATAATTTAATACCGTAGTCCACAGTGCGAGATCAAGGTCTGGTCTTTTTCAACATCCCAGCTTGAGATGCACAATCATTAAATGTTATCAGAGCTCCCACCATAGGGACTCCTGAACAAGCTGTCTCTTTACGCTGGTTGCTTATTACCTGTGACCTTTGACCTTGACACAAAATGTCCATGATTCGTTCCATATGCAGTCATTGTGACTGTCAGGTTTCTTGATGATGTGATATGGTTGTAGCAACAATAAAGAAAAGAAAAAAAGAAAGAAAATATGATATTCCCCGCTAATCATATACATCCATTCATTCATTATCACTCTCAAGTACACGAAAACAATAAAAATTTTAATTTACACAAGAAGAGACACAGATAATAAAGTTTAAAATTTCCCCTCAAAGAAAATTATACTACTTCTGACATTGTTAGAGAAAAAAATATATATGCAACTGTGAAGGAACCGTTCCCTTCCATCTGTCCTGGCTCTCCAGACACCCCTTCGTTGCAGTCAGCCCGGCTACTGGGAGTGCTGTCCTCAGCGCCTCGAGCAGCTTGACCTGCCTGCTTCTGTTCCTCTGCCCTGGAGCCGTTAGGAATCTCCAGAAGGCTGCTCTCTGCCTTCTGAGGGTGATAGTGTATAGTGTAGCGTCGCTGAAATAAAGACACCAGGCGCGGCTGTATGCTTTAAAACAGGATCCTCTCTGAGCTCTGAGAGTTCTCTGACTTTTTAATGAACAACCACCATTTATGCTGAAGTCCAACAGTCATAATTTGCATACCCATACTAATTACATTAGGTCAGTTATTTACAATAAACATTCTTTACATTCTCTAGCCTTTCAGCTCACACAACATTTGTATATCCATTGTTCTAACACATCAGATTAAACACACACTATCAGAGATCCCTTGAATCAAACATGCAGCTAGACAATGGAAAAAGCCCTAGTGCATAAATTACATAGCAGTAAAGCTTGTTTACTGCATACACAAAAACACATTTACCTACAGGAATATAAGTATTTTTAAAACCAAAGCTATGCCATTTTACACTAACTAAATTAAACTAAAACCAAACAATGTAAAATATATTTAAAACCACACGATATAAATGAACATAAAGTCTCTTGGGGTTTGAAGCATGGAGCGTTACATCAGCTCCATGACAGCAACTTTGGCTCAAAAGGGAAATAGCCGAAGTGCATACTCCACCCATTCTAAATAACAAAAAAAATATTTAACTACTATCCTATTCGGTCTTGTTCGGTGTTTTGAAACAAACCTGGTGTTTATAAAACACACCAATCCTCAAATAAAATCCAAAAAATAAAAACAACTTTAATTTTACCGAATTAAAACTTTCCATTTACCACTATATATGTCATGAAACGTATTTATGCAAATGCATTAAATTATATGTTCCTAAATACATTAATTAACTCAAATTTAATTGGATGTGATCTTCAATAATCCTAAATGTGTCAGGGAATTTGAACAATATTGATTGTAACCGAACAACAAAAATAATAAAATATAAAATAATAAAAGACACAAAATAATTATCACTTAGACAACAACACAAAGACAATCCATCAGCATATAAAAATACATTATCTTCTTCTTTGTTTGTCTTCTGTCTTATTGGTTGAAAATAACGGTTTTGTAAAACTGACATGTCTTAAGTTTTATTTCCAAATCAATGATCTTCTTTAATCGCATGATTTATTGATGAGTTGTTGATAAATTTGGTGTCTGATAATTCCTTATTATCCGGTTGATGAAACATTGCAATGTGAAATGATAATGTGTTTGAGTAAATTTCCTTCAATTCCAACAGCTTTATCAATATTGGTATTCAATAATCTTCCATCTAGCTTGAGCAAAGTTGGCATGCATGGGTAATTTTCACCTAAAGTAAAAAACTTGGGGAAAAAATGTATTATTAACCTGTCAAAAACTTTAAAATTCATATGGTTAAAATACTTTTAAAATGGAGAACAAAATGCAACACATTTTTGGACACAAAGAAAAAGGAGTGGTCATGAGAGAGAGAAAATGGAGGAGCTAGGAGAAAATTGTGAAAACTGTTTTTTTTTTTTACTTTTGCAATGGTCACCAATTTTCGCAAAATGCTCTTCAATTCAAATAAAAAAACACATAACAAAAATATCATAAACTGGGAAAGAAAGTATAGAAGGGCATGTTAAACTTGACGCATTAACTAGCACAAAGTTCTCAGAGGAAACTCAAAGAAAAAGATTCTTAATAAACATCAATAATCTTTATTATGGATATTGGTTAAAAACAAATATTCAAACGTGAGGTGTTTGTGCAGCTATTTTACAACCTGTTTTATTCCCTCCAAGAAAAATTCAATGGGGGCACAGTCATACGTTGTTGCACTTCACACCAAAAGACAAAAACATCAGATAGCAAAAAATAAAACTAGACATATGGCTACCAATGCAGAAAAAGAAGACAAACAATACTCAGTCAGGATACTAAATTACAACCTTCCATCTCCCTTAGTCAACTAAAATAAAACAAAAAAAAAACACCTTCTCTCATTTGAAATCTGCCTAATTTCCTTTGTACAGCGCTACTAAACCTGTAGGCGCTTTCCTTTAAACTTTCACTCAAATCCTTCAGCTTTATATCACTTCATCCTCTTAGATTCCAAACAACTAAACATGAACCTATATATAATTCCATTATTATTATTATTATTATTCTTTATTTATAAAGCGCCAGCATATTCCGCAGCGCTGTACAATAAGCACAGTATAGACAGGGTTACAATACATTGAACAACATTTGACAAACAGTACAGGAGGAGATGAGGGCCCTATTCCCGTAGGAACTCACAATCTGGGAGGGTTGGGGTTGGAAACAGGAGGAGAGGACTGTAAGGTGAGAGTGATTGATGGTTGCGTCAGTGAGTTGGGTGGTAGGCTTCCCTAAATAGGAACGTTTTAAGGGAGCGTTTGAAGGAAGAGAAGTTAGGGGAAAGTCTGACAGTACGAGGGATAGCGTTCCAGAGAATGGGGGCTGCGCGTGTGAAGTCCTGCAGTCTATCATGGGAAGAGGTGATGCGGGGAGAAGCTAGGCGCAGGTCACTGTTTGACCTTAGGGAGCGGGCCGGGGTGTATTTGGTGATTAGTGAGGACAGGTAGTGGGGAGCTGAGTTAGTGAGGGTTTTGTAGGTAAGGATAAGCATTTTGAACTTAATTCTGCAGTGGATGGGGAGCCAGTGAAGGGACTCGCAGAGGGGAGCGGCAGAGACAGAGCGGCGGGTGAGGTGAATTAGCCTGGCGGAGGCATTCAGGATGGATTGTAGGGGGGAGAGGCGGGACAGAGGGAGGCCAGATAAGAGATTATTGCAATAGTCGAGTCGGGAGATTACCAGGGCGTGTATGAGTTGTTTTGTGGTGACAGCGGTAAGAAATGGCCGAATTCTGGAAATATTATGCAGTTGTATCGGCAGGAGGAGGAAAGAGACTTGATGTGGGGGATGAAGGAAAGAACAGAGTCAAGTGTAACTCCAAGACAGCGAACTTGGTTTGATGGGGAAATGGTGATACCCTCCACCGTGATAGAGAAGTCAGGAGGTGGGGAGGCAGTGGAGGGAGGAATAAGTAGGAGTTCAGTCTTTGACATGTTGATCTTTAGGTGGTGGGAGGCCATCCAGGAGGAGATGCCAGATAAACAGTTACAAGTTACAAACACTGTAAATGATCTCAGTCAGCCATTTTGGCAAAACATATAACCTATAGTAAGGTGTGGTCAATCCCTTAGTGCTGACTCAAACAAAGACCAGAGGAAAATAACCGACCATGCCTCTTTTGGGAAAATGTATAATTTATATTAAGGCAGATTGAGCCCATCACCTTGATACACAATTTTTTTTAGATATCATACATCAATTTATAACATAACATTCACGTGTAACCTGCCTTGTCAAAGTATTGACTTTCTATGTTCATCTTTCAAACATAAGCTAAGAATAAAAAAAGCAGTCATTTTTGAAATTTACTGTAAAAGTAAAGCCCTATTGTCTCCATTTCCTGTGCCTTTTTTTTTTTTTTTTTTACACGAGGCAAGGCAGTAAAGACACAGAAACAAAGCAACCTGTTTTAAGAGAAGCAGTCCCTATACATAAATTACATATAAAAAACACAATATCAAAACTACAAAATACAAAACATCAAAGATAAACACATATATTAATAGTTAGTAAAGACAAACATTTAAATAAACAGACGTAATCAATGGCAAGAAACAAAATAAAATAAATAAATAAATAAAGCAAAAACAAACGTGAAATCTGAAAGAAAAAACAGTTTGCAAATCCTTTAGAATCAGTTAAATTATAAAATAAGACAGAGCGAACATACAGCAAAGCAAAAAATAAAAAATAAATAAAAAAAATACAAAAAAATGGCAAGAATGCAAGAGAAAAATTGCTCTCAATGGAAGCAACGCTATTTTGTTTTCTATCTTGCTATATAAGAAGAAACCGGACCTAATCAATTAAAATAAAATGCTATGAGCCAGAACTCCAGAACACAAAGGAGCTACACTATGGACACAAAGACAAACAGATTTACTCAACTCTAGAAACATCTTTCAGTTTCCCGGGTGAGTGACATAACGAATACTCAGCACTAGAACTTTTCAGGGTACATCAACATAACGAGTGAGTCACCGCTCATTAACAGTTCTCTATCAGGCAAGTTAAGGAAACAAGAAACAAAGAAAAACAAACAGAGCGTCCTACAACAACACAGTGGCTCTCATAGGCAGCCTCCCCATGGAAGCAAAGATTCTTTTATCTATATAGGCAATTGTTTAACATGAAATAAATCATATCAGACAATTGAATTATTAAATCCCACTTCTGACTCCAACTGTTAAATTCTAGATTTCCATTATAATTACCATAAACCTTTTTAAGTTTCTTCTTATATATCAAAACCGAAGTAAGGTGCTGCGCGACTCTGATCAGAGGAGACGATAGACACAACCACACCGAGATATGGCAGATTATCATCTGATCAGTTAGTGGTCTGTCAGGTCCGTTTATTATTTCAACAGCCAATAGAAATGTTCGTTATATATAAAAACTTCCTGCAATGTTCACTCCCAACATAGGAATGTGATAAAACAACCAATCAGAGCAGATACATTTCTACGTCAGAGTTTAACCAACAGTGAGACAAAATTACTACATTTGATTCAGAGATGGCTTTTTTTCTAGCTTAAACTGTTCACACACCCTTTCCTGCATACAAAGGAAATGGCTAAATTCCACAGGCTAACATCCTATGCAAGTAAAAGACTTGCAGGGTTTGACACTTATAATGGGGGGGGGTGGATTTCACACTAATGCAAAATTAAAAAACTACCTATCATATTAAAATACCTTTCACTGACTCCAGCCTCAGTCCACTCCTTGTGAAAGTCCCCAACACTTTTGAATGGCCTTTTCCTTACAATCCACTCCAGGCTGCGGTCATCCCTGCCGCTTGTGCACCTTTTTCTTACACACTTTTCCCTTCCACATAACTTTCTACTAATGTGCTTTGATACAGCACTTTGGGAACATCCAACTTCTTTTGCAATTACCTTTTGAGACTTTCCCTCCTTATGGAGGGTGTCAATTTATTTTATTTTATTTATTTATTTATTTATAAAGGATTTTACCAGGAAGGATACATTGAAATTTCTCTCGTTTTCAAGTATGTCCTGGGATGATGGTTTTCTGCACAAATGTCAGGTCAGCAGTCTTTCCCATGATTGTAATTCCTATTGAATCAGACTGAGAGACCATTTAAAGGCTCAGGAACCCTTTGCAGGTGTTATGGCTGAATTAGCTGATTAAAGTAGGACACTTTGAGTGTAGAATATAGAATCCCCATGACCTATCAGGAAGGGGAACATGACTGATGGCCGATGCCTGTCAGTTAAGTAAAGATCTGGATAGGCATTGGTGGAAGTTTGCAACAATGTTTCTCTTACCTGGCTTTATATTCATGTGTTGGCGGGAGTGTTCTGTCTCTTGTTTCCTGACAGCATGAGAGATGCAGTAAAGAGATGCCCACCCACCCTCCCATTTGGATTTCGTTTATGTCGTGTCACAGCTGAGGATTGGCGGGCTTCCTGGTCAGCGGTGCTTTAAGGACGGATAAGCCGCCTTCGGGTGAGGCTATGGGGAGACGAACCTCGCTTGCGGGGGAAGAGCTCTTGGTTATTATACTGGTGGAACTGCCTATTGCGTTGGGCAATAGGGCAGAGGGAATATACAAAGCACTGCAAGTTATAAGTTTATAATAATTTAAATAAAGCTGTGGCCCATGCCCATTCCAATTTATATAAGTGTTGTGTTTTTATTATAGTCCGGTTAAGGGGCATGGGCCGGGAAGGTCACAGACCTAAGCAGTCATGCACCTTTTTACAATATTCTAATTTTCTGAGATTGTGGATTTGGGGTTTTCATGAGCTGTAAGCCATAATCATCACAATTATGAGAAATCACGGCTTGAACTATCTTGCTTTGCACGTAATGAATCTATCTCATATATTAGTTTAATCTTTTAAGTTGCATTACTGAAATAAATGAACTTTTGCACGATATTCAAATTTTTCGAGTTTCACCTGTATGTTTCCTGTTATAGACTGAATTCCGCAAACCAGTTGTTTATATTTACTCTAACTGGAAAAACACAAAATGTTGTTTATAAACAAGCCTGACAAGGAACATGTACTGTACGTTATCATTATTATTAAACTTTTCCTCTGTATGAACAGTTGATAAGATGGAGATCTAGTATAGTGTGCTCTCCTGCTTGTCGTAGTTTGAGATCCTTTAAGAATAATTAAGTTTGCTTAATTTTTGAGTAATTAATAATTTCAGTTTAATACCGCAATTAATCAATTCTGAATTAAAGAATTCCGCGAGTGTACTAATTCTTCCTTTTGACGTGAAAACATAGAAAAGCTAGAATAAAATTATGTTTATCTGCAACAGCATCCTGCCATGCAAAGCACGAGACCACAACATGGATCACAAGGTTACCAGACACTCCTCGTCGATAAGAGTGTCGCCCCCTCCTTTACCTCTGTCCTAGAACATTCAGGACTCACCAGGACCGTCGCGATATCATTGTCATGGATAGAGAGGTTTTTCCAACCCATCTTGGCTATGTCCCAAGGTAGATGCCAACGGTGAAGAAAATATATATAAACCTTGAGCATTCTGACAGTAGGCCACTTCACACCCTTATGTGTGAGATCCATGCGCATTGTATGCACAATAAACCATATTCACAGACTTATACTACAGGCCTGCTGTTGATGTCCGTTATTGAAAAATTATCTCTTAACAATTGGTGACCCCTCAGCCGTTCTTCTTGGACTCGGCTGCCTTCATCTTCCTCTCGCCCTGCACAAGGAGGGAATACTGCTGCAGTGCCTCTCAGGTGAAAACCTTTGGCTTTTTCTCATTCTTATTGTGCGGGTCGCGGAGGTGTGGATGTGTGGCAGTTGGGTACACAGAAGGTAACAATGCTCCTTTAATATCCATTAGCGTTATGGTCTGTGTATGGATTATTGTGCTATTCTGATCAGATAACTTTTTATTTTGGTTGTGGTGATAATACGCTATCTAATTTCCCTGTTTTTCGCCAAGAACAGCAGTATGACATAGTCATACGCATAAAAGGGATGATACAACATAAGTACCATGAATATATATCTTGCCTGTGTGTGATTGCAGGGGATGTGTCTCTTTTGATTTTAGGGTGTGTAAAGTCCATGAGGTGCCCACTGCTGCTTGTCGCTCAGCGCATTAATTCACACCCACACATGTCATTTCATTCAAAATGTGGATATTTATTACAGGCCACAGCATAATCCCATATGTAGCGCAGGCTACTTGAACTGTGTGTGTACTATTGTGTTTCTCAGACATGCAGCCTGTCACAGCTGCGGAGTACTTCCCCCTCCCTTTTTTCCCTTTCTCTTCACTGGCAAAGGAAGCTGTTAAGACAGGAAGTTGCAAAGGATTCTGGAACATGTAGTCTCAATTGCAGAGGGCCTATGCAATTTGTCAGGAAGAGAACTACACCTCCCTCCCCTAAGGGAAGGGGCGTTTTCCAAGGGTGGAAGTGCACGTGCAGAGCAAGGAGAAGGCAGAGAAGGGGAGACTTCTGTGGTGAACGGTCCTATGTGTGAATCGTGCGTCCAGAGGCTGCCTCGTGCGGTCAGCGAAGGAGAGATCCAGTTGCCCTCACGTGTTGCCAGTACCAGCGGATCGTGCATCCAGCTGTCCTTGTGCATCCAATGAAGAAGGGGTCTGTCTGCCTTCGTGTGTGTTCCAGTGACAGAGGGAGCGACCGAGTACATTCAACGGAGAAGAAATCCGGCTGTCCTTGAGTGATTCTAGCACTAAGAGATAGCGATCGAGCTACTGTTGAAACGGAGAGAGGTATTCGGCCGTCCTGCGTGAGTTGATATTGCTAACTTTATTGTCTGGCCTAGCTTTACTGCCTGCGCAGTTGCAGCTAAAAGGAGGATCGCTGCAGTTACAATTCTTGCTGTTCTGTGACACTTTGCGAAGATTTCTTTCTCACTTTGTGGAATACAAATATGGTTTCATGTTAAAGGTACCCAACGATAGAATCAAGGGCCCCACCGCTAGCAATCTTGAACGCTTGTATAATTTCCACTGGCCAGTGGTTAGGCAGAATGTATAAGGTTTAGACAGGTTATTGATATTGGTTACGTTGATTATAGTTGATAATCGAACTGCACTGAAGTATGGTAAAGATTACTGTATTGTTCATTCATTATTGAGTGGAATAGTAATGCTAAATTAACTCTTTCAATACTGTTATACTGTTGATTACTTTGCAAATTTCCTTCAAAGGGTTTGCTCGCTAGTCCTAATAAACCCCTTTTTATTTAAAGTCATCTTGTCCTGGTATTACTTGGCGCCGAAGGTGGAGGTGGGTAATCACTGGAGTGAGACAGAAGGCCCGTCAAACTCAGCAGCTCTCACGGGAGTAGCGCTACACATATAAATAATAACAGTACTGTAACAATTGTAGTACACCCATATCTGTAAACATAAACCATACAATTATCTGTAAACATATATTTAATCATCGACAATATTAATCATAAACCCCCAATCTTAACTCTTGAAATGTTAACCACGCCCCTTTACCCCCAGCACTGCCTCCCACCCTGCTGTGATGAGGGGATGGATCCCACCCAGAGCACAGACAGCCTAAACTCCAAGCGTAGATAAAGGGCGGGCAGGCTTCCTCTCCTGATCCTGGACCACGAACTGAACTCTCTTGCCCCTTTTGCCCGGCTTAATGCACTCCCTGCCGACCCCTACCCCTGACCCACTCCCACCCCGTGGCCAGATCCTTTGTTCGGTTCCCGCTGCGGGGTTAACCCTTGCTGAGCCAGCAGCTTCGGGGGGCCCTCAAGGCTCTTTCACCTTTTTGCTACAGGCCTTCATGAAGTGCCCACTGCTGCTTGTTGCTCAGCGCATTAATTCACACCCACACATTTCAATTCATTCAAAACATGGATATTTATTACAGGCCACAGCATAATCCCACAGAAACAATAACAGTGCTGTAACAATTGTAATACACCTATATCTGTAAACATAAACCATACAATTATCTGTAAACATATCTTTAATCATCGACAATATTAATCATAAACCCCCAATCTTAACTCTTGAAATGTTAACCACGCCTCTTTACCCCAGCACTGCCTCCCACCCCCGCCACAAGCTCATTCGCATAAACCCTTAAGAATGAGCTTTCACATCAAGAAAAAACAAGGCCTGTTCAATACCGTCTCCGAAACCCAAATTTAGAATGTCCGACCCCCATCTGTGAGGTGGACCCCATCCGCCCGAAGAAATCTGAAACCATCGCCCTCCTCCAGCAAGAGATGCCGGATAACCACTCCTGACAGCTGCCGTACAAAGCACGCCATCGCTCTGTTTATCTTTGACCTGGACCTTTGTGTCGCCCCCACATCCTGCGCGTGTCTCCAGATACGCCGGGGTATCATTTCTGACCATACCAACACGACTTGCGGCAAAAGGCTCATTAGCCGTTGTAAATCCTCTTTCATTGCCTGGAGCAGCCGACACTGTGGCACTTGCCCCAAATCATTCCCCCCCACGTGCACCACCAGCACGTGGGGCTTCACTCCCCTCCGTAGGGCTTGTTCCACCAAAGGCAAAAAATCTGCCCACCGTAGACCAAGCACTCTGATCCATTGGAGCTGCGCCGCTTCCACCGGAAAACCCAGTTGGGGGCAGCTATTCCTCAGGATGCTCAGGATGGCAGTTCTTTCCGCCCAGTAGACGAAAGAAAGTGGCCAATGATCCACACTACGTGGGAATGTCCTGCAAATACAAACGCATTAGTCTCCTTCCTTCAGACCTGCGACCACCACCGGCACCATGATTTACGCTCCCCCATTGGGAGAGCACCTTGAGAATCACTCTCCCACCCCTTTTTTTAAAAATTATCACTGCCCCCCGTTCTCCCCCTTTATTACGTTCTCCGCTAATTTGCTCCAGTCCCTACAGTAATTGCGGTTGTACGTATTTCCTGTAGCACGTTGAGTCCCACCGGCCCAGCCTCTGTATGGCCCTCGCGCGCAGTCCTAGACGCGAGGCTTCCGTTGCCGCCCCTATCCGAAATGAATGCGAGCCAAATGCTTTTGGATCCCTACCCAATGCCCTCAGTCCCCTTTTGAAGATCGCTATAAACTGGTTTATTTGGTATCGTGACAAAGCCGAACCGTCACGATGGCACATGAAGGCGTGGTCGTTGGCGCAACGCCAAAAAAGCCTGTACGTTCTCTACCGGACAAATAACCTCATCTTGCGCACTCAGCAAAGGAATCCTCTTACCAACTCCAGCTGGTCTGTTTTCGATCTCGTGATACATATTACCACTCGGTCGCCCTCTAGCCACACGTCATCTGCCTGCAGTCTTGCAGTCTGCCCTCGCCCAGTCTCGATGCACTGACCAATTCCCCTACTCGCAGGGCGCCAAAGAACGCCAAGGACATTGCTGCCCTTAGCAAGGCGACTTCGTATCTGTCCGAACAGAAATCCCCCACAAACCCCTCAATAACTGCACAGACAACGGCCTTCTGGCATCCCGCCTCTTACTGCTCTGTTGGTATCCCTTTACAGCCTGCCGTACCGCAAAGTCTCTCATCCATTCCGGCAATGCCCTCAACTTAAATAAAAAGGATAAGGCCGACAAGGCATGCTGCACCACAGACTCCCTCACCCAGAAGCCATAATCTCTGTACCAATGTGTAACGGGGGAGTAACGCCCGCTAGAGAGTAGCGGAGTTGAGATCCTTAAGGACTGATAAACCTTTTTGACGTTTAAACACTGATTGTCATTCACAGAATTAAACACTTGCGGTATCGAGTTTTAACAATACACGAGTTGCTACAAAGCACTAAAGGTTTTGAGACCGATAGTCTACTTAGAGCACATGCAGAAATACACAGATAACTCAGACAGTTGGTGAATTGCGTGGACTGCAGGGCAGTCAGGAAATAAGCTGCTTTAACATTTGCTGATAATCGAGAGCCGGTCAGCGGTACCTTAAGACAACACATACACCTCGGGGTCTGTCGTAAGCACAGTAACGAGTATTGTTGCTGGTGAGCGCACACCGACCATGAGTAGAAAATAAGCAGAACCTTACAATCGCAGATTTTGTCAATATGTGTGGCTGGAGAACATGAGCCCTGGTTTGGGTATAGGAACCTAATGAGGCCACAGACAAGACCCACTGCTAAGAAGGGACACTTCCCCAGTAACGTGTAAACACCGCAGCGGCAAGCATGGGGTTAAACCACCAAAGCACCACACAGGCGATCGTAATCGAGCAGCAGGAGAGTAGTCAAAATCAAGCTTTGTCAAATAACAGGAGCAGGGATCGTATCCAGAAAACGGGTTGGCAACAGAGAGACAATATAAACGAATAGGTAGCGATACGGGAACCAGACTCCACAACAGGGCGACGAGGCAACTCCTCGCACCCTGTTTTAAACCCGGCGGCTCCTCGTGACCATGCTAGGCCCTGCCCCCTCGGACGCCGCTCGGCCATTCCCCAGTGCTGCCAGCCAGCCAGCTCCTGGCACTGGACCTTGCCCAGACACCCCCAGGCAGCGTAGCAGGGGCTGAGGACATGACACAATGTTCAACAGGGATGACGGAACATCCTGACCCACCAGATCCACTCCAGGTACCAAGCCACGAAACCGTTCCCACCGCAAGTGAGACAAGGAGTCAGCCACCGAGTTAAGATGGCCCGGTACATGTGTGGCTCTGCAACTAATATTGAATTCCAGACTGCGCAGCGCAAAATGCTTCAGCAGCCCCACCTCAGCGGGGGGACTTCAATGTCAAGGAGCTGACGGCTGACACCACTGCCATGTTGTCTGGCCGCAACAGAACCCTCCGACCCCTAAGCCAATCACCCCACAATTCCATAGCAACCAGCAAGGTAAAGAATTCCAGGAACGCCATGTTCCGAAGTAGCGGTGTGCCCTCCCATTCTCCTGGCCAACGCGATGCGCACCACTGACCCCCAATGTAAACTCCAAACCCAACCGCCCCGGAAGCATCCATAAAAAGCTCCAATTCCTCTGCCAAAATTTCTGGCTTCGGGAAATACGCCTTCCCATTGAAACCCACTAGAAATGGTTGCCACACTCGCAGGTCTTCTTTCATTGCCTTTGTGATTCTCACAAAGTGATGCCCCTCCTTCACTCCCGCTGTCTCCTGAGCTAGCCCCCTCAAAAAGACCCTGCCCACCCTGATAATCCTGCATACAAAGTTGAGTCGACCCATGAGAGCTCCCTCAGCCGCATCTTCTTAGCCTCTAACGGCCTTTCCACATGCTGTACTGCTTCCCCCACTTTGGGCCATATTACATTCTCTGCGCAAATGCGCTCGAGCAACGCAATTTTTTTGGCGCGCAGTGTCCAGCGTTATTGCACGAAAATTAACGTGATATTTGGATCCGAACGCATTTTCTCATCCGTCAATAGATAGCGTTAGTAAAAAAAACGCCCAAAATGAAGTGTAATACGTGCGCAGTAACGTTGCGCATGTAAATCAGTATGCGGATTGTTTTTTTCGCGGGATTCATCCAATCAGAATTAAGAACCTTAATTGACATCAATTCACCTTAATTGACTCACTAACGTTTTTGCGCCTGTCAAAATAAATCTAAGTATACATGCTGCAGCAATAAAACAAATATGCACGAATTCACAATTTTTTTGTTTGGGGATGTGTAGAATGTGTAACTATACTGTGCTGTATTTTTTTTCGTGCTGGCGTATTTGGTTATGGCCAGAACGTTCAGATTTGCAGTTAACACCAAATTTTCAAAGACGTTAAAATTATGCGCGCAAACGTCGTTCGTATGAAGTTGCGCATCTATTGAAATACCATCCGCTTAACGCATTTGCGCTCACAATGTTAAGTATAGGACACGCACAGTTCATCACGCTCGCGCAAGTCCATCCGCGTCAAACCATATTGCGCATTGTTTGCGCGAACGTTGAAATACGACGTTCTGCGCAAATGGTTTTGTCCTCGCGCAAATGCGCATTTGTGTGTGCGCAAAACCGATGCGCGAGGAATGCAATATGGCCCTTTGTCTGTTGGTAGTCGACATTCCCCTGCCACCGAATCAATCTCAATGCCGAGGAAGACCATGGTCGTATCCGGACCCACCATCTTATCCGTCACCAACGGGACCCCAAACGCTCGTGCAATCCATTGGAACGAGCGCAGCAAGTAACGACACTCCCTCGTGTCCCCCCGCCCCACACAGAGAAAATCATTGAGATAATGGACTAACCTTCATGAGCCGGCCACCCTCCTAACAACCCATTCTAAGAAAGTGCTGAATAGTTCGAAGAACGCGCAGGAAATAGCACAACCCATTGGAAGACAGGAGTCAACATAAAAGGCCCCCTCGAAATGGCGGCCCAGCAGGTGATGACAGTCCGGGTGAATTGACAGAAGCCGAAAGGCAGACTCAATATCGACCTTCACCATCATTGCTCCCACTGTACCACACGTACCCAACTGTACCACATGGATTGCAGCATCAAAGGAAGTGTACGACACTAAGGACAAGTCGGGAGAGATGTCATCGTTCACTGAGGCCCCTTTTGGGTATGGCAAATGATGGATGAGCCTAAAGGCTCCTGGTGTCCGTTTCGGGACTACGCCCAAAGGTGAGATGCGGAGACCCTCCAAGGGAGGATCCATGAATGGACCTGCCATCCGTCCCGCTTAAACTTCTTTCTTCAACTTAGCACGTACAATAAAAAAGAAACAGGAGATACCCAGGTGCTTGGTTACCCCTATATTCGCTTCCACCCCAGTGGACACTTCCCATTATCCACAATTGGAAATCACGTATAGAAAGGATAGTGGGTGGGGGTTAGCGCTTCATAGAATTCCCCAGAGGAAAGACACAGAAAAGGATGTGCCACTTAGAAACAAAGTGGCCCCACTTCAACAGACTGTTTAGAAAAAGTGCCAAGTTGAGTCTTCTTAAAAACCTCAAAAAGAACACAAAACACTGCACACCAAGGCAACCTCCCCACCAAACCGGAAATTCCGGTTCCTCCCCACCGCAGCTGGGCAGTTTGCCGCAGCTAGTTTTTGGGAGTGATCTGCCCAGCTGCAGTGGGGAGGAACCGGAATTTCCGGTTTGGTGGGGAAGTTGCCTTGGTGTGCAGTCCACGCTGGGAAAATGATCCGCCTAGCTGCGGTAGGGAGGGACCGGAACTTCCGGTATGGAGGGGATACTGCCCTGGCATGCGTCCCAGCTTGAGACGCAGGCTGGTCCCTAAACGAGAGGGTTCCGTTGCACTTCCGGTTATTTTTATTGTCCCCCTATTGGATGTGGTAGGCCTACCAAGATGGCGCCAGCCGGCGGAAGTTGCTGGACAGCTAATTGCAAATTACTGCAGCTAATTATCAAAGTAAAACGTTTGTACTTAAGTGTGACAGTTCACTTTCCATGTAATTATGCTCTGTTTTTTGCCACTGAAGAAGCCTGTGTAACAGGCGAAACGTGTTTGGCTTATTGTATTTTATTTTATTTATTTTGGATTAAACCTATTTTCCTTTATATTTAACCTTCACTTGTTTTATTTACTGGTGAAATATCTACCAATATTCATCTGGTGATTACATTGAGAAGGTATCCAGAAGGACTGTTTTGGGGTAAGCAGGTAACCCAATAATACCTGACATGTCTCCATTTGAGGGCTGGCAGCTCTCACTCTGTGTGAGTATGAGCAATTACGTACACTGCTAATTCTGTCTCTGTCAGACAATATTGCACCATATGTGGGGTTTTTTGTGTTCTTTTTGAGGCACTTGTGTTCTTTTTGAGGCACTTTTCCTAAACAGCCTGTCGAAGTGGGGCCACTTTATTTCTAAGTGGCACATCCTTTTCTGTGTCTTTCCTCTGGGGACTTCTATGAAATGCTAACCCACACCCACTATCCTTTCTATTAGCACGTACAATGACTGGGTAATCCACTATGGACCTCAATTTCTTCAATCTCGCCCTCCTCCCATTCTTGAAAAGGGATTCGGAATCTGCACCTAAACCCCTCCCTCAGGAACTGCGCATCCCCCCATTTAGCGTATAAGTTTAGCCACATTTAGCCACAGCTCCATCGCGCCTAACTTCACTGGTGTGATTCCCATCCCCAACTGCGCCTGCTGCGCTCCTGGCCTTCTTAAGGCATCTGGTTTGCGCATGTCCCCCTCCACACCCTGCGCACTCGTGCCTAAATCTGCAAGTGTTCCCGAATCTGCAGATTCCCTTGTTGAACTGCCAGCACGTGCCGCACTTTGGACCCGCCAGTGAGATCCTGGTAGAGGTTCCCTCGGCTCCCCCCTGAAAGGGTGCTGGATGCTGCGGAATCATGAGCCGCATCCAAAGTGTAATTTCAATCTGGTCCCACTGCATGCCCGGATGTGTCGCCAAGCGCTGACGAAACGGTTCGTCGTAGTGCCACCAGGCCCATCCTCCATATTTCCTACACGCATCCCAAATGCAGTCAATGTAACAAAAAAGGGAGGAGCACAATTGTGGCGTGTGCTCCCCCATTACACTCGTCAGAATGCGAAAAGCCCTGATCCAATTCCCAAATGATCTAGGAACTATCTGAAAGTGCCTCCTGTGCTCCTCTTCCTCTTTTCTGCCCTCATTCTTCGCCCCATCCATAGCCCCATGCACCTTGTCTAAAGGAAGTAAGGAGAATAACTCCACGTACTCCCCACGCCGAATGCGTTCCTTTACCTCATGCTTTAAATGCATGCCCAATGGGCCCGCTAAGGAAACGTAAGCACTGCCCATTGCGGTTTCTGGGACCCCGGTTCCACCCTCCCCCGGTGTCTCCTGTGACCTATCCCTGCGCCCCTCACTCTCGAGCCCCCCCAGCGTGGGGCCACCTGGCATCCCTGCTACCCCTTCCCACTCCTTCTCTCCTCCCCATACTTGACCCACGTTGTTGTCCTTCGCCCCTTATTCCCCAAACATGCCCATGTAGCCAAGAAATCCCATAACCCCACCATAAGCACCCCATCCTGTCCCCCCCAGATTTCCCCAACAATTCATCGCTGTTTTCCAGTGCCCTCAAGCCCTTCGGCATCTCGCAAATCCTTACTCAGTGGGGCCCTACTCAGTCTGTGCCTCCACTTGCCCCTGTGGTGGCGGTCCTTGTTGAATGTAGTTCCTGCACCCCAGCTCCTCGATGTCCTGTTGTCTCAGCCTGCCTGAAACACCTGGAATACACTGCATTGGGAATTGCCCCCACCCTCCCTTGAAACACGGCTCTGCCCATTTTCCCCTGTTTATTATTGGGATACCCCCTCGAGCGCCGTGTGGTACGCCTCACATTTCCTGTTATATCGTCCCCAATCTGTGAGTGTTCCAAGAACCTGTGTGAATCGCGCTGCTCTACTGCCCCCTGTGGCCCCCAGCCATCTGGCTCAGGGGTATCTTCCCCTCCATCCACATCCATGTCAACCCCTTCCTCCCACAGGGATTCATCGGAATCAGAATATTGAGCCACCAATGAACCCCTCTATGTCACTCCCTTCCCACCCTCCCTCACTGGTCTGCCCTCCCCCTTACTGCTGACCACTCCAGGTCCAAACCCTCCATGGTTCCCACGTGGGAGGGTACAGTTATGTCGCCCCCAAAACCTGAGTCCTGCGTACCCCCAACTCCTCTGTTCCCTGCCCCAGCCCTACCAGCCCCCTCCCTCCCCCGTGGCACTACGGAAGTCCCCCTGGCTTCGCCCCCAACCTGGGTGCCCCTGTGCATGTGCTGGCTCATCTGCACTTGCCGGGTCTCTCCGGGCCCTCCACCATTTCATCATATAAATGTGCCGGTGGTCTGGTCTTCCGCGTGGGTCTGCGCGGCTCCACCTCGCCCCTCCGGCGCAGACTGTGTCACTGTCTCCCTAGCCCAAGCTATACCCCTAAGCGAAACCGACCTCCTGAACTCCGCCACCAGCTGCTCCCCTTCCCCCGAGTCAGACATACTCACCCCTGCCAGCTGCCCCACTACACTCTGGAACGATCCGGTCTACCGCAGCAGCATTTTGCTCAGTCTCCTCGTCCCCAAAGAACCAGGTCCACATGCGTGCTGTTCGGCCGATGCTTGTGTGTTCCGCCGTGCAGTGGATTAATCTCTTAATTAAGAGACAGGAAATGCACACTTTTTTTGTTTTTGTTTTAAATTTCGACGCCCTGATCACGCGGCCCGGCTCAGCTCCACGTGCTTGTCCCCCGGCGATGATGCGGCTGGCTCGCGTCTTCTCTCAGTGCCCCCTGCTGACAGATCTCTACCTCGCGGTTGCCTTTAAAGTGTGGCTGACGACTGATGCTCTCCTCCCCGGCAGTCCTGCGTCGATCCTCTCTTCTCCCACTGTAGCGCGTCTCTGCTGGCTTCCCTTCTGCCGTTGGTCCTGCTCAAACACGATGGCTGGTCCTGATCTTCAGGCCCCGCAGTCACGGCTCTCACGTCCGACGTGGTGGATCTCTCCTTGCTGTCCTGGTGAGCGCTGCAAAATCGATGCTCCTTCTCCTGATCCTGGACCATGAACGGAACTCTGGGGCCCCTTTTGCCTGGCTTAATGCCCTCCCTGCTGACCCCTCCCACTGACCCACCCCGCGGCCAGATCCTTTGTTCGGTTCCCGCTGCGGGGTTAACCCTTGCTGAGCCAGCAGCTTCAGGGGGCCCTCAAGGCTCTTCCGCCTAATTTCTACAGGCCTTCATACTTTTTAGTGGACGCGTCACTCAGTTGGTGCTGCACTGAGTTGTATGGTTGCTTGCTGAATGTTCTTTATGGGATAGGTAACATTAGCTTTATCTGTCTGCCACCTGTAGCAGGAGACGCCCGCTACGGATTTGAACATTAAAGACTAGACATGTGCACAGCACAAAATTTCGTTTTGAACTAATGGATTAGTCCTAAAATGCAATTTATTTAGTTACTAAAGAAATTCGTTTTCAGTTCTTTAGTATGAAAACTAATTTCATTCATCTGAAAACCAATGGTTACAATTACTATTGTAGTGGCTCCTCAGAGGGCTGAGATCGCTGCTTGTTACAGTATCTCTCACTCTCACCACAATGTGGGCCATATTACATAGTTGGTGCTAACTTAACCAGAGCTGTTGTAAACTTCCCTGAGCCATTATAGCCTATGGAGGTTTTCAGTTTACAACAGCTCTGGTTAAGTTAGCACCAACATTGTAATACTGCCCCGTGTCAGGCAAAGCTGTTACAGTAACTGACTGCTGCTCATCACAGCGCTCAGAGTTTCAGTAAAACTAGTAAATAATATTTTTATATATAAGAGGTTAGAACAATATTATTTCCTTGTTTTATTGAAACTCTGAGCGCTGTTACAGTCAGTTACTGTAACAACTGAGCCTTATATATTCTACTGAGAGATAATGTAACAAGCAGCCGATCTCAGTGCTCACAGCCACTGGATTTAAAGGGCTGAAAAAAAAGGATCCTCTCTGTATAATGTTTAGAACCTTCTCCTGCATTAATTCATACCCCTCTCTGTATAATATATAGAACATCCTCCTGAATTAATTAATTAATGTCCCTCTCTGTATAGAACATCCTCCTCAATTTATACCTTTCTCTGTATAATGTATATAACATCCTCCTGCATTAATACCCCTCTCTGTATAATGTATAGAACATCCTACTGCATTAATTAATGCCCCTCTCTGTATAGAACATCCTACTGCATTGACATGTGGAGGGTGCAGAACTTCAGATGTTGCGCTCTTCATTGCTGGTCTCCTTCACTCAATGTAATATCACAAAAAGGACTGAAACTAAAATGTAGTGCATTTTATTTTAGTTTCTTTCGTTTTTTGTACTGAGCAGTTTCGTTTCTCTTGAGTCATACTAAAACTAAATTATCCCAAAATTCTGACTAAATCGTTTTAGTACTAAAACGAATGCACATGTCTATTAAAGACTAGAGAGGCTGATTGGTACACAGCCTGATAGGTACTGATAGGATCCGGCATCCCTTGGGATCCAAATACTGTGTTTTCTGTGGCAAAACAGGGAAAGACTCTAAACCATTGGTAAAGATGATTGACAGAATGATGAATGATTTTGATTTGTCCCGGGACTGTGTGAACTATCTCACGAATTTTGCAGTGGCTTACCTGTGTCCAACATTAAACATGATACTCCGTTGGTTGCAATGCTTAGGAGAAGTGGGAAAACCGCTATCTCTTATCATGTCAATTGGTAGAACATCACTTTAGAAGTGCATCGTAGGAATCCTGATAAGCGCTGGCCAGCCGGAGGTTCTTTCGATACGCAGAAAATTGACGCTTTGTTTACGTCGTTGCGTGACAGAAAGACTGCCTGTGATGAGCTGGATTGTCTGTCTGCATTGGTTGTAATGGCAACTAGGGATTATAAACCTCCTCCCTATGTAATGTGTTCTGAAAAAGCTCCTCCATCTTCCCTTGCCTCCTTTGAGGAAGAGGAGGTATTGCATAATGAATTGGCCTCACCATATGCAGGGCTAAGGAGACAACTGACAGCCCCAGTTACACCACTTGTCTCTGCAACATTGTCTCATTGTGAACAGGTGCCCGTTACCCCATCAGCCAGAGTTGAGGCTTTAAAGCGTGGAAGAGTATATCCCTCACCTGCTCAGGTAGGTAACAATGGCCTGTCCACTCCCCCTACTAGAAGGCATAGCCCGAATCAGGTGGTCATTGGACCTGTATTGGGGTAAATGTTGCAATACGAACCTGAAGAGGGGGGGCACACTCACTAAATTTGTAAGAGTAAAAAAGCTCTGTCCCAATTAAACATGAGTCCCCTCAGATTTTGACTAGAAATAAGGAGGCAAGACAAAAAGCATAAAGAGTATCTCCAGTCTATTTGGCATGATTTGTCAGCAGGGGATATTGACACCCTGATAGAACAGATGCCCCTGAGAGAAGTGGCGTTCCCAGGGGAAATGGTAAATGGAGAATATGTGCCCCAAAAGGGTAGTGTATATATTCCCTGGAAACCACATGAGATACGAGTTAGGGTTGCTGATTGATCTGCAAACCTGTCCATGAAAATGGATAAAAAAATTGCTTTGGTTTTTTAAGACTCAGCAAGCAACATATGCAGATGTATATGTATTAATTGATTGCAGTATGCCTGACAAATATGTGGATGCATGGAAGTTTTAAGCGAGAAAGAAAGGAGCTACAGAAATGGGTGTACTGAAAATTGATGCGGCAGGTGTCAGTGAACAGAACGCGGGACGTTTGGTTGAGATCGTGAGAGATTGGGTGATAACTATCAGGGTTATTCAGAGAGCGTGAAAAGCAGGAGAATGACTGGAGAATGACTGCAGAATGAAATATTCTAGGTCAAAATAGCCGATTTGGAAAGTGAGATGAAAGGGAGAATTTTTCTGGTTTGGCTATTCTGACCTAGAATTTTTCATTCTCCAGTCATTCTCCTGATTTTCACGCTCTCTGAATAACCCTGTATGTTTAATTAATAAAGGACATTCTTTAGACAGCTGATGGATGTAGGGAGAGGATGTGTTGGCTGGAATACTGGAAGAGATTTAAAGAATGTGTGCAGAAGCACACTGACTGGGATATGGATGTTGAGACTGATTTGGCCCGAGTAGATTTGGTGAATGTGTTTGTGGGCGGTCTTTTCCCTGAGGTGACTGAGGAGATCGAGCTCTGTACAACTGGTTGGAGAAAAAAGACTGCACCTGATATTGTTGATATTGTACAGAGTGCATATGAAGTGTTTTAGAGTTTGGTCGACCGTCGAGATATCGTTGACATGGATAGAGAGGTTTTCCCAACCCATTCTGGCTATGTGCCTGAGGTAGATGCCAACTGCGCAGAAAATCTATAAAAACCTTGAGTATTCTGGCAGTAGGTCACTTCACACCCTTATGTGTGAGGTCCGTGTGCATTGTATGCACAATAAACCATATTCACAGACTTATAGTACAGACCTGCTGTTGATGTCCATTATTGAAAAATTATCTCTTAACACAGTTATAAGTTTTAGGAGTCTAAGAAAAAAAAATTGTCTTATTCAGTTTGTAATAATATGGAAAAAAGATTAAAATTAACCACTTGGCTGCTCAGCGCGTCCTGCCAAGTGCACCTCCTGTGTTACGGACGCGCTGAGCGCGTCCTAGCACAGGAGGCAGCAATCGGCCAGGATTCCGGCCGATTGCTGGCCCCCCCGGTGCGGGCTGACATCTTGGATGTCAGCTCGGCACTCCGGGACCCCGGCGGGGCCATTAGATGTTATCGCGGAGGCGCGATGACATCTAATTCAGGTGCCACCCCGCGTATGCGGAGGAGGCGCCTGAAAGGGAGGCCCTTCGGACCTCTCTCCCTCCCGATCGCTGGGGGCCACAAGGTTAAGGCAGGCACCGTTTGGAAGGGCACAGCCTGCCCTTTCAAACAGTGGCTGACATTAACCCCTGGGGAGCGAAAAGCGAAAAGCGCCGGATCGTGATCCTCTCCCGGGAACTCCCCAAACCTCCGGGAACTCCCCATGATAACTTGCGTCATCGTGCATAGCACGATGACGCCAGTCCTGGAGTTAACCCCTAGCTGCCAGCAATGGTGGAGATAGGGGGTTACAATGAATCCCCTCTCTCCCGATCCGTGGCATCTAGGGGTTAATGTTTGATATTGTTGGATTGGCCAGAGCATGGCCTTTCCAACGACACCAAACATGACCATGTAAAAAGTTGTTTTTAAAAAATAAAAATTAAAAATAAAAATAAAAAAAATAAAAAAAAAAATAAAAAAAATTATAAAAACAAAATTAACAAGTTGGTTTTTTTCTTGTTAATGCAGCAATATTGTTCCCATTTCAATTATAATGTGAACAATGATGCTGCACTAACGATTTTTGTTTGAGGTGTGTTTGTTAAAAATCACGTAATTTTCCCCCCCAAAAAATGTAACGAGACCCCATTTCTAATTGGTTTAACAAGCGCACCCCATACAAAATATAACCGCAATTGCTCGAATGTTAAAATGTGAAAAAAAACACTTTACACGTTGTAAATTTTTGTTATAATATACAGACAGGACATGACGTATACATATAATAATGATATATTATGAATCTTCCGAGTGTGCCGGAAAGAACGATATATAATATGTCTGGGTCATATACTAAAATAAGGCTTCAAAATGCGTTTAAACATGATGAGCGAAACAGGTAAAAATGAGCTCAGCACAGAGGCGTGAAATGTCTCAGCAGCGAAAGGGTTAAAAAAATATATAAACGTAAATTATAATTAAATTTTCATGGTTTTTGTTATGTAGCCTGTCTAAAAAATGTAAAGCTTCTTTAAAGTATTTCTTAAATGCAATTAAAAAACAAATGAAAAAATAAAAACCCTGGCAACGCCTGGTATATTAGTTAGTCTCTTATAAATTTAGATATTTTTCTGCACCAAGTTATGCGAACCATAGACAAACCGGGATTCCCAATTCGTCATAAAAGGTTCACAAGGTTCAAAAGTGGGGCACAAGATATTGTAATTTTTTTTTATACTGATTAAAGTACTTATTTTATGCTGTTCTGTTTTTGGGTCATCTGAAGAAGGTTTACAGGGTTATCCAAAGAGATTCGAAAAGTCAAGGCACGTTCGATGACTTTTCGTTCTCTTCAATTCGGTTCCTTTTGCCGATCCCATTTCGGTGACCCTGCGGTGTATTCAGCAAGCACCACAGGGTCTCCGAATTGCAGGGAAAAGCTGCCGCAAACCCGACGAAAACGAACCGCAAAACCCAGCGAATGCACTCCGAAAAGCCACAAAAATATCTGGATTAACCTGCCGAAAACCACGGAAAAAGCCCGAGCAGGAGCCGATCACACACAGCGAAGCAGCCAGACTGCAGACGAGGCAGTGAATAAATTAGCAAAATAGTTTGTGTGAATGTGTGAAAATGAAACGCTGTTTGCAAAGAAACTACTGAGCGAAAATGTCTGAACTTTGCATATGAGGTCCAGGGAATGATAATAAAAAGGGCTGTTACAGAAAAAATAAGTAAACTTAAAAAAAAAATCAGACTTTTAAAAAAAAAAAAAATCAGAAAAATGCTTAAAGTATCCTAAAAAATCGATAAATAAAGAGACTCTTTACTGCAGAATTTTATAATGAACGGTTTATTAGATATTGAATTAAAACCGGAATATTTTTAACATTGAAGTCTATGGGATTCTCCTGAATAAACTTGCCGAATTAAACCACCGAATGGCAGGGCATTAGGGGAACCTTTCACTGCTGGTTTGTGTTCTCTGAATAGCCGAAGCAGTGCTTTTTCATGGGGATTTCACTGCCCTCGAACAGGCACCGAACAGGCACCGTATATGCAGGCAATTCGCCAGGATTTGGCGAATTGCCTGCTCTCTGGATAGCCGAATGGCCAGGAAAGGTTACCTTTCTCAAGCAATTCAGAGCTCTTTGAATAACCCTGTTAGTGAAATTTTGCCTCAAAAATACCACATGCGCTATAATGGGAGTCAGAGTGGGCTCTGAATAGTGTAAATGGGCCCTTGACCCTATTTAAATTTTATGCATTTTTTTATACTGAATTACGCTAGGGGTGTACTCTGGTCTTCTCTCTGTGCTTGAATTTAAAGAAACATTATATGGAGGACAGAGTGATGGTATAAAGGTGGATGGGTACCTGAGAAGGGAAAAGAGAGAGAAAAAAAAAGTATAGGCGTATACACCAGAGCAAGCTGTGGGCTTAAGAACTGTACCCTATAGTTGTCCTTTAAATTTTTCAGTTTGTTCTATTCATCCAAGAAGAATATCGACATTCAAGGACTGATTCACATTATACGCATGTTATATTTTTTATATGATCTGTGAGCAATCACGGCTGTGACTTGCACTGTACCTATATATGCACATGTTTCAATTTTATATGTGGTTCTTTGGGCAGATCACTAAATAGGTACAAAGCCTGTGTGTGTCATATATTACCAATAATATTGTGTGGGTGCTGTACTGTTTCTTTGTATATTTTTTCTTGTATACTGTGGATAGAAAACTCAACCAATCAGTATAAATAGCAGCCTACAAATTGTATTTAACCAGCTTTAGGAATAAAGTTGGGACGTACAGTGGCAAGAAAAAGTATGTGAACCCTTTGGGATTACGTGGAGTTTTGCATGAATTGATCATAAAATGTGCTCTGATCTTCATCTAAGTCACAACAATTTGAAAAACACAGTCTGCTTAAAATAATACAACACAAACATTATATGTTTTCATGTGTTTATTGAACATAACATGTAAACATTCACAGTGCAGGGTGGAAAAAGTATGTGAACCTTTGGACTTAATAATTGGTTGACCCTCCTTTGGCAGCAATAACCACAACCAAACATTTCCTGTAGATACAGATCAGACCTGCACAACGATCTGGAGTAATTTTGGACCACTCCTCTTCACAAAATTGTTTCAGTGTAGCAATATTCTTGGGATGTCTGGTGTGAATCGCTCTCTTAAGGTCATGCCACAGCATTTCAATCGGGTTGAGGTCAGGACTCTGACTGGGCCACTCCAGAAGGCGTATTTTGTTTTGTTGAAGCCATTCTTTTGTTGAATTACTTGTATGCTTTGGGTCATTGTCCTGTTGCATCACCCATCCTCTGCGGAGCTTCAGTTGGTGGACAAAAGGTCTTACGTTTTCCTGCAAAATGTTTTGATAAACTCTGGAATTCATTTTTCCATCAATGACAACAATCCGTCCAGGCCCTGAGGCAGCAAAGCAGCCCCAAACCATGATGCTCCCTCTGCCATGTTTTACAGTGGGGATGAGGTTTTGATGTTGGTGTGCTGTGCCTTTTTTTCTCCACACATAGTGTTGTGTGTTTTTTCCAAACAACTCAATTTTGGTTTCATCAGTCCACAGAATATTTTGCCAGTATTGCTGTGGAACATCCAGGTGCTCTCTTGCAAACTTCAAACGTGCTGCAATATTCTTTTTGGACAGCAATGGCTTTCCCCGTGGTGTCCTCCCATGTACTCCATTCTTGTTTATTGTTTTCCTTATTGTAGATGTGTCAACAGAAATGTTAGCATGTGCCAGAGATTTCTGTAAGTCTTTAGCTGACACTCTAGGATTCTTCTTTACCTCATTAAGCATTCTGCGCTGTGCTCTTGCAGTCATCTTTACATGACGACCACGCCTAGGGAGAGTAGCAACAGTGCTGAACTTTCTCCATTTGTAGACAGTCTGTCTTACCGTGGACACATGAACATCAAGGCTTTTGGAGATACTTTTGTAACCCTTTCCAGCTTCATGCAAGTCAACAATTCTTGATCGTAGGTCTTCTGAGAGCTCTTTTCTGCGAGGCATGGTTCACATCAGGCAGTGCTTCTTGAAACCAGTAAACCCAAAACTGGTGTGTGTTTTTAAAGGGCAGGACAGTGTTCAGCAACACATCCAATAATATCACACTGATTGGACTCAAGGTTGGCTCACTCATGGCTCCAATTAGCTCTTGGAGAAATCATTAGGCTAGGGGTTCACATACTTTCTCCACCCTGCACTGTGAATGTTTACATGTTATGTTCAATACACAAATGAAAACATATAATGTTTTGGTGTATTTTTTTAAGCAGACTGTGTTTTTCAAATTGTTGTGACTTAGATGAAGATCAGAGCAATTTTATGGCCAATTCATGCAAAACTCCACGTAATCACAAAGGGTTCACATACTTTTTCTTGCCACTGTAGAAACCTATGTTTCTATAAAAAATTGAAAAAATATTTTATTGACGTTTTGTTTTATTTTTACCAAGAACCTGGTCATACTCTGGCCTTTCCAATGATACCTCACTTTACCCTGTATCTCCTTATTAGGGAATCCCTTGCCGGGCAGGGGGAAGTCCCATTTCAATGTGTAGAGTGCTGTTTGCGGAGCCAGGGCTGACATCCAAGATGTCATCCATCTGCAAGAGAAGTCCGTGATCGGTGCTTCGTTTTGGGGCTAGGCGTTAATAAAGCGCCTACCCCAGAATACAGTCAGTAAAATGGACACGGTAAGGAAAATCTGCAGCCACCGTCTCCATTTTACCGAGAATTATGGAATAGGGACCTGAAATGAGGAAGGTGGATATAAATAACAAGCAAAAACAAAATAAATAAACTAAAAATTTAGAATACAGAAAATATATGGTACAGCGCTAACAACGATGTCAGAAAAAAACCACTTAGAAATGTTGTTCTGTCACAAAACAACTTAGGAAATCATACACAAAAAAACTAAAAGTTTTTTATTATTATAGTATAAAAAAAAAATATTATATTATAGTATAAAAAGTATAGCGTAATTTTTAGTGTATTCTAAGAATTTAGAATGGTCCATAATAAATTGTGTTAAATAGGGCATGTTATCCCTTTACTCTCAACTGTTTTTTGTTGAATTTTTTTTATTATGGGATGTGTAGTTGGCAATTAAATATTGTGTAAACATGGCAATTTTTTGCACAGAGATGGTTTTTCAGGGATAATGTAAATCTCATTTTTTTATTTTTCATGTATTTGAGTATCCTTTACAGAAATATTGATTGGATGAAAGTTTCTGAATTCTAGCTGGTGTCCCTTATATTCAGGCATCTACTGGCTCGGAACTACTAGGAGATTCCCGGTTGACCGGATCTCTGTGGGCCAGTGTAACCAGGGCCAGTGATCCCGCTATGAGAGCTAGACAGCCAGCTAGAGCACACTACTGCTGCCTAGAGGCACAGCCAGCCCCGACCAGGCAGTGGTGGCTTTTTGGTGGCCACTTCTTTTTTTAGGTCCAATAACCGGCCGCCGGCAGGAGAATCCAAAATGGCGGCTGGCCTCCCCCTTTGTCTGATGTCAAAGAGGGCACGCCGGATGTCTGCTGCGCCCCCTCTGATGACATCAGAGAGGGCGCACTGGACATCTGCCGCCCATGCCTGCCCCGTTCTATTCTGACTGCACCCTGCTGCCTGTTACCATGCAGCACCATGAGGATGCCTCGCTCTGCTCGCCTCATACTGGGGTCTGATGTTTGGGTTTTCATGTGTCTGTGGTGTCTGGGTATATATGTGTCTGGAGTCTGGGTATACATGTATCTGGGGTCTGTCTGGGTATACATGTATCTGGGGTCTGGTGTATCTGGGTATACATGGGTATACATGTATTATTTTAAATATGCAGCGGGTGCCAGCATTTTAGTCTGCCGGCATGTTTCAGAGGGAGACTAGGAACTATTTATTCCCAGTCTCACTCTCCTCCCAGGGAGAAGTGGTGGATCATGCCAACCTTTTTACCATGGGTTGAGAGGTGAGTATGGGATTTAATGGGGAGTTAGGTGAGTGTATTCATTGATTTTGCATTCGCAAAATCTACAAGTACAACAGGTAGCGAAGCGCGCAAATATATCCTATATCACAACTCAATTGTGGATAAAATGGAGGATTTCACATGCAGTGCTACACCTCAAACTCGTGCAGAGTATATAAACACAAGTCATATAGTACTGATCTTTCATAACATTTTTATCCACTGCTTCTTATCTTATACCTCCAAAATAAAACACAATACTTTTCATTGAGCAACACATATTACTGCAAAATCAGCATGTGTTGTTTTGGCCAACTTACTGTGAATTAAGATATAGCCCTTATAAAATTAGCACAATACAACAGAATATTCTTATATAGGACCTGGTCTCCTAAACAATTGTTTGACTATGGTGTGCTTAGGTGGGTCCTAACAACTAGGTCATCTAGGGTGGACAAACACTGGGGAAAGGACACCGCAAACCCGCTGAAAACTCACCGCAAAACCCGGCGAATGCACACCGAAAACCCGCAAAAACATCTGGATTAACCCCACCGAAAACGCTGGAAAAACCCGAGCAGGAGCCGATCACACGCAGAGCAGCCGCCAGAAAAAGCCGACACCGCAGACGAATGGAGTGAATAAATTAAAAAAACTGTTCGCTTGAATGTTTGAAAAGTGAAACGCTGTTTGCAAAGAAACTACTGAGCGAAAATGTCTGTAATTTACATATGAGGTCCAAGGAATGATAATAAAAAGGGCTGTTACAGAAAAAATAAGTAAAGTTAAAAAAAGAAATAAAAAAAATCTGATTTTTTTAAAAAAAAAAATCCCGAAAAATGCTTAAACTATCCTAAAAAATCTATAAATAAAGAGACTCTTTACTGCAGAATATCATAATCATTGGTTTATTAGATATTGAATTAAATCAGGAATATTTTTAACATTGAAGCCTATGGGATTCGCCTGAATAAATCTGCAGCATTAAACCACCCTGGGTATACTGGTTATACTGGGTATACTGATTTTAAAGAATCGTTTGGCTCCAAGTTTATTCCCAAAATTAAATAATGATGGGGGAATCTTTAATTTGAAAAAACTGGAGGGATTCCATAAATGCGGTAGATGCAGAGCTTGTATACATAAGGGGGGGAAAACAACGAAATTCAGGAACAATTTGTCAGGAAAAGAATATACCATCAAATCCTTCATTAACTGTATAAGCAAAGTGGTTATCTACCTTTTAGAGTGTCCATGCGGGGCACATTATGTAGGGAGGACTACGCGGGAGTTGAAAGTGAGGATTTAAGAGCACTTAGGGAACATAAGAAGAAAAAAAGAAGACCACAGTGTTCCCATTCATTGTAACAACTGTCCCCTTTTTTCGGTAGATCGACTCAAATGGTCAGGTATAGATGTGGTAATTAAGGATTGGAGAGGAGGGAATTTTTTGAGCCAATTGGCGAAAAAAGAGTTAGAGTGGATCTATAAGTTGGGCACATGGAAAGATGGTGGCCTTAATGTCGATATGGACATTAAGGGGCGTCTTTAAATATATTAAAAATTATTGAGTGGAACACCTATCCAAACTCTAATATCTACTAGTCAGCTGATATCTAATTCTATCTATTATCCACACACCATGTGCCCCATTTGAGACCCGTCATTTATTATCTTCTCCGTGATTGGTTCTGTATTGTGTCTCTTTTTGATTTTAGTACTGTATGTGATGATTTTTTCTGTTTTTCTGTTTTATAATTTTTTATTTTAGTTATTTTGTAGCATTCAGTCCCTCTGTAATGGGGGGACTCAGTGGCGTAACTAGAAACCTGAGGGCCCCGGTGCAAGAATCCACGAAGGGCCCCCCCATAAAAAAGATCTATATTTTTACATTTTTTTCCCTGCAAAATAAAAAAAGATAGTATTGCCCCAGGTCACATGGATATATATTGTCCCAGCTCACATGGGTATATATTGCCCCAGCTCACATGGGTATATATTGCCCAGCTCACATGGATATATATTGCCCCAGCTCACATGGGTATATATTGTCCCAGCTTACATTGATATATTGCCCCCAGCTCACATGGATATATATTGCCCCAGCTCACATTGGTATCTATGGCCCCCAGCTCACATGGGTATATATTGCCCCAGCTCACATGGATATATATTTCCCCAGCTCACATGGGTATATATTGCCCCAGCTCACATGGGTATATATTGCCCCAGCTTACATGGATATATATTGCTCCAGCTCACATGGATATATATTGCCCCAGCTCACATGGGTATATATTGCCCCAGCTCTCATGGGTATATATATGGCCCCCAGCTCTCATGGGGTATATATTGCCCCAGCTCTCATGGGTATATATGGCCCCAAGCTCTCATGGGTATATATGGCCCCAGCTCTCATGGGGTATATATTGTCCCAGCTCTCATGGGTATGTATGGCCCCAAGCTCTCATGGGTATATATGGCCCCCAGCTCTCATGGGTATATATGGCCCCCAGCTCTCATGGGTATATATGGCCCCCAGCTCTCATGAGTATGTATTGCCCACAGCTCTCATGAGTATGTATTGCCCCCAGCTCTCATTGGTATATATGGCCCCCAGCTCTCATGGATATATATGGCCCCCAGCTCTCATGAGTATGTATTGCCCCCAGCTCTCATGAGTATGTATTGCCCCCAGCTCTCATGGGTATATATGGCCCCCATCTCTCATGGGTATATATGGCCCCCAGCTCTCATAGGTACAGTTGTGTTCAAAATTATTCAACCCCCAATGCTGTAAAGGGTTTTAGGGAATTTAGTGTACATTTGTAATTGTATTCAGAATGAAATCCTACAAGGACTTTTTAAAGAACCATATGCAACTAAAATGACATCAATTGGTTTTGTAATACAGTAGTAAATGTTTCTTTTGTGAATTCTTCATTGACACAATTATTCAACCCCTTAAAGACTACCACTCTCAAGAACAGAGGTTCATTCAAGTGTTTTCAATCAGGTATTGAAAACACCTGTGGATGTCACGGAGCAGCAATAAAGCATAATAAACACCAATTAGGCAGCTTTAAAATGACTGTGATACTCAGCTCCTTCTAGACATTTACTGGTGTGGTTACAAACATGGTGAAGTCAAGAGAATGGTCCAGGAAGACAAGAGAAGAGGTGATTACTCTTCACAGGAAGGGCAATGGCTATAAGAAGATTGCAAAGATGCTAAACATACCAAGAGAGACCATAGGAAGCATCATTCGCAAATTCAAGGCAAGGGGCACTGTTGAAACGCTACCTGGTCGTGGCAGAAAGAAGATGCTGACTTCGACTGCTGTGCGCTACCTGAAGCGTAGAGTGGAGAAAAGTCCCCGTGTGACTGCTGAGGAACTGAGAAAAGATTTGTCAGATGTGGGTACTGAAGTTTCAGCTCAGACAATATGGCGCACACTGCGTAATGAAGGCCTCCATGCCAGAACTCCCAGGCGCACCCCTTGCTGTCTCCAAAGAATAAGAAGAGTCGACTGCAGTATGCCAAAAGTCATGTGGACAAACCACAGAAGTTTTGGGATAGTGTTCTGTGGACTGATGAAACAAAATTAGAACTGTTTGGGCCCATGGATCAACGCTATGTTTGGAGGAGGAAGAACAAGGCCTATGAAGAAAAGAACACCTTGCCTACTGTGAAGCATGGTGGGGGGTCAATCATGCTTTGGGGCTGTTTTGCTTCTGCAGGTACAGGGAAGCTTCAGCGTGTGCAAGGTACCATGAATTCTCTTCAGTACCAGGAGATATTGGATGACAATGTGATGCAGTCCGTCACAAACCTGAGGCTTGGGAGACGTTGGACCTTTCAACAGGACAATGATCCCAAGCATACCTCCAAGTCTACTAGAGCATGGTTGCAGATTAAAGGCTGGAACATTTTGGAGTGGCCATCGCAGTCACCTGACTTAAATCCGATTGAGAACCTCTGGTGGGACTTAAAGAAAGCAGTTGCAGTGCGCAAGCCTAAGAATGTGACTGAACTGGAGGCTTTTGCCCATGACGAATGGGCGAAGATACCCGTAGATCGCTGCAAGACACTTGTGTCAAGCTATGCTTCACGTTTAAAAGCTGTTATAACTGTAAAAGGATGTTGTACTAAGTACTAAGATTGAATGTCACTTGGGGGTTGAATAAAACTGATAATGATGTGAGCACAGAAAAGACATTTGTGGTTATTTCATTATAAATGTTATGTTATATTTGTCTGACCTACACGTGCCTCTTTGATTTAATTGTAAGCAAGATGACTGAATGATCAAAAGCAATGTCAAACTGGCCAAAACACTCAATTTCAGTGAGGGTTGAATAATTTTGAACACAACTGTATGTATGGCCCCCAGCTCTCATAGGTATGTATAGCCCCCAGCTCTCATGGGTATGTATGGCCCCCAGCTCTCATGGGTATGTATGGCCCCCAGCTCTCATAGGTATGTATGGCCCCCAGCTCTCATAGGTATGTATGGCTCCCAGCTCTCATGGGTATGTATGGCCCCCAGCTCTCATTGGTATATATGGCCCCCAGCTCTCATGGGTATGTATGGTCCCCAGCTCTCATGGGTATGTATGACCCCCAGCTCTCATGGGTATGTATGGCCCCAGCTCTCATGGGTATGTATGGCCCCCAGCTCTCATGAGTATATAGTGCCCCCAGCTCTTACCACTGCTCTGCTGGCATTCTTCTTCTTTCTGCGAACGGCTGCTGGAAGCATGCATCTTGGCTGCTCGCCAGAAACCACCTGCCCAGTGAAGAGGTCTCGCGAGAGGATCTCGTGCGCTGGTCAGGTGGTTCCCATCTCAAGCGAGCGGCCAAGCTGCATGTCAGCAGCCGCTCGCAGGGAGAGGGACAGCCGGTGGCGCTGCTCCCAGATTTCGGTGCTGATTGCCGGAATCTGGCGGCGGTGCTGGGCCCCCCTCCAGTGGCGGAATGCCAGGGCCCGGTCACAACTGCGACCGCTGCGACCCTGGTAGTTCTGCCACTGGGGAGGACTGTATATGGATTTTAATCTGTCCATCCAATTGAAGCTGAAAAAGACCGCCGATACCCGCAGCTAGTCTGCGTTGTTTTTACACCAAATTTGACAGCTCAGTACTGAACGGAGGAAAAAACGAGACGTCACTTCCGGCGGAAAGTTCGCACATCTCATGGTGGAGCGCATACCAAGGAGCGGAAGAAGGAAGTTCAATGCGTTCCAAGATGAAACGCACGCCGCAGAATGAGAGCGGAAGTGGCTGATCCGGCGGCACTTGAAGAGGACTATAAAGACGGCAAGCAGCATCCAGGAGGACAGACTTTAATTTTATGCATTTTATGTACTTTTTAATGCAATAATGCCTGAGGAAGTACAGTATTTGCACGAAGCGCGTCGGATTACCTAATTGTACCCCAAATTTTCATTAAATTTCTACAATCTACGGAAAAGCCTTGCTTGTGTTCCTGTGGCGGTGGGAGTTATCGAGCTGAGTATCCAGTTTTTCAGGTGGACGTAGCAGTGGGGTAACATTGATGGAATATTGTTATATATGCTGAAAAGATTATGCATTTTGTGAGTGTGACCTAAAAAGGGGGCATTTCATGTCTCATAATGCCAATATAATGCATGATGATAGTATTTCTGTGTTATTATTCTTTAGATTTCCCATATATATTTTATTGATTGCATGAAACCACCGAATGGCAAGGCAATTCGGCAACTTTTCACTGCTGGCTTTTGCTCTCTGAATAGCCTAAGCTTTGCTTCTCTATGGGGATTCACTGCCCTTGAACAGGCACCGAACAGGCACCGTATGTGCAGGCAATTCGCCAAGATTTGGCGAATTGCCTCCTCTCTGGATAGCCGAATGGCCAAGAAAGGTAACCGAACACTAAAGTTCAGCGTTCGGTTCCCTTTCGGGAGCCATTCGGATCTCTTTGAATAACCCTGTTAACTTGCTAGAAATAAATGTGACTCGTACCAAGATAGAAAGGAGAGTGCAAAGATGTGTGGATGTCTATTAAATGCTGGTAAATCCAAATGGACTGCTGTGTAATTAGAAACATAGAAACATAGAAAAATATCGGCAGATAAGAACCTTTCGGCCCAACTAGTCTGCCCAATTACATGGATACTTAACCTGGATTTATATTTTGTTTAGGATAGCATATGCCTATCCCATGCTTGCTTAAATTCATTTACTGTTTTGGCCTCTACCACTTCAACTGGAAGGCTGTTCCATGTATCCACCACCCTCTCAGTAAAATAATGCTTCCTGATGTTACTTTTAAACCTTTGCCCCTCTAATCTAAGACTATGTCCTCTTGTTTTGCTACTTTGTTTCCTTTTAAATATACTCCCTTCCTCTACCTTGTGGATTCCCTTTACGTATTTAAATGTTTCTATCATATCTCCTCTGTCTCGTCTTTTTTCCAAGCTGTACATGTTAAGATCATTAAGCCTTTCCTGGTAACTTTTCTCCTTCAAGCCGTACACCATTTTAGTAGCCCTTCTCTGAACTCTCTCTAAGATGTCTATATCCTTCTGGAGATACGGTCTCCAGTACTGCACACAGTACTCCAAGTGAGGTCTCACCAGTGCTCTGTACAGTGGCATGAGCACTTCCCTTTTCCTACTGCTAATACCTCTCTCTACACAACCAAGCATTCTGCTAGCATTTCCTGCTGCTCTATTACATTGACTACTTACCCTTAGATCCTCTGAAATAATGACCCCTAAATCCCTTTCCTCAGATGTTGAGGTTAGGACTGTATCAAATATTCTATATTCAGCCCTTGGGTTTTTACGTCCCAGGTGCATTATCTTGCACTTATCCACATTAAAACTCAATTGCCACAGCTCCGACCATTTTTTTAGTTTACCTAAATCATTTGTCATTTGGCTGATCCCTCCAGGAACGTCAACCCTGTTGCAAATCTTTGTGTCATCAGCAAAAAGACATACTTTTCCATTAATACCTTCTGCAATATCACTAATAAAAATATTAAAGAGAATGGGTCCAAGTACTGACCCCTGAGGTACCCCACTGGTAACAAGACCTTGCGCCGAATAAACTCCATTTACCACAACCCTCTGTTGCCTGTCACTCAGCCACTGCCTAATCCATTCAACAATATTGGAATCCAAGCTCAAAGATTGCAATTTAGAAAGCAATGATAGTTATCTTCTTATTTTTTTCACATAAATTCTTTGTTTGTAAAAAATATAATATTTGCATGTCTAAGTATTCTTCATTCAGTGCTAAAATAAATATTATGTCTTTGTTGCAGGTGTTTTTTTAAACTCAGTACTCCTTCACAGCTGCCTGCCTTCATTTGGTATCCTTTCAGAACCAAGCAATATGATACTGTACATTATGAAAGCAAACACACAGGAATATGTTCAAAATAGAAAAGGAGAAACATATTTTGTTGAGTCCCCAGTGCAATGTGGTTTTCATAAGCCCTGAAGGTGAAACCATTACAGCTTTAAGCAAACATAAAGAGGAACTCTGAGGAATATACTACTCAGTATCAATACCTCAGACAACATTTAATTCTTAGGCGAGGCAGGCAAGGAAGAGGATGTGTGAAGATTGTTCCAGGTTTAGGACTGCAGGTGGTTATTGTTATCTTTTCTCTTTAGTATGATAAAACAAGTTCTGCTGCAGACTTCTTTACTAATATCTATGGTACTTTGCTCCTTACAGTAATTCATGGGTAAATCTACATAGTTTAGGACACAGCTATAGACAAATTTTGTATTTAATTTCAAAATCGCTACAGTATAGCAGTACTTAGTGATACCTGTTTTGGACTAACATTACATTTAACCCCTTCACTACTGAGATCGAGATATATGTCGGGCTTCAAAGGCACCATTCGGTACCACTATATATTGAGATATCTCTATCTGCAGAACTGCAGCACAAAAACAAATGATATTTGTTTCCTGCAAACCAATTTTGTTTGCTTTTTGGGCCGCAGAAGGTGCCCCCAAAGTTTAAGCCCTGTGGGCATATTGCCAAAAGAGCTAAAACTGTGTAAAATTGGCTGAAGAATGCCCTGACATCGAGCATTCAGCAAGCTGATATGGGGGAGAGTGGGAATCGAGCTGCAGCTGTAACTGAATTTGGCAGTAGATGTTGTGATCTACTGATCAAATAGGTTATTTACAGTAAGAAATACAATGAGAAATTTCCCAAATATTCCTTACTGTATAATTAATAGACATGTGCATTCGTTTTAGTACTAAAATGATTTAGTCCGAATTTTGGGATAGCTTAGTTTTCGTATGACACAAGAGATACGAAACTGCTCAGTACAAAAACGAAAGAAACTAAAATAAAATGCACAACATTTTAGTTTCAGTCCTTTTTGTGATATTACATTGATGAGTGAAGGAGACCAGCAATGAAGAGCGCAACATCGCAAAGCTACAGAAAAGGTTTGTATGCATAATCCTCCCTGACCCCTAACTGAAAATCTGACAGTGATAGAGCTCCAGAATACTCACTCGCAGCACAGACAGCCAGCATAGGAGAGGAAACCTTTACTTAACCCTTGCATGTCTATGAGGCAGCCAAGATGATAAAAGCAGCTGGAGAGGGAAAACATTCAAATAAATCACAACTGAAAGCTAATGACAGAGGAGGGCTGGATAGTAAAATCCCCTTTATAACAAGCAGCGCTGGGAGAAGAGAGGGATAATAGGGGCTTAGGTCTGATACATTTTATATTATCCAGGAGCACTATCCACCTTTCCTCATCTATAATACACGTTTTATATAAAGTCCCTCTCCTCTCCCAGTGCTGCTTGTTATAAAAGTTTTTTTTATGTCTGATACATTTAGTATCCAGAATGTTTTCCCTGGATTTAAAGTGCTTTATTTTATTATAAAAATAAATTTGCACCAGTCATCTCTTCTCTGAGCTTTCAGACCAATTTACGTTAATATTTTCCCTCTCCCCTGCTTTTATATTCCTCTCTGTCTCCCCACAGAGATACAAAGTTTAAGTAAAAGTTCCCTCTCCTGTGCTGGATAAGCATTGCATTCCAAAGTTCTGCACCCTCCACATGCCAATGCAGTAGGATGTTCTATACAGAGAGGGGCATTAATTAATGCAGAGGATGTTCTGTACATTATACAGAGAGGGGTATTAATGCAGAAGGATGTTATATACATTATACAGAGAAAGATATAAATTGAGGAGGATGTTCTATACAGAGAGGGACATTAATTAATTCAAGAGGATGTTCTATACATTATTCAGAGAGGGGTATTAATTAATGCAGGCAGATGTTGTATACATTATACAGAGAGGGGTATTAATTAATGCAGGAAGATGTTCTATACATTATAGAGAGGAGCCTTTTTTATTTTAGCCTTTTAAATCCAGTGGCTGTGAGCGCTGAGATCGGCTGCTTGTTATATTATCTCTCAGTACAATGTATCAGGCTCAACTGTTACAGTAACTGACTGTAACAGTGCTCAGAGTTTCAGTAAAACAAGGAGATAATATTGTTCTAACCTCATATATAAAAATATTATTTACTAGTTTTATTGAAACTCTGAGCACTGTGATGAGCAGCAGTCAGTTACTGTAACAGCTTTGCCTGACACATTGTGCTGAGAGAGATACTGTAACAAGCAGCCAATCTCAGCCCTCTGAGGAGCCACTGCAATAGTAATTGTATACACTGGATTTCGGATGAATGAAATTAGTTTTCATACTAAAGAACTGAAAACGAATTTATTTAGCAACTAAATAAATTGCATTTTAGGACTAATCCATTAGTTCAAAATGAAATTTTGTGCTGTGCACATGTCTAATAATTAATTTAAAATGATTTTACAAAAAAACACTGACCGTGTTTTTTTTTTTAATCACTTGGTAGTGAAGGGATTAAAAAACAAGCTTTTGAGAGTATAACTCCTTCTTCAGGCCATGGCTAATCCAATCTACATTACGGGCTCTATTGCACCCTTAACGCTAACGGTAGCACTTACCTACGTGAGCACTACCGTTAGCTGCGGTATTTACCGCAAATTACAATCCAAATGCAAACGGGTTAAAAAACCCATTTGCGTTTGGTACCTTGCGCTCCTCTGTGCGAGGTTACTGTACTTTGCGCTCCCTATACTTAACATGGGGAGCGCAAAGTGTTAATCAGCGCTGGATTACAAAGTCCCAGCGCTGATTAACACCTGGCTCTGGTTAACGAAAAGTTAACCTGAGCCAGGACTTTGTGTTAAGGGATTCCACTTCTGCAGAATCCGTTGACACCAGAATAATAAAAAAAAATCTGATACTCCCCCTCTGTCCCACATCGAGGACCGCGGTTCTGTCCGCCTCCTCCAGCCGGCGGGAGCAGAGAAAGACTGGGGGGGGGGAAGTCCCCCCAGTCTCTCCCTGCGTATTCCTACGCCGACAGGCCGGATCTCGTGAGGCGAGTTCCGGCTGGTCATGTGACCGGCCAGGAGAAACTCTATGGAGTCCAAAGGACTCCATTGAGTGGATGCTCGCGGCTGCGTTTAGCACTGCCACGCGCATCCAGCATTTTACCTCCCGCAAACAATGCAGGCAGCATATTGTGCGCCTGCATTGTGATGTGGCGTTAAAAAGTGGGCGCAAGGGGGAAAACTGGGGGCGCAGTTTTTCCTCGTTTGTGCCCGCGGTTTAACACCAACATCTTAATAGGGCCCTACATATTTTATTCCATATAAAGAATGTCTAATAGTTTCTTTTTTCAATGATAATGGAAATGTATGGGGATGTTAAGGTTCCTTTGGAGTGTAAGAGAAACATTCAACTTATGTTTTTTATGTAGAAAGAATGTTTGGTTGTGTTGTTGACAACTTAATATAAAGAATATTTAATTGTTTACCATTTTGTGCAGATGTAAAGGAAGAAATGTAAATATCTCAAACATGTAACCAATGTTTTTTTTTAAATTTGAGGTATCCCATTGATCACACAGCACACAGCTTTATCTCTTTTACCTCCAGGGGTGGACTGACCCATCGGTCACTGCCCAAAGGCCTGCATGTTGGTAGGGGCCCGCTTTTGGCAGGTACAGTGGGCCCTGCCGTAATATGTGAAATTGATATGCTGGGGGGGGGGTGAGATGTGAAATTGATATGCTGGGGGGGTTAAATAAACTATCAGAACGTTACTGTGAGTTTTATTGCTGTGGAGCTCTCATTCACAGCGCACATTACTGTGAGTTTTACTGCTGTGGAGCCCTGTGATACACTCATACACACCACACATTACAGTGAGGTTTATTGCTGTGTATTCTGTGTGTGATAATCTCATACACACTAAACATTGCTGAGTTGTATTGCTGTGGTGCTCCCTGATACGCTCATACACACTGTACATTGCTTTGAGTTTTATTGCTGTGGATTCTGTGATAAGCTCATACACACCACACATTACTGTGAGGTTTATTGCTCTGGTGCTCTGTGATATGCTCATACACGATGCACATTGCTGTGAGTTTTATTGCTGTAGATTCTGTGATAAGCTCATACACACCACACATTGCTGTGAGGTTTATTGCTGTAGTGCTCTGTGATATGCTCATACACAACGCACATTGCTGTGAGTTTTATTGCTGTGGATTCTGTGATAAGCTCATACACACCACACATTGCTGTGAGGTTTATTGCTGTGGTGCTCTGTGATATGCTCATACACACCGCACATTACAGTGAGTTTTATTGCTGTGTATTCTGTGATACGCTCATATACACTGCACAGTGCTGTGAGTGTTATTGCTGTGGAGCTTGATTATTCATGAACATTGTGACTATATTAAAAAAAATGGTGTAGAGAGATAAATGCTATAACATAAATGTGGGCGGAGCTTAACATGGGCATGGTTTGTGAGTGGGTGTGGCGCAAGCGGTCCCATGATTTCCTATTGCCCGGGGGCCCCGTGAGTTGTCAGTCTGCCCCTGTTTACCTTTGTATTAATTATTATTGAAGATATTTAGATAATGCATTACTATGTGATTCAGATGTTTTATGTTTCATAAAGTGAATCTATTGAAATCTGAACACTGGTAATTAATTCATTAAATCTATACTGTACTCGAACTATAATTTATTTCCCCATATTACAGCAAAAGAAAATCTACCCTTTGTTTATATTTTTTAAAACAACATTTACATATTTTAGTGCTCTACAGATAGTCCCTGTCACACAGACACTGGAGAAAATAGCAATAAAACTTTATATTACAAAAAACGTATTCTGTACAAACCCAAAATAAAATATTTATACCGTTTGTATTTGAGAGCTGAGGTGGGGCCCTTTTTTGGGGTTGATGCCCAGAAGACAGGAGTGCTGCTCGTTGCATAATAGGCAGGCTGGTGATGAAGCACCAGACAGCTGTACAAGGAAAGCAGCATAAGGGACACACCACTGAACAGCAGGAAGGGCAAGGGTTAAGGGGAGAACGAAATACACAGGCACCTATCAGCACACAAATACCGGTCCATAGATAGCTATCTCTAAACTAAGGGTGGATACTAGTACTGCTGGGTGAAGTAAATAAAACATAGCGAAGTACAAATGGGAATTTCAAGAGGCATAGTCAAAGAACAAAAGTCATGTATGGGTACACGGTCATGGAGTAAAACAGGAAAGAAAGGATAGCTACAGAATAGTCACTAAACAAGCCAAGGTCGGTACACAGGAATATCACACAGCAAGGGTAAACCAGAAAATATACCACAAAGGAGCAAGGAAGGGAAAAAACAATGGAAAACAATAAACAGTTACAGTTACAAGTATTTATAAAGCGCTAACAAGTTCTGTAGCGCTCTGCAATGGGTGAATAGCAGAATTACAAATATACATACAAGTTAAACACACAAAACAGTAGGAGAAATTACCCTGCTTGAGAGCTTACAATCTAAGAGGAGAGGGGTGGCACATTAGATAAGGGTAAATAGAGTGTAAGGAAGAAACTGTGCAGTTGCAGTCAAAAAGCTCTGCTAAGTTAAAACTTAACTTTTACTAGTTTGTTAAAAGAAAAACAAATGTGTGCACCAAAAAATACATGTAATACATAAAAAATTTAAATATCACTGCTACTCTAGTCGGTGTGTACTCTGTCAAGGGTGTTGTAGTTCGGGAACATATTGATGGTCCCATCAAGCTGTATCCCTGCCATGGGTGTTGGGCAAAATAGACAAGAGTAGACACACATCCCTGTGGATGGACTGCAAACGGCAAGTCTGTGTATGGGGGGGCAGAAGCAGAGCAGATACAAAATGAGTATATCTCTTCTGTCAATACTGCCCCTTAGGATCCTTCAAGTATTGCAAATGCAGGTAGATAGATAGATACAGATACAGATTGGATGTGTCTCCTCTGACAATAATGTCCCTTAGGAGATTTAGGATGGTCCTTCAGGTATTGCAAATGTAAGTAGATAAATAGATACATATACAGAGTGAGTGTATCTCCTCTGTCAATACTGTCTCTTAGGATCCTTGAGATGGTCCTTCAAGTATTGCCAATGAAAATGGATAGATAGATAGATACAAGTACAGAGTGAATGCATCTCTTCTGTCAATACTGTCCCTTAGGATCCTTGAGATAGTCCTTCAGGTACTGCAAATGCAGGTAGATAGATAGATACAGTTACAGAGTGAGTGTATCTCCTGACATTACTTTGAAAATGCAAGTGGATAAACAGATATTGATACAGAGTGAATGTATCTCTTCTGTCAATATTGTCCTTTAGAATCCTTGAGATGGTCCTTCTGGTATTTCAAATGCAAGTAGATAGATCGATATAGATACAGAGTGAATGTATCTCTTCTGTCAATACTGTTCCTTAGGATCCGTGAGATGGTCTTACAGGTATTGCAAAAGCAGGTAGATACAGATACAGAGTGAATGAGTCTCCTCTGACAATAATTGGGACCAGAGAGAAGAAGGTTACAGTAATCAAAGCGGGAGATAAGAGGTTGAATGAACCTTTTAGCAGAGTCAGGGACGGACACTTGCAATATTTTTTAGGTGGAAGTAGCAAGATTTGGTTAGCGACTGAATGTGCGGAGTGAAGGAGAGATCAAGAGATCAGAGTCGAAGAGGACGCCGATGCAATGAGACTGAGAGGTAGACGGAATGTGGTACCATTCACCTGAAGGGAAATGGGTGCAGGAATGTTTGGTTTAGAAATTGGTATACTGATTATAGACCAGGCGTTCTAAGATTTTGGAGGCAAAGGGGAGCAGAGAGATGGGACGATAGTTTGAGAGGGAGGTGGGATCAAGAGAATGCTTCTTTAGAGTGGGGGTGATAAGAGCATGTTTGAATGCAGAGGGGAAGAGTTCAGAGGAGAGGGAGAGTTTGAAAATATGCGACAATGACTAGTAGGACAAACCAAAGAAGGAGCGAAAGGATGGGGTCAAGCAGACAAGTGGTCGGTCGTGAGGACATGAGAACTTCTGAGACATCCTTCTCTGAGACCGGAGAAAAGGAAGACAGTAGAAGAGGGGGCAGGGAGTGACGGAATGAATGAAGTAGAGTGGTTAATGAAGGAGGGTAGGTTAACATTTCTAGTCTATGTTTGGTAATCTTATAGGTGAAATAGTCAGCAAAGCTGACAACTGTGAGGTCTGTGGAAGGTTGAATGGAAGTGGGGCGCATTAGCAGATTGAAAGTATGAAACGGACATATGGAATTATGAGAAAAAGGATGAGATAAGGGAAGAGAAATAAGATTGTTTAGCGATGGATAGATCGAGACTGTAGGAACAGAGCATGAATTTGTAGTGCAGGAAGTCAGCCAAAGTACGCGACTTCCTCCAACCACATTCAGGTGGCCTAGAACACCGCAGAAGATAGCATGTGTATTTAGTGTGCCACGGTTGGCAATTAGGTCTGCGTGTGGGAAGGAGAGAGGTAGGAGCAAGTTCATCAAGTGATGTAGAGAGGGCAGAGTTGTAGATATCAGTGGCTTTGTCAGTGCAGTTGGATGTTGAGATCAGAAGGAGAATGTCACGTACCTCCAGCACCCGGCAGCCTCCTCCACGCTGCTCGCTGGCCGAGCGCTGGATGAAATGTCTGCCGACGCCGATCACGTGATGCTCAGAGAGGCGGGGCGCGTTAGGAAAAAGTGCTGTTCCGGTATATAAGCCCTTCACTCAGTCTAGACTGGCGTGCTGTCGTGTTTTCGCACTCCCTCAGTGCTCCAAGCATTCTCTAACTAATTTATCGTTGTGTAAACAAGAAAACAACACAGCGCTTCAAAAGACCAAAGTCCAAAATGAAGAAAGTGAAATAAACACTCAATATGTCCATAGGCCAAAGACGTTGTCTTTTGAGGGTGGATCTTCTCAGAGTAATGTCGATGGAGTATGTACTGTAGGGAGAAAGCACAAACACAGAGGACCAAAATTGCGCAGTAGGACAGTACCCAAAGTGAGAGTATTATATATCAATAATCAACTCACATTTTGTGGAGCCTACAACCGGCTCCCAGGAATAAGGCGAGCAGGGACTTTATGTTAGGTGCCCATAAAACCTTCACACGGCTTCTTTCAGGATTCACCAATGTGAGGGTACTGTAAGGAAATTGACAGAGACCAAAGAGGCACCTCCTAGTGCAATAAATCACACATAACTTAATAATTTAAAGGCAGGTGGCCAAATTCAAACTCACACGTTGTTGAGCCTCTATTGGCTCCGTCACAATACGCTTAGGGAATCATAAGGTATTCCCCAGACCTTCTTTGCAGGAGTTAAAAAGGCAGACAGCAAAAAAAAAATTTTTTTTTTTTTAAAAAAATTAAAAACATTTATTCATTTTAAAATAGATAGATCATATCTACCAAACCAAAGACCAGGACGCGTTTCGCCTACAAAGGCTTCCTCAGCTGGTTATCATATGTCTAGTCTTGCTGCTGCCTTTATATACAATGAACATTCTCTTAACAATTTAACAATCACTTTTAAAATTAACATGCTTGAATTCAGGTGTGCTTAAATGGCACCAGCCTTTTGAACATTCTCTTAACAATTTAACAATCACTTTTAAAATTAACATGCTTGAATTCAGGTGTGCTTAAATGGCACCAGCCTTTTGCACATAATTAATGGCCCTGCGTGTCACCCTGGAACGCGGAAATAGTAAATTAATAGGGTAAAAGGAAAAAATGTATTCCCCTTATTAAAAACATTGCGCCCGCCATTTTGCGCATGCGCACTCATCCCGCGTCTCAGGCTGGAACGCAGGAACTCAAGGAACCACACGGCTCCCCATATGGCCTCAAAAACATCCTCAATAGAATTTGAGGCACAAATACAACAGCCCCTGCGGCGCTATGCTAGTAAATGGGATTTTTTATTTAAAATAATATTATTTACAAAGGGGATATAACGCTGCATAAAAGGGGATCACTAATAAGCGATACCACAGTACACTAAGACATATATAAAAGACAAAATGTCTTAAACCTAGGTGAAGGTGTAATTTAAATGCAACCGATGATAAGAACATATAAATAGTGGAATAATGGCATTGGGGATAAGGGCATGGATCCGATGTGCATAAATAGGGATAAGCCCAGAATTGGGTCTATAGTGTGTTATAAACAGGGGAGACATTATTATAAACAATGTCCACATTATTATTAGGTTTAGAGAATTTAAAAAATGATTATTAGCACACTTTATTATCACAATTATTATAGCTATTTGCACATATAATGATACAGAGTCTAATCTCTTTTAGACACCTTAGGATTAATATCCTAATGCCATGCACTTTTTTTGGTGCACTTCAGAAAGAAGTTAGCACATTAGATTCTACTCATCATTGCACTTTAGTACTTTACACAGATCAATTTTATATTTCACATGGACTATATTTTATTAGTCACAATCATATAAGTTATTGTCCATCATCAGATTCCATTTTGGAATTCACCTATTATAACATAAATATCGCTATTATACTCACTCTCCCCTGTTTATAACACACTATAGACCCAATTCTGGGCTTATCCCTATTTATGCACATCGGATCCATGCCCTTATCCCCAATGCCATTATTCCACTATTTATATGTTCTTATCATCGGTTGCATTTAAATTACACCTTCACCTAGGTTTAAGACATTTTGTCTTTTATATATGTCTTAGTGTACTGTGGTATCGCTTATTAGTGATCCCCTTTTATGCAGCGTTATATCCCCTTTGTAAATAATATTATTTTAAATAAAAAATCCCATTTACTAGCATAGCGCCGCAGGGGCTGTTGTATTTGTGCCTCAAATTCTATTGAGGATGTTTTTGAGGCCATATGGGGAGCCGTGTGGTTCCTTGAGTTCCTGCGTTCCAGCCTGAGACGCGGGATGAGTGCGCATGCGCAAAATGGCGGGCGCAATGTTTTTAATAAGGGGAATACATTTTTTCCTTTTACCCTATTAATTTACTATTTCCGCGTTCCAGGGTGACACGCAGGGCCATTAATTATGTGCAAAAGGCTGGTGCCATTTAAGCACACCTGAATTCAAGCATGTTAATTTTAAAAGTGATTGTTAAATTGTTAAGAGAATGTTCAAAAGGCTGGTGCCATTTAAGCACACCTGAATTCAAGCATGTTAATTTTAAAAGTGATTGTTAAATTGTTAAGAGAATGTTCATTGTATATAAAGGCAGCAGCAAGACTAGACATATGATAACCAGCTGAGGAAGCCTTTGTAGGCGAAACGCGTCCTGGTCTTTGGTTTGGTAGATATGATCTATCTATTTTAAAATGAATAAATGTTTTTAATTTTTTTTAAAAAAAAAAAATTTTTTTTTTGCTGTCTGCCTTTTTAACTCCTGCAAAGAAGGTCTGGGGAATACCTTATGATTCCCTAAGCGTATTGTGACGGAGCCAATAGAGGCTCAACAACGTGTGAGTTTGAATTTGGCCACCTGCCTTTAAATTATTAAGTTATGTGTGATTTATTGCACTAGGAGGTGCCTCTTTGGTCTCTGTCAATTTCCTTACAGTACCCTCACATTGGTGAATCCTGAAAGAAGCCGTGTGAAGGTTTTATGGGCACCTAACATAAAGTCCCTGCTCGCCTTATTCCTGGGAGCCGGTTGTAGGCTCCACAAAATGTGAGTTGATTATTGATATATAATACTCTCACTTTGGGTACTGTCCTACTGCGCAATTTTGGTCCTCTGTGTTTGTGCTTTCTCCCTACAGTACATACTCCATCGACATTACTCTGAGAAGATCCACCCTCAAAAGACAACGTCTTTGGCCTATGGACATATTGAGTGTTTATTTCACTTTCTTCATTTTGGACTTTGGTCTTTTGAAGCGCTGTGTTGTTTTCTTGTTTACATAACTGCCATTTGGGTATTTAGAGAAACCCCCCATACAACATTCAGCGAGTGGGATAGACACCATTCCGGTGGGCGCTGCACCCCTCTTTTTCCTTAATTTATCGTTGTGTATGACCTCTGGCTTTGGCAATCAACTACTCTGGTGTTTTGACCTCTGGCTTTGGCAATCAACTACTCTGGTGTTTTGACCTCTGTCTTTGGCAATCGACTACTCTGGTGTTTTGACCTCTGGCTTTGGCGATCGACTACTCTGGTGTTTTGACCTCTGGCTTTGGCAATCGACTACTCTGGTGTTTTGACGTCTGGCTCTGGAAATCGTATACTCTGGTGTTTTGACGTCTGGTTCGGTATCATTATTTATTCAGATATCTGACCCCTGGTTTATATAAATATATATATATATATATATATTACTTGTTTCTGCCTATTTTCACATACAGTGGGTATCTAACTGACCACTCTAGGGATCGGAGGATATACGGATCTGTTTTCATATATCCGTGGGGAATCCGTGACATCACAACAGCGCCATATGGATCCCTCGGAGTTGCCCACTCTGTTGGCTAAATTAGCATCAGAACAAGAGGAGCAGAGCCATTGCATGGACCAAATACTGTAGCTCAGGCTCTGCAGACTCTTATGGCTCCTAAAGGTCGAGTTACCGCTACCTCACCTGCTCCTATATCTACTCAGGGTGCTCCCCTTGTACCTGATAGGCCACGAGTAAGCATGGAGGCACCAGTATGTTATGACGGTTGCTCCTGGGTTGTGTTGGGATTTTTAATCCAGTTTGACATTCTATTTGAATTAATCCCAGGTTTCTGTCAGTCAGAAACGGCTCATCACCTAACTGATAAAGCTCTGCTTTGGGCTACACCTTTATGGGAAAGCAAAGCACATGTGATTTATGATTACGAAGAATTCGTACATGAATTAAGAAACTCTTTTGACCCTACCAGAAGGGCTAAACTGCTGGTCGTGCTTTGTTCTGTATTAAACAAGGTAACCGTCGAGTATCAGATTATGCCATTGAGATCAAAACCCTGGCCTCAGACATAAAGTGAACAAATTAGTCCTTGGTACTGGCATTTACAGAAGGTCTTTCTAACTCATTAATGTTTGAGCTTGCCCCCATGAAATTGCCAGAGAAACTTAGCGAGTTGATTGATTTCTGTATCTCCCTTGATGACCAGATACGTGAGAGAAGGCATGTAAAGGAGAAACCTAGAAGGATTCTTCCCGCTATACCCACTCTCCCTCCTAACCAATCTCCTAGTACTCCCATGCCAGCCAGGGTGGAACTTCCTGAATCTGAGCCTATGCAGATAGACAGAACTGGCATATCCAAGGAGGAGAGACAATACAAGAGGCAACATGGTTTATCTTTTTATTGTGCTGGATTGGGTCATTTTTGTCTACAATGCCCTCTATGCCACAGTCAGGCGCAAACCAGAGAGGGAAGGTATTTTAAGACGTTCTGTAACCACCACCTCCGTTGCAATGATGGGTAAAAAAAATCTAGAGTAATATTACCGATATCCGTCTCATGGGATTCATTCACTTTAAGTCGGAGGGGTTTCTTGACTCTGGAGCTGCAGGAAATTTTATGGATGCTTTCACACGCTCTGTACCGTTGGTAGAAAGGGAGTTCCCCTTATGGTAGAGGCTATCGACGGCAACCCTTTATCTACTCCCATGATTACTCATGACACTGTACCAATATGCATGACCACAGTTATTCTCCACAGCGAGACTATAACATTTCAAGTTATTGAATCTCCCACTTGTCCCATAGTACTCGGGTTTCCTTGGTTGTCTATACATAACCCTGTAGTGGATTGGGATCAGAGGGATGTCAAGTCATGGAGCCCACATTGGCTCCTATTACACTCTTCGCGCAAATGCGCTCGCGCAATTTATTTTGCGTACGCAAAAAACTTTAGCGAGCGCAAATTAACGTGGTATTACGATCCGAGCACATTTTTTCAACCTTCAACTTTTTTCGAGCGCAAAGCCGGGCGCAAATGACCGTTGCGTGCAGGAATCGGTGGGCAGACTATTTTTTCACGGGATTCAGCCAATCAGAATTAAGAACCACCATTTGCTAGGTTTTGGTTGTTGCGCCTGTCAAAGTCAATCTGCGTATATGTGCTGCAACAAAAATAAAAACTTAAACAATTTACAAATTTTATTGTTTGGGTATGTGTAGAATGTGTAACTGTACTGTGCTGTATTTTTTTTTGTGCAGGTTCATTTCGTTTCGGCCAGAACGTTCAGATTGTAAATTAACACCAGGTTTTCAAAGACGTTAAAATGATGTGCGCAAATGTTGTGCGTTACATTTTGCGCTAAGATTGTAATATCATGCGCGCATACGCGTACTAATGCATTGGCGCTCACAATGTTAAGTATAGGATGCGCGCAGGAACTTGCGCTCGCGCTGGGTTCGCGCAGGGTCACTCGTGTTGGACGTTAACACGCATCGTTTGCGCGAACGTCATAATACGACATTATGCGCTAATGGGTTTTTCCTCGCGCAAAGGAAAGAAAGGTAATAGGGGCCATTGTTGGGCAAAGTGTCTGGGTATGGTCAATTTGGTTGGCAGTTTGATCATAGCTACCGCTCCTCCTTTGTCCACCGAGGTACCAGAGTGGTACAAGGATATGAAGGAGGTGTTTGCTAAAATCAACGCTGAGGTACTGCCAACACAATGCCCATATGATTGCGCAATAGAACTCCTCTCGGTACCATGCCTCCCAAGGGGCACGTTTATCCTCTGTCACAAAAGGAGAACGAAATAATGGAGGAGTACATACGTGACAAAGGGGTTTTATCAGACGCTCATCTTCTCCAGCAGGGGCAGGTTTCTTTTTTGTATCAAAAAAAGAGGGAGACCTTCGCCCCTGCATTGATTACAGAGGTTTGAATAGAATAACCGTGAGAAACGCACATCCTATCCCTCTTATTTCCGAGCTCCTCAATCGTCTCAAGGGTGCCAAGGTATATTCTAAACTAGATCTGCGAGGTGCATACAATCTAGTTCGTTTTAAGTAGGGTCACGAATGGAAAACTGCATTTAACACACAAAGTGGACACTCTCAGGGTTATTCAAAGAGATCCGAATGGCTGCCGAAAGGGAACCGAACGCTGAAAATCAGCGTTCGGTTACCTTTCTTGGCCATTCGGCTATCCAGAGAGCAGCAATTCGCAAAATCCTGACGAATTGCCGGCACATACGTTGCCTGTTCAGTGCCTGTTCGAGGGCAGTGAATCCCCACAGATATCTAATAAAGCGTTGATTATAATATTCTGCAATAAAAAGTCTCTTTATTTATAGATTTTTTGGGATATTTTAACCCTTTCGCTGCTGAGGCTTTTCACACTCTGTGCTGAGATCATTTTTACCACTTTCGCTCATCATGTTTAACTGCGTTTTGAAGCCATATTTTGATATATGACCCAGACATATTATATATCGTTCTTTCCGGCAGACTCGCCGATTCATAATATGTCATTATTATATGTATACGTCATGTCCTGTCTATATATTATAACAAAAAATGCAATATAATTTGAATTTTCAATAATTTACAACGTGTAAAGTGTTTTTTTTAAAAAAAATTTAACATGCGAGCATTTGCGGTTATATTTTCTATGGGGTGCCCTTGTTAAAAAAAATTTGAAATGAGGACTCGTTACATTTTTTTTTGGGGAAAATTTTGCTATTTTTAACAAACGCACCGCATACAAAAATCGTTAGTGCAGCATCATTGTTCACATTATAATCGAAATGGGAACAATATTGCTGCATTAACAAAACAAAAACAAAAAAAAACTTGTTTATTTTTTTCTATAATTTTAAAAAAAAAAATAATTTATTTTTATTTTTCATTTAATTTTTTAAAAAAAACTATTTACATGGTCATATCTGGTATCGTTGGAAAGGCCATGCTCTGGCCGATTAATCCCTAGCTGCCACGAATTGGGAGATAGGGGGTTCATTGGAACCCCTATCTCCACCATTGCTGGCAGCTAGGGGTTAACTCCAGGACTGGTGTCATCGTGCTATGCACGATGATGCCAGTCCTCAGGGGGAGTTCCCAGAGGCTTGGCCGACATCTAAGATGTCGGCCAGCTCTGGGAGAGGATCATGATCCGGCGCTTTTCAGTGCCGAATAGTGATCCGGCTCCCCAGGGGTTAATGCCAGCCACCGCTTGGAAGGGCAGGCTATGCCCTTCCAAACGGTGCCTGCCTTAACTCTGTGCCCCCCGGCGATCGGGAGGGAGAGAGGTCCGAAGGACCTCCCCCTCTCCCTTTCAGGCGCCTCCTCCGCACATGCGGGGGGAGCCTGAATTAGATGTCATCACACCCCCGCGATGACATCTAATGGCCCGCCGGGGTCCTGAAGTGCTGGGCTGACATCCAAGATGTCAGCCAGCACCGGGGGGGCACAGCAATCAGCCAGAATCTGGCCGATTGCTGCCTCCTGTGCATGGACACGCTCAGTGTGTCCATAGCACAGGAGAACCACTTGGCTGGACGCGCTGAGTGCACCCATAGCAGCCAAGTGGTTAAGCATTTTTAGGGATTTTTTTTTCCAAAAATTATTTTCTTATTTTTTTTTTAAAAAAAATGTAATCGTTTGTTCTTTTTTCTGTAACACCCCTTTTTATTATCATTCCGTGGACCTCATATGTAAATTTCAGACATTTTCACTCAGTAGTTTCTTTGCAAACAGCGTTTCACTTTTCAAACATTCAAGCGAACATTTATTTTTTTTCACTCCATTTGTCTGCGGTGTTGGGTTTTTCCAGCGGCTGCGCTGCGTGTGATCGGCTCCTGCTCGGGTTATTCTGGTGTTTTCGGCAGTGGTTAATCCAGATGTTTTTGTGGGTTTTCGGTGTGCATTCGCCGGGTTTTGCGGTGAGTTTTCGGCGGGTTTGCGGTGACTTTTCCCTGCAATTCAGGGACCCTGTGGTGGTTGCTGAATACACCGCAGGGTTGCCGAAATGGGATCGCCAAATCGAACTGAATTGAAGAGAACGAAATGTCACCGAACGTGCGGTGACTTTTCGATTCTCTTTGAATTACCCTGTATGAATATCTTGTAATGCCTTTTGGACTGTGTTATGCTCCTGCAATGTTCCAGGATTTGATCAATGATACCCTCAGAGACTATTTGCAGGAGTTTGTCATGGCCTACCTCGATGACATTCTTATCTATTCTCCTGACATCACAACCCATCACAAGCATGTGAGATTGGTATTAAAAAAGTTATTGGAGAACAGGTTTTATTGCAAATTAGAAAAATGTTTGTTTGACATTTCTACGGTGCATTTCCTTGGTTACGTTATTAGTCCGGAGGGTTTTCAAATGGATCAGAAGAACCTATCTGCCATCATAGATTGGCCTTTGCCTCAGGGGTTGAAGGCAATCCAACGTTTCTTTGGATTCACAAATTACTATAGAAGATTTATAAAGAATTTCTCTGCTATGGTATCTCCCCTGACCGCTAGGCAGTGGTGTATTTAGGTTTTGTGCTGCCCTAGGCCTGACTAAACTCGTGCACCCCCCAATTTAAATTTGAGGCACCCCTTCCTGTCAAGGGCACACCTCTTCCTGGTTAATCCCCACCCTTCATCTTAAAGCTCCACCTTTTCCTCTTAGAGCTCCGCCTTTTCCTCTCTTTATATTAAAAGTGGATACCAAGTGCCTACTTGTATATTTTGTATACCATTTCAAATGTATCTATTGAGATAAAGAAAATTATGAAATGTTTAAATTCAAGCATTTTTACAAAGAACAACCACGCATGTCAAGTATACTGGATCACAGCCTCTCTAATTGGTTGAACAATAAAATCCACAGAAACTTGCACTGCATATGAGCATATCACAGAGCTGCACAGCAATAAAACCCACAGAAATGGGCACTGTGTATGAGCATATCACAGAACTGCACAGCAATAAAACTCACAGTAATGTGCAGTGTGTATGAGCATATCCCAGAGCTCCAGGGCAATAAAACTCACAGTAATATGCAGTGTGTATCACAGAATCCACAGCAATAAAACTCCCAGCAATGCAATGTTTGGTGTGTGTCAGCGTATCAGAATCCACAGCAATAAAACTCCCAGCAATGCAATGTGCGGTGTGTATGAGTGCATCAGAATTCACAGCAATAAAACTCACAGCAATGCAATGTGTGGTGTGTGTCAGCGTATCAGAATCCACAGCAATAAAACTCCCAGCAATGCAATGTGCAGTGTGTATGAGTGCATCAGAATCCACTGCAATAAAACTCCCAGCAAACCGAGTGTATATGAGCACACAGCAATTATGCTGTGGAGCCATCTTGTCAGCAGTGGGGAGCCACTGTCAGAGGGTGCACTGTAGCTTTGATTCCCTTCCCGGTGGGTGTTCAGTCCAGAATAGAGTCTGTGTTAACGAAAGGGTGGGCAGCTGCGCGCGTGCGTTTCACGTGGTTCAGCCTGTCATGTGGTACTGAGACTCAGAGAAATGGCAGTGAAATGCCCTGATGTTCGGTGGTTTCAATCAGCAGGTTTATTCAGGCGAACCCCATAGGTTTCAATGTTAAAAATATTCCCGTTTTTATGCAATATCTAATAAATCATTTATTATTTTAATCTGCAGTAAAAAGTCTTTCTTTATTGATTTTTTTTAAAAAAATTTTTAGTCATTTTTCTGATTTTTTTTGGGCAAAATTCCCCCCCCCTTTTTTTTAATTGCAGTTTTTCTTTTTCTGTAACAGAACTTTTTATTATCAATCATAGGATCTTATATGTAAATTCCAGACATTTTCGTTCAGTAGTTCTTTTGAAAACAGCAGGCCACTGGTTTGCGGTGGCAGCATTCAGCGGCCGACTCCATGCACTTTGGCGACCCTGTGGTGAATGGTGAATTCACTGCAGGGTGGGGAAATTTTATTCTCCTAAGTGCAGGGAACTACAGAACACCAAAAAGTTGGCGTCATTTCGGTGCTCTGTGAGTAACCCATTTAGTGGTGAGGTTTTTTGCTGCCCCCTGGAAAGTGAAAGCCTAAGCCTTGCCTACCCAGGACATACTTGAAAATTTGTGAAATCTCAATGTATCCATCCTGGTAAAATACTTTGCAAAAGTAAAAAAAAAAAAAGTGCGGGCCGCCGCCCCCTGGAAAGTGCCACCCTAGGCCTGGGCCTAGTCGGCCTAGGCCAAAATACACCACTGCCGCTATGACAAGGAAGGGGAGCTATAATCAAAAATGGACCCACAAGCTTAACAAGCGTTTGAAGCCTAAAAACAAGCCTTCACCACTGCCCCGGTGTTAAGACATTCAGATCCCAAAAAGTATTTTCAGTTAGAAGTTGATGCTTCAGAGACTGGCATAGGTGCAGTCAAGTCCCAGAGAGAGGCACACGACAAACCCTTGTGGGTTCTATTCTCGAAAGATGTCTCCAGCTGAAAGGAACTATGATATAGGAAACAGAGAATTGTTAGCTGTGATTTCTGCCTAAGAAGAATGGAGATATTTCTTGGAAGGTTCCAGCGATCCTCTTATAATCATCACCGACCATATAAATCTCACCTATATCGGTAACGCCAAGCGCCTGGTCTCTGTTTCCATCCCGATTCAATTATTTTCTCACATACCGACCTGGGTCATGGAATACAAAAGCAGATACTTTATCTAGACAATATGAGATGTATGAACAAAACATACAAGACAAACACCCCATCGTTCCCCAGGAACGTATTCTCGCTTCCACTTTCCTTGAGGTATCGTCACCCTTCTTGGAAAAGCTTCAGGGGATTCACGGTACAGCTCCTGAGAGAAGCCTCCAGCTAAGCTCTTTGTACCTGAAACAGAGAGGGATCACTTGATGTTTCTATTTCATAATGCTAAGAAGTCGGGTTACATAGGTATTACCTAAACCATATCTAACATAAGTAGGTCGTTTTGGTGGCTCACATTATGAAAAGACATAAAGGAATACGTAGCCATGTGTGACGTTTGCCTATTCCAAAACGCCCATGGTCACATGTGGCAATGGACTTTATAGTAGACCTGCCCAGTTCACAAGTGAATACGGTGATACTCACCATCATTGATATATTTTCTAAGATGGGGCACTACATCCCGCTGCCGAAGTTGCCTTCTGCAGCTGATCTCATTCCCATTTTCGTACAAAACGTTGTATGTCTTCATGGAGTGCCACAGGGTATAGTACCCGACGGAGATACTCCGTTTGTATCCAGATTCTGGAAGGGGTTCTACACCAATATGGGGATAACTTTGGCCTTCTCTTCTGCCTATCACACCCAAACTAACGGAGCGGCTGAAAGGGCGAACCAAAATGTAGAAAAGTATATTCAGTGTTTTGTGTCTGAAAGGCAGGATAACTGGTCTGGTCTTTTATCGTGGGCTGAATATGCACTCAATAACACCATCAGCGAGAGTACGGGTCGTTCACTTTTCCAGATCGTTTATGGATATGACCCCCCTATGCTTCCTTCCACATTTCAGGTTTGTGCCATACCTGCCTTGGATGACCACTTAAAAGGCTCTATTACATTCTTCGTGCATACGTTTGCACCCGCGCAAAATGCAGTAACGCGAGGGGCAAAACCCTTTGCGCAGAACGTTGTATTACAATCTCAGCACAACAAACGTCTACCGTGGGTGAACCTGCATGAACGCTTCCGCGAGCTTACTGTACTTGATGCGTCCTATACTTAACATTTTGTGCGCAAATGCGTTTGTGCGCTGGTACGCGGATGGTATTACAATCTATGCGCAGTTGTAATGCACGGCCTTTGCGCGCATAATTTTAGTAACTCCTAAAAGTTGGTGTTAATGGCAAATTCTATCAACCTGGCCGAAACCAAATACACCAGCCCAAAAAAAATATGCACCAAAGTATAGTTACACATTCTACACATACCAAACAAATAAAATGGAGAAGTTGTGTGTGTTTTTTTTATTGATGCAGCATATATATGCGCAGATTGACTTTGACAGGCGCAAAAACTTAAAATGAGACAATTGTTGTTCTTAATTCTGATTGACTGAATCGCGTGAAAAAACAGTCTGCACACTGATTTCTGCGCGCAACGTTCCTGCCTGCGCATTTTTGCGTGTCCGTTTTACGCGTGTTATTTTTTGACGGATGAAAAAATGCACGAGGGTTGTAATTCCAGCGTTGTTTTACACGCATTAACGTTTAACGCTTCGCACAAAAATTCACGCGTTCTGCGTGCGTTTTTGCGTGAAGAATGTAATAGAGCCCAAAGTCTTTAAGGGAAACCTGGACGACAGTCAAGGAGGTACTCAAAAAAAGCAGTGCAATTCAGAAGGTTAAAGCAGACAGACACAGGAGGCAGGCACCGGTTTATCAAGTCGGTGACAGGGTTTGGTTGTCCACCCAGCATATAAAACTTCCAGTCCCATCCATGAAAATGGCACCTTGTTACATTGGCCCATACAAAGGGCTAAATTACAATCTTCGCGCAAAAAAACATTAACATTAACGCGAGGGGCAAAACCCCTTGCGCCGAACGTCATATTACATAGTCAGCGCAACAAACAAGCGTAATTGTCTACAGCGGGTGAACCTGCGCGAACCCTTTGCGGGCGTACTGTATTGCACGCGTCCTCTACTTAACATTGTGAGCGCAAATGCGAATGAACGCTGGTACGCAGATGGTATTACAATCTATGCGCAGGATTTAACGCATAGCCTTTGCGCGCATAATTTTAGCAACTCCTAAAATCTGGTTTTAGGCTGGGTGTACACGAGCATAGTCTGCTGCGCACAGCACGCGCGTTAAAAAAGACGCACTTTATGACGGAAGAGATTGTTAGACGCCAGACGATCTGTTATTTTTGATGGGCGTCGTAAAAACTAAATTTGAGTTGAAAAAAAAAAAGAAGCTGGGCTGGAAGAAACAAAGTTTTAACCCCTTAGTGACCGGGCGGTTTTACACAAATCCATCTTTTAGTGACCACTGCTGTTTTTACGTTTCTGCGCTGTTAGTGTTTAGGTCAAATTTTCCTCTTACTCGTTTATTCAACCCACACATATTATACACCCTTTTTCCCGCCATTAAATGGACTTTCTAGAAATACTATTATTTCCATCATATCGGATAATTTACTATAAAAAAAATATGAAATATGAGGAAAAAATGGTAAAAACACACTTTTTCGTAATTTAATCCCCAAAATCTACAACCACCCAAAAAGACCCCAGCTAAATAGGTTCAAAATTTTGTCCCGAGACTAGAAATACCCAATTTTTACATGCGTTTGCTTTTTAACCCCTTCACTGCTGAGACAGTTCACCTATGTGCGCTGCGCTCATTCTGACCATTTTGTGCTAATTATTTTTAGATGACTGCCTAGGTCCTATTTAATTAAACTCCCCCCAGACAAAAAAACCTTTTGAAAAAAACATTTTTTTATTTTATTTAATTTTTTTTATTTTATTTTTTTTATTTATTTTTTTTAAAACCAAACCTGGTCATGTTTGGTATCATTGGAAAGGCCATAATCAGGAGCTGCCATGGATCGGGAGATATGGGGATCCTTAGGATCCCCTTATCTCTACATGGCAGCTAGATGGTTAACTGGCACACTGACATCCTCACACATATGGTGAGGTTGTCAGTGGGTGGGGGGGGACCTGGAGGCTTGGCTGACATCCAAGATGACTCTCCCCTTTTCAGCGGTGCAAACAACATCTCCCTAGCTTCAATGGTTGGGGAGATAGAGGGCTCCGAAGGAGCCCCCCCTCCCCTCCATTGAATTGCATGGGGATGCCTGCTGATGACGTCACCACACAGCGTGGCGATGTCATCAGCCTCGCCTGCCCATGTAAATCACATGGGCAGGCTTCCTCCCTGCCAGATCGCCGAGGGATCCAGCGAGGGAGGTGAGTATCGGGCGGGAGGGGGATTAGGCGCCGCTGACGTACCCTGTACGTCCGCGGGTCTAAGGGAGACCTGTGGACAGGATGTACAGGGTACGTCAGGGGTCCTTAAGGGGTTAATAAAGTTGAAAAAATGAAAAGGAGACAAAAAATAAATAAAAAAAAAGCGTTTTGTGGTGAGGTGTTTGTTGCAAGATGGACGGGAGAAATGCAGTTCTGTTTACTCTGATGGCATATGCGTATTCGAAGAAACTAAAGAAGAAAAGGAAGTGGTGGGTTCATCCCATAAACTCCGTGAGACAGACTCATGGACATTTCCAGACGCTAGACATGTGCACAGCACAAAATTTCGTTTTGAACTAATGGATTAGTCCTAAAATGCAATTTATTTAGTTGCTAAAGAAATTCATTTTCAGTTCTATAGTATGAAAACTAATTTCATTCATCCGAAAACCAGTGGATACAATTACTATTGTAGTGGCTCCTCAGAGGGCTGAAATCGCTGCTTGTTACAGTATCACTCACTCTCAGCACAATGTGCCAGGCAAAGCTGTTACAGTAACTGACTGCTGCTCATCACAGTGCTCAGCGTTTCAGTAAAACTAGTAAATAATATTTTTATATATAAGAGGTTATAACAATATTATTTCCTTGTTTTACTGAAACTCTGAGCGCTGTTACAGTCAGTTACTGTAACAGCTGAGCCTGATACATTGTACTGAGAGATAATATAACAAGCAGCCGATCTCAGCGCTCACAGCCACTGGATTTAAAGGGCTAAAAAAAAGGCTCCTCTCTGTATAATGTGTAGAACATCCTCCTGCATTAATTAATACCCCTCTCTGTATAATGTAGATAACATCCTCCTGCATTAATTAATACCCCACTCTGTATAATGTATACAACATCCACCTGCATTAATTAATGCCCCTCTCTGTATAGAACATCCTACTACATTGGCAAGTGGAGGGTGCAGAACTTCGGAATGCAATGCTTATCCAGCACAGGAGAGGGAACTTTTACTTAAAGTAATATAAAAGCAGGGGAGAGGGAAAATATTAACGTAAATCGGTCTGAAAGCTCAGAAGAGATGACTGGTGCAAATAGATTTTTATAATAAAATAAAGCACTTTAAATCTAGGGAAAACATTCAAATCACACTGAAGGCTCATAATGACAGAGTAACTGTGAGAGCTGGATACTAATTGTATCAGACGTAAAAAAAAAACTTTATAACAAGCAGCACTGGGAGAGGAGAGAGACTTTATATAAACCATGTATTATAGATGAGGAAAGGGGGATAGTGCTCCTGGATTATATAAAATGGATCAGACCTAAGCCCCTATTATGCAGAGCGGGAGGGGAGATAACACATGTTTTATAAAGTCCCTCTCTTCTCCCAGCGCTGCTTGTTATAAAGGGGTTTTTACTATCCAGCCCTCCTCTGTCATTAGCTTTCAGTGTGATTTATTTGAATGTTTTCCTTCTCCAGCTGCTTTTATAATCTTGGCTGCCTCATAGACATGCAAGGGTTAAGTAAAGGTTTCCTCTCCTGTGCTGGCTGTCTGTGCTGCGAGTGAGTATTCTGGAGCTCTATCACTGTCTGATTTTTGGGTAGGGGTCGGGAAGGATTACGCATACAAACCTTTTCTGTAGCTTTGCGATGTTGCGTCATTACTAGTCTCCTTCACTCATCAATGTAATATCACAAAAAGGACTGAAACTAAAAGGTAGTGCATTTTATTTTAGTTTCTTTTGTTTTTTGTACCGAGCAGTTTCGTATCTCTTGAGTCATACTAAAACTAAATTATCCCAAAATTCGGACTAAATCGTTGTAGTACTAAAACGAATGCACATGTCTACCAGACGCTGTACAAGCCGCTGAGAGAGGGAGATCCGGCGAAAAACATTTTAACCCTTTCACTGCTGAGTGCTTTCACTGCTGATCATTGAACTCATGTTCGAATCGAACCGGCAGTCCATCCCTAACAGTAAGTACGTTAGCATTTTAAATTAAATGATATTCCTATGCTTGTAATATCTGTTATCATTGTGAGTTGGTGGATTTGTGCAAATCTCTGTGTGTAGCTGCCTCCTCTCACTGTTCAATCAAGACTATAGGTACGCCTCTGAGTGACAAGCTCACAAAAACACTATTCTCACCTGCATACTTACACATGCATGCTCAGGCAACACATTCAGTCACAAATACTTATGAAGGCAACAACAAAGTTTGATGCCTAAAATTTTTATAATTTTTTTTTAAAAGGCACAATAAAAAAATTGTTTTAAACAACTAAAAATATGAATAGCAAACATTTTTTCTTTTTTGAATAATTGTCTAAAAATAAACAGGGTTATTCAAAGAGATTCGAAAAGTCACCGCACGTTCGGTGTCTTTTCGTTCTCTTCAATTCGGTTCCTTTTGTCAATCCCATTTCGGTGACCCTGCAGTGTATTCAGCAAACACCACAGGGTCCCCGAATTGCAGGGAAAGGCTGCCACAAACCCGACGAAAACTAACCGCAAAACCCACCGAATGCACGCAGAAAAGCCACAAAAACATCTGGATTAACCTGCTGAAAACCAAGCCCGAGCAGGAGCCGAGAAGCAGCCGAAGCAACTGAGACCACAGACGAGGGAGGTGAATAAATTAGCAAAATAGTTTGTGTGAATCTGTGAAAATGAAACGTTGTTTGCAAAGAAACTACTGACCGAAAATGTCTGAAATTTGCATATGAGGTCCAGGGAATGATAATAAAAAGGGCTGTTACAGAAAAAATAAGTAAACTTAAAAATAAAAAAAATAAAAAATCGGACTTTTAACCCCTTCGCTGCGGTGGACGCGCTCAGCTCAGCGCTTCCACCCGCAGGTAGCGTTCCTTGCGGAGGACGCGCTGAGCGCGTCCTCCCTTTGGGGCCAGCGATTGGCCGGGTTCCAGCCGATCGCTGTGCCCCCCGGTGCGGGCTGACATCCTCGATGTCAGCCCAGCACCCAGAACCGCCGCCGGCCTAATTAGATGTCATCGCGGTGGCGCAATGACATCTAATTCAGGCGGCCCCCGCATGTGCGGAGGAGGCGCCTGAAAGGGAGGGCGGGAGGTCCTTCGGACCTCTCTCCCTCCCGATCGCCGGGGTGCAGGCGGTTAATCCAGGTACCGTTTGGTAGGGCACAGCCTGCCCTTCCTAACGGTACCTGGAATTAACCCCATGGGGGACGGATCACGAATCGGCGCCGAAAAGCGCCGGTTCGTGATCCTTTCCCGGAGCTGGCCGACATCTTGGATGTCGGCCAAGCTTCCGGGAATGTCCCCTGAGGAATGGTGTCATCATGCATAGCACGATGACGCCAGTCCTGGCGTTAACCCCTAACTGCCACCAATGGTGGAGATAGGGGGTTCATTGGAACCCCCTATCTCCCGATCCGTGGCAGTTAGGGGTTAATGTTTGATATCGTTGGATCGGCCAGAGCATGGCCGTTCCAACAATACCAAACATGACTATGAAAAACGTTTTTTTAAAAAAATAAAAATAAAAAAATATTTTAAAAAAAATAATAAAAAAAAATAAACAAGTTTGTTTTTCTTTTTCTTTGTTCGTTAATGCAGCAATATTGTTCCCATTTCAATTATAATGTGAACAATGATGCTGCATTAACGATTTTTGTATGCGGTGCGTTTGTTAAAAATCGCGTAATTTTCCCCAAAAAAAAATGTAACGAGACTCCATCTCTAATTTTTTTAACAAGCGCACCCCATACAAAATATAACCGCAATTGCTCGCATGTTAAAATGTGAAAAAAAAACACTTTACACGTTGTAAATTATTGAAAATTCATATTTTATTGCATTTTTTGCTATTATATACAGACAGGAGATGACGTATACATATAATAATGACATATTATGAATCTGCCGAGTCTGACGGAAAGAACGATATATAATATGTCTGGGTCATATACTAACATAAGCCTTCAAAAAACGTTTAAACATGATGAGCAAAACCGGTAAAAATGACCTCAGCACAGAGGCGGGAAATGCCTCAGCAGCGAAAGGGTTAAAAAAAAAATAATTAAGAAAAATGCTTAAAATATCCTAAAAAATCTATAAATAAAGAGACTCTTTACTGCAGAATTTTATAATGAACGGTTTATTAGATATTGAATTAAAATGGGAATATTTTTAACATTGAAGTCTATGGGCTTCTCCTGAATTAACTTGCCGAATTAAACCACCGAATGGCAGGGCATTAGGGGAACCTTTCACTGCTGGTTTGTGTTCTCTGAATAGCCGAAGCAGTGCATTTTCATGGGGATTTCACTGCCCTCGAACAGGCACTGAACAGGCACCGTATGTTCAGGTAATTCGCCAGGATTTGGCGAATTGCCTGCTCTCTGGATAGCCGAATGGCCAGGAAAGGTAACCGAACGCTGATTTTCAGCGTTCGGTTACCTTTCTCAAGCAATTCGGAGCTCTTTGAACCCTGTAAATATTTACAAATTGCAATACTCAGGCACATCCTCGTCTATCAATCCTGCCAGGAATCCAGAGTAGAAGCTGCTGCTGGCAGAGGGTTGAGGGCCTGCATCATGAGGTATGGGTGGTGGCTCCTGGTGTCCTGCAGCATAGGGTATGGGCGGTAGTTGTGGGTTCAGAATGCTGTAGATCGTCTGCATGGTCTGCATCCTGAAATTTATGATTTGATTGCTCGTCATCTGATGCAGCAGAGGCAGGACTGAATAGAAGAAGGCGACATGATCGTCGTCCTCAGCACGGGGTGTTTGTGGTTTTTCTTGAGGCTTTTGTACCTCAGTAAATTTAATGGTAGCCTGCTCCAGACTGGTTCCTATCCTATGGCTGGAAGATGAGGTTGGAGTTGCAGCAACCGCTGCAGGACTTGGCATGGGTTGAGCCTCCGCTCCTTCGACCTGAGCCTCCGCACCTTCGACCTGAGCCTCGAACTCTCCCTCTGATGCCTCTGTATCAATTGACAGGCTAGGTGTTGACGGGTTGGCTGATGGGTCCTGTGAGCATGATGGTGTCGGATCGATGCGGCTTACAGTTGCTTGTGGAAAATATATATGGCTGGAACCTCTTGGCCCCTGAGCCGGACCATCCACATTGCTCCAGTTTTTTCAGGTGACGTACATAGTTGTCCCGGACGGTTCGCCATTTTGACATGACTTCTTGTACTAGAAAGCAAAAAGAATGACATAAGGACTGTTAAATGAATGATCATAACCAAAAACATCTCATTTTTCTTACAGGTATCTTGCAAGTGGCTGCAGTCTGCAAGATCTTCACTTAAATTTCCGGATTGGACGAACAACAGTGGGCAAGGTGGTGCGCAAAGTGTGCCAAACGTTTTGGGACACCCTGAAGGAGAAATGTATCCCTACACCGACTGAAAATACATGGGCCGATATAGCGGAGGGGTTCCAAGATAGAGCCAATTTCCCTAACTGTCTTGGAGCAGTGGACGGGAAACATATCCGTGTTGTGAAGCCAGAAATGAGCGGTTCTCAATACAAGAACTCTAAACATTTTTTTCCAATTGGACTCCTGGCAGTTGCTGATGCCAATTATAGATTTACACATGTAGATATTGGATCATTTGGAAAAGACTGATTCGACAGTGTTCCAGAATTCCACACTCTGGCAACAAATACGGAGCAGTAGCCTAAATATTCCGAAGCCAAAAATGTTGCTTGGTACAGACATTGCTGTTCCTTTCGCTTTTGTGGGGGATGAAGCTTTTGCTTTGTCAATCAATTTATTGCGACCATACGCAGGGAGACAACTAAGTGAAAAAAAACGTATATTTAATTATCGTCTGTCACGAGCCAGAAGGTATGTGGAGTGCTCCTTTGGCGTTCTACCCAACAAATAGCGAATTCTACATAGGCCATTAGATGTTAATGTAGATTTTGCTGTGGAGATAGTAAAATGCTGTTGTGTTTTACATAATTTTGTACGTGACTGCGATGGGTACAATTTTGTTGACTTCCTAAGCGTTTTGGGTTTGAAAGACCATGAGGACACAGATCGCAACCCTCTTAATAGAAGCCTCAATCGATTCAGATATGCCTTAGCTAATTATTTCTGTAGTGCCAGCGGTCAAGTGCCATGGCAGCTTGGGAGAATTTAAAGTGTAAACATTTGTTCTCACTGTTTGTACATTCAGACAGAACATGTTGTTGCTAAATACTTGTACATTTTTGTATATAGTCATTGTAAGTTAATTTTTTTTACACTTTTGTTAAACAAAAAAATATTTTATTTTTAAAAAAAAGGTACATACTTTTCATCTTTTTTTCTGGCTCCAGCCAGGTCTCGAACCGTTGGAATACTGCTTTGCAGACATCACTCTATGCGTTTGCCTTTTCTTTTTTGTCTTTGTAGACCACGTGAGCGGTGTCCCACAACACCGGATGCTGTTGGACAGCATTGATGAGCAGCTCCACATCCAACACATATCCACCACAACCAGCAGCACACAGTAGAGACACACGCAGGCCAGCCTTCACACTTCCCTCTGCTTGACACACTGGCCTAACCAGCCTTCACACTTGTCACTCTGCTGCAGAGACACACTGGCCTATGCAACGTGCCTGCCTGCCGTCGCAAGTGCGCAGGTGCGCCCATTTGACGATCTGTTCCCGCCTTCGGCACGTCTCCGGCACATGGCCAATGCCGACTATACGGTGTCAATCCTAGCGCTTTCGCGTTGGTGTTTCCATGGCGGACATCTTCAGCAAGCGTTATGCGTTGCGCGCGTACTACGTGTGTTCTCTATCCTTCATTATCTGCTAGAACAGATGTCATATAGTGCGTCATAATGGGCATACTGTGTGCAGCAGGCTATGCTCGTGTGCACTCGGCCTTAATGGCAAATCTGAACAGCCTGGAGAACCCAAATACACCAGTCCAAAAAAAATAAAATGCAGCAAAGTATAGTTACACATTCTACTCATACCAAACCAATAAAATGGAGAAGTTGTGTGTACATGTATTATTGCTGCAGCATATATGCCCAGATTGACTTTGGCAGGTGCAAACACTTAACGTGAGATAATTGTGGTTCTTATTTCGGATTGGCTGAATTGCGTGAAAAAAACTGTCCGCACACTGATTTCTGCACGCAACAGTACTGCGCAAGCATTTGTGCGTGTCGAATTTAAGCACGTTATTGATCGGCGGATGAAAAAATGGGCAAGGATTGTAATTCCAGTGGTGATTTACGCGCGTTAACGTTTAACACTTGGCGCACAAATTCACGCGTTGTGCGAGCGTTTTTACAGCCCAAAGTCTTTAGACGGGTGAATCCTGTCTTACGCCTTGGCTCTACCCTCTCATTTCAAGATCCACAATGTATTTCACGTAAGCCTGTTGAAGCCGTTACTCTGCAATCGGTACACCAAGAACCGGGTTCCCGCTCCTCCTGTTACAGTGGAGGGCGAATGGAAGTATGAGGTGCAGGCAACCCTGGATTCTCGATGGTCTAGGGGTTGATTACAATACCTGGTAGACTGGGAGAGATTTGGTCCTGAGGATAGGCAATGGATTCCTGCGGATGAGGTTCATGCGGGCCGTTTGGTTCATGCTTTCCATAGGTCTCACCCTTCGGCCCCGCTTGGTCGTCCTATGTCTGCCCGTGGAGGGGTGTTCTGTCACGTACCTCCGGCACCTGGCAGACTCCTCCACGCTGCTCTCTGGCCGAGCGCCGGATAAAATGCATGCCGGCGCCAATCACGTGATGCTCAGAGAGGCGGGACGCGTTAGGAAAAAGCAGTGATCCAGTATATAAGCACTTCACTCAATCCAGACCGGCGCACTGTTGTGTTTTCTCACTACCTCAGTGCTCCATGCGCTCTTTAACTAATTTATCATTGTGTATGACCTCAGGCTTTGGCAATCGACTACTCTGGTGTTTCGATCTCTGGCTTTGGCAATCGACTACTCTGGTGTTTTGACCTCTGGCTCTGGAAATCATGTACTCTGGTGTTTTGACCCCTGGTTCTGTATCATTATTTATATATTACTTGTTTTTGTCTATTTTCATATACAGTCTCTATCTAACCGACCACTCTAAGGATCGGAGGATATAATGTAACTCTGCGTACAGGGATCTGTTTTCATATATCCATGGGGAATCCATGACAGAGAAGAGGATGGATAGCGGTGGAGATAAGCTTAGGATTCAAGGCATCAAGGTGCTTTCGAGGTCGAAGAGGAGTGGGGTAGAAGCAGGAGTCTGAGTTGGCAGCCGGAGAAGATCCCAGGAAAGAAAAAAAGTGATTGGAAAGGGGGAGAGGTGTGTTGGAAACGGTAGAAATAGTACAGGCTGGTGAAAATAAGGTTCAGGGTGTTGCCAGCTTGGTGGGTAAGAGTGTTGGACCACTGTGTAAGGCCCAAGGAGGAGGTGATAGAGAGAAATTTGGAGGTGAGGGGGTTGGAATGTCAGATGAGAGAAAGTGAGGGAGCCAGGCTGAGAAATGTGCCAGAAAGGGTCCAGGAGAACCAGAGGGGAAGTAGATTACAGGCTGGAAAGTGAATGAGCCTGCGTGGTGAGTGGAGTTGCTGGATGGAAGGATGAATGGGTGGACAGAGGCCTTGGAGTCCAAGACCAGCTTAAAGCAAGGGTGGGGTGCTTGCAGGACTCAGGAACCAAAAATAAACTGAAATAAATAAACAAGGGGTAAATAACAGAGAGAAATACTGGCAGCAGGAACAGAATAACAGGCAGCAGATAGACCCTTATGATGGAGCCCTGCTGAATTGGAGTGAATGCCTTATAAAAAAGGAAGGGCAGTGCTCTATGGTCATGTGGTGAAGGACCTGGCAGGCTGCAGGGAAATCCTGGAGCAGATGGTGGTGATGGATGGACCAGACAGGGGAAAGAGCCGGCACAGATCAGCTCTCCTATAGGGCTCAGGGCTGGAAACGTGACAATAATAACTTAATGGAACATGTTCATAAAAATAAAACTCCATACATTACATAGAGATCGATATAAAAAGCTATTTGTCTGTGTACAACAATCTAAATATTAAAGTGTGGATTTAATAAAGTGTGGATTTCTCCTGTTGATGGACTGCCTATGCATCCCATGTTTCATCTTAAAATACATCATTGGGGGCATAGCATAGCCAGCAGTGTCTGAAGGAAGTTGTGTTTTGTAGAGCTCCTTGACAAATTTGCAGAAATATGTAGTGCAATTATTGTGCCTGACAAACGCTCAAGACTCACTGTGATGGAGTTGCTGGTACATGAGCTATCAGATCGTTTGTACTATTGGCTGAATGCCAATAATATAGGCATTTTCAGTTGATAAATTTCAGTCCCTGAAATTTCGAAGCACCCCTACTTCTAATCCTAATTTCTAACCCTAGCTTCTAACCCTAATTTCTAAACCTAATTTACAACCCTATTTCTTAACCCTAAAGTAACTTTAATTTCTAACCCTAATTTCTAGCCCTAGTTTCTAAACCTCATTTCTCCAACTCTAATCTAAATTTAACTTCTAGCCCTAATTAAAACATAATATCTAACCATAATCTAACCATAGCTTCTAACTCAGATCTAACCCTAATTTCTACCGCTGATCTAACCATAAATTCTAATTCTAATCTAAACTGAATTTCTAACTCAGATTTTTAACCCTAATATTAATTTTGTAATTCTATCTTCTAACCATAATTTCTAACCTTAATTCCTATTTTCTAACCCTTATTTTTAACCCTAGTTTCTAAACCTCATTTCTCCAACTCTTATCATTCTAAACCTAACTTCTAGCTCTAATCAAACCATAATATATAACCATAATCTAACCCTAATTTCTAACCCAAGCTTCTAACCCTAATTTATAATCCTAATTTCTAACCCTAATTTCTAACCTAATTTATAAATCTAGCTTCTAACCCTAATTTATAATCCTAATCTCTAACCCTATTTTATAAACCTAATTTCTAACTCTAGCTTCTAACTTTAATTTCGAATAAATTTCGAACCCTATCTTGTAAACCTAATTTCTAACTCTAATTTCTAAACCTATTTCCTAACCATAATCAAACCCTAGTTTTTAACTCCAATTACTAACCCAAAACCTAATTCCTAACTCTAATCTAATACTAGTTTTTAACCCTAAATTATAACCCTAGCTTTTAACCCCAATTTCAAATAATTATCTATTTATCTATCCTATAAAACAATAAGGGCTGGCGTGTCCGTCGCCAAAACCCTACTGCGCATGCGCGCGCAACCTGCGGCGGTTGGCTGTGCGCGCATCCAACGGCCGTGGCACACGCACAGCCGGCGTGCGAGAGGGACAAAACAAATCCGATCCATTGGAGAGGCGCACAGCACAGCGCCTCTCCAATGGATCGGATTTGTTTTCTGCATCTCCTCCTTGCCGGCCTCCATCTCCTCCTTGCCGGCCTCCATCTCCTCCGCGCCCGGCCTGCATCTCCTCCGTGCCCGGCCTGCCATATTACCAGTCTGCCATACCTGCCATGCACAATACCAGTCTGCCATGCAAAATACCAGTCTGCCATGCACAATACCAGTCTGCCATGCAAAATACCAGTCTGCCATGCACAATACCAGTCTGCCATGCAAAATACCTGTCTGCCATGCACAATACCCGTTCCCAGCCATATTACCAGTCTGCCATACATAATACCAGTCTGCCATGCACATTACCAGTCTGCCATGCATATTACCAGTCTGCCATGCACAATACCAGTCTGCCATGCACAATACCAGTTCCCAGCCATATTACCAGTCTGCCATGCATATTACCAGTCTACCATGCACAATACCAGTCTGCCATGCACAATACCAGTCTGTCATGCATATTACCAGTCTGCCATGCACAATACCAGTCTGCCATGCATATTACCAGTCTGCCATGCACAATACCAGTCTGCCATGCATATTACCAGTCTGCCATGCACAATACCAGTCTGCCATGCATATTACCAGTCTGCCATGCATATTACCAGTCTGCCATGCACAATACCAGTTCCCAGCCATATTACCAGTCTGCCAGCCATATTACCAGTCTGCCAGCCATATTACCAGTCTGCAATGCACATTACCAGTCTACCATGCACAATACCAGTCTGCCATGCACATTACCAGTCTGCCATGCACATTACCAGTCTGTCATGCACAATACCAGTTCCCAGCCATATTACCAGTCTGCCATGCACAAAACCAGTCTGCCAGCCATAAAAACAGTCTGCCAGCCATATTACCAGTCTGCCAGCCATATTACCAGTCCGGCAGCAATATTACCAGTCCGGCAGCCATATTACCAGTCTGCCATGCACAATAACAGTTCGCTAGCCATATTACCAGTCTGCCATGCACAATACCAGTCTGCCAGACATATTACCAGTCTGCCAGCCATATTACCAGTTCTCCAGCCATATTACCAGTTCACCAGCCATATTACCAGTCTGCCATGCACAATACCAGTCTGCCATGCACAATACCAGTCTGCCAGCCATATTACCAGTTCGCCAGCCATATTACCAGTTCGCCAGCCATATTACCAGTCTGCCATGCACAATGCCAGTCTGCCATGCACAATGCTAGTCTGCCATGGACAATTCCAGTCTGCCAGCCATAATGCCAGTCTGCCAGCCATAATACCAGTGTCTCATAATACCAGTGTGCCTAAATACCAGCCTGCCATGCCATGCATACCACGTGCCATTAAATATACGCATAATATATATGCTACAAAAAAAATGCCCGCCCAAGCCCAACACAATCTAAGGGGCCCCATGAGCTTACACTCTAAGGGGCCCATGAGCTTACAATCTAAGGGGCCACATGAGCTTACAATCTAAGGGGTCCCACGAGTTTACAATCTGAGGGGTCCCACGAGTTTACAATCTGAGGGTCCGGTTCCTGTGAGCTTACAATCTAAGAGGGAAGAGGAACCTACTCTAATATATAAATTCCTTTGTAATGCGCTGTCAGCTGTGTGCGCACCCATCACAGCTGCTCAGTCGGCCCTCCTGTTGCGGATGGGATGGCGATGGACGCGTTACAAACGTATTTATATAGAGAGATACTCTTGGATAGGACATTGGAAAGAAACTATGTGGACTTGAATTCTGACCTGGCGACAACAACAATAGACTGCCCTCTGGGCAGGCTTTCCACCTAGTCTATTAATAATTATCTATTGGGACAATTGTCCTTGTGAGAGTTCACATACACACAGTATTAATAAAACTCATTTCTGCTCCTCATACCCTCCCCACACAACTCAATAACAAGGCTCAAGGTTACTTATCTATAGTGCAAGTTGCCAGATCACAATTGCAGCTTCATATCAATGTGCCTTTAAAAGGCAGACCTGGTGTGCATTGGAAAACACAAAAATAGACACATAATGGTACAATATCATAAATTCAGAAAATATGCCTTGATATAAAATAGGTCTATTAACTCGCAAAATTAGAGCCTCTCTATGGCTTTTTTGTTGAGCTTTTGGCCATTATGGGGCCACACCCCTACTTCCAGTTCTTTTCAATGTATTGATATTCGGTATACTCTTAGCGTGTCACAGCCTCGAGGGAAGAAAGATACCCATTGCGCACACATCCAAACTCCAATAGAACATTGATAAAGGACATATATATACTCACATAGTAATAAGCCTCTCCAAACAAGTGGCTCAGTAGATGCATGTATGACCAATAAGCGAGGAGGTCTCACCTTCTCCGGGTTCACTCCTATCTCTCACCATAGCAGCACAGTTCCTTCCATGAGTGTTAGTCCAATTGGACAGGTATAGATCCAATGAGATAAAAATTATTTTTTATTAAAACAATTAAAATACAATATTTTCTGGTGTATAAGACTACTTTTTATACTTAAAAACATCCCCAAACATTGGGGGTCATCTTATACGTGGGATATACAATACCATATGATGAGTATAGACCAAAACCTATTTTTTAACTGGAAAATTAGGGGGTCGTCTTATACACCCAGCCGTCTTATACTCCAGAAAATACGGTAGATAAACTAACCAGAGATGCAATTTACCCGCCCTATCTGCAGGCTTCCTCAGGCTGTTGTGTCCCATAATGTCCTGTTCGAGAATTTATACCCGCCGATACTCTCGCCATCAATCGCGGTATTCACATGTGTCTGCGTGCGTTCCAGTACTCATTTCAGATTTGTGTTTAATTTGTTCCTTCCAATGCACATCCAAACAACGGCAGTCTAATGAAGCCGCTCTTAAAATCGATGGTTGCCCATTCTGTGTTCCACTTGCACTGCGAGATGACGTAGCTCCTGTGGCTCTCATACATATCAGATGGTCCAGCAATCTACTTTGGGCACACATCACCATCAGGGGATTCAGTTATCTAAACTTGTCTTCAATGCTCATACTCCCTGTTTGTACAGGATAGATAACTCCCCCTCCCTATATTTTTCCATATAAAGGAAATAAACTATTTATTCATAATAAAGTCTATAGTGGCTTTATACTTCTGGGGAACGTAAATCTAAAAGTCTCAAATACTGCACTTCCTTGTGGTCAAAAATGACAAATAGTAAATAATTAATTGATAAACAAATAAAGATAAATTAATAAGAAATGAATAAAATAGTAGTTCCTAACCCTAATTTCAAACGTCAACTTCTAAAGCTAATTTCTAACCCTAATTTCCACCCATTATTTCTAATCCTAATCTAATCCCCAATTTTTAACCCTAACTGCTAACATAACTTCTAACCTTAATTTCTAACCCTATTTTCTAGCCCTAATTCTAGTCCTATCTTCTAACCCTATTTCCTAATCCTAATGTTGCATGTTTGCAATCAAGAAACGCACACTCTGTTCTTCAGTTACAGACTGTTTATTAACCTGTGTGCCTGTATGAAGTAAAAAACAATGCTTTAAACTCTTGTAATAGCCTGAGGTGTTTACAGTCTCCTCATGCACCAGTGAGATTAACCATAGAGCATAACAGCAAATGTCCTTTACCAATATTACTCTATACTAGACATGCAGTTTATGTGCACAGTTCTTTTTTACCTGTACTATTACTGCACAGACCACATAGCTAATAGGGATGAGCTGTTCGGTTCGATCAGTTCGGAGTTCGATTCGAACTTTGGCCGTTCGCAAGTTCGTGAACTTCGAACTTTTTGGGTGTGTTCTGTTCGAGTTCGCAAAAAAAAAGAAATTTTGAAAAAAGTAAAAAAAATGCTTAAAAAATACAAAAAAATCTAGAAATAAAGAGACTCTTTACTGCAGAATATTATAAGCAACGGTTTATTAGATATTGAATTAAAAACTAATGTGTACGTGCAAAGATTCTCACCTCTAAATGACCTGTGTTTTTCAAACGGCATAACAACAGGTGTTTTTAGTCTGGTGTAATGAATTTGATACATTGTATGTATGTATGTATGTAGACTATACTGAGGGGGTGGGGTGGTGTCTGCTTCTGAGTGAGAAGTGTTAATTTCCCTCCTAAAACTTCTTCTAATATGCTGCATTTCACCGCTGTGTGCTCATGCTCAGCTCATTTTTACCACTTTCGCTTATCATGTTTAAACGCGATTTTGAAGCCACATCTTATTAAATGATCGACATGTTAGATATCGTTCTTTCCGGCAGACTCCGCAGATTCCTAATATATAATTTTTATATGTATACGTCCTGTCCTGGCTGTATATTATGAAAAAAATCAATAAAAATAAAAATTTTAATCATCTGCAGTGTGTAAAGTGTTTTTTTTCACATTTTAGCACATGAGCATCTGCGGTTATGTTTTCTATGGGGTGCGCTTGTACAAAAATTAGAAATGGGGACTTGTTACATTTTGTGGGGGGAATTACGTGATTTATAGCAAACGCACCCCATAGAAAAAAATCATTAGTGCATCATCGTTCACATTATAATTGAAATGTGAACAATATTGCTGCATTAATAAAAATAACACACAAAAAAAATACATGTTTTTATTTTTTTTTACTTTATACCTGGTCATGTGGGTATCATTCGAAAGGCCATGCTCAGGCGTTTCGATTGACACCCTCCATGACCCACTAGATGCCTGGAGATATCGGGGTTCAAATGAACCCCCTATCTCCACCAGGGGATTGGCCTGGGCAATATATATATGCATGATGTGAGTTGGCCTGGGCAATATATATATACGCATGATGGCGCATCTGTGACTGTCTGTGAGCATGATGTGAGCTGGCCTGGGCAATATATATATTCGCATGATGTGAGCTGGCCTGGGCCTGGGCAATATATATACACGCATGATGTGAGCTGGCCTGGGCCTGAGAAATAAGAAGTAAAATTTTGATTTGTCTGAAATTGAAATTTACGTGACAACTCTTTTTTTTTCTTTCGTTAATTTATATTTGTTCAATACAGTTAATTTTAATTTGTTTAATAGAGTTAATTTAAAATGGTTTAATACAGTTTATTTATATTTATTTTACCTTTACTATTGGTGCTTTTCAAACTTTATTCTTAAATAAAAAGAAATTTAGCAGTTTCATGTTGTGTCGTTTTGGTTTTTTTTGGGCGGGGTGCAAGTAGCTGGTCTTGCCTAGGGCGCAAAATAGTCTAGCACCAGCCCTGACTGCATGGTCCACCCCTGCACTCTTCCACAATACCACAGAGGAGGGGAGACTGTATGATGGCACTTGCTGGCCTGGCACCAAAGGCACAATATTTGGCTGCACTGCCACTGACGCCTGTATCAGATTCATATCCCCAGAGGGGTTACTGTGTGACGGCACTGTTGCCGACGCTAAAGGCCCAATTTTAAAGCACCTATTGTTACTTTCATCCAAAGGCTGCATAAGTTTCGAAATAATAATGCCAAAAAAATCACTAAACTTTTGCTGCGTGTCCGAAAATGTCTCCTCTTTTCATAAAGACTGCCGCCCCAAGCAGTTGTCTATGGATAGATTAAAGGAAAAGCATTTACCGTCATTTGAAATGTCATTTTTTGGTTTTTACATATTTCTATACATCCTAGAAATCCGCCACTTCACGGGCAGGTTATGGGGACCTCCTAGGCACGATATTGGAAGGAATTTTTTATTTTTATTTTTAACCCTTTTTTCATGGAAAACTCACTGTCCCTTTAAAAACGTTTTTTTTTTAACTTTTTGTCCTTGTTTCCTGTCCCCCAGGGCACTACCCGGACCCCCATACACCTTTTATAGCAAATATCTAGCATATATGCCTTCTTGGAGGGCACTCTAAAAATCGAATTTTCAGCCCCATTGACTTGTATTGAGTTCGAGTTCGAATTCGAACATTTGGAAAGTTCGAGTTCGAATGCGAACCGAACTCGGGGGTGTTCGGCTCATCCCTAATAGCTAACTAACAGATCAGAACAAAACTATTTACAGAACAGATACACAGAAAATAACACACTCTTTTGTTATGGCTTCACACACACTTCAAGCTTATGCTGTTTGCTGGATCTATGCTTATACTGGGCTTACCTGTATGAAGTAAAAAACAATGCTTTAAACTCTTGTAATAGCATGAGGCGTTTACAGTCTCCTCATGCACCAGTGAGATTAACCATAGAGCCTAACACTTCCTGGTACAGGACCCTCCACTCCCAACCAGGCTCACGCCATCTGCTGGCTGGAGGTGATACTCACCGCTCAGTACCCTACCATAACTTTACATGTGCATTTAAAGCTACCATGCCACACTCTCCCCCACCAAATAAATGTCGTCCCGACATTCCACAATTATCGGCCTTAACTTTCACACAAAACGTTACCCAACCATTTTCCCAGTGCATGAGTCTTTGGCAACAGTCTATAATATTATTCACCATGGTCTCCAGTAAAAGTCCATACTGATCTTATGTGCGGTTAGGTTTCTCTGTACAATGCTGGGTTGACCAAGTGTTTCATAGGTCAGTGTTTTCGGTTGTCTTCTCTCTCTTTTAGGTTAGAGTTGCGTTTTGCTCATCTCATCCTGGTCTTCATCCTCCAGTGTGTTGTCCCTTTTAAAATGTTTTTTAATTTGTGAAGAGTCAGGTCACTTTTTATCTCCAGCATATCCCTCAAATTTAATCCAGGGCTGATTGCTTTAATTACTGCCTCGATGATTTCTGTCTCCTGATGTCCTTTTCGGAGCCCAGCATCAATTTGGTGCATCAGATTGGTGTATGACAGTTTATCTTTTTGGCCTCCCTCACCAATCTGCCCACAGATCCGGAATTCCCTCCTAATGGTGACTTCAGGTATTTTTCCAGATGCTGGTTGCTGTTTTGCACTCTCTGATCCTGTATCTGTTGTCTTTAATCTGGCACTCAGCTTCTTTATTTCCTCCTCAAGGGTTCTCCTGGACTCTCCCTGTGCATTTTGCATTTGGAGGTACTGCTCTTTCATTTCTTTTAATTGAATGAACTCCTGTTCTGTCTCCTTACTACCACTAGCTTCACCTTGCAGCGACTCTATGAAGAGTAATAGGTCCTTGACATACTGCATTGCTTCTTCTTCCTCCTGATTTTCCTCAATCTCATCCAGGGTTTTCTCTGCTAAATGGATTAAAGCTCGATTGCTTTTGATCTTTTCGGTTTCATCATCTTCCTTATAGCATTTCAAGAATCTGCATGCTTCCACTAACTGTTCCTGCTGCAACTGTTTTAAAGCAGAACTTGTTTTCTCTTGCAGTTGCTCCAGCTCCATTTTGAAACTTGCAAATCCTCTTCTGCAGATTATACAGTGATTCTAGGTTCTTGTTGAAAACTTCTCCTGGCTGGCTCGCCAAAATATGTTGCACATTTGCAATCAAGAAACGCAGTTACAGACCGTTTATTAACCTGTGTGCCTGTATGAAGTAAAAAACAATGCTTTAAACTCTTGTAATAGCATGAGGTGTTTACAGTCTCCTCACGCACCAGTGAGATTAACCATAGAGCATAACAGCAAATGTCCTTTACCAATATTACTCTTTACTAGACATGCAGTTTATGCAGTTTCACTTTATAATGGCAGGCTTGGTCCAGTGTAAGAGCTGTAAAGCATTTTGTTTTTAGATCCAATTTTTGGAGGTTTGGAGTGTGCCTGATATGTAGGCAGTTCTCTTTATTGCAGCAGGAAATTGCCTATTTGAAGTCTGAGATTTGTAAATTATCTGTTAGACAAACTCAGGCTATGACTGTTACAAAGCCACTGCCACAGAGGCCTCCTAGGAGCGGCAGATGGACTACTGTAGGGTCTGGTAGACTTAGAGTTGTGGATAGAAGGCATGTCCCACAGTCTGTGGTTCTTCTTAATTCTTTTGAGGCACTTTCAGAGTGTAGTGGTAAGACGGAAGTAGGCTCAGACACCATAGTTGAGGAACCACCATCCCCTATGCCTAAGGTATGCAAGACTGCAACCAAGGACAAAAAAGAAAAGGTGGGACTTGATAGAAGGCAATTGTTGCTGGGTGATTCTATCATAAGAGGTGTTGAGCTGGAGAGTAGTGGTTTGGTGAGATGTCTTCCTGGGGCTACTGCTCATAGAGACAGGAGACGTATTCTCAATATTGTCAAACAAGCAAAGCAGGAAGGGGAAGTGGACATTCTAGTCCATCTAGGGACAAATGACTTGGCTAGCAATGAGGTTTCTGAGATTAAGGAAGATTTTTGTGTTCTTGGAGGTGAAATACAGCAGATTGCGTCCACTGTGTCATGCTCTGAAGTTCTGCCTGTGCACAACATTCAGGATAGGCAGATGCGCACTAGGGAATTTAATTTGTGGCTTCGGGAATGGTGTCGGGAGCAAGGATTTGGCTCAATGGTGTCCCATGATAGCTCTAATTGGAGCAGAAAGGAACTGTATAAAAAAAGATGGTTTGCATCTTACTCATAGTGGAACATAGGTTCTCAGTGAGAAGTTCAAAGGTTTCACAAAGGAATATTTAAACTAGGAGGGCGGACAAAAGGGTAAAAAACAATCTGCCCGATTGTCCCTCAAAACTAAATCTGAGGGTGCAAGCAACATGCGGGGTAAAAAATGATAAGCTCAGAGTCGTGTCTATAAATGCTCGCAGTTTAGTCAATAAAATCAATAAACTGGAGGCAATGATGGCAGCTGAAAAAGTAGATTTAGTGGCGGTTACTGAGACATGGTTCAGTGAGAAAAATAACTGGGACATAATACCGGGGTACTCTTTATATAGAAAAGACATAGAAGGTAGGAAAGGAGGAGGAGTGGCCCTGTATGTGAAAAACAACATAAAAACAAACCAAATAAAAGTGAGCGAGGTGAACATAGAGTCAGTTTGGGTTACGCTAACATTTGGCAATCATACAGTAGCTTGTGTAGGTGTGATCTATAGACCCCCTGGACAAGTAGAAGAGCTAGATAATCTGCTGTTTGAGGAAATAGCCAAAATGGCAATGAAGGGGGAAGTCATTATCATGGGGGAGTTTAATCTTCCTGATGTGAACTGGACAACCAAAATAGCTGGGTGCACCAGGAGTACAAATATTCTAAACTCCCTACTGGGATTATCTCTAACACAAGTAGTTGAGGAGCCGACCCGTAAAGAGGCCATATTGGATTTAATACTCACAAATGGAGGTTTGGTATCAGACGTTGTTGTAGGTGAAAATTTGGGATCTAGTGATCACCAGTCAGTGTGGTTTAATATAAGAACAGGGATGGAGCTGCACCACACAAAAACAAAAGTTTTAGACTTTAAAAAAAAGGATTTTTCTAAAATGAGATTTTGTGTGAATGAGTCATTATCAGACGGGAGGAGTTTAAAGGAAGTCCAGGAGAAATGGGATTATTTAAAGGAGGCATTATTGAAGGCCACAGGCAATTGCATTCGGCTTGTTAGCAAAAACAAAAAAGGGAAGAAACCACTGTGGTACTCTGCAGAAGTGGCCAAAATAGTGAAGAACAAAACGATAGCATTCAATAATTATAAAAAAACTCAGAGTGAAGAAGATAGGCAAACCTATAAAATTAGGCAGAAAGAGGCAAAGCAATTTATAAGAGCTTCCAAAGCACACGCAGAAGAGAAAATAGCTCAGTCAGTAAAAAAGGGGACAAAACATTTTTTAGATACATAAACAAGAAAAGTAAAACAAAGATTAGTTAGATTAAAAACAAAGGAAGGAAGTTATGTAGAAGAGGATAAAAGTCTCGCTGACTGCCTCAATGAATATTTTTGTTCAGTCTTTGCAGAAGAAAAGGAAGGAAAGGGACCTCAGTTAGGAGGAAACACTAAAGAGACATTTACAGTACATATGAGTTTACAGGGGAGGAGGTTCTACAGCAGCTGTCTAAAGTAAAGACAAATAAGTCAATGGGGCCTGATGGGATCCACCCTAAATTATTAAAAGAGCTCAGTGGTGTAATAGCAAAACCGTTAACAGATTTATTTAACCAATCCTTGTTAACGGGAGTTGTCCCAGAAGACTGGAAATTAGCAAATGTTGTGCCCATTTACAAGAAGGGTAGTAGGGAGGAATTGGGGAACTATAGGCCAGTTAGTCTTACGTCAGTAGTGGGGAAATTAATGGAAACCATGTTAAAGGAAAGGATTATTGAACATCTAAAAACACATAGATTACACGATCAGAAACAACATGGGTTTACCTCAGGGAGATCATGCCAAACTAATCTTATTGATTAACCATAGAGCCTAACACTTCCTGGTACAGGACCCTCCACTCCCAACCAGGCTCACGCCATCTGCTGGCTGGAGGTGATACTCACCGCTCAGTACCCTACCATAACTTTACATGTGCGTTAAAAGATACCATGCCACACTAAAATTCCTGTTATCTTCAAAGACTAAATTATAACCCTAATAATAAACCCTAATTCCTTAATCCTAATATCTAACCCTAGTTTATAGCCCTAATTCCAATCTTTAGTTACTAACCCTAGCTGCTAACCCTATTTCCTAACCCTAATTCCTATTTCCTTTTCAAATTAAATTCCTATTTCCTAAAAGCAATTTTTCACTCTAGATTCTAATCATAAATTCTAACCCTAATTTCTAAACCTAAATTCTAACCACAAGCTAATTCTAATTTCTAACTCTAAATTCTAACCCTAATCAAACCTAAATAATCACTAATTTCTAATCCTAGCTTCTAAACCTAATTTCTAACCCGAATCTAACCCTAACTTCTAACGCTTACTACTGACCCAGCATCTAACCCTAATTCCTAACACTAGCATTTTATAACGTTATCTTCTAACCATAATTTCTAATTATAATTTCTAACCCTAATATAACTCCAATTCCTAAACCTTATCTCTAACCCTATCGTCTAAGCCTAAAAATTCTAACCTTATGTGATATTGGGGCGCCCACAGAGCACTCTTGGATGCAACAAATCAACTTTATTTCTCTTTTCAGGGTAGCCAAAAGTGTTAACATAAAAATACATGCTTATCTCCAGCGCACTTAAAGTAAAGTCCAGCTCTTCAGCACAAAAATATAGAAAACAAATGTGGCTCACCAACTTGAACAAAAGTCCCAAACCTGGGGAATCCTTTCCCAGAAAATATAAGTCCTTTCCAGCAAGGCACAGCCACCGCTTGACCTTTCTGCTTCAGTCCAGCTCCAGCTGAAAAGGCCCAGTGACACTGCTTCCAGCAGCACTGCTACAGCTGACCAGGCTCGGCCCTCAGCCTCCTGATACAACACAGCTGACATTCTCCTCAACTCCCACCATCCTCTCTGGGAGTTGCCACCCTTTAAATCCCTTCCTGGACAGGAAGGTTAACCCTTTGGTTGTTCTTAAAGGGACCACAACCCAAATAAGAGTGAAACATAGCACCCATCCAGGATCCCAGCCTCGCCAACCTCTACACTTAATAATAAACCTAATTTCTATCCCTAGCTTCTAACGCTAATTTCTAATGTTGTTTTTACCCTAATTTCTGATACTAATCTAAACCAATTGATAACTCTGATTCCTAACCCTCATCTAACAATAGCTTCTAACCCTAATTTCTAAACCTAATTCCTAAACCTAAATCCGATTTCCTAACCCTAATTTTTAAGTAAAGCTTCTAACTCAAATTTTCAGCCCGAGCTTCTAATCCAGATCTAGCCCTTAATTTTTAGCACTATCTTCTAACCATAATTTTAACCATAATTTTTAACCCAAGCTTCTAACTCTAATTTCTAATCCTAATTTTACCATAAATTCTAACCCTAATTTCTAACCATAGCTTCTACCCCAATCTAAGACAAATTTCTAACCCTTATCTAATTCTAGTTTCTAATTTTAATGTCTAACCCTAATAATAAACTCAAATTCCTAATCCTAATTTCTAATGCTAATCTAACCCTAATGTCTAACCGTAGTTTCTAATCCTAGTTCAAACTCGAATTTCGAACCCTAATTCCTAACCCTATTTTCTAACCCTAATTTCTATCCCTAATTTCCCATATTTATAACCGTAGCTTCTTACCATAATTGCTAACCCTGATGCCTAACCCATATCTAACTCTAATATCTAACCCTAGCTTCTAAAATTTATTTCTAACCCTAATCTAACCCTAATTCCTAGCCCTAATTTCTAACTCTATCTTTTAACCCTATTTTCTAGGTCTATTTCCTAACACTAATTCCTAACCCCTATTTCTAACCGTAGTTTCTTACCATAATTTCTAGCCCTAAATTCCAAGGAAGGAAAGTATATGCATAAACAGCCAACTCACATGATCTAGTCGTGGCCTGGCTCTATATTAAGCATTCTATGATACATATAGACTACTCCTTTCCAAATAAAGGAAGACGTGGAGGGCAGTGGAAAAGGTAAAAATAGTATTTAATAAAATAATAAAAATACAATATAAAAGACAACAATATCACCAAGTCTATAATGAGTGCCAAGATGTGTTTTGCTCCAGGAATCCCTCCTGCTCTTTACTCCTTCAGTCGGCTTCTGATAACATTGGTGTGGTGTCTCGTTAAACCCGTTGCTAATCTGCTGCTTCCTCCAATCCATTTTCGATCTCAATCGTGCAAGTGTGTGTAGCGCTCACTCCCGGAGGAGCCACTGAATTTAGCCTTGGGTCAGTCTCCCCGCACTAGGGAATAAATATACACCAGCACTGTTATGGATTTTATAAATTATATAGTTTACTGATCTCAAATAAACTGGCATATATAGAGCAGCACTGTATACATATATATTTACAGGAATTCGTAATGCGAGAAACACGCAGCGGAAAAGAAAAAGGAATTTTAACCCTTTCGTTGCTGGAGTGTGAGTCCCGTACAGGTTGTGTCCCAAGAAGGTGTGCGTGTATGCGTGTGTTGGTACCCGGGTACTAGATTCAATTGGCCAGTGAATGATTTCAATGTGTCTTCGACTAGTCACGTTGGGGCCCTGTAGGTTTCGACAAACTGCAGCGTGCTTTATTATTGTACTGTGGCCGGGAAGGCCTCTCACCCATCCGCCAGATACTCTGCACTCTGCTCGACCCAGGACGTCTCTCCGCTCGATTTGGCTGGGACTCGGTGTCACTGGATCCGCTTGTCTCACTTGTCCGTCTCTGCCACAATATGCTCAGTTCACCGCCTGCACTCCCATTAGATCATCGCGGTCTCCTAACTCAGGGTCCAATCAGCAGCTCTGTATCTGTGTAAAACCTCTCAGCGGTGGATTACTAGGTCTCTGGCAAGTAACTGAAACCGATCTCCAGCGTCTGCAAGGCAGCACCTGTGCTCCGGCCTGGTCATAATCGCTCCTTGTCTCACGTTCGTCTTGCTCTGTTCACCCCTTGGCGTGCACTGGCACTCCTCTGCACGAGGTTGCGGATGTCTCTCGGTTCTCCCCACCCACTTCCTGTCCCTGCCCCAAAGCATGCTGGAAAACGTAGTCCAAAAGTGTCCAGTATTGGTTTACATTGTGCTCGTCTCCCCCTGGTGGCCAGAAATGAGTAATTACAGCAGCAGGATTTAAACCAGCGCTACACTCTCCCCCTCCTAGAACTCTTGGCTCTCTCCAAGGAGGTGTAACAGTTACAGTACATTTCAACATTGCATCAATCAATATATATAGGCTCAGCAGCAAACATACAATGGGTTAGGTATACATCCTCAAGTTTACTCATACTTCTGGCTACCTCAGCTAACATAGCAGACACTTCGGGAAACCTTCGCACTGTGGTAACAACCTCTTCAGTGCTATGTCCTGGTGAGTCGTAGGTGAGTCTGTGAGGGGGTCGGACAGAACGTTTTGATTCTGACTCAATCAGCTCTTCTTCAGGTGGAAGTACTACAGATACAGGTTCGGGTCTTTCATCCACAACTGGAACAGACATCTCCTTGGAGTATGATTCTTCCAGTGAAGGCATAGAACTATAATCATAGGACGCTTTTTCAGGAACTATAGGAATTTCAGAAGTTTCAGGAATGTCCAGCTGGAATTTTGGAGCCTCAGACCTCAGGTTACTTTCCCACCGTTCGACAACTGGGATGACCTCTTCAGACTCTGGCGAGCGCACCCAATACAGACAAAAACCTTTCTTCTTCACTTTCCCCTTCACTTTCCTCAACAACTCGTGTCTGCTGAGACCGAGTAACAGGAGTCAAATGGGGAGCAGGCGGAGGCGGGTTCGGCAGAGAAAGTTTGTCTCCTCGGCTATATTCTTGGGAACCCCCCGAAGTCGCAGATTTCTCAGACGGTGCCTAGATTCCAGGGCCAGCACTGAAGTGTTCAGGTTAGTATCCTTCTGTCGGAGATCTGCAACCTGGGCATCCATCGCTACCTGTACCCCTCCACCTTTAGGGTACGGACATCCACGTCGTCAATACGGGACTGGAGCGTCACCACGGCAGAGCGAACCTCCTGAAGATCCTGGCGCCAAAGACCATGGAATTCCGCCATGACCGTGCGCAGGGTAGTCTCCGTCAGCAGCGGCGCCGAGTCCAGCGGCGGCACTCCGCTTTCCCCCGAGCACGAAGACGCAGGCCGGGAAGTAACATCTGAGGGTTCAGGACAGGTGAGTATCTCCGTGCCCCGGCTCCGCGTCCCTCCGCCGCAGCTCAGACCCAATGATTGTCGGATGTCTGTTAGGCCGGAACCTCCCGCCTCCACATTCTTCACAGACTTCTTCCCCATGTGTGCAGGCGTCAGCCTGTATTGTCGAGGACGGCGCTGCGGGGGTATTGTGTGGGCCGCAAGATGGCCGCCGTCAGCAGCACGCCACAGAGTGGGAAGACCCAGAGCCGCTCACCGGATCACAGCCGCCGCCTCCAAGCTGAGCAAGCAGGAACCCCAGACTGTCCGTCAACAGATCGAGGAGAGGGTGCCAGGGATGTACGTCAGGATGGCCCCAAATCCTTGGTTTCAGACGGCACTGTCGGAGCTCGTGAAAATGGCGACCTCTCTCCTCGGCGTCTAGACACGCCCCCCTGCTTCTCTCTGTTTGATAATGTCCTCAACATATTTAGCAGAGTGCAATTGAACCTTTCTGGTTGAGCATCACCTTGAGGGTGATATGGTGTAGTTCGGTTCTTCTGAATTCCCAGTAGTTCCAGTAATTGCCCAACAAGCCGGCTCTCAAAGTCTCTACCCTGATCCGAGTGTATTCTCCTTGGTAGTCCATAGTGAACAAAAAACTTTTCCAATTAAAACCTTCGCCACCGTAGGAGCACGTTGGTCTCTCGTAGAAAAAGCTTGGGCATAACGCGTGAAATGATCAGTCACCACTAAAATATTGCCCTGCCCACTAGCATCCGGCTCTGAGCACAGGAAATCAATGTACACCAAATCCATGGGTCCTTGACTTTGTAGGTGGCTTATTGGAGCAGTTCGGGTTGGCAGAGTCTTCCTTTGGATACACCTCAGACATGAGTGGCAGTAACTTTCAACTTCAGGCCTCATGCAGGGCCAATAGAATCTGTTCCGCACCAGCTTAAAAGTTCTCTCTGCTCCTAAATGTCTATGGTCATCGTGTTATGACCGCAGCACACCCTCTCTGTGTTTAGTGGGAAGGAACAACTGTTGGGTCTCTCCAGCATTGTTTGAGGGGCCCCATCGGTAGACCACCCCATCCAACATCTTCAACCGGTCCCACTCCTTGTATACCAATCTGGCCCCTTCTGGGGAATTTGTCAGAAGAATTTCCTGTTGGTTCGCTTTTAGGGCCTTCATGGTTAATGCAATCAAAGGGTCTCCAGCCTGGTCAGCTCTCAGGTCTTGTTTCGAAAAGGTAGGCAAACTTTCATCTCTCAGCTGCGTACGATTACAATAGAACTCTGGAACAGCCGCAGCCATAACTCCTATGGCTTCTGCTTCAATCCCTCCCTTGACCCGGCGCTCTGCTCCTTGACATAAAGCTTGCACCCCATCTGGAGTTAACTGAGTCCATTCTGTAGTGTAGGGTCTTCTCGACAAAGCATCGGCATCTCGATTGTTCACTCCAGGGTGATACTTCAGGCTGAACCTAAACCTGACAGAGCGGCCAACCACCGATGTCCCGTTGCATCCAGCTTTGCAGTAGTAAGGACGTAGGTAAGCGGATTGTTATCAGTTTTTATCACAAATTCGGCTCCATACAGATAGTCTTTCAGCTTGTCGACCACCGCCCACTTCAAAGCGAGGAACTCCAACTTGTGGGTAGGATAATTCTTTTCTGAAGGCGTAAGACTCTGGCTCACATAGGCTACAGGCCTCAACAATCCACCATATTCTTGGTATAAGACTCCCACTAGACCCTCTCAGCTGGCATCTACATGCAATTCGTATGGCTTATGAGGATCAGCGTAGGCCAAGACAGGAGCTCGAGTTAGACTCTTTCAGCTTCATGAAAGCACCTTCGCATTGACTAGTCCATTCTCCTTGGATAGATTCTCGAGCCTTCCTTGGCTCTGGAGCCGACGGATTTTGGTCAGAGGCCTCGTGGCCTTCTTCTGCATCTTCCTTCTGCAGGAGCTTATTCAGTGGTTGAGCTATCTTGGCAAACCCTCCTACAAACCTTCGGTAATAGGAGCAGAATCCCAAGAAAGATCTAAGTTCAGTAACATTTCGGGGTCTAGGCCAGGAAGCTACGGCTTCCAACTTTCGAGGATCCGTCGAAACGCCTTCTGCTGAAACAACATGTCCCAGATACGTGACGGAAGGTAAACAGAATTGACACTTCTCCAGAGACAGTTTCAACCCCTCTTCATGGAGCCGCTTCAAGACCTTCTCCAACCGTTGCTCATGTTCTTCAAAAGTCTTTCCAAACACTATTATGTCATCCAGATACACTAACACCTCTATCAGGTTCATGTCTCCGACTGTCTTCTCCATTAACCGTTGGAACGTGGCTGGAGCCCCCGTAAGGCCTTGAGGCATTCTGTTGAACTCAAAGAATCCCAGTGGGCAGATGAACGCAGTCTTCTCTTTGTCTTCAGGATGCATTGGTATCTGGTGATACCCTTTCGCAGGTCTAGTACACTAAACCATTTTGCTCCAGACAAACACTGCAAGGCATCTTCTATCCGAGGAGTGGCATATTGATCTGGGATGGTTGTCCGATTTAGCGTGCGATAGTCTATGCATAGACGGACTGAACCATTCTTCTTCCGAACCATCACTATGGGAGAAGTGTACGGACTCCTGGACTCTTGAATCACCTTAGTTCTTTGCAGTTCATTCAGCTGTTCTCTTAGATCATCCAAGTCTCCCAGCGGAACTCGTCTGGACCTTTCTCGAAACGGCTTATCTTCCTGCAGTCGAATGCGATGCTCAGTACTCTTAGCTAGGCCCATGTCAAACTCATCCTTTGAGAACAAGTCCCTCCATTTTAGGACCTGGGACTGAAGACGTTTCTTCCATTCAGGCGAGATGGGAGCGTCCTTGGGATAGAACCTGTCAGCTGGAATCTCTTTATTCGCTCCCCCTCCTAAATCGGTAGGAGAGAGGCGTAGCTGACGCCACTTGCCCGATAGGCATTCGTGCTTTCAGGATCACTGGAGAATCAGATACATTACATACACTGACTGAGACTCTTCCTCGTGTTCGTTTCAAAGCTTTGGTGGAGATTATTTCAGGGATTACTTCGACTCCGGCTTCACTCCCATGATTAAAATCAGTTTCCAGTACCACATAGGGACCTGGTTGCGATCCATTCAACTTGACTGAAGCCCGGAAACTCGCCACTTCTCCTGATTGCAGAACCTTTTCTGTTCCTCCCAATCTCCACAGGCGCCCCACTTCGGCAGGTGCCTTCAGTTCTTCGACCATTCGCTGATAGACTGGACGCAACATCGGGTGTACTCCCTTGGTAGAACCTTCTTCCAGTACTATAAGAGTCAGGAGACGTCGCACCAGGTCAGTATTCGTCCCCACTATCATAGAGCTTCTGTTGGCCCCTGAAGGCTGAGGACACACAATGGCCAATGCATCACAACCCCCAGACTGTCCGATGACTTCGGATCCGATCTCTAGCTTCACCTGTAGATATCCGTCATAGGGAAGGTTCTCAGTCCCGATACCCCAGATTTCAAGTTCCTTTAGCTCCTGTAGAGGTATGTGTTTCAAGTGCTTCTCATAGAAGTCTCGGTAGATCAATGTCACTTGAGCCCCTGAGTCCAACAGAGCTTTGGTATAGACTCCCTCTACTTGGATTGGAGCGATGGGAGAAGGACCTATCAGCTGATCAGGAAACTTTGTCGTAGTAGTAGGACGTTTAGACCCCGTTTGCTGTACCCTGGCCTTCTTCTTGACCCGTGTAGGTTTTGGGTGTGCATTGCTTCCCCATGATGTAGGACCGGATGCTAAGGGAGTAACTCTTTCAGTCTTGGTAGGCACAGCAGTGGACGAAACTCTGGGCCTTCGACCTTTCAGTCCTGGCTTGATTTCTGGAGCGGTCTTTAACCATTGGGCACCCAGTTTGCTCCTTCACTTGGGCCCTCTGGCGTTTCCCGCCGGTAAGGTAGATAGCAGCCCTTCCAAGGCTTTTAAAAACTCTTCTACCCTGTTTCTTTCAGGCTTTCGGCTTTTGCACTGCGCTCGGAAATGACACATTTCCCCACAACTGAAACATCTCTTATTTGAAGACGGAGACGCACTTGCTTGTGGTGATTCAGTTGAAGGACCCTGGCCAGACGCCACAGCAAATCCAGTTGTCTGCATATCAGTAAGGAACTTCTGCATATCGGTCTGTGTCTCTGCAAAAGCACTCGGCTGCCTCAAAAGCACTCGGCACAGGTCCGTGTGTGCCTGTTGCAATTCAGCTTGAGCTTCTTGCACTTTCTTAACAGTTTTGTGGATTTCACTGTATGTAGGAAGAATTTGCTCTCTTGCAGCATTCTCTGTGGACTTTCTCTGTGGACCAGATGCTCCTGTTCGTCCACTTCGGATCCATAGGTGTCTTACGAATCATCTTCCACTCGCAAACATTCGTTATGCCTCACGGGTTGTGCGTAAGCTCTTTCTCCTCTAAGGGTTTTCTCTTCGAGTAGAGCCTCTTCCTCTCTGACAGCTCGGATCAGTTCCAGGTATTTCAATTCTTGGTTACCTTCTCTGGTTCTCAGCTGTAGCATCACAGGATCCAGAGGTTAAGCGCCACTCAGGATCTGCTGTATTCGGATCTTATCTATTTCGGCCGGTTCGGCCCCTTTCTTAAGAAGTATCTGGTGCAGAATCTGATCTAGGCACCTCATATATTCAGTCATCTTCTCACCTTTCCGCTGGTGAGTGTGTTCATACTGATACACGAGCTCCGCAGCCTTTTCCATTCGCTCAAAAACTTCCTGTAGTACGTTTAGGTAATCTAAAGCGGTGCAGTCTTGTTTACTAAATTTTAGGTTTCTTACAGCCTCTGACGCAGGTCCCTTTAAGCTCTCAGTAATTCTTTGCTTCTTCTGTGCTTCGGGGACGTCCCACTCATCCAGAGCCTGCATCGCCTGTTCTACCCATTCTTCAAAGGTTTCTTCTCCCGCCGGAGTTGGCACGTTTCCTGTAAACTTTCTCAACCGTCGATAACCAAAGTTAGTGTGCGGAGGGTTTGTTTTTTTTCACATTTAGCCAGAAAATCTCCAATAGCCACTATAAATTCAGGCCCGATCATGGCCAGCGGACTGGGTGCGGGAACACTCGCGGGATCGCCACGTGGCGCACTTGGCTGAATCAGTTGAACTTCCACCTCATCGGTCAGCTTCACGCTTGCGCCCTGAAAACACACTGGAACACCCTTTCTCCATTCAAAAAGAACATACGTGTGAGAGGTATCTGGGTTCGCTTTAATGTCCAGGATTAACCCCCGATGATCTGGTGTCAGCTCGGCCACGGCCCGGCGAATCTGATCTTCGGCCCAAGTGTCTGTTGGAATATCCATGACTATACATAATTCTATCTGGCTACTTTGCTCCTCACACCATTTGGCAGCAGTGTCTGGATCCATATTTAACCCTTTAAATGCGTTTTTTCAAGAGACTGGATCCTGGAAACGAGCCCCCACGTGTAGCGCTCACTCCCGGAGGAGCCGCTGAATTTAACCTCGGGTCAGTCTCTCCGCACTAGGGAATAAATATACACCAGCACTGTTGTGGATTTTATAAGTTCTATAGTTTACTGATCTCAAATAAACTGGCATATATGGAGCAGCACGGTATAAGTATATATTTACAAGAATTCGTAATGCGAGAAAGGCGCAAAGGAAAAGAAAAAGGAATTTTAACCCCTTCATTGCTGGAGTGTGAGTCCCATACAAGTTGTGTCCCAAGAAGGTGTGCGTGTATGCGTGTGTTGGTACCCGGGTACTAGATTCAACTGGCCAGTGAATGATTTCAATGTGTCTTCGACTAGTCACGTTGGAGCCCTGTAGGTTTAGACAAACTGCAGCGTGCTTTATTATTGTACTGTGGCCGGGAAGGCCTCTCACCCATCCACCAGATACTCTGCACTCTGCTCGACCCAGGACGTCTCTCCGCTCGATTTGGCTGGGACTCTGTGCCACCGGATCCGCTTGTCTTGCTTGTCCGTCTCTGCCACAAGATGCTCAGTTCACCGCCTGCACTCCCATTAGATCATCGCGGTCTCCTAACTCGGGGTCCAATCAGCAGCTCTGTATCTGTGTAAAACCTCTCAGCGGGGGATTACTAGGTCTCTGGCAAGTAACTGAAACCGATCTCCAGCGTCCGCAAGGCAGCACCTGCGCTCTGGCCTGGTCACAATCGCTCCTTGTCTCACATGCGTCTTGCTCTGTTCACCCCTTGGCGCGCACTGGCTCTCCTCTGCACGAGGTTGCGGATGTCTCTCGGTTCTCCCCACCCACTTCCTGTCCCTGCCCCAAAGCATGCTGGAAAACGTAGTCCAAAAGTGTCCAGTATTGGTTTACATTGCGCTCGTCTCCCCCTGGTGGCCAGAAACGAGTAATTACAGCAGCAGGATTTAAACCAGCGCTACATGTGATAGCTATTTCTTTTTTTTTTTTTTTTTTTTTTTTTTTTGGGTTTTTAGCGCTCTCTTCCTTTTTTTTTTTTTTTTTTTTTTTTAAATTTAAAGTTTTTTATTTTGAAATAAGTCAGCATTACATCATACTGTAAAATAATGGATGACCTCGCAGGGCCAAACAAGAAGACATAACAAGCAACGGAAACCACACATGGCCAAAAAAGTGTCATCGTAAAAACAGCGAATCGAAAAAATCTAAGGATAGCAATATGTTAGCAGAATACATCCCCTAGACGGGGGGTCTCATCAAGGTGGGAAATCAAACATATATAAATGCAGCCACTTAAGGCCGGCCAAGGTAACTACGGTCAGCTGGTCAAAAAACATGCGTCGCAAAGAAGGACAGGGCGGTAAAAATAAGTAAAAAGGCAGAAAGTACCATGTGCAGGCAAAAAAGCAAAAGCCCTATGCAATGCAGGCTGGGACTGATCAAAACAAATTACGAACCGTCCTGAAAGTCCAGGCACTAGGCCAAGCTAGAGACCAGGGACACGTAAGCATATAAGAGAAATGCAGGGGAGGGGGTGTAATTCAGTAAAGCTCAGACCTGGAGAGGTAGAGGGCATAGAAACCAGCCTTCAATCCGGTCGAGGGTCCGGAGGATCTGGTGAGAGGCCCGCAGCCGCAGGTCAATCCAAGCCACCGCGGGATCCGTGATGGTATAGGGGACATTTGCGTGGGTCACCACCAAAGCTCCTGCCAGACCCCAGCGATATCGGACACCCTGTCGGCGAAGAACTGATGTCACTTCACGAAAACGCCTGCGAGCCATCAGGGTCTGGAATGGGAGATCATGATACAGGGCCAGAGTGGAGCCCTCAAAGCGTACGGGATCCCTCGCGCCCGGAGCAGACATAACCTTGACCTTGAAAGCCACTTCACGGAAGGCCACTACGACGTCTCGAGGAGCCCCAGGTGGGTTCGTCGCAGGTCTCCTGACCCGAAACACCGACCCAAGCATGTCAGGTGTGTCAGGGGGAAGCCCCGTGACCTGAAGCACAAGACGAGTCACGTAGGACGGCAGAGCGTCGGAGGTAATAGAGTCCGGGACACCCCTGACCCTGATGTTTCGGCGTCTATGTCTCGTTTCAAGCATCTCCACAGAGCGTGTCAGAAGTTCGACTTGGTATCGCAAACCAGCAACCTGACCAGACAGGTGAGTTTGTTCCGTTGTCACAGCAGAAGTCGTCTCCTGTACCACCTTCACCTGAGCACGCATCGCCGCTATCTCCGTGCGGACCGCCGCCACCTCAGGCTGCCACACCTCACGTATCACCCGAAGCTCCTCCAAGATCCTGCGGAGATCCCCCTTCGTGGAGGGGAGATGGTCGTCCTCCTCCTGCACCTGTTGCTGTCGAAGTCCCGTCCCCACTGCAGACCGATGATCCGAGGTCACACTATTACTGGCGGAGGTAAGGGGAATCTCAGTCGGGTCCCCATCAAAAATATCCTCGGTGTCCGGCGTTGCCCCGGACGATGTCCGCATTGCTGATTTTCTCTTCTTCTGTGCCCGTTTCCTAGCAGCCGCTGAGAGGGGTCGGGAGTCAGACGCCGGTGACTGCGGGGCAAGCCAGGGCATCCCAGTAATACCCCCCTGAGGTTCATAGTCGCTGTCAGCCTCCGAGGAGCCATAGCCCGGGGGGAGGGAGGAAGAAGCAGTCAGTCCCGTAAAAGCGGACCCACCCGCAAAACATCCCGAATGTCCCTCTGTCGGGGGCCCGTCGCTGGGAACGACCGGTAGGCATGGTTCCGGAGATGCTGGGCTGGCACGAGGTCGCAGGGCGGTGAGGGAATCTCAATACGCCTCGAGTAGGCTTCCAAGATGGCCGCTGTGACTAGGCCCAAATCGCGCTGCCGGCAGCAATCTGTCCCCGGGCACGAAACTCAGGGCTAAATCAGGTACCTCAACTCTCCAGGATCCCTCTAGCCAACCGGGAAGCTCACAGGGCAGTGCAAACGGCGAAAAAAGCAATAAAATCCGTGGTAGACACAGAGCTCCTCCAAAATGCTGCTGCTCTCTTCCACAGCTAGCTCCGCCTCCGTGATAGCTATTTCTGTCCGAAATATGGTCTTTGCTTCTGCGTGTCAACATGACTAGCACAGACATTTTTTCTTCCTGTTGATCACAATATTAAAGCCCCATTGACAGATCATATAAGGAGAGGATACAAAATATTACGTATTACAAAATGTATCCATTTCAATATTTGCTAACGTAATAGTAAAAATGAATGAGCGCTTGTTATTAACCTACAAGAATCATATATTCACATAAAATATAACCCTTAACACCGTCGCCCACCCCTCCAGCATGCAGGTGACCAGCCCTCCAGTGTCCCCGTGCAGGCCGTGCAGTCTCCCGCGAAGCGGACCTCGACCGGGCCTGGACCAGGGCTGTGTGGGTAAGTTAATGTGTGTGTGCCTGACTATGTGGATATGTGTGTGTGACTGTGTATGTGTGAGATGGATGTGGGTGTGTGCATGGATGTGTGTGACAGTGGGCCAGGATTCGTGGTGCTCTGTAATAGGCTCATACACATTGCACATTACTGTGTTTTATTGCTGTGGATTCTGTGAAACGCTCATACACACTGACACTGCACATTACTAAATCACAGAATCCACAGTAATAAAACTGGCAGTAATGTGTGGTGTGTATGAGTTTGAGTTTTATTGCTGTCGAACTCTGTGACACGCTCATACACGCCAGATGTTGTTTTTTTCATTTCATCCATGGCTCCAGGCAGCACAAAGGCTTGGGCTGGCCCTGGGTGAGACCCTCATAGTGGTTACCACACAGACACATTAGATTATATATTATATTTTTAAACGTACAGGTAATCACACCTCTCTCCCTTATTTAGTTTAAGGTGGATACAAGCTGGACACACCTTTAAAATCCCTCAGGTACACCAAATATATCATCCTTTTGTCTAACAGATTTTGAACTGTGTACTAAAATGTCCTTTAAACTCCTAACTCCCCTATTTATCAATTTCGGTTTCGTCCCAACTATGGCCCCTATTACAATCTTTGCGCAAATGCGCTAGCGCAGCGTAATATTCTTGCGCACGCAAAAAACGTTAGCGTGCGCAAATTAACGCGGTATTACGATCCGAGCGCATTTTTTCAGCCTTCAACCTTTTTCGAGCGCAAATCCGTCGCGCAAAGCCGGGCGCAAATGACCGTAGCGTGCAGGAATCGGTGGGCAGACTGTTTTTTCAAGGGATTCAGCCAATCAGAATTAAGAACCACCATTTGCTAGGTTTTGGTTGTTGCACCTGTCAATCTGCGTATATGTGCTGCAACAAAAATAAAAAAATGAAACAATTTACTAATTTTACTGTTTGGGTATGTGTAGAATGTGTAACTGTACTGTACTGTGCTGTATTTTTTTTGTGCAGATTAATTTCGTTTCGGCCAGAACGTTCAGATTGTAAATTAACACCAGGTTTTCAAAGACGTTAAAATGATGCGCGCAAACGTTGTGCGTTACATTTTGCGCTAAGATTGTAATACCATGCGCGCATACGCGTACTAACGCATTGGCGCTCACAATGTTAAGTATAGGATGCGCACAGGAACTTGCGCTGGGTTCACGCAGGGTCACTCGTGTTGGACGTTAACTCGCATCGTTTGCGGGAACGTCGTAATAGCGCATTTTCACTGCGCGAGGAATGTAATAGGGGCCTATTTCTTTTATTTCAGGGTCTTGGATTAAAACCAGCCAAAACCTTTTAATAGTAGGATTTATATAATTTTACTGGTTATTATACTCACTAATAAAAGGAACTATTTCTAGAGAATTGTTCACTTCTGTTTGTATTTAAGCATCTCTTTTATATCTTTCTTTTTAATTTTTTCCAGAGACTGATCTAAAAATTCATCTTTATAAACCTTTAATTGTTCTAAATATACCTCATTATTGGTACAGTTTAGTTTTACCCTTTGGAACTGACTGGCCGGACCTCCTACTAACCAACAGCTGGTGGACTCAATAAAACAATTGACAACCAGAAACTTAAAATGAGATTTTGTTTTAATTAAATGATCCTCAATATAAATATTAAGATAAAAAAGTCAACAGATTTGGGGGGCGTGACCGGCGGCTGACCAAGATGGCCGCGTGATCCCAGAGCTCTGTACACATCCCCAGCAACTTTAGTGATTTCGGCATCTTTTACCCACCCCTCACGACTCTAAGCTGCCTCCACGGCCTCCGGATCACCCCCAGCACAAAGTGATGCCACCCAAGGTGAGGAAACCCCACCCATCAATCCGCCTCACCTCTTTCTTTGCCCCAGGCCTGGAGATTTCTGCCTCACCTAAGATGGCGGCCACCATGGCGAGTTTGCCTGGCTCCTCAGCGCTCCCGCAGGGTAGCAGCCCAGCCACGAGGGCAGACACTGATCGCCTGCTCTCCTCATTTAGAGCAGACGTTAGAGAGGATATTCTGGAGGGTTTTGCTACTTTACGAGCGGAGATTGATGCTGTGGGGGTGCGCACTGATGCCCTTGAGAAGGCAGCAGATACTTCGGCCCGGGCCCACAATGAGATGGTGGAACATCTAGAGACCCTAACAGCGGAGATTCGCCAGATTCAGAGGTCACAGGAAGACCAAGATAACAGATCAAGAAGAAATAACGTGCGGCTCAGAGGAGTCCCTGAAGAAATTACAGGCCTCCCTGATTTTTGCCTCCTGCCCGATACACCCCCCCCCCGGAACATTGCCTTTTTGATAGAGTCGACAGAGCCCTTTTTCCTCGTCCCTCACCTGGAGATCGTCCTAGGGACATTATCGCTAGATTTCATTATTATGGGGTTAAGGAAGCAGTGGTCGCAGCTGCGAGGACACAAACTCTGTCAATAGACAATGTTTCACCGAAGTTGTTTATCGATCTCTCTCCGACTACCTTGCAAAATCGTCGTTCTTTTAAGCCTGTTACAGATCAACTGATTGCTCATAATGTCCAATACAGATGGGGGTTCCCGTTTGAACTGGTGGTCTCCCAACAAGGCACCACGCACGTGCTGGACGATCTTCAACAGGCAAACCGTTTTCTCCGTGCTCTGGGCCTTCCGAGCCCGCACTCTACATTATGCCGGGATGGTTCGTCACCAGCTCCTAGAATGGAGAAGGAATGGTCTCATGTCTCCCCAACAGGTCGGCTCCGACGTTCCCCTACGCCCCCTACCAGATCTCTCTTTCTCATCTCAAGCAGATGGGAGATTTTTCCCTTCGGACGCCTGACTGAGTCTATTTTTCTCCTTGAGTCGTGGTGGTTTCTTCTCGCTGCTGAGACCGGTGTGAGGGGTTCTTCACTGCTTTTTATGTCGTCATACTACTTGGGATGTAGAGTCTCCACCTGACCATGGTAATGTACTTTGGACGCCAATGGTCGTGGTCCTTCCTGGCGACTGTTGCCGTCTACCCCCTTATTGGGGCGCTCCTCGCCCTTGTCGGTTTCCCTGCCAAGGCGGGGTGCTTTGGGAGACGGTTGGAGATTGGGACTGTTCCTCCGGACTCCAGGAGAGAATCTGGACTGTTTTCTTTTCAATTTATTTTTCAATTCATTTTTATGAGTTTTTGTGTCTTTTTTTATGCTATTTTTTTTACCGTGGTTTTTTCTTTTTTCAAGGTCTCGCAAGGTCTGATCTCCTATGGTCAGGGCCGGATTAAGATCTCTATGGGCCTGGAGCTGAATATTTTGGTGGGCTTTTTTCGTAATTTAGTGAAATGACAACATATTTTAGGCTATTTAATATTGCATATACAGGTATATCTAAGCAGGTAGATACTGTTTGAGTAAATTTCCATTCAGACTTCAATCATCGCAGCGTGTAAAATTATTTTTTCATATTTTATCATCCAAACCTCTGGTTATATATTCTATAGGGAATTCTTGTTAAAAAAAATAATTAAATGGGAACCTGTAGCTGCATTTTTCTGAGAAAATATACAATTTTAGCCAAAAAATTTGATATTTCCCATGTGCTTTGGATAATGGTGTTTTATGACTACGACTATCAATAAAACACTGTCCTTGCTCCCAATGTGGGAAAGGAGACGGTAACGGCAGTGGTATTGCTAATTTTATACGTGGCAGATGGTCAATACAATCGCTTTGGAACAAAAAATAAATAAAAAAAGTTTTTTGTTTTCTTTTTCTTTTAGATTTTACATTGTCATGTTTTGTATCAATGCAAAGGCCAGACTCTGCCCTGTCTGACACGACACCTCAGTTGACCTTGCGAGGTGTAAAGATTAGTGGCACAGGGTTCCAAAGCCCCCCCAGTGCACTTTGCTGCATTGTGGCGGTTTAGGTTCTTGATGTAACAATTCGTACTAATGGAGTGTACCATCACCTCCACACTTGTTAGTGACATGAAAAATGAGATGGTGAGTTACTGCAGCATCATTGTTCCCTTTATAACTGAAAAATATTGCTGTGTTAGAAAGAAAAATAAAAAATAAAGAAATATTTATTATTTTATTTTTATTGTTACATAAAACCTGGTCATGTTTGATATCATTGGAAAGGTCATGCTCTGACCTTTCCGGTGATACCTCACATGACCCTGTAGCTGTTATGGAGGTGGATATATAGTGGTCCAAATGCCCATCAATGCAGACAAATTTATCTTTTCTGTGGGCCTATTCTGGGGCATGGGCCTGGAGCTGCTGCTCCATCTGCCCCTATGTTAATCCGGCCCTGCCTATGGCACTGTGTAATTGGTCATTATTTGCTAACATATCTTTGTGTTTCTTCCTTGCCGCACACGCAATTCTCTGTTTCACCGTCCAGTAGACTCCCCGAAGTTCTGGAAGGTCCCCTGGCTACCCCTAGCTGTCCCTACTGCTTTGTATCATGCCGTTGCAGGTTATCTCGCATAATGTAAAAGGGTTTAATAACCCGGTGAAGCGGCGTAAAGCCATGCGATTCTATGTCTCTTTGAGGTCGGATATCCTCCTCCTCCAGGAGACACACTTCGCTAGGGGCAAATCGCCAAGATATTTTGATAAGTGTTTCCCGCTGCACAATCATGCCTGTGTGGCTACTAAACATAGAGGTGTCTCCATTTTTTTTCGTTCCCATGTCAATTTTGTGTTGCGCAAGAAGGTTTCTGACGGGGAGGGTAGGTTACTTCTTTTGCAGGGTACACTAGATAATAGATCGGTAATGATTCTTAATGTTTATGCTCCTAGCGACCAAGACCCTACTTTTTATTACCATATAATGTCTCTTATGGAACCATTCCCCGGAGGTGACGTAATCATTGGCGTGGACTTTAATTCAATTCTCGACACAGCCTTAGATAGATCCACTCCACCGACACAATCTGATTCTCACCCTAGCCGCTCCCTGCTCAAAGACTTTCTGTCCCAGGCTCAACTAGTAGATACATGGCACCTACTACATCCGACGACCAGAGATTACACTTTCTACTCACATCCCAACAAGACATATACACGTATCGACTTTATATTTGAGCCTCAGCGGGCTGTGAGATCTGTACTTTCCGCACGGATACATGAGATCACCTGGTCGGACCACGCCCCTCTTAGTGTCATTTTAGCCGATGGATCTTTGAGCACCTCACGCCCACCCTGGCGCTTACCTGATTCCCTGCTGCTCCGTCAGGATGTCATGAACTGAGATTGAGCTAACATTATCGAACTTTATATTAGATAATGACCCTGCACTTTACCAACCATATCTCCTTTGGACTACTCATAAGGCTGTCCTTAGGGGCAGACTGATAAGCTTACAAGCGGCCCACCATAAGCAGTTACGCTCCCAAATGACCAATTTAACCACAACTCTCTCTGACCTTGAACGTTCACACAAAGCGTGTCCGGACCCATTGGTCTTGAATAAATTGGTAGCGGTTAGGGGGGAACTGAACTCCTTGCAGACGGAGAGAGCATTAGGGTCCTTAGACAGGTTGGTCAGCTGTTCTTTGAACGGGGAAACAAACCAGATGCCATGTTAGCACGTAAACTGCACGCTGTTCGTAAATGTAATTCCATCGCGAAAATCTCCCGCCCTGGCAGCTCTCCCACAGTCGATCCGACATCTATTGCAGAAGTTTTTGCACAGTATTACGCTGCCCTTTATGACGGTACCACGGCGACCCCAGATGCGAGGTGTCTAGATAAGATTCGGTCCTATTTGGACCAACTCCCCCTCCGCTCTTTAACTCCACATCAAGCTAGTGAACTGGCAACCCCGGTTACAGCAGCGAAACTTCTTCCGCTCCTAAAGGACCTTAAATCATCTAAAGCTCCGGGACCTGATGGGTTTAGCCCCCTTTATTATAAAAAATTTAGACATCGGTTAGCTCCTTTATTGGCTAACATGTACAATGGTTTTCTGGAGGGTAAAGCCCCACCTCAAGAACTGTTAGCATCCATCATTTTTTGTGATCCCGAAGGAGGGGAAGGACCCCTCTGCTTGTGCTAGCTACCGCCTGATTTCCTTGCTTAATGTGGACGTGAAAATTTATGCTAAAGTACTAGCGCTGCGCTTACGCCGCCACTTGCCGTTTTTGGTTCACCCAGATAATATTCATCGTACAGTTAATCTAATCTCTGTGGCACATGCTACCCGCCAACCCACCCTACTGTTCTCTCTAGACGCAGAGAAAGCTTTTGATCGCGTAGACTGGGCTTATTTGTGGGAAGTTCTGCTTAGATTCGGACTTGGTGACATGATGATTCGGAACATTCGTGCCCTGTACGCGTCGCCCACAGCCTCGGTTACAACCATGGGAGGGAAGCCTAGATCTTTTCCAATACTTAACGGTACGCGCCAAGGCTGCCCCCTATCCCCACTTTTGTTTGCTCTCTGCCTTGAACCCCTGGCTGAACAAATACGCCAGCACCCGGATATTTCAGGGATTGAGGTGGGTGACACTACATATAAATTAGGTCTATTTGCGGACAACGTGCTCCTCACAATAACCCGACCCCAGGTTTCCCTTCCGAATCTATATAAGTGCCTCTCCTCCTTCGGGGCCTTATCTGGCTATAAAATTAATATACCAAAATCAGAAGCGCTGAATGTCTCGTTATCTCAATACATTATCCAACTCCTCAAAGGTTCTTTCACCTTTCTCTGGTGTTCCCAATGCCTCCAATATCTAGGTGTCTACCTTACCCCGCACAATTGTATATAGCTAACTATCCTGACATGATTAAATGTATTAAGTCTTTACTCCGCTAGTGGTCCTCCTACTCTATATCTTGGGTGGGGCGGGTATATGCTCTTAAGATGACGGCTCTCCCAAAACCTCTATACCTCTTTCGTACCTCTTTCTGAACATTTTAAATGATACCTTCATGACACAACTGGTAGAAACACCAACTAGAGAGGATAACTGTCTGGACCTGGTTATAACAAATAATGTGGATCTTTTCTCAAATATTAATGTAAGGGAACAGTTGGGAAACAGTGACCATAATATGGTGACTTTTGAAATAAACTCAAAAAAACACGTTCATAAGGGGCATGCTAAAACATATAATTTTAAAAAGGCCAACTTTATTAAAATAAAGGAAGCTCTCAATGTCATTGACTGGCAGAAACTCTTTCCCGGGAAAAACACTGAGGATAAGTGGAATATCTTTAAACTAACACTAGAAAAGTACACGTCACAATATATTCCACTGGTTAATAAATATAAAAGAAAAAGACTGAAACCAATGTGGCTTAGTAGGAAGGTAACTAAGGAAATGAAAAATAAAAATAAGGCATTTAAAGCTTTTAAATTTGATAAATCTGAGGCATCCTATAAAGCATATAGGGCAGTCAATAAAGCATGTAAAAATGCGATTAGATGGACTAAACTAGAAAATGAAAAATAAATAGCCAAAGAGAGCAAGACCAACCCTAAAAGATTCTTTAGGTACATAAATTCTAAAAAACCCAAGAGTGAAAATGTAGGTTCACTAAAATCTGAGTCAGGGTTACTGTTAACTGAAGATCGAGATAAGGCAGAAATTTTGAATGATTATTTTTCTTCAGTATTTATCAAAGAGAAACCTATAACAGGAGACATGAAATTCATTAAGAAAAATTTACTAATGCAAAGTGACTGGTTGACTCAGGACAAGGTTTTGCAGCAATTAAACCATGTGAATGTGAATAAAGCCCCAGGGCCAGATGGAATTCACCCACGAGTACTGTGAGAGCTATGTGTTGAAATATGTAAACCTCTGTTCTTAATCTTTCAAGATTCTTTTCTTCAAGGAATCGTACCAGGGGATTGGAGAAAAACTGACGTGGTCCCTATATTTAAGAAAGGTTTAAAATTTGTGCCTGCGAATTATAGAGCTGTGAGCTTAACATCTGTGGCTGGGAAAGTATTTGAGGGGTTACTAAGGGATAATATTCAGGAATTTATTGGAAGGTATAATGTAATTGGCAAAAATCAGCATGGTTTCATGAAACACAGATCATGTCAGACTAACCTAATTACGTTCTATGAGGAAGTAAGTAGAAGTATAGATCAGGGGGTCGCAGTGGATGTGATTTACTTGGATTTTGCCAAAGCTTTCGACACAGTTACACACAAAAGGTTACTATTTAAATTAAGAAAAATTGGTCTAGATGAAAATACTTGTTCTTGGATAGAAAACTGCCTAAAAGATAGGGTACAGAGAGTGGTCATAAATGGTACATTTTCAAGATGGACACCAGTAGTAAGTGGTGTCCCTCAGGGGTCTGTTATAGGACCAATACTATTCAATTTATTTATAAATGACCTTGAGATAGGCATTGAAAGCCATGTATCAGTGTTTGGAGATGACACAAAACTAGGAAAAGTAATACAATGTGAGCAGGATGTTACTTTTCTGCAGAGGGATTTAGATAGATTGGGGAACTGGGCTCTTAAATGGCAGATGAAATTTAATCTAGATAAATGCAAAGTTATGCACTTTGGAGTGAAGAACACACAAGCAATTTATACCCTAAATGGTACGGAGTTAGGGAAATCCAAGCAGGAGAAGGATTTGGGAATAATCATAGACTTCAAACTAAGTAACAATGTGCAATGTCAAACAGCAGCCGCCAAGGCCAGCAAGGTATTGGCATGCATTAAAAGGGGAGTTCACTCTCGGGATGAAAACATAATTTTGCCTCTGTATAAATCAATGGTCAGACCGCACCTTGAATATGCCGTGCAATTTTGGGCACCTGTCTTAAAAAAAGATATTATAGCGCTAGAAAAAGTGCAGAGACGGGCAACTAAATTAATAAGGGAAATGGAAGGGTTAAGTTATGAGGAAAGACTAACAAGCTTAAACCTGTTTAGTTTAGAGAAACGGCGCCTTAGAGGGGAACTGATAACCTTATATAAATATATACGGGGCCATTATCAACCATTGTCTGATAACCTATTCATTAACAGGACTATACACAGGACAAGGGGTCATCCATTTTGACTGGAAGAAACAAAATTCAGCCTAAAGCATAGGAAGGGTTATTTTACGGTGAGAACAATAAAGCTGTGGAATTCTCTGCCTGTTGAGGTGGTTGGGTCAGAGACCATACAGACTTTTAAAAAGCGACTGGATGACTTCCTGCAGACACAGAATATTAAGGGTTATATTATTTAATGTGGGTAAAAGATTCTTGATCCAAGGAGAAATCTGACTGCCATTCTGGGGTCAAGAAGGAATTTTTTCCCAGTATGTTGCATATTGGCAAGCATTTCAGGCTGGGTTTTTTGCCTTCTTTTGGATGAACAGCAGTAGGTGATGTGGCAGAGGCTGAACCCAATGGACGCATGTCTTTTTTCAGCCTATGTAACTATGTAACTATGTACCCTGCCTGTACCTTTATTGCCAACTATGTTACCTGACCTCCAGTCCGCTTTCTATCGCTATGTCTGGCAAGGGAAAAAACCTAGAGTCTCCAGAGCAGTCTTGCGCCGACCGAAATTACGGAGTAGCTTGGTGGTCCCGGACCTCTCCTTATACTATGACGCTGCGCAGCTGACACAACTTCTTCAATGGTCCCCGAGACGGGGTAGGGTTTGCTGGGTAGATATCGAGAGCAAATGTTTCTCCTCTGCTTGCTTCACACAACTGTCCTGGAGACAGATTTCCTCCATGGAACGGTCGTGACTATTGCCTACCACTACCCATATGCTCTCTTTATGGTCTAAGGTTAAACTACGGTCGTCTCTTACAACTTCGAGTTCTGGAATGATGCCTCTGAGAGATAACCCCCTTTTCCCACCATGGTCTGGTAGAGGGGGGAGGGTTTCTCAGTGGTGGCAGGATAAGGGCTTCATGACATTAGGGAGAAGCTCGAGTACAGCAGGAGCGGTTTCCCTGATTTACAGCATGCTTCTCTCCCCGTCGCTTGAGTCCCCTTGCCCATACCAACAACTGTGGGAGAGGGACGTGGTCCGCCCCATCCCCCGAGAGGAGTCGGACGCGCTGACGGAATCCTCAATGGGGATCACAACCTGAACCTTGGTGAAAGAGAACTGATACAAATTACTCTCCAGGTGGTACCTTGACCCTGTCAGACTGCAAAAAATCTACCAGGGACTGTCTGGCCTTTGTACTAGGGGTTGTGGCCAGCGCGGAACGTTTTATCATATGTGGTGGGAGTGTGGTCAGGTCACTGTACTGTGGTCTTCAGTGTTTTTGTTAATTTCACGTGCTATAGGTTCACAGGTTCTCCCTGACCCATTGTTAGCCTTACTTAAAAGCCCGGTCCGCCGTTATGGACTATCATGACACTCGCTCAAGTTGGTACATAGAGTCTGCACAGCCACACGCATCTGCATAGTATGCTCGTGGAAACTGGCTCTGCCCTCGGTAGCTGAGGTGGTGGCGAAAAATATGGTACGTTTAAAAAATGTAACGTTTGACAGCACAATTACACAACACTGTTCCGCAGTGCTCTAAGATTTGGGAACCCTGGCTAGCGACACAGCCGGTTCCGTGACCTACGGTTTAGTTTTCTGACCGCGAGACCTTGTTTTTGTTTTTGATCTAGTCTTATTATTTTTTCTTTATTCTTGTATGGTTTTTTTTTCTCTTCCTTTTTCTTTTATTATTTTTATTGTTCTTGATCTTGAATAGTTCTTTCCGCAAATGTTAGGTATTTCACTTCAAAGCAATGTTTTGCCCCTACGAAGGGATACAGATTGCATACTTTTATATCTTTACATTTGTATTGCTACTTGAAGTAATGACTTGTTTTATGTACCTCCTTTTGGTGCCTTACAGCTGGTTTACTGCTCAAAAATTAATAAAGCTGTGTTATTAAAAAAAAAAAGTCAACAGATTTGGTATCCATATTTTTTCCAACTTACTTCCCCATTCATTAGTATTTAATAGTTCGAAAAAGCCCTTGAGAGATATTAATCTACTAGCCCGTACAATAAGAACATCATCAATATAGCACCCTATAGAGGACCAGGCCCCGCCCCCAGTCACATGAACCATACACACACTGGGTCTCCCAGTATGCCATAAATTGATTTGTGTAACTGTGGCAAACCTGGTCCCTCAAAAAAAAAAATCTATTTGATCTATCTCCATGCCTGAATATCTATTAAGAAGATACTGAACAGTCTCACATCCCACCCTATGTGGGATGATGCTGTAAAGACAATTGATATTACACGTGGCCAGTATATAATGGTCCCGCCACTAATTGTTATAAAGTTTCTATCACATCTATACTAGTATGTTTCAGGTATGATGGGGTTAGTTTAACTATGGTTTGTAGCAATAAATTCACATGTTGTGATAAACAATTTGTTATGGATTCGACACCGGAAGCAATTGGTTGGCCTGTGTAAGGTTTGGCTCTGGTGGATATGGTGAGAACCCAACTGTAGTAATAAAAAACACACAGAACCAAAATTGAGGTGGAATTGAAAAAGTATATTAGATAGCCGAATACAGGAAACTGGATAAGGACAAATGGTAATCAGTCCTTGATAAACAATAGGGATAGTGGAATATACAGTCACTTGAATGAAGAAAACATATGAAACCTTGATGGGATGCAATTAACTGAAAAAAGGGGTAATCTTGAATATTAGGGAGACTTGATCACTTGGAGGATCTTGATAAATACAAGGGTTTGCAAATCCAAGAGGTTCTTTAGATGAAGTCTGTGGATCCAGGATGGTCTTAGATAAAAGAGGGTCTGTAAATCCAGGAGTAACAGAGGAATAGGCTGAAGGGTCAGGTAGATGAATAGGCTGGATACAAATTACTGGAGAAAATTCAGGTGGGTTTTCACCTTGCGAAGATCAGCGCTGCAATGATAGAGCGTTGGCTGGATGTGGGAGTAGTCTTTTTATGAAGGACCAGCCAGCGCTAATTAATTAGATCTTGCAGGAGAGCTGAGAGGAAAGAAGGTCTAAGGGCAGAGTATAACATAAGAAAAGTGTTACCAGGGCTATATGCAGGCTGGAGTAGTATTGGTCTTAGCCTTTTTATGGTGTAGATGCCACAAAACCTTACATAGCCCCCCATCAAGGGACGAACACTGGGTGGCCAAAGCTGTCTTGGGGTAATCACTGGCAACAGAAGTATCCACGTGGTCTGACAGAAAAGGCATGGGTATGTCTCCTGGTTCCATGTATATGAGTGGCGAAGAGACGTTGTTTTGGGTTTGGAGATCTGGGGATTAAACAGGAGCAGGCTTTGTTCAATAGCTGTGTATGATCGGGGAATCTACCTTAACCATTCCTGGGATATTCCTTGTGGGGATAGATGTGCAGAGTTGAGTAGTAGAAGTGCTGGTATTAGCCATATCCGGATCAAGAAGTGAGGGTAGGGTAGAGGCACAGGTATCGTATCCTGAACCAGAGTCTGTAAGGATATCTGATTGAGTTGGAGATCTTTTACAGTTTGAGAACGGTTGGTAACTTGATCGGTAAGGACCCTTAAGGCGGTTATAACAAATTCTAAATTTGGGATCATGGTAGACATTTGGGTAGCGGTGGTAGGAGTCCCAGTAGTTTCTTCCTCTGATGTTATTTCGGCAGTTGTTTCCATGTCATAAGGCGCTTCGGTGGCCAACACCTCGTTATGGACCAGAGATTTGGTAGCAAGTACCTTGACAGCAGCCTCGTTGTGAGCAGGAACCTTGGCAGATACCGGATTCTTAATCGCGCCCATCTCTACGATGGGTGCCTCGGCACGAGCAGGAACCAGAGTCTCAGCTGCGGGCATTTCTGCAATGGGTACCTTGGCACGAGTAGTAGCTCGAGTCTTGGCTGAGGATATCTCTGCGACAGGTACCTTGGTGACAGCCTCTGTGTGAGCAGGAACCAGGATCTTGGTCGTGGGCATCTCTGTAACGGGTACCTCGTGATAGCCTCAGTGTCAGCAGGAACCAGGATGTCGGTCGTACGCATATCTAAAATGAGTACCTCGGCAACAACCTCGGCATGAGCAGGAACCGGGATCTCGGTTGTGGGCATCTCTGCAATGGGTACCTTAGCATGAGCTGGAATCTCAGTAATGGGCACCTCAGGGCCTCTAGGCTCAACCTCCCGGGTAATTATGGAGGGAGCCGGGTCAGGGTGGCCAATGTCAGCAGCAGTGCAGAGACCTAGATAATTCTGAGAAATTTGTGTAACCAAAGTCCCAGATAAAGCACCATAATTAGGTGAGTAAGGCATCTTTGGAGCTTGCACACAATCTTTGCCCATTACCCACTCTCTTTCGGTATATTCATCGGTTGAGGAAATATCTAATGGTATAAAGACTTCCCAGGGTTTTCTATGGGGATGATTTTAGTAGACCCAACAAAGCCTGTATGATGACCTGGGCCACCATGGGGATGCAACTTGTAGTGGCATAGATGGTGGTAAGTCCCACTGGCTGAGAGTGATGGGAGTTGTAGTTGTTGCTGAGATCTCAGCAGAAAGCAATAGTGCCCTATAACGGCTCTTGTACATTTACAACAGCTCTGGTTAAGTTAGCACCAAATATGGAACAGAGCCCAAAGTATTTTCAATCTATCTTCACTATAGCATAACATTAGGTTTCCTTCCAGGTTTCAGTACCTCACTTGTTGCTTTATAGAATACTTTTTGGGACACTTCTTTGTTTAAGATTGAAACGATTTAGAATTTTGAAACATATTGAAATTCAATATTTAACTAGGAATTGCAAAACACTGGTGTCGTCTCTACTATGTTTTCGGATGCCTTTTGATCCGGGTGTAACGTTGAGAGCTTCCAGCCCTACCTGTGTGCTTGAGGGCAGCATGTCTGATGCTGCTCGCTGACCAATGCCCGGTTTAAATGGAGACAGGCAGGGAGGTGGTTCCATGAGGCGCGGCTTGAGTGGGGGGCGTGGTCTGGTGAAGGTCTTTAAAAACCCTCAGTGTATTCTCAGCAGTTGCCAGATCGTGGTTATCCATACCTGAGCTCCTTGTACCTGACTGCTATATTGAATTAACCCGTTATTGACCTCTGCTTGTTTTCTGACTATTCTGCCTTCTGTTGCCCTAGACCATTTTCTTGTACTACGCTACTGCTCTGATATCAACCCGGCTATTCCATTTGACCATTCTGAACTCTGTATTCCTGATTCTGGCTCGGCTGACTACTCCCCGTGTTGTTAACCCTTTCTGTCTAGCTAGTTTACCTGGCCAATTCTAAGGACCAGTCAGTTAGAGATCATTCACGGCTACTCTGTTGGTAGCTTCTGGGCTCTGTGGAGTGTTGGGCGTTAAGTACTGCGTGGTGGGATCTGGGAACCGTGACATTACGATCTGGCCAATATGGATCCCGCAGACTTAACACAGCACTTGGCTAACTTTGTATCCAGACAGGATGAGCAGGATCATAGGATGGATCAGTTTGCTATTGCCTTACAAACTATCCTGACTCGTACTGCTCACCTGGAACCAGCTGGGGTTGATATACCTGTGTCCCCTATCGTTCAGACATCCCAGGTACACATGACCGCTCCTATGAGGTTTGACGGTACTCCCTCAGAGTGCCGGGGATTTTTGGTCCATGTGGATATTCATTTTAAATTAAATCCACAGATGTTTTTCTCTGACATTGCCAAAGTGGGGTTCATTATTAATCATCTGTCTGGCAGAGCATTGACATGGGCGACTCCGTTATGGGAGGCAGAGAAGCCTATCATACGGGATTATAAAGAATTCATAGCCGAGTTACAATGTACATTTAATCCTACCAGAAAGGCCACGGTAGCTGGCAAATCCTTGTTCCGCATACGTCAAGGGAACAGGACTGTGTCTGATTATGCCATAGAATTTAAAACCTTGATCTCTGATGTGAACTGGACAAATGAGACACTGGTTCTGGCTTTTATGGAGGGGTTATCAGAGTCATTGATGCATGAATTGGCTCCACGTAAACTACCTGAGGTATTGTGTGAACTCATTGATTATTGTATAGATCTGGATAATCAGATAAGGGACAGAAGGACTCCAAGAGAGAAACCCAAGAGACCGTTACCTAGGTTGGCCCCTGTCTTTCAGGCACCACCAAGAGAGTTATCTCCTCCCTCTGAGCCTATGCAACTAGGCCGTACTAGGCTTACAGAGGAAGAGAGAACAAGGCGTTTTCGTTAGGGATTGTGCCTGTATTGTGGTTTGGGGGGACATGTACGATTTCAATGTCCTACTCGCCCTAAGATGCATGATAAACTACCGCACCTAAGGCAGCTGAGGAGACAGGCCTTGGGTGTGACGTGCATGTCTCCTGTCAACGACACTAAGCTTATGTTACCAGTATCCTTGGCTTGGGAGACCAAGACCACACATACTACCGCTTTTTTGGATTCTGGGGCTGCTGGCAACTTTATCGATGTTAACTACGCTTCTTCCATTTCTCTACCTCTGGTTGTAAGAGAGACACCCTTAGCCGTCGAAGCCATAGACGGCAGACCGTTATCCTGCCCTAGGATTACTCACGATACGGTTACAGTGGTTCTTACCACTGGTCTCTTGCATAAAGAAGAAATCATATTTCAAGTTATCCATTCACCTTCCAATCCTGTTGTACTTGGTTTCCCTTGGTTGGTGGAACATAATCCTGTTATTGATTGGGCTAAGGGAGAGATACTGTCTTGGAGTCCTGCTTGTTTTGGGACTTGTTTAATACCCATTCAGCATGTCGGTGCCCTGAATACACCCACAGCTCCTCCATTGTCTACAGAGGTTCCTCACCAATATGCCGACCTCAGGGCTGTATTTGATAAAAGAGAGGCAGAGAAACTGCCTCCACATAGACCATATGATTGTGCCATAGATATTCATCCTGGTACCATGCCTCCTCGAGGTAAAGTATATCCTCTTTCCATAAAGGAGAACCAAATTATGGAGGAGTACATAAAGGAGAATTTGGAGAGAGGTTTTATCCGACGTTCCTCTTCTCCAGCAGGGGCTGGGTTCTTTTTTGTGTCTAAAAAAGAGGGAGATTTACGCCCGTGTATAGATTATAGGGGGCTTAACAAGATCACCATTAAGAACGTGTACCCTATCCCTCTCATATCAGAACTGTTCGACAGGTTAAGGGGGTCAGCAGTATACACAAAACTTGATTTAAGAGGAGCTTACAACCTGATACGTATAAAAGAGGGGCATGAGTGGAGAACAGCATTTAACACCAGGAGTGGGCATTATGAATACTTGGTCATGCCTTTCGGTCTTTGTAATGCTCCAGCGGTATTCCAGGATTTTATTAATGATGTGCTCAGAGATTTCTTACAAACCTTTGTTATAGTATACCTAGACGATATATTGATTTACTCTCCCGATCTGAAAACCCACCATGCACATGTCAGACAGGTATTAGCAAAATTACTGGACAATGGTCTTTATTGCAAACTAGAGAAGTGTTTATTCGACATTACTACTGTGAAATTTCTTGGGTATATTATCACTCCAGAAGGTTTTGAGATGGATCCTTCCAAACTCACGGCCATCTCAGAATGACCTCTCCCTCAAGGTCTCAAAGCCATACAGAGGTTTCTGGGGTTTTCCAACTATTATAGGAGATTTATCAAGAATTATTCCGCTGTAGCCTCCCCTATCATTAATATGACACGTAAAGGTCTGAAGAACCAGATCTGGTCTTCTCAATCCAAACAAGCATTCGAAGCCCTCAAACAAGCTTTCACTTCTGCTCCCGTGTTACGGCATCCTGATCCCAGGATTCCGTTTGTTCTTGAGGTTGATGCTTCCGAGATAGGCATTGGGGCTGTCCTGTCTCAAAGAGAGTCTCCAGGGAAACCTCTACATCCTTGTGGGTTCTTTTCAAGAAAATTATCACCAGCAGAACGCAATTATGATATCGGTAACAGAGAATTGCTTGCTATTGTGTCTGCCCTGTCAGAGTGGAGACATTTGTTGGAAGGTACTCTTGACCCTTTATTGATAATTACTGATCATAAGAACCTTACGTACATCGGAGATGCTAAACGTTTGAACGCGAGACAGGCCAGGTGGTCATTGCTACTGTCTCGGTTTAATTTTGTATTGACTTACAGACCAGGTGACCGCAATGTAAAGGCTGATGCCTTATCTCGTCAATATGACCTGTATGAATCTAATACACAAGACCACAATCCTATAGTTCCTCCTGAACGTATTGTGGCTTCCACAGTCTTGTCTGTCTCCTCGCCTTTCCTGGAGCGCCTCCAGGCAGTTCAAGTAGGGGCTCCACCTGACAAGCCTCCAGATATATTGTTTGTACCTGAAAAGGAAAGACAAGAATTACTCATAATGTTTCATGATTCTAAACCAGCAGGTCATCCTGGAATTACTAAGACTCTTACCAGTATCTCCAGACAGTTCTGGTGGCCCACCATGCGACAGGACGTACGTCTGTTTGTTTTGGCTTGTCAAGTCTGTGCCAGAAGCAAAACCAGTAAATCCTTGCCTGTCGGTCTATTGCAGCCTTTACCCATGCCTAAGAGGCCTTGGTCTCATCTATCTATGGATTTTATTGTGGACTTGCCGAAGTCCAAGGGTCATACTGTGGTTCTGACAGTTGTAGACCGCTTCTCCAAAATGGCTCATTTTGTCCCTCTACCTAAGCTTCCTACAGCCAAAGAACTGGCGGTTGTCTTTGCTAGAGAGATTGTACGAATACATGGGGTTCCGTCTGAAATAGTCTCTGACAGAGGAGCTCAGTTCGTCTCTCGTTTCTGGAGGGTTTTCTGTGCGGAGATGGGGGTGCGATTGGCCTTCTCTTCAGCATATCATCCACAAACTAATGGGGCAGCAGAGAGGGCAAATCAGGGTCTCGAGCAGTACATACGTTGCTTTACCACACAACAACAAGACAATTGGTCGGAGTTGTTGCCCTGGGCTGAGTATGCACATAATAACGCCGTTAACGAGACCACTGGCCACTCTCCTTTTTCTGCCATCTATGGTTTTTTCCCTCCGGCTCTACCGCTTCAGTTTACTGAACAGGTCATCCCGGCTCTCGATGACCATCTCACTCAATTGCAAGAGATTTGGAGACAGATTCGAGAAAATATGGAGCGCAATGTTGCTGTCCAGAAACGCAAGGCTGACAGGAGGCATAGGTTACAAGCTCCCTCCTATAACGTGGGGGATAGAGTTTGGTTGTCCACTAGGAACGTGAAGTTGCGGGTGCCTTCTATGAAAATGGCACCTCGGTTTATAGGTCCATATAAGATCATTCGCCGCATTAATCCTGTGGCTTATGCTCTTGCCCTTCCTAAACATCTTCGCATGCACAACGTCTTCCACACCTCCCTACTGAAGCCTTTGTTGTGTAACAGGTACACGCGGGTCGTTCCTCCTCCTCCACCTATTCAGGTTGATGGTGAATCTGAGTATGAGGTTAGGAGGGTTTTGGATTCTAGGCTGTGCAGGGGCGCTCTGCAGTACTTGGTTGATTGGGTGGGTTATGGTCCAGAAGACCGGTCCTGGATTCCAGCTTCCGACATGTCTGCCTCTAGGTTGGTCAGGGCGTTCCATGCCTCGCACCCCGATCGCCCTGGTGGTCGTCTGCCACTCGTGCTGTTGGTCGTCCGGTGGCCTCCCGTGGAGAGGGGGGTACTGTAACGTTGGGAGCTTCCAGCCCTACCTGTGTGCTTGAGGGCAGCATGTCTGATGCTGCTCGCTGACCAATGCCCGGCTTAAATGGAGACAGGCAGGGAGGTGGTTCTATGAGGCGCGGCTTGAGTGGGGGGCGTGGTCTGGTGAAGGTCTTTAAAAACCCTCAGTGTATTCTCAGCAGTTGCCAGATCGTGGTTATCCATACCTGAGCTCCTTGTACCTGACTGCTATATTGAATTAACCCGTTATTGACCTCTGCTTGTTTTCTGACTATTCTGCCTTCTGTTGCCCTAGACCATTTTCTTGTACTATGCTACTGCTCTGATATCGACCCGGCTATTCCATTTGACCATTCTGAACTCTGTATTCCTGATTCTGGCTCGGCTGACTACTCCCCGTGTTGTTAACCCTTTCTGTCTAGCTAGTTTACCTGGCCAATTCTAAGGACCAGACAGTTAGAGATCATTCACGGCTACTCTGTTGGTAGCTTCTGGGCTCTGTGGAGTGTTGGGCGTTAAGTACTGCGTGGTGGGATCTGGGAACCGTGACACCGGGCAAATATCTGCAATAGTCGTGGAGATTTTGAGACTGGATTAAAAACAAAGACTCTGAGTAATTTAATTTTTCTTCATTGAGTGAATGTTCATGTCTTATCTAGTGAAATAAAAAATAAAATGTTTACTAAAATTTTCCATGATTAATGGAAATTATGGGTAAATGGGTAAATTATGATGATTTACTAATACTACGTATAATTAGGGATGAGCCGAACACCCCCGAGTTCGGTTCGCATTTGAACTCAAACTTTCCAAATGTTCGAATTCGAACTCGAACTCGATACAAGTCAATGGGGCTGAAAATTCGATTTTTAGAGTGCCCTCCAAGAGGGCATATATGCTAGATATTTGCCATAAAAGGTGTATGGGGGTCCGGGTAGTGCCCTGGGGGACAGGAAACAAGGACAAAAAGTTTTAAAAAAAAAGTTTTTAACCCTTTCGCTGCTGAGGCTTTTCCCGCCCCTGTGCTGAGGTCATTTTTTACCTGTTTTGCGCATCATGTTTAAACGTGTTTTGAAGGCTTATTTTAGTATATGACACCGACATATTATATATCGTTCTTTCCGTCAGACTCGGTAGATTCATAATATGTCATTATTATATGTATACGTTATGTCATGTCTGTATTTATAACAAAAAATGCAATAAAATATGTATTTTCAAATTTACAACGTGTAAAGTGTTTTTTTCCACATTTTAACATGCGAGCAATTGCGGTTATATTTTGTATGGGGTGCGCTTGTTAAAAAAATTAGAGATGGGGTCTCGTTACATTTTTTTTTGGGGAAAATGACACTATTTTTAACAAACGCACCGCATACAAAAATAGTTAGTGCAGCATCATTGTTCACATTATAATTGAAATGGGAACAATATGCTGCATTAACAAACCCAAAAAAAAAAAAAAAGTGTTTATTTTTTTTTTTTTAATTTTTTTTTTAATTTTTTTTTATTTTTATTTTTCATTTTTTTACAAATTTTTTAACTTTCATGTTTGGTATCGTTGGAACGGCCATGCTCTGGCCGATCCAACGATATCAAAATTTAACCCCTAGCTGCCACGGATCGGGAGATAGGGAGTTCATTGGAACTCCCTATCTCCACAGTTGGTGGCAGTTAGGGGTTAACTGTTAGGACTGGCATCATCGTGCTGCGCACGATGACGCCAGTCCTCTGGGGGAGTTCCCGGAAGCTTGGCCGACATCCAAGATGTCGGCCAGCTCCCGGGAAGGATCGCGAATCGGCGCTTTTCAGCGCCGATTTGCGATCCAGCTCCCCAGGGGTTAATGCCAGGCATCATTTGGAAGGGCAGGCTGTGCCCTTCCAAATGATGCCTGGGTTAAGCCCCTGTGTGCCACCGATCGGGAGGGAGAGAGGTCCGAAGGACCTCCCCCCTCCCTCAGGCGCCTCCTCCGCACATGCGGGGGGGGCGCCTGAATTAGGTGTCATCGCGCCCCCGCGATGACACCTAATGTTGGCGGCTGCGTCCGGATGCCGGGCTGACATCCAGGATGTCAGCCCGCACCGGAGGGGCCAGCGATCGGCCGGAACCCGGCGAACGCTGACCCCAAACTGAGGACGCGCTCAGCGCGTCCTCAGCACACCAGCGGTAATGCTGAGGACGCGCTGAGCGCGTCCTTAGCATTGAAGTGGTTAAAGGGACAGTGAGTTTTCCATGAAATAAGGGTTAAAAATAAAAACGAAAAATTCCTTCAAATATTGTGCCTAGGAGGTCCCCATAACCTGCCCATGAAGTGGCGGATTTCTAGGATGTATAGAAATATGTAAAAACCAAAAAATTACATTTCAAATGACGGTAAATGCTTTTCCTTTAATCTATCCATAAACAACTGCTTGGGGCGGCAGTCTGTATGAAAAGAGGAGACATTTTCATACACGCAGAAAAAGTTTACTGATTTTTTGGCTAAATTATTGTGAAACTTATGCAGGCTTTGGATGAAAGTAACAATAGGTGCTTTAAAATTGGGCCTTTAGCGTCGGCAACAGTTCCGTCACACAGTAACCCCTCTGAGGATATGAATCTGATACAGGCGTCAGTGGCAGTGCAGCCAAATATTGTGCCTTTGGTGCCAGGCCAGCAAGTGCCATCATACAGTAACCCCTCTGTGGTATTGTGGAAGAGTGCAGGGGTGGACCATGCGGTCAGGGCCGGTGCTAGACTATTTTGCGCCCTAGGCAAGACCAGCTACTTGCACCCTCCCAAAAAAAAAAAAACGACACAACATGAAACTGCTAAATTTCTTTTTATTTAAGAATAAAGTTTGAAAAGCACCAATAGTAAAGGTAAAATAAATATAAATAAACTGTATTAAACCATTTTAAATTAACTCTATTAAACAAATTAAAATTAACTGTATTGAACAAATATAAATTGACGAAAAAAAAAATAAGAGTTGTCACGTAAGTTTCAATTTCAGACACATCAAAATTTCACTTTGCGTGCCTTATCCTTTGCAAATTTTCATCATGCGTATATATATATTGCCCAGGTGTCAGGCAGACACACGTATCCGAGGGTCGCTACGGTCAGCCCAATAAGGAAAGAGGCCTACACATACTCGGTCAGCATCCGATATGGCTGTTCTCAGAACTACCAGTCCTTAAGGTGGCTGGGTTACACAGTAGCGATAGGTGAACCTATAAGGCAGGGAAAGGAAGGATGACAGAAATCAGTCCTTAGTGTGGCTGGTCAAAGGAAAAGCAAGTAAAGAAATACGAGGCGGTCTCCTGAAGCAATAGAGGTACCAGGTAATAGGGAGAAGCCGAAAGCAAGGTCAATTTCCAAAAGCCGGGTCAGAGGATAATAGAAATACTCAGGTCAGAAGCCAAAAGCCAGGTCATACACAAATAAATCAATCAGGAATATCAGAACACAGCACCAAGGGTCAAGCAAGCTAAAACTACGAAAGGGCAAAGAAAAAGGCAAAAAGCAGGTTTAAATCTCGCGCCCTGCCTCCCGATTGGCCAACCCGATCACATGGTGCAGAAAGGTCCGTGGTGGAGACGTGATGACGTCACGCCGCTGGGAGGCATCAAACCCGGAAGAGATGACGGCATGCGCACATAGGGCGCAAAGAAGGGCTGCGAGGGAGACACAGCCCTTGAGAGCGCAACGATGGACGCCGGAGCCGAGCCAGCCGCCGGTTCATAACAGCACCCCCCACTCGAGAAACGCCCACTGGGCGGTCAGGAGCTGGTTTAGCAGGGAAACGACGATGAAAACCGGCCAACAAACGGGGAGCATGAAGATCACGGAGAGAGACCCACGATCGGTCCGCGGGACCATAACCCTTCCAATGGACCAAATATTGTATCCTGTTCCGAGAACGACGGGAATCCAGAATGGACTCAACTTTGAATTCGGGGCTCCCGTCCACCACAACTGGAGGAGGAGGGAGGTTGTCGGGACGGGTAAAACGATTACACAGGAGGGGTTTAAGCAAGGACACATGAAAGGTGTTGGGTATACGAAGGGACGTAGGTAACTGCAAAGTGTACGACACGGGATTGATGCATTTGAGAATTTTGTAGGGTCCTATAAAACGGGGTGTGAATTTCATGGAAGGGACCTTCAACCTAATGTGATGTGTACTGAGCCACACCTTGTCCCCTACATGATAGACCGGTGGCGGCCTGCGTCTCAGGTCAGCAGAACGCTTCTGGGCAAGAGAAGCGGATTCGAGATTCGATTTGGTCCTGTCCCAAATCGAACGCAGAACACGGAGGTGGTCCTCCAAGGCCGGAATATTCTGATGCGTAAAGGAGGATGGAAAAACAGTGGGGTGCATACCAGTAACGACTTCAAATGGGGAATATTTAGTCGACTGAGATGTGGCATTAATGTAAGCAAATTCTGCCCATGGCAATAGAGAGACCCAATTATCCTGAGTATCAGAAATAAAGCATCTTAAATACGTCTCTAGTGTCTGATTCGTTCTTTCGGCTAATCCGTTCGTCTGTGGATGATAGGCAGAGGAAAAGGCGAGCTGGACTCCCAATTGTTGACAAAAGCCTCTCCAAAATTTGGAAATAAATTGGGAACCATGGTCTGACACAATAACATTAGGACGCCATGTAGTCAAAATATTTCTTTAGTAAAAATGTGTACCAGCTCGACAGAGGAGGGATTTTTTTTAACGGAATAAAATGTGCCATTTTAGAAAAATGATCAACAACGACAAAAATGACCGTATGACCAGACGAAGGGGGCAGTTCTACCAAGAAGTCCATGGCTAAATGGGACCAGGGACGTTCAGGTACAGGTAATGGTTGAAGAAGGCCAGTGGGTCTAAGACGGGAGGATTTAGAACAATTACACACTGGACAGGTAGCAACAAAGTCCTTAACATCCTTAGCAAGCGTAGACCACCAAAGGTGTCTTCTGATATGAGATAGAGTTTTCTCTATACCGAAATGACCAGCAAACTTAGATTCATGAAACAGTCGTAGGACCACTAGGACTTCTTCAGGAGGAATGAATAATTTATCGGGTGGTTTGGACGAAGGTGCTAGAGCTTGTTTAGATAGTAAGAGCCTCCACAGTGGAGAATCAATCTGAGTATTCAGAGAAGCCAGGATTTTTTCCTCAGGTACAATGGGAGCTGGTACTAGGGATTGAGTAGACATGGGCTCGTGCTGTCTGGAAAGTGCGTCAGCTTTAACATTTTTAGATCCGGGTCTGTAAGAAATGACAAAATCAAATCGAGTAAGGAAGAGGGCCCATCAGGCTTGTCTGGGGTTCAATCTCCTAGCTTCAGACAGGTAGGTCAAATTCTTATGGTCAGTCAGTATAGAGAATGTACAATTAGACCCCTCTAAGAGATGACGCCACTCCTTCAGGGCCAATATGATGGCCAACAATTCCCTGTCTCCAATGTCATAACGGGTCTCAGTAGGTGACAACTTTCTAGAGAAAAACCCGCAGGGTAACATAGGTTTGTCTTCCGCAGTGCGTTGGGACAGCACAGCTCCCACCCCAGTCTCTGAGGCGTCTACTTCTAATATGAAGGGTTTGGTGGGGTCAGGGTGATTAAGAATGGGTGCGGTGGAGAAAGCAGCTTTCAGGTTTTCAAATGCCTCCAAAGCGGTGGAAGGCCAATTCAGAGTGTCAGTCCCCTTTTTGGTCAAAGCCGTAATAGGTGCTATGATGGATGAGAACCCCTTAATAAACCTTCTATAATAGTTAGAGAAGCCGATGAATCGTTGAATGGCCTTGAGACCCTTGGGGAGAGGCCAATGAATGATCGCATCTAGTTTCTTGGGATCCATCATAAAGCCAGAAGAGGAGATTACATAGCCCAAAAACTGTACTTGCTGCACGTCAAACAAACATTTTTCGAGTTTACAGTACAGACCGTTAGACAATAACCTGGACAGGACTAGCCGTACATGTTGGTGGTGGGTTTTCAGGTCAGGGGAATGTATCAGGACATCGTCAAGATAAACCACGACAAAACAAGGAGTGTATTCTCTCAATACATCATTAATGAATGCCTGAAAAACTGCTGGAGCGTTGCATAGGCCAAAGGGCATAACCAGATATTCATAGTGCCCGAGTCTAGTATTAAAGGCAGTTTTCCACTCATCCCCTTTTCTGATGCGTATCAAGTTGTAGGCCCCCCTAAGATCCAATTTAGTGAACACCTTGGAGTATTTCAGGCGATCAAACAACTCAGGGATGAGTGGGATAGGATAGGCGTTTTTTACGGTTATCTTGTTTAAGCCACGTAAATCGATACACGGTCTGAGATCTCCCTCCTTCTTTCGAACGAAAAAGAACCCTGCTCTGGCTGGAGAAGAAGAGGAGCGAATAAATCCCTTTTGGAGGGAATCAGTGATATATTCCTCCAATACCCTATTCTCTCTCTCAGACAATGGATAGACCGCCCCCCGGGGAGGAATGGTACCTGGGAGAAGGTCGATGGCGCAATCGTAGGGACGATGCGGGGGTAGTTTATCGGCCTCTCTCTTATCGAACACAGGGGCCAAATCAGAATATGGAGGAGGAATAGCCGTGGTGAGAGGCGGGGACGTGGGTACGTTAAGGGTGTTGACAGATAAGGGGATCTGAATACAAGAGAGCAAACAATCGTTATCCCATTTAGCAATCTGACGAGCTCGCCAATCAATAACAGGGTTATGATGAGTTAACCATGGGTAACCGAGTACGATAGGATAGGAAGGAGATGCAATGGCATGGAAAAACATATTTTCTTTATGACATAGTCCTATCCCAACAGAAATGTTCTGAGTTTCAAACAAGACAAAAGGGGTTTCAAGGGGTCTGCCATCAATGGCTTGTACAAGTAACGGTGTTTTCTTTTCAACAAGAGGGATTGCATGTTTGCGAGCAAAGCCTAAATCGATAAAGTTATCGGCAGCACCAGAGTCGACTAGGGCATAGAGATGTACAGGGTTACGGGAACTCTCCCAAGATAGAGTAACTGGAACCCGGAGTCTATTATCCAGTTTAGGGGACGAGGGAAAAGTACCTAAGAGCTGTCCCCAAAGGGCACTTAGGCATGAGAGTTTCCCGACGGACCCTGGGGACATTTGGGACATTTTCTCACTGTCGGGGAGCTTGGTGCTATCCAATTACATAGGTTCGGGAGGAGGAGGTGACTCAGGGAGCAAAGGTAAAGGAAACCGGGGGGTGTCCTAACAGGTAGTCTTTTAGACCTCTCTTTAGTATTTTTACGATGGCAAAGACGTTCATCTATGAAGGACAAGTAGGTGATTAAGTCCTCCAGATCCTCGGGAAGATCCCTGGCTGCTACTTCGTCCTGAAGCTCATCATTTAACCCCTCAGAAAAAACGGCTACCAAAGCCTCATTATTCCAATTTAACTCAGAATCCAAAGATCTAAACTCAAGTGCGTAATCCCCCAAGGATTTCGTACCCTGGCGCAGGCGTAACAAGGACTTGGCGGCATTGGTTTTACCTCCAGGAGGATCAAACACTCTTCGAAAGGCTGACATAAATTCCCGATAATTGTAAACAATAGGTTTATCAGTATCCCAGAGAGGATTAGCCCAACATAATGCTTTATCGGTAAGATGGTTGATAATGAAGGCAATTTTAGCACGATCTGTAGGGTAAAACCACGGGGTTAATTCAAAGTGGATAGAGATCTGGTTTAAAAAACCTCTACAGGCGATAGGATCACCTCCATAACGTACCGGAGGTAGCAAGTTAGGACACGGAGTAGGTACAGAAAAAGGTTCAGAAGGGGGCGGATTAACTGGAGGCGAAACCTCTACCTGGGTAGGGGCAGTACGATTAAGCAGAGTTTGGAGGGCTTGGGCGAATTGATCAAGACGATGATCCTGATCCTCCAAACGGCTTTCTAAACCAGACAGTTGCTGAGCGGTCCCTGCTAGGTCCATGGCCCTTTCGTGATGTCAGGCAGACACACATATCTGAGGGTCGCTACAGTCAGCCCAATAAGGAAAGAGGAGACTCAGAACTAATTGCGATACCAGTCCTTAAGGTGGCTGGGTTACGCAGTAGCGATAGGTGAACCTATAAGGCAGGGAAAGGAAGGATGACAGAAATCAGTCCTTAGTGTGGCTGGTAAAAGGACAAGCAAGTAAAGAAATACGAGGCGGTCTCCTGAAGCAATAGAGGTACCAGGTAATAGGGAGAAGCCGAAAGCAAGGTCAATTTCCAAAAGCCGGGTCAGAGGATAATAGAGATACTCAGGTCAGAAGCCAAAAGCCAGGTCATACACAAATAAATCAATCAGGAATATCAGAACACAGCACCAAGGGTCAAGCAAGCTAAAACCACGAAAGGGCAAAGAAAAAGGCAAAAAGCAGGTTTAAATCTCGCTCCCTGCCTCCCGATTGGCCAACCCGATCACATGGTGCAGAAAGGTCCGTGGTGGAGACGTGATGATGTCACGCCGCTGGGAGGCATCAAACCCAGAAGAGACAACGGCATGCGCACATAGGGCGCAAGGAAGGGCTGCGAGGGAGACGCAGCCCTCGAGAGCGCAACGATGGACGCCGGAGCCGCGCCAGCTGCCAGTTCATAACACCAGGCCAGCTCACATCATGCGTATATATATTGCCCAGGCCCAGGCCAGCTCACATCATGCGTATATATATTGTCCAGGCCCAGTCCAGCTCACATCATGCGTATATATATTTTGCCCTGGCCGGCTCACATCATGCTCACAGACAGTCACAGATGCGCCATCATGCGTATATATATTGCCCAGGCCAGCTCACATCATGCGTATATATATTGCCCAGGCCAATCCCCTGGTGGAGATAGGGGGTTCATTTGAACCCCAATATCTCCAGGCATCTAGTGGGTCATGGAGGGTGTCAATCGAAAGGCCTGAGCATGGCCTTTTGAATGATACCCATCATGACCAGGTATAAAGTAAAAAAAAAAAAAAACATGTATTTTTTTTGTGTGTTATTTTTATTAATGCAGCAATATTGTTCACATTTCAATTATAATGTGAACGATGATGCACTAATGATTTTTTTCTATGGGGTGTGTTTGCTATAAATCACGTTATTCCCCCCACAAAATGTAACAAGTCCCCATTTCTAATTTTTGTACAAGCGCACCCTATAGAAAACATAACCGCAGACGCTCATGTGCTAAAATGTGAAAAAAAACCACTTTACACACTGCAGATGATTAAAAATTAAATTTTTATTGCATTTGTTTCATAATATACAGCCAGGACAGGACGTATACATATAAAAATTATATATTATGAATCTGCGGAGTCTGCCGGAAAGAACGATATCTAACATGTCGGTCATTTAATAAGATGTGGCTTCAAAATTGCGTTTAAATATGATGAGCGAAAGTGGTAAAAATGAGCTGAGCATGAGCACACAGCGGTGAAATGCAGCATATTAGAAGAAGTTTTAGGAGGGAAATTAACACTTCTCACTCAGAAGCAGACACCACCCCACCCCCTCGGTATAGTCTACATACATACATACATACAATGTATATTAGACTAAAAACACCTGTTGTTATGCCGTTTGAAAAACACAGGTCATTTAGAGGTGAGAATCTTTGCACGTACACATTAGTTTTTAATTCAATATCTAATAAACCGTTGCTTATAATATTCTGCAGTAAAGAGTCTCTTTATTTCTAGATTTTTTTGTATTTTTTAAGCATTTTTTATACTTTTTTCCAAAATTTCTTTTTTTTTTGCGAACTCGAACCGAACACACCCAAAAAGTTTGAAGTTTGCGAACTTGCGAACGGCCAAAGTTCAAATCGAACTCCGAACTGATCGAACCGAACAGCTCATCCCTACGTATAATAAGATCTTGGAGAATCGATAGACTTTTTATATATTAGAACAAGGGTGCAGAATACAGTACAAGAAGTATTCTTACCTAGAGTAACTATTTTGAAACACTAATAATCCATTAAAAGAAAGTTACAAAGTTATACATTCCCTTGTTGCAACACTCGTTTTGATGGCTACTAAATTTGAATAAGCCATGTCTGTAGAAAGCAGCACTATGTGATTATTTATGTTTCAGCTTATGACTTATCCCTTGATATTTGAATCATTTTTCGTTTTCATATCTTTCGTTTTCGTTTGATTCTATCTTTCCTATTACAAAGCTGCATGTGGTCATGTCAAGACTGAAGAATCATGTGTTTGCCTCTCACAGAGCTCAGCTATGACATCATCAAGTCTGATCATCACCTCATTATTCTTTCCGATTGAAGGCTAGGTCATGTTTTTCTGATCTTGTTAAACCACTCTCCGGGTGGTTAAAGGTACTGGGCCTTTGACCCAGGTGTCTCACAAATCACTTAAAGCTTATTTAAAAAGCAAAATAAAAAAAAGCACCTTGTCATGTATTTCTGCTTAATGAGCAAGATATATGAGGTGAATCGACAGAATAACAAATTGACATGTATCTATGAATTTATACTAATTCCTTAAATCCAATAAAATTTAATGACTTTGGCTTTTTACCGTATGCAGACATGTAGTGATAGCTTGGAAGTTTAAAAGTAAAGCATATTACATATAGCTATTGAATATAACAATGCAGCAGGAAATATTTGTTTAAAAAGTTTCTTTATTTTAAGGAATGTATTTTATACAGTTTATGTTCTGTTTTAAAACTGGAATATAATCTGAATTTTGTTAAATGTCATAGATACTACATCAAAATTAAAATTGAAATTAAAAATAAATTTAAATGAATAAAGATAATACCTGTAATCTTTCTGCGGTTACCGTGGATAGCAAAATTTGGCGAACTGCTTGCTTTCTGAATAGCCAAATGCCCACAAAATTGCACTGTATGGGTAAATTCGCTATTCGGTGACAGTTCGGGGCCAGATCGGCTCTCTGTAAATAACCCTGTATATCGCTCACACAACAAATCTTTCTTTGCTATATATGATTCACACAAACATGCTCAACCACACTATCCCTTACACAACTACATGTTTTACTCACACATCACACTAATGTATCCTCTATCACACAACAGACTGAACCACAAAATGACAGAAGTCATAATTCACCACACACACAATACATTCTCTTCTCCGTCCATTGTATTTGATACTGTGAGAAGGCATGGAGCCAAACGCGACCCTGCTATGAGGTTGTGCTAGCAATGTCGCACAGGGATGATGGAAGAATACTGGAAACGACTTGCTTTCAGTCTTCCGCTGTTTGCAGACAGAGGAAGCAGTGGCTCATACCACCCTCTGCACCATGGACTAAAAGATAATTTGGGGATGTTTTCACTTGGTTTAAGTTTAAGCAGATTTGCAAAAGCAAAATCACTTAACATTCAGCTTTGAAAACCCACTCAAGTCTTCTCATAGGAGCCGCAAATGAATGTCTCCTATTCACAGTATAGGAGCTGTTAATTTAACCTCCCTGACGGTTATCCCGAGTGTGTCTCGGGGTTAAATTTCACTGTTGAGAGCGGTAACCCCGAGACACACTCGGACTGTATACATTACCTTTCCCTGCGCTCCCTCGATGATCTCTGCAGTCTCCTCCGGTGATCGCAGCGTTTTACTTCCTGGAATCCTTCTCGCGAGGATGGAACCAGGAAGTATAAGGTCGCGGTCGCCAGAGGAGACAGCTGGGGACATTGAGGGTCCAGCGTCCAGCGTCATCCTGAGTGTTGCTCAGGGTTACCACTTCCAACATCGGAATTTAACCCCAAGCCACACTCGGGAATACCGCTAGGGGGGGCAAAAAAAATAGACCGCTTTTAGATGCAGTTTTTCACAAAAATTAGACCGCCAGGGTGGTTAAAGGATCCTGCCACTATCAGGGTTATTCAAAGAGAATCGAAAAGCCACCGCACGTTCGGTGACTTTTCATTCTCTTCAATTTGGTGCGATTTGGCGATCCCATTTTGGCGACCCTGCGGTGTATTCAGGAAGCACCACAGGGCCGCGGTAATGCAGGGAAAAGTCGCCTCAAACCCGCCGAAAACTCACCGCAAAACGAGGGTGAACGCACACCGAAACCTGCAAACACATCTGGATTAACCCACCGAAGACGCCAGAGAAACCCGAGCAGGAGCCGATCAGAGCGCAGAGCAGCCGCCGGAAAAAGCTGACACCGCGGACGAATGGAGTGACAAAAAAAAAAACAGTACGCTTGAATGTTTGAAAAGTGAAACGCTGTTTGCAAAGAAACTACTGAGCGAAAATGTCTGAAATTTACATATGAGGTCCAATGAATGATAATAAAAAGTGCTGTTACAGAAAAAAGAAAAACCAATTAAAAAAAATGTTTGCAAAAAAATCCCCAAAAATGCCTAAAAGTTCAAAAAAAACTATACTATCAGGGTTATCCAAAGAGATCCGAATTGCTTGAGAAAGGTAACCGAACGCTGAAAATCAGCGTTCGGTTACCTTTCCTGGCCATTCGGCTATTCAGAGAGCAGGCAATTCGCCAAATCCTGGCGAATTGCCTGCACATACGGTGCCTGTTCGGTCCCTGTTCGAGGGCAGTGAAATCCCCATAGAGAAGCACTGCTTCGCTATTCAGAGAACACAAACCAGCAGTGAAAGGTTCCCCTAATGCCCTGCCATTCGGTGGTTTAATTCGGCAAATTTATTCAGGAGAATCCCATAGACTTCAATGTTAAAAATATTCCCGTTTTAATTCAATATCTAATAAACCGTTCATTATAAAATTCTGCAGCAAAAAGTCTCTTTATTTATAGATTTTTAGGATACTTTAAGCATTTTTCAGATTTTTTTTTATTTTTATTAAAAGTCCGATTTTTTTTTGATTTTTTTTCAGTTTACTTATTTTTTTTGTAACAGCCCTCTTTATTATCATTCCCTGGACCTCCTGTGAAAATTTCAGACATTTTCGCTCAGTAGTTTCTTTGCAAACAGCGTTTCATTTTCCCAGATTCATACAAATGGTTTTTCTAATTTATTCACTGCCTCCTCTACGTCACAGCTGCTTCGGCTCTGTGTGATTCGGCTCATGTTCGGCTCCTGTTCGGCTCCTGTTCGTCTTTTTCAAAGGTTAATCCAGATGTTTTTGCTTGTTTTCAGCGTGTATTCGGTTAGTTTTCGTCGGGTTTGCGGCAGCTTTTCCCTGCAATTCGGGGACCCTGTGGTGTTTGCTGAATACACCGCAGGGTCACCGAAATGCAATCGGCAAAAGGAACCGAATTGAAGAGAACGAAAAGTCACCGAACGTGCGGTGACTTTTCGAATCTCTTTGGATAACCCTGATAGACTTTTTACTGCAGAATATTATAATCAATGGTTTATTAGATATTGCATTTTTTGCTCTCTGAATAGCCGAAGAATTACTTCTCTATGGGGATTTCACTGCCCTCGAACAGGCAGCATATGTGCAGGCAATTCGCCAACATTTGGCGAACTGCCTGCACTCTGAATAGCCGAATGGCCAGGAAAGGTAACCAAACGCTGATTTTAAGCGTCCGGTTACCTTTCGCCAGCAATTCGGAGCTCTTTGAATAACCCTGCATGTCCAAGCCATAAGCAAAGGTCAATTGTGATAGCAAGGGAAGCTGTTAAGGTAATGCCTTGATTGGAATCAAGCACATGGTAATTGCGACACATGGGAAGTGCTGTTCTTAAATAATATTGAAGTCTGTGTACTACTCTTTTTGCAAACTAATGAATGAGCAAGTAAACATCCAAAAAATAAATTTTAAATGTGCTCCTATAGTGTGACTTGGGAACCTGGACACTGGACTTTTGTAGGGCAGTCAATATGAATGTAAGGCAAAGCTTAGCCTTCTGCCAGTAATTGTTTACATTGGCTCAGCTTTTATTATACACTAATAATAAGGAAGAGAAAAAAGACGTATGTGGTGTAGCGCTGCTTATATTGGAAGGGTCGTTCAATGACAACAGTGACCGTCTGGTAAGTCTTGTAAACACAGAATTGGTTTAGATTTTCTGGTTGAGTGGTTAAGGATGGTGCTTTGTGCTATTTTAATGATGCCAGAAAAATCCACAAAAAAAGAATTTTAAATGCTCCATGTCACAAGCACGTATTAGAGACATTTTCTCCAGTGCTTAATATTTTACTTTTGTTAGTCAGGTTTGAAGCCAATTTTCTAAATTATGAGGTTATGTGCACCTGGCAATAATATTGACAAAAGAGGATAATTTTTTACTTCTGTAATTCTGTTAAGTAGACATATTTTTAAAATCTTTTTTCTTGTTTGTGGCTTGTAAAATAAACTGAAGTGAATTACGTTAGTGCCATATTTTATTTCTGATCTCTGTGTAGCGATATATTCAGGGAGATTAATATTAGTAGCCATTCCCTTTAATTACAGTTGTTGTTACAGTTACAGAGAGCCACTAAAGGAAAATATTATCAAGAGCGGATTATCCTTTGTGGCTCCCTTTTACTGGCTATTATAGCTGATCCACTGTATTAGCAGCTTGAGCCATCATATTAGGAAGCTTCTAATTGAGACCAGCAGCACAGCTCTGCACTACCACTAGTATAGACTCCTGAAGTCCACAGGACAGCATTGAGACAAACTAAACCCTCTGCAAGCTTGTGTAAACAGGGCCACGGTGAAGCTGCAGAAGAACACTGGGCATGATTTATTTCCAGTGTTCCACTGCATACAGCTAGAAGAGGTCGAAGAGTTCATTGCATCCTGCACCAAGAGAGCAGAGGTAAGTAATTTAATCTCAATGTTTTAATGCAGTTATTTTCATGTGTTAAGGGACATAAGGGATGGATCGCTGAGCTGGTATTTATTTTTTCATACCGGCTTAAACCTAAAATGATGAGCTACCAGGGAATAACTAATTATTCAAAAAACAGAATAGGTGCACTTTCCCAGATAGAAGGCAAAAGGTGACAAGAAAAAATGATAAAAGGACCTTGTAGATCTCAAATTCGTCCTTTCCAATGAACGTGCAAGGAATAAGTGAAGATGTACCGAGATCTACACAGGGCAATACAGAAAATGAAGAATCATAGCGTTATATTGTTAAAACAGTGGTGTATCATGACACACCCCCGTCAAAAACGCACTCACAGGATATTAAGTGAATAAGCGCATGTAAAAGTTACCCCTCCTTTGGGTGTTTAAGAGGCCCAGGATATCACCATGAACGGAATTCTTCCATCTGGATCGCTTGCTGCTGCTGCACCAAAAAAACAGGGGTCCAGTCGCCAACAGAATAAAAAAGGTATTTAATTTTTTAAACCATATGTTATCCAGCGCGTTTCGTTGGCATAAAACCAACTTCATCAGGGATATAATACATACATAAAAAACCCCCCTCCCTTTATAGTCCCCATCTTTGGAAACAGTCCAATCATCTTTTCGATGTAATCGCCGATTTACACTGTGGATACTTCCGGTTTCCGGTCCTCTGGCGGCTCATGATGACTCGTTTCCTGTCATCCATCTTGGTGTAGGCAAGGAGTCCCGATCTCATGGCGGTTTTCCAGGAAACGTTACTAATCTCCGCCATCTTTGTACAGGCAGATAATAACGCCACCTTTGATGTCCCCTTTGTTGCCTCGTGACTTCGTTCGTTAGCTCACGTATTTCAACCATTAGGAAACCGGTGTACAGTCCACAATATAGCGCGATGATGTCGGGTAAAAATATTGAAGACCCGATATGGCATGGATGGAAAGAGAAGGGCTCAGATTACAACCAATACATAAAAATGAGTATATAAACACAAAAATCAAAAAACACAGGGGAAAAAAACACCAAGAATAAAATAAAACAAGAAAAACAAGAGGGAAGTCAAAAAAATCACAGACAATTTATCACATCTATTTCCAGATTAAGACCACCTTCTACCCAGGTACCCATCTCAAAAATCCACCTACTTTCTTTTTGAGCTAAAGATTTGATAAAATCACCTCCTCTCCAATTAGGTTTTATTAACTCTATACCACACCATTTAAAATTAGCAAAAGAAAAAAGGGGACATTTATTGCAATGATCTGAAACACTATGTTCTTTCCTGTTGCGAATATTATTAAAATGCTCCAAAATTCTAATCTTAAATTCCCTAGTGGTTCTGCCTATGTATTGCAGTCCACAACCACATTCAAAGAGGTAAATAACCCCCTTGCTTCTACAGTTAATAAATTGTTTAATTTTAAAAACTTTACCTGAATTGGTACTGGTGAAACTAGTGTGTTTTTTTACCTATATGGGTGCAAGCTTTGCATCTACCGCATTTGAAAAAACCTAATTCTCTTTTTATAAACATTTTTTCATTAAAATCTACTTTCTTTTTAGGCAACAATGTGGGAGCTAGGATATTCTTTAGATTAGACGCTTTTTTAAAAATAATATTAGGTCTAGCTGGCAGAACATCCCTAAGGAGTTTGTCTGCTCGAAGAATATGCCAATGTCTATTCAAGACATTCCTGATCTTATTGGCATGAGGATTAAACTTGGTGACGAACGACAAATTGAAATTATCCTCCCCCTTTCCGGTTTTTTGTTTTTTCTTTTATAAATTCTTTTCTTTCTTTTCTAAGAATATCCTCCCTATCTCTATCAAATTTCCTTCCATCGTATCCCTTCTGTACATTTTTTCTTTTCCTCGTATCCCTATTAACGAATGTACCTAAGGGTCAATTTACTAGGTTATGTAGAAACTGTTCAGAGATTGAAACTTTTAAAGATCAAAGTGATTGGATAAAGAATAAATATGTACAGAAGGGATACGATGGAAGGAAATTTGAGACCGCCATGAGATCGGGACTCCTTGCCTACACCAAGATGGATGAAACCGGAAGTATCCACAGTGTAAATCGGCGATTACAACGAAAAGATGATTGGACTGTTTCCAAAGATGGGGACTATAAAGGGAGGGGGGTTTTTATGTATGTATTATATCCCTGATGAAGTTGGTTTTATGCCAACGAAACGCGTTGGATAACATATGGTTTAAAAAATTAAATACCTTTTTTATTCTGTTGGCGACTGGACCCCTGTTTTTTTGGTGCAGCAGCAGCAAGCGATCCAGGTGGAAGAATTCCGTTCATGGTGATATCCTGGGCCTCTTAAACACCCAAAGGAGGGGTAACTTTTACATGCGCTTATTCACTTAATATACTGTGAGTGCGTTTTTGACGGGGGCGTGTCATGATACACCACTGTTTTAACAATATAACGCTATGATTCTTCATTTTCTGTATCGCCCTGTGTAGATCTCGGTACATTTTCACTAATAACTAATTATTCTCCAGATGGACTACTGTTAATGGCTACTGTACAAAGTATAAGAGCTGTTGACTTAATATAAGCTGTTACTAAGGCCAAGCCACAAACAAAGCAACGTTTCTGGCTCAGACGGAATATAACAACTTCAGTCTTTAACCTAATGGCTGGGTTACATAGTTACATAAACATCAGAAATAATGGGATTGTGATGAAATGGCGTTGACAAAATAAACGGGGGTCTGCCGTATTCTTCTAAAGGTAGTCTGTCCAACTACCTCAACAACCCAGAATATTAAATAAATATGATCAAAGAACACAGTACACAACTTAAAAAAGGTTGATTAAGTATCAGTTCCAGTGTAAAATATCCTTGCAATCTGGCAAAGTTCATCACTTTAACCTGTAATGGTCCACAAATAATTCATGAGGGTAACCAATTCAGCAATACCTCCGGACCGCATATAAGAACGTAGTAGTTCCAGCTGGAGGGAGAAATCTTTACCCCAGTGAATAGTTCATCAATTCGGAAGCCGAGAAGTAATTCACCATTAGGGATGGGCTGGCGGTTCGTTTCGAACATTGCCCATTCGGCCGTTTGGCGAACATCGAACATTTCCACGTGTTCGCCCACAATGCACAACAATGGACCACAATGCACTTTTCCACTGGCCTGAAGCTTGTAATTGGCTACAGCCTTGCACCTGACCACAAATTTTGCCCAATCATGGGCTCACAGAGCTAAGTCCCGCAGCACACTATATAAGGCTTCCCCGCAGCCCCAACACCTGTTTATTTTGCAGGAGTGAGAGGAGATTGCTCTTTTATGTGTGTCTCACAGACGTCTAACAGATTTCTGTGAATTGTAATCTGTGTCTTCTCACGGCCACCTATTTGGGTCTAACTTTCTTCTAGCAGATATCTGGAATTTGTAATCTGTGTCTTCTCACTGCCAGCTATTGGGGTCTCACTTTCTTCTAGCAGATATCTGTGAATTGTAATCTGTGTCTTCTCACTGCCAGCTATTGGGGTCTCACTTTCTTCTAGCAGATATCTGTGAATTGTAATCTGTGTCTTCTCACTGCCAGCTATTGGGGTCTCACTTTCTTCTAGCAGATATCTGGAATTTGTAATCTGTGTCTTCTCACTGCCAGCTATTGGGGTCTCACTTTCTTCTAGCAGATATCTGGGAATTGTAATCTGTGTCTTCTCACTGCCAGCTATCAGGGGGTCTCACATACTTCTATCAGATATCTGGGAATTTTAAACTGTGTCTTCTCACTGCCAACTATCAGGGGGTCCCACATACTTCTAGCAGATATCTGGGAATTGTAATCTGTGTCTTCTCACTGCCAGCTGCTGCCAGGCTATCAGGCTGTATCACCGACTTATACCAGAGTTCTGTGAATTTGAATCTGTGTGTTGCCACTGCAAAGCCTATCAGGCTGTATCACTGATTTATACCAGAGTTCTGGGAATTGTAATCTGTGTCTCCTCACTGCCAGCTATCAGGGAGTCCCACATACTTCTAGCAGATATCTGGGAATTGTAATCTGTGTCTTCTCATTGCCAGCTATCAGGGGGTCCCACATACTTCTTGCAGATATCTGGGAATTGTAATCTGTGTCTTCTCACTGCCAGCTATCAGGGGGTAACACATACTTACAGCAATATCTGGGAATTGTAATCTGTGTCTTCTCACTGCCAGCTGCTGCCAGGCTATCAGGCTGTATCACCGATTTATACCAGAGTTCTGTGAATCTGAATCTGTGTGTTGCCACTGCAAAGGCTATCAGGCTGTATCACTGATTTATACCAGAGTTCTAGTAATTTTAATCTGTGTGTTGCCACTGCAAAGGATATCATACTGTATCACTGACTTATACCAGAGTTGTGTGAATTTGAATCTGTGTGTTGGCACTGCAAAGGCTATCAGGGTGTATCACTGATTTATAGCATTGTTCTGGAAAATCTGTATATCTTTAATCTATAAATCACTCACCATGTCAGAAAGATCAAAAAGGACAGGTAGATGCTCCCAGACGCAGATAAGAGGGCAAGCAGCCTCTGTGTCGGAAGGGTGTACCCCTGGTCATCGTGGACGTGGTGCATCCTCTGCAGGGGCACGCTTGTACTTGTTTCTAACTGGTGCTGGCCGTCTTAAGCAGCAGCAACATACAGAGGATTTGCAGGATTGGCTAACCAGGCCATCCTCATCCTCCGAGTCCTCTGCCAACCAGGCTTGTAGTGGTTTACAGTCCACCTGTCACGATTCCCCCTGAATACCAGAATAGTGGTCCCTATACGTAGACCGATTTCTAACCTTCCGATCCTTGAATGGTCGGCACAACTAGACAGATAATTAACCAGACAATATACAAAAAAGGGTAAACACCAGACAGATGTACAGAATAGAGTATTCGTTCTCCCTAGGACCTTAGTAATATAAGGGGTAGTCTGATGTGTGCTTAGGGTGCCACACAGACCGACCTCGGTACCAAAGTTAAGAGCAGAACCGTGAGAAGAGTTAATGCCAATACCAGGGGTTATGCACAGGGTGGTTCGTTCGCCAATGCCAGGGGTCATACACAGAATGGTTCGTTCGCCAATGCCAGGGGTCATACACAGAATGGTTCGTTCGCCAATGCCAGGGGTCATACACAGAATGGTTCGTTCGCCAATGCCAGGGGTCATACACAGAATGGTTCGTTCGCCAATGCCAGGGGTCATACACAGAATGATTAAAGTTAGAAGCAAGGTCAGACACAGATAATAGCCAAAATACACAAGAGCTCTGCGGGAAGTGAATACCACGTCAGGGCACCGGCGACTCTGTGAGGCTGGGCTTTAAACCCGGCGGGTCTGCGTCAGCGCGCCAGGCCCCGCCCCCCGGCATCCCACGTGTGTGGAAACTGGCTGCGATATCACTCGGCGCCTGGTCAGCAAGCAGCGAGGAAGCTGCTGCCAGGCGCCGCCGGAACGGGGGCATATCGTGACAGAACCCCCCCTCAACGGGCGGCCACTGGACGACCCCCAGGGGCACGGGGATGAGCCAAATAGAAGGCCCTCACTAACCGAGGAGCATGGACCTCAGTAGCCGGGAGCCAAGAACGATCCTCCGGACCGTAGCCCACCCAGTCGACCAAGTACTGTAGGACCCCCTAGACATCCTGGCGTCCAGGATGGCTTCAACCTCAAACTCTTCCTCGCCCTCCACAGAGACAGGAGGAGGGGGAGCACGAACCTTGGTGTACCGATTACACAACAGTGGCTTCAAAAGGCTCACATGGAACACATTGTGTATCCTGATATGGGGGGCAATGCCAAAGCATAGGAGACCGGATTGAGTCGCCGCAGGATCCTATAGGGGCCTATGTATCTGGGTGCCAGTTTCATGGAGGGCACTAAGAGCTTGATATTCCGTGAAGAAAGCCAAACCCTGTCCCCAACTTGATACACGGGTGCCTGCCTCCTGTGTCTGTCGGCCTTGGTTTTCTGGATGGCACTACTTTCTTCCAGTGCCTGTTTGACTCTCCCCCAAGTCTCTTTCAATGATGCCAAATGCTCATCCAAAGCAGGAATCGTGGTATCAGGAAACGTAGCGGGGAGCACGGGAGGATCAAAACCATAAACAGTGAAGAAAGGGGAATGTCCTGTGGATTCACTCACTGCACTGTTCAAAGCATATTCTGCCCATGGGAGCAGGTCTGACCAGTTATCTTGTTGTTCTGATATAAAGCACCTGAGATATTTCTCTATATTTTGATTGGCTCGTTCTGCTGCTCCGTTAGTCTGGGGGTGATAGGCCGAAGAGAAGGATAAGTCTATCCCCACATTCTTACAAAACCCTTTCCAGAATCTGGAGACGAATTGGGTCCCCCTATCAGAGACAATCCCAAGAGGAATACCGTGTATGCGGACCACGTTAGTAATGAAAATGGGCACCAGTTCGGCTGCCGAAGGTAGTTTCCGAAGAGGAACATAGTGACCCATCTTGGAGAATCGATCAATGACCGTAAGTATTACTGTATTCCCTCTTGACTCAGGTAAGTCTACTATGAAATCCATAGCTAAATGCGACCATGGTCGTTCGGGGATCGGCAAAGACTGGAGTAAACCAATAGGTGCTGTTTTGGGACTTTTATGTCTTGTGCACACCTCGCACACAGCTATGTAATCTTTAACGTCTCGGCGCAACGTGGGCCACCAGAGGAGTTTACGGATACTAGACACTGTTTTGGTGATACCCATATGCCCAGAGGTTTTATTGTCATGATAAATGTTTAGTACTTCCTCTCTTTCGTTCTCAGGTACAAAGAGTTTCGCGGGAGGTTTCCCCCAGGAGCTGCACCCTGGACGGTCTGCAACCTTTTCACCAGAGGAGACGAGACACTAATTGTGGTAGAGGCTATAATCCTTTCCTGGGGTACAATGGGATGCTGATCTTGGATATTATGTTCGTAAGATTCATACTGTCTCGATAATGCGTCTGCTTTAATGTTTCTGGACCCAGGTCTATAGGTAAGCACGAAATTAAAACTTGAAAGAAACAATGACCATCTCGCTTGTCTGGAATTTAAACGTTTAGCATCTCCAATGTACGTGAGATTCTTATGATCGGTTATGATAACGATGGGGTCCCTAGACCCCTCCAATAAGTATCTCCATTCTGCCATGGCCGAGATGACTGCTAACAACTCTCTATTTCCGATATCATAGTTCCTCTCTGCCGGGGACAATTTCCGGGAATAGAAGCCGCATGGATGCAAGGGTTTGTCAGGTGCCTCCCTTTGGGACAAGACTGCACCAAGACCTAGTTCGGAGGCGTCAACTTCTACTTGGAAAGGCAGAGCCGGATCTGGATGTCGGAGAACAGGGGCAGTAGTGAATGCTTGTTTAAGTGCCTCAAAGGCTTGACTGGCTTGAGGTGTCCATTTCTGATTTCCCACCCCTTTCTTTGTCATAGCCGTGAGGGGAGCTACCAAGGCTGCAAAGTCTTTAATGAATCTCCGATAGTAATTAGTAAACCCCAGAAACCTCTGGATGGCTTTAAGCCCTTGGGGTAGAGGCCAGTCAAGGATTGCTGAGAGTTTTTTAGGATCCATTTGAAAACCCTCAGGGGTTATTATGTAACCAAGGAAATGCACTGTTTCTATGTCGAATAAACATTTTTCTAGTTTACAATACAATCCAGCCTCCAATAGTTTTTTCAATACTTGTTTCACGTGGGCGTGATGAGTTTCCATATCAGGAGAGTATATCAGGATGTCATCCAGATATACTATGACGAACGCTTGCAGAAAGTCCCTTAGGGTATCGTTTATGAGGTCCTGAAAAACGGCTGGCGCATTACATAATCCAAAGGGCATCACCAGGTATTCATAATGCCCGCTACGTGTATTAAAAGCCGTTTTCCATTCATGCCCCTTTTTAACCCTTACCAGGTTGTAAGCTCCGCGTAAATCGAGCTTCGTATATATACGGGCCCCTTTTAATCGGTCGAATAATTCTGTTATGAGAGGTATGGGATATGCATTTCTTATAGTTATCCTATTCAAACCTCTATAACCAATGCAAGGTCGCAGATCTCCCTCTTTTTTGGAGACAAAAAAGAAACCTGCTCCTGCTGGAGAGGAGGACCGTCTGATGAATCCTCGCTCTAGATTCTCCCTTATGTATTCCTCCATAATGTCATTTTCTTTTTGTGACAAAGGGTATACGTGTCCTCTAGGAGGCATAGTACCGGGGAGTAACTCTATAGCACAGTCATATGGACGATGTGGTGGTAGAGCCTCAGTCCTGGCTTTAGAGAACACCTCCTTTAATGCCAGATAACATTCAGGGACCTCTGTGGATAAAGGAGGGGCTGTGGCAATATTGAGGCTACCAATCACATTGACCCTGCCCAGGCAATTTGACTGACAACTAGGACCCCAACATTTTATGTCTCTCTGGACCCAATCAATAACCGGGTTGTGCTCTGTTAACCATGGAAACCCAAGAACGACAGGACATGAGGGAGATTCAATAATTTGAAATCTTATCGTTTCACGGTGCAAAACTCCTGTTTTCATACATACATCAACAGTGTCGTGAGTGATATGTGGACATGACAGGGGTTTTCCATCTATGGCTTCCACCATTAGAGGCTTCTCCTTGAGAACCAGAGGTAAGAGGTTTTTGGCAGCAAAATATTTGTCCATGAAATTACCTGAGGCCCCAGAGTCTAAGAACGCCTCAGTCTTGAGGTGAACCCCCTCCCAGGTTAGGGAGATCGGTACAGAATCCTGGATTTTTTTTTTCACTATCCACAAAGGAGGCATACAGAGAACCGATAACCTGGGTATTAGCTGTTCTTTGACCCGATTTGCCACTCTCACCCCTGCTAACCCTGGGTCTCTGAGGACATTGAAGGCGGAAATGATCTGCCCCTGCACAATAGAAGCAGAGCCCCTTTTCTCTTCTGTGAGCTTTTTCTGCTTCCGAAATACCCGTTTTTCCTATTTGCATAGGTTCAACGACTGGTATATCTGTTTTTGCGTTCTCCGGGTTACCTGACGTACTCAGGGCCGTCTTTAACGCGGGGCAAAAGGGGCAGCTGCCCCGGGCCCAGTCATTGCTGAGGGGCCAAAGCAGCTGCCCCTTGGCCCGCATAAATGCCTATCACCGAATCCGACTTGTTAATTTTCAACTCCGGTATGAATCCGGTGCTGATTTTACACGAAGTCCGACTGTCACACTGCGCTGCGGGCCCCCTGCCTGTCGTCACCATCTGACTGACTGAGTGAGGGGCCGTGCTGCTAGCTGCTGCAGCGTGCGTGCCTCCCAGTGAACACTCACGCTGTATTGGCGCCGCCCTCGGTACCTACCACGTGACGCGAGGCGTCGCGCAGGTGCAGCACATCCCCGCACGTCTCACTGGTGGCTGCACAGCACAACGGAGGAGGCCAGCAGCCGCTCAGCCAGCACATTACTCGCAGGAGTCAGACTCTGAAGACCATAGTGCCGCCGGGTCTAGAAGGATTCCCTGCAAAGGCAGGCCAGCACACTATTTCTCGGTCAGTTGTTAACAGGCAGCGATTTTATTATTATGTATGTCAGTCTTCAATAATTTTAATGCTTCTAATCGCTTGACCAGATTGTATATACTGGTGCTAGAGGGCCAGCATTTGATTAAAATCTTTGTAATTGGATATCGGAAATTATATATCCAATATATATGTTTGTATATGTTTTTTGTTTTAAAGTTAATTAAGAGGAAGGAGGACTGTAATGGATGAGGGCCGGCAGATGAGGAGACACAATGTAGGCCCTTGGGGAGGGGGGTTGAATAAATTGATATATTGGGGCCTGGGGGTGAATAAAGTGATATACTGAGGCTTGGAGGGGCGGATAAATTGATATACTGAGGCTTGGAGGGGGGATAAAGTGATATACTGGGGCTTGGAGGGGTGGATAAATTGATATACTGAGGCTTGGAGGGGGGATAAATTGATATACTGGGGCTTGGAGGGGGATAAATTGATATACTGAGGCTTGGAGGGGGGATAAATTGATATACTGGGGCTTGGAGGGGGATAAATTGATATACTGGGGCTTGGGGGTGAATAAATTGATATACTGGGGCTTGGAGGGGGGATAAATTGATATACTGGGGCTTGGAGGGGGATAAATTGATATACTGGGGCTTGGAGGGGGATAAATTGATATACTGGGGCTTGGAGGGGTGGATAAATTGATATACTGGGGCTTGGAGGGGGATAAATTGATATACTGGGGCTTGGAGGGGGATAAATTGATATACTGGGGCTTGGAGGGGGATAAATTGATATACTGGGGCTTGGAGGGGTGGATAAATTGATATACTGGGGCTTGGAGGGGGATAAATAGATATACTGGGGCTTGGGGGGGGGATAAATTGATATACTGGGGCTTGGGGGTGAATAAATTGATATACTGGGGCTTGGAGGGGGGATAAATTGATATACTGGGGCTTGGAGGGGGATAAATTGATATACTGGGGCTGGGGTGAATAAATTGATATACTGGGGCTTGGGGGTTTTAATAAATTGATATACTGGGGCTGGGGGGGGTTGAATACACGCTACACATTACAGTGAGTTATTTCTGTGGAGCTCTGAGATACGTTCATATATGCTGTTAGTTTTATTGCTGTGCAGCTCTGATACGTTCATACACCACACATTGCTGTGAGTTTTATCGCTTTGGAGCTGTGATACGCTCATACAGTGAACATTGCTGTGAGTTCTATTGCAGCAGAGCTCTGTGATACACACACATACACATACACACACATTGCACAGTACTGTGAGTTTTATTGCTGTGGAGCTCTTGAAAGTGTTGGGTAGTTATGCGGTGGGCAGGGCTTTTGGGTGGGGGGGGCCCAAGAAAATGTTTGCCCAGGGTCCAATCAATATTAAAGACGGGCCTGGACGTACTGGTGTGTCTGGGTAATAAGGGTAAAGGAGGCAAGACCCTTCTGGGTCTGTCTCTGGGGTGTCTCCTTTCCCTAATTTGATCGTCCATGGCTATGCAAAAATCAATCAGATGGTCCAGATTTTCTGGTAATTTTAAGGGAGCCAGCTCAAACATAAAAGCCTCGTTCAGGCCTTCGGTAAAGGCTAAGGTTAAAACGTCGTTCGGCCAAAGCACCTCTGAAGTCAGAGTCTTAAACTCTATGGCATAGTCGGAGACCCTCCTATTACCTTGTTTAATGTGAAACAAGGACCTACCCGCATTGGTAGCCCTTCTAGAGGGATCAAAGGTACGTTTTAACTCAGAGGTAAAACCCTCATAGTCATAGATGATGGGTTTCTTATTTTCCCACAAGGGCGTAGCCCATAATAAAGCTTTTTCTGATAAATGATTAATCAGATAGCGCACTTTGGCTTTATCAGACATACAGGACCCTGGGTTATTCTCGAACAAGATCTCGAGTTGGGTCAAAAAACCCCGGCATAAGCTTGGTGTCCCATCATAGCGTAAGGGTGCCTTCATACTAAGCCTATGTCTTTCGGGAGAGGCCGAACTGACCCTAGGCAATACCGGGTCTGGAGGGTTTGTGGTTCCTGTATTGGACTGATTTAACATAGTTTGCAGAGCGAGAGCAATCTGGTCCATCCTATGGTCCTGCTCTTCTTGTCTGGCTGCGATACGTGCCAACTGATTAGAGAGGTCTGCGGGATCCATTGGCCCTGACGTAATGTCACGATTCCCCCTGAATACCAGAATAGTGGTCCCTATACGTAGACCGATTTCTAACCTTCCGATCCTTGAATGGTCGGCACAACTAGACAGATAATTAACCAGACAATATACAAAAAAGGGTAAACACCAGACAGATGTACAGAATAGAGTATTCGTTCTCCCTAGGACCTTAGTAATATAAGGGGTAGTCTGATGTGTGCTTAGGGTGCCACACAGACCGACCTCGGTACCAAAGTTAAGAGCAGAACCGTGAGAAGAGTTAATGCCAATACCAGGGGTTATGCACAGGGTGGTTCGTTCGCCAATGCCAGGGGTCATACACAGAATGGTTCGTTCGCCAATGCCAGGGGTCATGCACAGAATGGTTCGTTCGCCAATGCCAGGGGTCATACACAGAATGGTTCGTTCGCCAATGCCAGGGGTCATACACAGAATGGTTCGTTCGCCAATGCCAGGGGTCATACACAGAATGGTTCGTTCGCCAATGCCAGGGGTCATACACAGAATGATTAAAGTCAGAAGCAAGGTCAGACACAGATAATAGCCAAAATACACAAGAGCTCTGCGGGAAGTGAATACCACGTCAGGGCACCGGCGACTCTGTGAGGCTGGGCTTTAAACCCGGCGGGTCTGCGTCAGCGCGCCAGGCCCCGCCCCCCGGCGTCCCACGTGTGTGGAAACTGGCTGCGATATCACTCGGCGCCTGGTCAGCGAGCAGCGAGGAAGCTGCTGCCAGGCGCCGCCGGAACGGGGGCATATCGTGACACCACCTCAGCTGCCAAAACATCTAATTCAGCCTACATGTCCACAGCTACTCCTGCCGGAGCCTCACTATCTTGCACGGAGGAGTCAGCTTAATTGTCTGACTACAGTGACAGTGACATGCTGCTTGAGGATGCACAGCAACTCCAGTGCTCTGATTCAAACTCTGAGGTTGAGGAAGGGAGTAGGGTTGTGCGTTTCGGATTTCGGAACTTTCACGAAATTTCCCGATTCGTGCATTCGAATTCGGACGATTTTCCGAAAATTTTCAGATCCGAAAACGGCAGATCTGAATTTTTTTCGAGCCGAAACGAAAACTTTTCGGAATTTTCGAATGGAGTAGAAATGTGTAAAATCGAAATTCATTTTCGTTCAATTCGTGATTTCGGCTCCATTCCTGATTTCGGTTCCATTTCAGTAATTTCGGACATCGTATTTATATCGCTGATTCTGTAATTAAATTTTGTATCATTCCCATCTCAATGTATCCTTCCTGGAAATAGAAACCAGAGAAATCTCAATGTATCCTTCCTGGAAAACCAGAGAAACCTCAATGTATCCTTCCTGGAAATGCAGAGAAATCTCAATGTATCCTTCTTGTAAAACCAGAGAAATCTCAATGTATCCTTCCTGGAAATCCAGAGAAATCTCAATGTATCCTTCTTGTAAAACATGAGAAATCTCAATGTATCCTTCCTGGAAAACCAGAGAAACCTCAATGTATCCTTCTTGTAAAACATGAGAAATCTCAATGTATCCTTCCTGGAAATCCAGAGAAATCTCAATGTATCCTTCGTGTAAAACATGAGAAATCTCAATGTATCCTTCTTGTAAAACATGAGAAATCTCAATGTATCCTTCTTGTAAACATGAGAAATCTCAATGTATCCTTCTTGTAAAACATGAGAAATCTCAATGTATCCTTCCTGGAAAACCAGAGAAACCTCAATGTATCCTTCTTGTAAAACCAGAGAAATCTCAATGTATCCTTCCTGGAAATCCAGAGAAATCTCAATGTATCCTTCTTGTAAAACATGAGAAATCTCAATGGCAGAATTATCATATCAGCAGAATTATCGTATCGTATAATTATCGTATCATATAATTATCGTATCCGAAAAACCATTAGTTTACGTCAAAACGAATAGACACTTTGAAACGAGGAGAACAGACGTTCCTAAAAACACAAAAATTTCGGAAATCACGAAAAAAAAGTCCATAAGAAAAACAAACCGAAACGAACCGAATCGAAACGGAAATCGGCCAAAACGAGTCGAAACGACAATGTACAAAATCCGAACGAACCGAACCGAAAAAAAAATCGGTGCACAAGCCTAGAAGGAAGTATAATCAGCCTAGAGGGAGGGGGTGCCAGTGACACACAAAGAACTGGCACTCATGTTCCCCAAGCAGCTGCAGCACACTGCTAAGTTGGCTCCAGTGACGAGGAGATAGGGGGTGAGGACGGTGATGAGGTCACTGACTCCACCTGGGTGCCTGATCGAACAGAGGAGTCAAGGGAGGAGGAGGAGGCACAACAAAAACGAGGCAGAATGTCCTCTATGAGCAACGAGCAACCGTAGCCAGTCCAAGGCATCAGATGTCAGAGCTGCTCAGGTGCAGAGCGCTGTTGTCTCGCAGCACATGTCCAGGATCTCTGCTGTCTGGGAGTTCTACGACATGTGCAGCAGACTGCAGAGTTGCTATTTGTAAGCTATGTCGGAAGAGGATCAAGCGTGGGAAAGACATCAGACACTTGGGTACCACACGCTTGAGGTGACATATGACCACCTGCCACGTATCCCGTTGGCACAACACTTTGTATAGGTCCTCCTCCTCATCTGTCTCTACCCCCACTATATGTCCTGCCATGTCATTGCCTACAACCTCCACTGACAGGGATGATGCTACAGTAATGGGTGTACCACGTCCTTCCTCTGAATCTGCCAGCATCCCATCAGCTGCAGATTTATGCAGTCAGATGTCGTTGCCCCAGCTGCTGCAGCGGAAGAAAAAATATTGTCCCAACCATCCACATGCACAGCGTCTAAATGCCAGCTTGGCAAAATTACTCGCATTACAGCTGCTGCCTTTCCAGCTGGTGGACTCTGCTTCCTTCCGTGAATTTGCCGAATGTGCTGTACCACAATGGCAGGTTCCAAAACACCATTTCTTTTCACGGAAGGCCATTCCAGCACTGTACCAGCACGTGGAAGACAATGTTATGGAGTCATTGGGAAAGGCAGTCAGCAGCAAGGTGCACATTACTTTAGACATGTGGTCCAGCAAGCATGGACAGGGCCATTACATTTCCTTCACGTCACATTGGGTAACTCTGCTTGAAGCTGGGAGGGATCCAGGACGGGGCTCTGTGCTGGAGTTTGCTCATCCACCACGCCTCCAGAAAGCTGCTTATATGAGGTCTGTCTGCTCTACCACCTCTTCCTCTTCCTCCCCCTCCTCCTCCTTCAATGTCTCTGGCAAAGTGGCAGTTAAACCGACACGTGGCAGGGGCTACGCAATGACTCAAGCAAAAAGATGCCATACTGTGCTTGAGCTGGTTTGTTTAGGGGACAGGAGCCACAACGAGCCAGAAATTCTGTCAGCTCTGCAGGGGCAGGTGCAGAGATGGTTAACACCTCGCCAGCTTGAGCTGGGAATGGCTGTCTGTGATAATGGCAGCAACATTCTCTCCACCCTACGCCTGGGTAAGTTGATGCATGTACCATGCCTAGCACATGTCCTAAATCTGGTGGTACAGCGTTTCCTAACCAGGTACCCAGGGCTGGCAGAGCTTCTCAGCCAGTCCAGAAAAGTCTGCAGCCACTTCAGACGGTCATTCCCAGCAAGTGTTCGCCTGGCAGAAATTCAAAGAGAATTCCACCTTCCCACAAACCGCCTGATCTGTGACATGCCCACCAGGTGGAACCCCACATTGGCAATGCTGCAGTGCCTGCACAAGCAGCAGAGGGCCATCAATGAGTACCTATGTGATTATGGCACAAGGACAGGTTCAGGTCAATTTGTTTCCCCCCCGCAGTGGCTGATGATCAAGGATGCATGCACTGTACTGTCACCATTTGAGGAGGCAACAAGGATGGTGAGCAGGGACAGTGCATACATCAGTGACACAATTCCTTTAGTGTTCCTGCTGGATCGCACTCTGCGGGGAATTATAGATGTGGCACTAGAGGCAGAGCTCCCAGAGGAAGAGGAGGCCTTCCCTAGCTCCCAAGGCCCCAGTCTTTCCGCAGACAGCATTCCTGCGGGTCCCCAGATCAGACAGGAGGAGGATGAGGAGTAATATTTAAGTTGTGGGGGCATTGAAGGTGGGGATTCCCCAGAAACCCAAGGACTAGTACGTGGCTGGGAGGAGGTAGTGCACGATACGGTCATCCTCAGCAACCAGGAAGACTAGGAAGCTAATGCTACCTCCAACCTACGCTGCATGGGCTCCCTAATAATGCAAAGCCTGCTAAAGGACCCCAGGATTTGTGCTATCAAGGAGATGGATCATTACTGGATGGCAACCCTTCTTGATCCACAATACAAGGGTAAGGTTGCAGAGCTCATCCTGCCCTCACAGAGGGAGCACAGGATGAAACAACTTGAGGACGCTCTAAAGCGACACTTGTGTAACACCTTTCCAGACAGTGGTAGGTTACCAACTGATGACACAGGTGCTTCTGAGGCTGATGTTTATCAGAGGAAGAGCGGTGAAGGGGGCCGCTTGACTGATGCATTTTCCAATTTTTTTAGTCCACGACGCCCAGGGATGTCAAATGTAGGCACCCATTGCCATCGTCTTCACCATATGGTGCAGGACTATCTAGGGGCAAGGGCAGACCTGGATACCTTTACAGCAGATGATCCACTGGCTTACTGGGTGTTGAGATTGGTTCACTGGCCAGAACTTAGCCAATATGCTTTGGAGCTACTAGGTTGCCCTTCATCCAGTGTGCTATCTGAAAGGACGTTCAGTGCTGCTGGAGGTTTTGTCACAGACAAAAGAGTGCGTCTGTCCACCAACTCTGTAGACTGGCTGACATTTATAAATTGAATCAGTCCTGGATCAGCAGCTATCACTCCCCTGATGCTGATGTAACTGAATAGATCGGGGATCTCTTCTGCATTCCCAAAACCTCCACCACTGCACTCTTCCACAAAACCTCAGAGGGGTTACGGTGTGAAGGCACTAGCTGGCACCAAAGGCCCAATATTTGGGTGCACTGACGCGGGTACCAGATTCCAATCATTTTAATATTTGAATGCAGAGTCCACCCCTGCACTCTTCCACAATACCTCAGAGGGGTTATGGTGTGAAGGCACTAGCTGGCACCAAAGGTCCAATTTTAATGCACCTGTTACTTTCATCCAAAGCCTACATAAATTTCACCATAATGTAGCCAAAAAATCACTAAACTTGTTCTGCGTGTGCTAAAACGTCTCCTCTTTTCATACAGGCTGCCACCCCAAGCAGTTGTTTATGAATAGATTTAAGGAAAAACATTTACCGTCATTACCGTCACAGTGTCCTACTAGCTCCCACCTGGACTTGTGTATCCAAGGCTCCAGCAAGCATTTTCACTCCATACAGTTTACAGGGCAAGCCTCATTCACAGTGTCCTACTAGCTCCCACCTGGACTTGTGTATCCAAGGCTCCAGCAAGCATTTTCACTCCATACAGTTTACAGGGCAAGCCTCATTCACAGTGTCCTACTAGCTCCCACCTGGACTTGTGTATCCAAGGCTCCAGCAAGCATTTTCACTCCATACAGTTTACAGGGCAAGCCTCATTCACAGTGTCCTACTAGCTCCCACCTGGACTTGTGTATCCAAGGCTCCAGCAAGCATTTTCACTCCATACAGTTTACAGGGCAAGCCTCATTCACAGTGTCCTACTAGCTCCCACCTGGACTTGTGTATCCAAGGCTCCAGCAAGGTGATTTGAATCTACGCTTCGCAACGCCTAATACCTTAACTTTCAATGTTTAGTATGTTTCTTTCATAGCACTGTCCATGTTAATTTGCATGTTTATGTTAAAGTAAATCCCATATAGCGTAACTGTTAAGATATTTTAACTAGACCTGTTTGCACTCCAAAATTGCCATATCTTTACCAGTCCTGTTCGCACTCCAAAATTGCCATATCTTTACCAGTCCTGTTTGCCCTCCAAAATTGCCGTCTTTTACCAGTTGTATTTATTTCCTCTCAGCCATGGGCCTGGTGTTCTGCCCCCCCCCGGTCATGATTCACTGCATTAGAGAATTTATTGCCCCAACATCCCCCAAAGATGCAATGTAATCCTGGATTTCTGTTTTTTTCAGCATTTTCACTCCATACAGTTTACAGGGCAAGCCTCATTCACAGTGTCCTACTAGCTCCCACCTGGACTTAGTTCCCACCCTCCCTCCCCTCACCCACCCACCCCACAGTTCTCATTTCATTTATACCCAACTAATTTGGTCATGTGATATTTTCAGCTACCAACCTACACCACTCTGGATTTTCACCTACCACACTCCCTTCTATCTTCTGCTTTCCTTATCAATTCCCTGCCTGTCTTCTACCTTTCCTTTTTTTCCCTCCCCTTCTCCCACACCACCTTTCTCTAGAAATGTTTTTCCCTCTCTTCCCCCTCTTGCTGCTTCTTTCCACCATCTCCCTTCTCTCTAAATCTACCCTCCCTCACTACAAATTACAGCAAGCTGGAAAAGAAACCCAAACACACCATAGCCTGCTCAGCTCCTTTAACTTATCAGCTGAGTGCTGGTGGAGAGTGTTAAAATCCAGCCCTCCCACCCCCACACAACAGAGCTTTAAAACTCTTCAATCACTATTTACCAAAAAGAAAAACCTGTCCAAATTCCTTTTTATTTTGCTGCTTGCACTTGCAAATGATGTTGAATCCAACCCTGGTCCAATAGCTGACACCATATTTAATCTCCCCACTAAAAAAGGCCTCTCCTTTGTGCACTGCAACATCCGCAGTTTACTCCCTAAACTGGATGAGCTTAAAGCTTGGTGCTCCTATTACAAACCTAAAGTCATTGTGCTGACAGAATCATGGTTAACCCCTAAAGTGCCAGACTCTGCCATAGCAATACAAGGGTATTCATGCTCTAGAAAGGACAGAGCTAAGAGAGGAGGGGGAATTGTTATCTATGTTGACAACTCCATAAAGTTCACCCCATTGCAGAATCCTAGCCCCCCGGCCACATTTGATTTCCTTTCTGGTACTATTGAGATCCCATTCAGTAAAACAATTATTGTTGCTGGATTCTACCGCCCACCAAGTTCCCCAGTGCAATCCCTTTCTGACATAACCCAAATTCTTAGTAAATTAGTCGCTCAAAACCAAAAAAGCGAACTGCTGGTCCTCGGCGACTTTAATGTTGATTGGCTGAATCCTAAAAACAATAAACACTGCTCACTGTTTAAGGCTTTGCAGCTAACACAATTAATCTCCTCCCCCACTCGCATTAATATGAAAAGCCCTAACCACACCTTGCTGGACTGGATTCTCTCCTCATGTCCTGATCGAATACAGGAGGCAGGCGTTCTCGCTAACAGTTTCAGTGATCACTGCCTAGTGTACTGTGTGCGCAAAATAAGGGCCATAAAATGTCCACCAAAGGTAATAATCACCAGGTCTTTCAAGAAATTTAATCTTGAATCCTTCCTAAATGATCTCAAACAGCTCCCATGGTACAGACTAAACCTAATCCCAGACCTGGACTGTGCAATTGAATACTTTCAAGCCGAGCTCCTGAAAGTCTGGAACACCCATACCCCACTGCGCAAAGTGCGAGTAAAAGGGGCCCATCTCCCCTGGGTTACAGCTGACCTCACGCATATGTACCAGCTTAGAGACTCCCTGTGGTCAAAGTTCAAGAGTACTGGATTCATGAACGATCACTGTGAATACCGAAAATGCCGGAATGAATGCACAAAAGAAACAAAAATGGCTAATTGGGATAGTGGGACTAGTAATTCAGCAAAGGGAATCCGGTTCCTGAACATTTTAAATGATACCTTCATGTCACAACTGGTAGAAACACCAACTAGAGAGGATAACTGTTTGGACCTGGTTATAACAAATAATGTGGATCTTTTCTCAAATATTAATGTAAAAGAACAATTGGGAAACAGCGACCATAACATGGTGACTTTTGAAATAAACTCAAAAAAACACATTCATAAGAGGCATGCTAAAATATATAATTTTAAAAAGGCCAACTTTATTAAAATAAAGGAAGCTCTCAATGTCATTGACTGGCAGAAACTCTTTCACGGGAAAAACACTGAGGATAAGTGGAATATCTTTAAACTAACACTAGAAAAGTACACGTCACAATATATTCCACTGGTTAATAAATATAAAAGAAACAGACTGAAACCAATGTGGCTTAGTAGGAAGGTAACTAAGGAAATGAAAAATAAAAAGAAGGCATTTAAAGCTTTTAAATTTGATAAATCTGAGGCATCCTATAAAGCATATAGGGCAGCCAATAAAGCATGTAAAAATGCGATTAGATGGGCTAAACTAGAAAATGAAAAAGAAATAGCCAAAGAGAGCAAGACCAACCCTAAAAGATTCTTTAGGTACATAAATTCCAAAAAACCTAAGAGTGAAAATGTAGGTTCACTAAAATCTGAGTCAGGGTTATTGTTAACTGAAGATCAGGATAAGGCAGAAATTTTAAATGATTATTTTTCTTCAGTATTTATCAAAGAGAAACCTATAACAGGAGACATGAAATTCATTAATAAAAACTTACTAATACAAAGTGACTGGTTGACTCAGGACAAGGTTTTACACAAATTAAACAATGTGAATGTGAATAAAGCCCCAGGGCCAGATGGAATTCCCCCGCGAGTACTAAGAGAGCTATGTGTTGAAATATGTAAACCTTTGTTCTTAATCTTTCAAGATTCTTTTCTTTCAGGAATAGTACCAGAGGATTGGAGAAAAGCTGACGTGGTCCCTATATTTAAGAAAGGTTTAAAATTTGTGCCTGGGAATTATAGACCTGTGAGCTTAACATCTGTGGCTGGGAAAGTATTTGAGGGGTTACTAAGGGATAGTATTCAGGAATTTATTGGGAGGTATAATGTAATTGGCAAAAATCAGCATGGTTTCATGAAACACAGATCATGTCAGACTAACCTAATTACGTTCTATGAGGAAGTAAGTAGAAGTATAGATCAGGGGGTCGCAGTGGATGTGATTTACTTAGATTTTGCCAAAGCTTTCGACACAGTTCCACACAAAAGGTTACTATTTAAATTAAGAAAAAATGGTCTAGATGAAAATACTTGTTCTTGGATAGAAAACTGGCTAAAAGATAGGGTACAGAGAGTGGTCATAAATGGTACATTTTCAAGATGGACACCAGTGGTAAGTGGTGTCCCTCAGGGGTCTGTTATAGGACCAATACTATTCAATTTATTTATAAATGACCTTGAGATAGGCATTGAAAGTCATGTATCAGTGTTTGCAGATGACACAAAGCTAGGAAAAGTAATACAATGTGAGCAGGATGTTACTTCGCTGCAGAGGGATTTAGATAGATTGGGGGACTGGGCACTTAAATGGCAGATGAAATTTAATCTAGATAAATGTAAAGTTATGCACTTTGGAGTGAAGAACACACAAGCAATGTATACCCTAAATGGTACGGAGTTAGGGAAATCCAAGCAGGAGAAGGATTTGGGAATAATCATAGACTTCAAACTAAGTAACAATGTGCAATGTCAAACAGCAGCCGCCAAGGCCAGCAAAGTACTGGCATGCATTAAAAGGGGAGTTCACTCACGGGATGAAAACATAATTTTGCCTCTGTATAAATCAATGGTCAGGCCGCACCTTGAATATGCCGTGCAATTTTGGGCACCTGTCTTAAAAAAAGATATTATATCGCTAGAAAAAGTGCAGAGACGGGCAACTAAATTAATAAGGGGGATGGAAGGGTTAAGTTATGAGGAAAGACTAACAAGCTTAAACCTGTTTAGTTTAGAGAAAAGGCGCCTTAGAGGGGATCTGATAACCTTATATAAATATATACGGGGCCATTATCAACCATTGTCTGATAACCTATTCATTAACAGGACTATACATAGGACAAGGGGTCATCCATTTAGACTGGAAGAAAGAAAATTTAGCTTAAAGCATAGGAAGGGTTATTTTACGGTGAGAACAATAAAGCTGTGGAATTCTCTGCCTGTTGAGGTGGTTGGGTCAGAGTCTGTACAGACTTTTAAAAAACGACTGGATGACTTCCTGCAGACACAGAATATTAAGGGTTATAATATTTAATATGTGGGTAAAAGCTTCTTGATCCAAGGAGAAATCTGACTGCCATTCTGGGGTCAAGAAGGAATTTTTTCCCAGTATGTTGCATATTGGCAAGCATTCAGACTGGGTTTTTTGCCTTCTTTTGGATCAACAGCAGTAGGTTATGTGAGAGAGGCTGAACCCGATGGACGCATGTCTTTTTTCAGCCTATATAACTATGTAACTATGTAACTATGTAACTATGTAAAGCCCAATACTTCAATGAAAATTTAAACAATAGCATATCAAACCCCAGAAATTTTTGGAAAATCATAAGTAACATACAAGCACCCCCAGCCACTCCCAACCAGCTGCTTTAAAAGTAAACAACCAAACTGTACAACACCCCCTAGATGTAGCAAATGCTTTTAATAATTATTTTGTTGGATGCGCCACCACCCTGATTGCTAAGCTAGGAAATGACACGCAATCAGAAAGGCCGCACGCAGGTCAGGACCCACCAACAGTGCAAAGACCCCATAACCCAGAGAAATTCAGTTTTAGGCCAGTGCCTGTCAGTGCCATCACTAAACTTCTCCGTAACCAAAAAATGAAATACCAGTCTGGACCTGATCAAATCCCAGCAATGCTGCTGAAAATCAGTGCACCAGCAATTGCAAAACCTGTCGCAACCCTGATTAATGAATCACTGGCGACTGGATACATACCCAAACTCTGGAAGACCGCAAGGGTGGTACCTATCCATAAAAGTGGAGACAATACTTTGGTATCCAACTACCGCCCAATATCACTGCTCCCTGTAATGTCAAAAATTCTGGAAAAATGTGTCTACACTCAATTACTTGATTATTATCAGTATCAGAACTATTTAACCCCAGATCAATCAGGCTTTCGTCCAAACCATTCAACTACAACTGCCCTTTTAAAAGTTTGTAATGATATCCAAGCTGGCATGGAACAAGGAAATCTAACTGGAGCCATCTTCCTTGATTTTGCCAAGGCTTTTGACACCGTAGACCATGGCATCCTATTACAAAAACTTAAGAACTCTGGTATTGGTGATAGTACGTTAACCTGGTTCCAATCCTATGTGTCTGATAGGTCTCAATTTGTGTCCATTTCTGACAGCACTTCCCTCCCCCTCCCAGTCACGTGTGGTGTACCACAAGGCTTGATACTTGGCCCCCTGCTATTCACAATATTCATAAACGATCTGCCCAATGTCTGCAAAGCTTCAACTGTACACATGTACGCAGACGACACTGTAATCTATACCAGCAAACCAAATCTCCCACAGCTGGAGGCAGTGCTGCAAGAACAATTCACAGGGGTAGAAAAGTGGATCGCAAATAACAAACTTTTTCTAAATACTGACAAAACTGTTACAATGCTCTTTGGAACCGCACCTAAACTGCACAAATTGCAAACACCCCATCTATGTGTTGGGACAAAATCAAATGGCACGCTGACCACAGTCACTTCTCTCAAATACCTAGGTATGTGGTTAGACCCAAATCTATCTTTTGGCCCCCACATCGAAAAACTCTCATCTAAACTCTACCCCAAACTAGGTGCCCTGTACAGAAACAAATCCTGCCTGAGCCCCGCGGTAAGAAAGCAGATTGTACAACAAATGCTTATGCCAGCCATTGAATATGGAGATGTAGTGTATGCAGCCGCCCCACAAACACACCTCCAGAAACTTACTACATTGTATAACTCATTCTGTCGCTTTGTGCTACAATGTAACTACATGACACACCATTGTGACATGTTAAAAGAACTAAACTGGCCATCACTGGACTCTAGACGCACCCTTCACCTTTCCAACCTGGTGTTTAAGAGCTTTTCTGGGAAGCTACCACCCTACCTGAATATGCTGCTTCCCCCGGCAGTTCCCTCATCCTATAACCTCAGATCCAGGACCAGCACCTTACTTGCAATACCGCAATACAAAAAGAAAATGGCTCGATCCTCATTTTCCTACAGAGCACCACAATTATGGAATAACCTCCCAGACACCATCAAATCTCCCCCAGTCTAAAGTCCCTTAAGACTTCCCTATTAACATACCTCAATACAAAATGCACCTGTAAACATGTAACATAATGACTTTATTTCCTCCATATTTATTTTTTTCTGTTAATCTGTATATTTGGTCTTGTGTTAATTTCTTGCATTTTACTATTTTGTATTTCTGTAACCACTCAATGTTCTCGAACCCAGGACATACTTGAAAACGAGAGAAATCTCAATGTATCCTTCCTGGTAAAATCCTTTTATAAATATAAATAAATAAATAAATAAATTTGAAATGTCATTTTTTTCTTTTTTAAATGTTTCTATACATCCTACAAATCCGCCACTTCACGGGCAGGTTATGGGGACCTTCTAGGCACGATATTTGAAGGAATTTTTTGTTTTTATTCTCAACCTTTATTGAGTTCGGATCGTGTTTGCGTCCGAACTCGAACTTTTGAAATTGTTCGAGTTCAAATGCGAACCGAACACGGGGGTGTTCGGCTCATCCCTATTCACCAGTCACTATTTTCTTTCGAAGAGCTCAATTGCACATGATCTCCAAATTATAGAAATATTAAAATGGTGCAGCCAATTTTTCATAAATGGAATATGGAATCATACGATTGCACACTTACCCTTGCAGGAGCCGAACCAGGCTCGAGGATCGCACGCTCTGGGGTTGTGATTCCTGGTACAACCCGTCATAAAACCATATAAAGGGAATATACAAAGTCAATCGACTGGTGGAAATAAAACCAGCTTTTTATTAAAACCATGACATAACGAAAATTATGCCTTTCAGTATAATTCACAGTAGTTAAAAGCTACAGTGATATCAGACAGCCAGACGCGTTTCACGCTTTCATAGCGCTTCCTCAGTGGCAATAAGAAAATCAAAATAAGCATATACCTTCCTTGCTGGTATTTAAACATTTAAATGTATTAAAGACGCCGACCCACCCTACCGCAAACTTGGCAGGTCCTGCACTTCCGGACGGGAGACGTCTGTGAGATCTACTTAGACGCACCTCAAATGACAGTGTCTGCTCGTCATACAAAAGGGAATCTCTTAGAACTTAAGAAGTATATATAAAAACAGCCACTTTTAGTATCAAAAGGGAGGCTGAACATATAAAATCCAACCATACGAAATACAGATTGATATTGTATTGTCCCTTATATCTAAACAATACATCCAAACATTCAATCAATATAACTTAACCTTACATAACGGGGTACAGCTATTAACCCCCTATAACAGGTTGGATCATCTTGTAACAGGGATCCAACCTGGAACACAAAAAGAAAAAAACTTCAAATAACTCTTATTATAAAAAATGACATAATTCGAAATTGGAGTTCAGACCTCTCGGGATAAGAGAACCAAACCAGAAAATAAGTTTAATTTCCTCCTTGCAGTGAAATCTTCACCTCGCCACTCCCTATTAATTTTCTTTAATGTAAAAAACTGTAAACCTGATGGATCTTTGGTGTGTTTAGACAAAAAATGTGCAGATAAAGAATGTTTCTCATACCCCTACCGGATATTACGAACATGTTCCATAATCCTAACATACAGTGGACGTGTGGTCCTACCTATGTATAGTAGATTACAGGGACATATTAGTCCATAAATAATATTCTTTGATTGGCAATTCATAATTTGTTTCAGTTTAAAACTTTCTTTAAAATCAAAAGAGGAAAAATATTGTTTATTCAACCACAAATTCCTACAGGCTAAACAATAGCCACGTCTATAAAAACCTTCCTTAACCCCTTAGTGACCGGGCGGTTTTACACAAATCCGTCTTTTAGTGACCGCTGCTGTTTTTACGTTTCTGCGCTGTTAGTGTTTAGGTCAAATTTTCCTCTTACTCGTTTATTCAACCCACACATATTATACACCCTTTTTCCCGCCATTAAATGGACTTTCTAGAAATACCATTATTTCCATCATATCGAATAATTTACTATAAAAAAAAATATGAAATATGAGGAAAAAAATGGTAAAAACACACTTTTTTGTAATTTAATCCCCAAAATCTACAACCACCCAAAACGACCCCAGCTAAATAGGTTTAAAATTTTGTCCCGAGACTAGAAATACCCAATTTTTACATGCGTTTGCTTTTTAACCCCTTCACTGCTGAGACAGTTCACCTATGTGCGCTGCGCTCATTCTGACCATTTTGTGCTATTTATTTTTAGATGACAGCCTAGGTCCTATTTAATTAAACTCCCCCCAGACAAAAAAAACTTTTAAAAAAAACCCATTTTTTTTATTTTATTTAATTTTTTTATTATTTTTTTTTATTTAATTTTTTTTTTAATTTTTTTTTAAAACCAAACCTGGTCATGTTTGTTATCATTTGAAAGGCCATAATCAGGCCTTTCAAATGATGGCAAATATGACCATCTAGCTGCCATGGATCGGGAGATAAAGGGATCCTTAGGATCCCCTTATCTCTACATGGCAGCTAGAGGGTTAACTGGCCCACTGACATCCTCACACATATGGTGAGGTTGTCAGTGGGTGGGGGGGAACCTGGAGGCTTGGCTGACATCCAAGATGTCAGCCCCCCTCCAGGTTTGAATCGCGTTTTGGCGCCAATTGGCGCCGCAACGTGATCCGGCGGCGAAATGGTTAATGGCTCTCCCCTCTCCAGCGGTGCAAACTGCATCTCCCTAGCTTCAATGGTTGGGGAGATAGAGGGCTCCGAAGGAGCCCCCCCCTCCCCTCCATTGAAAAGCATGGGGACGCCTGCTGATGACGTCACCACGCAGCGTGGCGACGTCATCAGCCTCGCCTGCCCATGTAAATCACATGGGCAGGCTTCCTCCCTGCCAGATCGCCGTGGGATCCGGCGAGGGAGGTGAGTATCGGGCGGGAGGGGTATTAGGCGCCGCTGACGTACCCTGTACGTCCGCGGGTCTAAGGGAGACCCGAGTACAGGACGTACAGGGTACGTCAGAGGTCCTTAAGGGGTTAATCTCGAAGGGATTATTGATTTTCTTAACACCTTTCTTAGTACATCTAACTATTTTTTGTTTAATATTAGATGACCTGTGATTAATAATTTGAGGGTTATCTTTTAAGAATTCTCGTAATATCGGATCCTCTAAGAGAATATTCCAATTCCTCTGGATATTTTTATTAATACTACTCGACTGACTATTAGAATCCTAAATAAATGGTACACCCGACAGTCTTTCTTCAGACTTTATTTTATATTGGATCAAATCAGTCCTATTTTTTCTTTTGGTTTGGGTAATAAGATGATCTAAACGATCCTCATTAAAACCTTTCTCTATAAAATTCTGTTTCATTGACGCAGATTGAGAATCAAAGACAACATCACCAGTGCAATTTCTGCACAATCTGACCAGTTGACTATTTGAAACACTATTAAGCCATGCTTTAGCATGGCAACTGGTGAATTCTAATAAAATTATTTACGTCAACTGGTTTAAAAAAAGTTGTCATTTTTACCTGGTTGTCTTCCATAAAAACTGAAGGATCCAAAAAATGTATCTCACTTTTGTGGTAATAAGTTTCCAAATAGATCCCCCAATCATTCTGATTAAGTGCCTTAAAAAATTCATTAAGACTACATTCATCACCTTTCCAAATAATAAAAAGAACATCAATATAACGGCGATAGAGGACCAGGTTTTGCACCCAGCGTGACATCCAGAGAGATTCCCAAAATGCCATAAAAAGATTAGCATAGCTGGGCGCAAACCTGGTCCACATAGCATTCCCCTTCCGCTGAAGGTAAAAATTGTCATTAAAAAAGAAAAAATAGTTTTTCAATATAAAATCGATATCTTGCATAGTAAAATCTATCTGGTCTATTTCATAAAGTTGATCTCCTTCTAAAAAATACCTAACTGCTTGACATCCCTTATCATGGGGAATAATGCTATACAGAGACTGAATGTCACACGTGGCCAATATAAAAGAGGGATCCCATTCAATTTGATCCAAGGTCTGGAGAAGATGCATGGTGTCTATAAAATAATAGGGGGTGGTTTTAACCATCGGCTGTAGCAGAATGTCAATATACTACGACAATCTGCTTGTCACAGAATGGACTCGAGATTATTGGTCTGCCCGGGTGATTATAAAAATCCTTATGAACCTTCGGAAAGAGGTAATATATAGGGATTTTAGGGAAAGGAATCTTAAGATAGGCATATTCCTTTTCAGTGAGAACCCCACTATCCCTTCCTTTATTTAAAAAATGACTGTAACCAATTCAATTTTAATTTTCTCTGAGAGGTTTACTGATAATTTAGAGTATGTTTCTTTGTCATTAAGTTGACGCATAGCCTCCTGGTTATATCGTTCTACATCCAAGAGGACTATGCCTCCGCCCTTGTCAGCAGGTTTGATGACAGGAGAGGGGTCATTACTAAGGTCCTTTAACTCATTCCTTTCTTTATTTGTAAGGTTAAAGTTAATTTTCTTTTTGAATATTTTTTCCATATCTTTTAAAACCATAAATTCAAAGATCTTCATCTCCTCCGAAATCATACCTTTAGGAAAAAATTTGGAGGGTTCTTTCAACTCTGTATGTTTGTACCGGGAAACCACAGACGATGTTTCCACTGGATGCTTTAAAAAGAATTTCTTAAGGCATAATTTGTGCTGAAATTTCTTTATATCAATGCACATATTAAATTTATTAATGGTAGTACTAGGGGCAAACTTTAAACCTTTTTAGAGAACTCTCTTCTCAGGATCAGTGAGGATATGGTTACTAAGATTAAAAATCCCTTTCATATCAATTTCTACAGATGGACTGACTTTCCTTTTTCTTTACTCCTCTTAGTTCTCCCTGCCCTGGTCCCTCGCTTGTTCTTTCCAGAGGTCTTTTTGTGGGTATAGATTTTGGGACCTAATTTGCATATGGTTGTAGTGATGTTACATTAGTTTTTAAAACATAAGCTTTCTGGTCGTGCTCTTTCAGAAAAACCTGCTGATCAATCCCTGCAAGGGGTTGGTATTTATTATACATAGGGAGATCTTTCTTAGGAGATAGTCCTTTATTCCACTTAGAAGCCCATTGATATTGAGGGAGACTAGATTGTCTCTTACCTTTATCTTCTTGAATACTTTTCCTAAGGCTAGGGTCAGACGAACGCAGTGCGAATGTGCGTTGAGCCGCACTTAATTACGGCCGTAGTAGCAGCAAATGACGTCCAATGACGGCCAATATACGAAGTACGGCCGCACGAAAGTTCGGCCGCACAACGCAAGTGGCAAACAAACTCATTTTTTGGAGAACGTGGAACTGCTAGTACTAACGCACAGAGTACGCTGCGTTGGCATAGCGGCGTGTGTGCGTGCTTAGGAGATGTCAGACGCTGCACATGTCCAGCCAACATCACATCCATTTGTTTTTTATAGCTCCGTGAAAAAATACAGCTGAAATTGCGCATCGTATGACCGCTATCGCGTCTTCCGTGAAAAAATGCGTTCGGACGCATCAACGCCCTTTTTGACAGTAGACGTGAAAAATGCGTTTGTCTGACCCCAACCTAATAGGGGCATAGGAAAGTTTGGGGTCAGCATAGGAAGTGGACGCAACAGGAGAGTCTGGGGTATGGGGAGATAATGGAGCGGGGTGGGGCAGCCGCTCCAGTCAGCACTTTGTCAGGGGAAGCATTTTGCTGCTCTTTCAAAGACCGCCAGCCTGGACACGGCTGCAGGACAGTGTTCCGTTGAAAACCAAGCCGTGAATGCCCCTTTCAGCGGGCCGGCGCCTGCCCTTTCAGCAGGCATGGAGGCCATCAGCTTAAGTTCTACCAGCAATGCAGCCTGGCTATGGTCTCTCCTGCAGCACAGTGCGCCTGTGAGATGGAGCACGGTGTTTAGAGCCTGTCACATGACATGCACGGCAGGGCTCTGACAGCGTAGGAAAGTGCGCGCCTTTAAATGAATCCCGGGGAACCATGAGGCTGCTGAAGAGTTAGGCCTGGCTTGATTTCATACAGGAGACTCTGTGCCCCACCCCCGTGTGTGTTATGGAGGTTCCCATTCCTCCTCACAGGGACATGTTGCTGCCACCCTTAAAGCACTGCCAGCTCCTCTGCCCTGGTTGTGAGAAGGCCTGGACAGACACCCTATCCCAGAGTCCTGAGGGAGCTGCCGATTGAGGGCTGCACGGGGCCCAGATTGAAGACAATCTGTAGCTCCCTTACAACCCGCACAGCATGATGGGAGCTGTTGTTAGTTGTTAATAGCTGGGGGATCTGCTTTTCACTGGCCTGGCAAGGCCTGGGCGACTTTACTAAAATAAATAAATCTAATTTTTACCTTTCTAAACTGAGGGGGGTTAGTATGGAGCTGCCAGGGTTTGATGGGGGAATTACAGAAAAGACTGGGACGCCGCATGTTTTAATGATGCTTTATGGCTTTTACCCCCCTCCCCCAGTATTCCCTGAATTATTAAATCATGGTGAAGAAACAAGCATTTTCCTAATTTCTTTCATACCTTCAGTGAGACGCTTCCTATTTAAAAGGAACACCCTGTGAAATATAATTAACAGTAACTCTGTGCCCTACGGAATCATTAATCCTCTGCGTCTCCCCGTTACCGGCTGTGTTATGTGTGTGTGTGTGACTGCATGTGTGTGACTGTGGAAGTATGGAAGTGTGTATGTGGAAGTGTGTGTGTGTCTCTATGTGGAAGTTTGTGTGTTTGTGTCACGGTATATGGATGTGTGGGACAGTGGGCCGTGATATGTGGTGCTCTGTGATATGCTCATACACACCATGTTTTTTGGGAGAGGGGGGGCAGCAATTCATCCTTCGCTCCAGGCAGCACAGTGGCTTGGGCCGGCCCTGGAGATAATGCATGGTTCTCTCCCTGTAAATTAGGTGCTTTACAGATTACTTGCAAATCAGTCAATTCTTCAAACAATACCTCCCCACCTTCCATGGCGGGGTTTTTAGTTTCAATGAACCCCTCCTGATCAGTAGAGGCAAGAGCTGCATGGTTATTCCCTTTACAAGCTGGTTTATTATGGACAGGAGTGAAATTAGGATTACCTTTGAATGCAGAGTTGCAGGTATCTCTAACACTCTTTTTTCTAAAATTATTGTTGTAGGGTTTTCTAAAGGCAAAATTCTCGCCTTTTCTAGTATAATCTCTATGGACCACTGAGTGATACCTTTCATGCACCTTACCCGTTTTATAGTCTTCTACATCTCTACAATATTTTTTCTTTTTAACCTACATTACATCTTGTGAGACTTTGGTAAGAGATTGTTCTAGATCAGACGAAATATGATCGAAATCATCACCTGTGACCAGGGACTGAATATTTTCTAAAATAGGATTCGCTTTTTCATTTATTTATTTATTTATAAAGTATTTTACCAGGAAGGATACATTGAGATTTCTCTCGTTTTCAAGTATGTCCTGGGTTCAAGAACATTGAAATGTTACAGTTGTTACAGTTTCATTAAGATCAGTCAAAGAATCACTCCTAAATTTAACAATATAATCCATAGTCTGGGTAGCAAAACTTTCCATTAATTGTATCCACCCTTCAAGAAACTGTGGGTTTTCATTATCAGATGCAGGCATCTTGAAAAATCTCAAACCCCTTGGAGATTTTCTTTTTTATATTTTTGAAGTGCAGCAATTTCTAATTTGGATTTAATCTCTTTAATTAACATTTTCTCAAGGGAAAAAATAAGTTGTCTTAAATCGGGACCTGCCTGATTGTAATGGGTGGTATGGTGCTCACCCCAGATCAGCAGATTTTGGATCTTAAGGGACAGATTTCTATAACATGAAAAGCAATGAGGACTGTAATGCCTAATCTCCCAAACCAGGGAGTTAATACATGATTCTGAATACCACTCAAGCCCAATTGGTCGAGACCAAGAGACTGCTGAGTGAAAACACATAAACTCTATTCACATAGATACATTGACTGGAGACATAAGCATGACTTGGTATAAGAGAGGTGTAATCAATAGTAGATTTGTTTGCGAGGTTGGTGAGTTGAGAAGCCTGCAGGGCAGTCACACAATCAGAGAACTTGTGGTTAAAGCTGCACCCAGAATGAACATACAAAAAACTACTGCATGCCTTGTGATTAGGACTCAAACCAGATTGATTTGTTAACAGAAAACTTGGGTGAGAGATGAATTCACCAAATAGGCGGGCAGACCTCCAAACAGCAAACAAGCGGTTAAACAAACATGTATACAGAAAAATGTGCATACAAAATACCAAGGGAACAAGCAAGAGAATCGTCAATAAGGAAAGCCAGGTCAAAACGTATACAGGGTCCTCGTACAAGCTAGTCGGCAACTGGGTAATAATTCAGCAATGAAATACAATACAGCAGGCGATGCGGGAACTTACACCACGTCAGGGCGACGAGCAGATCCTCTCGCCCTGCTTTAAAGGCCGGTGGCTCCTTATCATTATGCCAAGCCCTGCCCCGTCAGATGCCGATCTGCCAGCTCTAACTACTGGCAACCGACCAGCCAGCGATGCCACCGGGCGCCCTGACCCCCCCAGGAAGCGCCGCGGGGGCCGAACACGTCACACTGACCCAAAGAAATGGGTGTAATTTCCCCAAACCATTCATCTATATCAAGCCCCAATTTGGATCTGTAATCATTCAATGACATTATCGCAGCCTACATCAAACCCAAGACAGATAAAAGAACACAAACACCAGATAAAATGGGATTTGGATGAAACGGCGCTGACAAAATAAACATGCGTCATGCGGACATGCGTCCACCGGTTTAGACTTCATCACTGACTTTTGGATCTTCATCACCTACTGCTGTTGATCTAAAAGAAGGCAAAAAACCCAGTCTGAAGCGCTCACCAATATGCAACATACTGGGAAAAAATTCCTTCTTGACCCCAGAGTGGCAGTCAGATTTCTCTTCAGATCAAGAAGCTATTACCCCCATATTAAATATTATGACCCTCAATATTTTATTTTTGCAGGAAGTCTGTACAGTCTCTGACCTATCCAACTCAACAGGCAGAGAATTCCACAGTTTTATCACCACCACCATAAAATAACCCTTCCTATGCCTTAGGCCGAATTAAATTTTGTCCAGTCTAAATGGGTGACCTTGTGTCCTGTGTATAGTCTTATTAATGAATAGGTTTCCAGACAAGGGTTTATAATGGCCCCATATATATTTATATAAAGTTATCTGATCCCCTCTAAGGCGCCGTTTCTCTAAATTATACAGGTTTAAGCTTGTTAGCCTTTCCTAATAACGTAAATCTTCCATTCCCCTTATTAATTTAGTTGCCCAGCTCTGCACTTTTTCTAGCACCATAATATCCTTTCATAAGGCAGGTGCCCAAAATTGCACGGCATATTCAAGGTGTGGTCTTACCATTGATTTATAAAGAGGTAAAATTAAATTTTTATCCCGAGAGTGAATTCCCCTTTTAATGCATGCCAATACCTTACTGGCGCTAGTGACTGCTGTTTGACATTGGGCATTGTTAGTTTGATGTCTATGATTATTCCCAAATCCTTCTCCTGCTTTGATTTCCCTAACTCCGTACCATTTAGGGTATAAGTCGCTTGTGTGTTCTTCACTCCAAAGTGCATAACCTTGCATTTATCTACATTAAATTTCAATTGTCATTTAAGTTAAATTTAATAGAATTGGTCCTATAACAGACCCCTGAGAGACACCTCTTACCATTGGTGTCCATCTTGAAAATTTAACATTTATGACCACTCTCTGTACTCTATATTTTAGCCAGTGTTCTATCCAAGAAGAAGAATTTTCATCTAGACCATTTTTTCTTAATTAAATTAGTAACCTTTTGTGTGGAACTGTATCGAAAGCTTTGGCAAAACCCAAGTAAATCACATTCACTGCGACCCCCTGATCTATACTTCTACTTACTACTTATTGAATGCAATTAGGTTAGTCTGACAAGTCTGACATGATCTGTGTTTCATACAGCCATGCTTATTTTTGCTAATTACATTATACCTCCCAATAAATTTGTGAATATTATCCCTTAGTAACCCCTCAAATACTTTCCCAAGCCACAAATGTTAAGCTCACAGGTCTATAATTCCCAGGCATACATTTTGAACCTTTCTTGCCCTTAGATTGTAAACTCAAGGGATGTCTGACTGAACACATGTATAAAGTGCTGCATTCACAGGACAATTATCCTACGGGGAGGGCCGTCTGTTCCTTATGTATATTATTTATTATGTCATCTGTTTGTGCTTCCCCATTTTAAAGTGCTACGGAATCTGTTGGTGCTGTATAAGTACTTGTAACTGTAACTGAATATAGGGACAACATCAGATTTTCTTCAATCCTCTGGTACGATTCCTGAAGCGAAAGAATCTTTAAAGATTAAAACCAGAGGTTTACAGATTTCAACACATAGCTCCCTCTGTACTCGTGGGTGAATTTCATCCAGCCCTGGGGCTTCGTTCTCATTCACTTTGTTAGTTGCTGCAAAACCTTTTCTTGAGTCAACCAATCACATTTTTATTGGCAAATTTGTATCAATAAATTGCATGTCTCTTATTATAGGTTTCTCTTTGACAAATACTGAAGAAAAATAATCATTCAAAATTTCTTTCTTATCTTGATCTTCAGTTTATAATACCCCTGACTCAGATTTTAGTGAACCTTCACTTTCGCTCTTGGGTTTTAAGAATTGATGTACTTAAATAATCTTTGGGGTTGGTCTTGCTCTCTTTGGCTATTCTTTTTTCATTTTCTAGTTTAGCCCATTGGCTGCCTTATATGCTTTATAGGAAGCCTCAACTTTATCAGATTTAAAAGCTTTAAATGCCTTTGTTTTGTTTTTCATTTCCTTGGTTACCGTCCGACTGAGCCAAGGTTTCAGTCTGTTTCTTTTATATTTATTACCCAGAAGAATATATTGTGATGTGTACTTTTCTAGTGTTAGTTTAAAGATGTTCCACTTATTCTCTGTGTTTTTCCCCATGAAAGAGTTTCTGCCAGTCAATGACATTGAGAGCTTCCTTTATTTTAATGAATTTGGCCTTTTTAAAATTATATGTTTTCGCATGCCCCCTATGAATGTGCTTTTTTGAGATTATTTCAAAAGACATCATATTATTGTCACGGTTTCCCAACTGCTCCCATACTTGAATATTTGAGAAAAGATCCACTTTGTTTGTTATAACCAGATCCAGACAGGCATCCTTTCTAGTTGGTGCTTCTACCAGTTGTGTCATGAAGGTATCATTTAACTGGTTCAGAAATCGGATTCCCGTCACTGAATTACTAGTCCCACTATCCGGGGTAATTAAAATCTCCAATAATTCATGTGCTACCCAGATGTGCAGCCTTCCTGATTTCCTCTAACAGCTGTTCTTCCTCATCATTATCTATATTAGGTGGTTTATAGCATATGCCAACCAATAGTTGGCTTCCCTGTTTAGTGGAATAGGGCCACTGTCTTAATTATTACGATGATTGTGAAATAAGCACATTTGGCTCTATTACCAAGGTGCTAATATGATTTGTAGACCAATGTGACACCCGGGCAGTAGTAATTGATGCTCAGAGTCTAATAATAAGAAGACATACAGGGTTATTAAGAGAGCAACAAAATGTGACCGACATTTCAGTGCTCTCTGATTCGGTGCACTTCGGAAAGTCCGGTTCGCTGACCCTGCGGTGAATACAGCATTCACTGCAGGGTCCCCTGAAGGACAGCAAATCAGCTGCCGAACGCTGCTGCCAACCCGCTGGCCACCACCTCCAACCACATGACAGCCACTGCAAACCCGCTGGCCACCGTCACAAACCCACCGGCTGCCGCTGCCAACCCGCCGGACAGCTGCCACAAACCTGCCAGACAGCCGCCAAATGCAGCTGACGAACCGACGAACACAGCGCTACCAGCCACAGGAAAAAGCTAACAAGCCGCTGGATGGGAAGAAAAGAAAAAAACCAAAATGACTGACAGTTTCAAATTTGAAATGCTGTTTGCCAAAAAACTACAAAATTTGGCGAACTGCTTGCTTTCTGAATAGCTGTCATGTACCTCTGCCACCCAGCAGCCTCCTCCACGCTGCTCGCTTGCCAAGCACCGGATGAAATGCATGCTGGCGCCGATCACGTGACGCCCGGAGGGGCGGGGCTCATTAGGAACACGCGCAGTCTTGTATATAAGCCCTTCAGTTAGCCCAGACCAGCACGCTGTCGTGTTCTCACACTCCCACAGTGCTCCCAAGTGTTCTGATTCAATTTATTGATTGTGTATAGACCTCTGACTTTGGAAAATGATTACTCTTGTGTATAGACCTCTGGCTTTGGATAACTTTTACTCTTGTGCTTAGACCTCTGGCTTTTGGAAATTGACTATTCTTGTGTTTTTGACACCTGGCTTTTGGCAATCGCCAACTCTTCTGTTTAGACCTCTGGTTCTAGCGATCTACTACTCCATTGTTTTGTCATCTGGCTCTGCATTATTGTATACAGATATCTGGCATCTGTTTGCTAATATATATACAGTCTTGTCTCAGTCTGTTCTCTAACTTAGTCATTATAACCGACCACTACAAGGATCGGAACATTAGGGCAACCTTGTGTACAGGGATCATATACTTATATCCATAGGGAATCCGTGACAATAGCTGAATGGCCACAAAAGTGCACCGTGCAGGGAAATTCCCTGTTCAGTGCAATTTCTGGGCCAGGTCGGCTCTTTCTGAATAACCCCTATAACTTGGAGGAACTTAAAAAAAATTGGAGTTGTAGAGACATTTTAGTGAATAAAAACCTGATAGCTTACTTTGTCAAGCCAATGTGGTGCAGCAAATGGGGCAGAGTCAAATCTAAAGTGCCTGTGAAGAAAATATCAATGGACGGAGCTGCAGGTAACTAGCACATTTTTTCTGCTCCTGAAGCAACAGAAGACTAGCAGTATATCACACCTTCTATCATATTTATATATATATATTTTTAATATTTCAGAGAATTCTCTGGGTAACTTGTTAGGAATGCCGTGATATATTCATGGATCACCAGATCAGACCATAATGAGAAGTACACGTTGATAAAGGGAATCTGTTGATCTCCCTACTTGCCAACAGAACCACTCTGCATAATTCCTGCAGTTGTGTTCCTGTCTGCTGCTACTTCTTTTTAAGCCTCTAAGAACACATTCTCCAGTTTCACTGCTGGACTACAACTGTGGAGTGGAGCTTTTCTCCTGGTTGGCTGTTTTTCATATAAACTGGTTAGAATTAAGATGTGTGTCAGTAAGCAACTTTCCAGCCGTACGCATTTAAGAAAATCTCAACACTGTATCCATTATTTTTTGTGCATGCAAAACTGAAATTGTGGTTAAAGACTTGGTTATCCTACTGAAGGTTTATAGTGAACTTTCTACTGAACTTTGAATGTATACAACGGGATTCTTGGGGTTGTGGAAACACTTTTGGTGAAAATCTATCAATCTAGTCACATTATGCTGCAGCTTGGAAAATACATTTTATTTAAGTTACAATTAAGCAAAGGTTGTGTTTACCAATTTCTGTACAGTATGTTGACAGTGGGCTTCAAGCTTTTGTACTATAAAAAGAAAGTTGTGTTAAATGTTTTTTTAAGCTCTAACTTTTTCAAAAATTGCTTAATGATCAGTATTGTTGACATATGAAATGACTGTCTTTAAAAATAATAAAATTAAATTTAAAAAAAAAACACAACCAAACACTTTCGTGAAGATGAGGATGGGAAATTCCCACTTCTGGGCTCATTAAGTCTCATAAATCAGATTTGTTATTAGAACAAAAATAACATCTGGTAATATTTATTTTTAAAATATATACATGGTACAGTAGGTTGACTCTTTTAATGCATCTGACTGTAAATAGAAAAGTCTGTTTTTTCTTTTATGGTTGTGTGCTTAATCCTTATTTTTCAGGTATGTAGATACCTGAGAATGACTAGGTTCATCAAATTTAGCTATGCTTTTCTCCTTTGAGTGAACTGATCGTGTCTTTACATGAACTAGTAGTTAGGCAGACAGGTAACATGAAACAGAAAGAAAAGGAATTCGGTGGAGGCGCTCGTATCTAGATATGTTAATATTAAGTGGTTTCTGCCGACTAGGGGGTAGCACAGGCTCTCGAGAGGATGTGCGGATAGAATCGGGAAAAAAGAATGTGGAGTTCCTAGTGGCGCAGTAGTTAAAAGTGCTCCTCCTCCACAAAGGAGCACTTTTAACTACTGCGCCACTAGGAACGCCACATTCTTTTTTCCAGGTAACATGAAAAATTTTGAGCAATTCCCTATGATTTTAATGCTCTCACTCAGTTCTTTCACAAATTCTGACAAAGGCTGGAGAGGAGATAGCATAGTATTAAATTCTATATTAAAAAATTATTTGCATACTGCTGTAACTCAAGACTCAATGGAGACCAAGTGGTGCATATTTTTAGGAATATAAATATGTATAATTGAGATAATGATAACTCCAAAATATTCTACATACAATGCAATAAAACATTTGCAATTAACCTCATTGATAACATAATGACGTCTATTAATTTGAACTTCAGGGGATCAGTCTCGTGTTTTTTTGCTATTTATTTTAACTTCACCATATTTTCTGATTGAAGTAGTGAGGTATGTGCTTCTTGCTATTGTTTGCCATTTAGCCAGAATACATTACACTTTTTTCTAACGTTGCTTTGCTGCTTTTTACCAACCCAAGACATTGTGCTGCCTGGAGCGAATGCTGAAGTGCTGCCGCCTCCCACGACATAACCCCAAAATGCACCAACGTCCATTATGTTATATCATGCGGTCAGTGCTCCCCAGGAACTGGCTGCTGTCAGTGCTCTCCAGGAACTGGCTGCTGTCAGTGCTCCCCAGGAACTGGCTGCTGTCAGTGCTCTCCAGGAACTGGCTGCTGTCAGTGCTCCCCAGGAACTGGCTTTTCAGTGCTCCCCAAAATTTTGCTTTAGACAAGGAGACGGTGATGGAACTAGAGGCGAAAATAAAAAAATATCATAACCTAATGTAAAGAATAGCTGTCGCTGCTGTGAACTGAAAGAAATGATGCATGGGGTGGCAGAGACGGACAGCAGGGGAGCGCGGAGCAGTTAAGTTTGTTAACTTTATTATATTCATTCAGTACTAGTGAGTGACTTAATGGCAGGTGAGAGCCCATTTAATGGCTGCTGCCCCTGATGGCACATCTCTGCTTCAGATGGCTACCACTCTATGTGAGGGTATGACTATATGACAGAGCTCCAAAGCAATAAACCTCACAGCAATGTGCGGTGTTTATGAGCTTATCACAAAGCTCCACAGCAATAAAACTCACAGCAATGTGCTGCGTGTATGAGCATATCACAGAGCTCCACAGCAATAAAGCTCACAGTAATGTGTGGTGTGTATGAGTGTGTCACAGAATCCACAGCAATAAAACTCACAGCAATGTGCGGTGTGTATGAGCGTATGACAGAGCTCCACAGCAATAAAACTCACAGCAAAATGCGGTGTGTATGAGTGTGTCACAGAATCCACAGCAATAAAACTCACAGTAACAGTTTATTCACCCCCCAGCATATCAATTGTAATTTTATTAACCCCCCCAGCATATCAATTGTAATTTTATTAACCCCCCCAGCATATCTATTGTAATTTTATTAACCCCCCAGCATATCAATTGTCATTTTATTAACCTCCCGAGCATATCAATTGTCTGCTCCTATAACTATGTAGTAGGCAGTGGCTATGTATGTTTGATATTTATACTGTGGTGTGATCGAGGCAGCCTAGGTATTTTTTGTATTCTCACACAACTAGCAGATCGTGTGGGGCAGCTGTGCTGGAGGCATCTTTGTTTGTAAAGCCACTCTGTAGATTGAGGACAGACTGTTTATTCGTATGTATGCGGTTGAAGAGTCTGTATAAAAGTACATGTACTGATATATGTATGTACTACTGAAGTGTGATGATAGTTTTCTATTAAGCACATTATCACATACATACTTGAACTTGATGCATTAATAAAATTCACACTCATCTATGACCATGGCTGTGACTTTTTTCTGCTCCAAACATACAGCCAGGTCCAGAAATATTGGGACACTGACACAATTCTAACATCTTTGACTCTAAACACCACCACAATGGAGTTGGAATGAAACAAACTCAATGTGCTTTAACTGCAGACGGACAGCTTTAATTTGAGTGTATGTACATCCAACTCAGGTGAACGGTGTAGGACTTACAGCAGTTTGCAGATGTGCCTCCCACTTGTTAAGGGACCAAAGGTAATGGGACAGAATAATAATCATAAAATCAATCATAAATCAAACTTTCCCTTCTTAATACTTGGTTGCAAATCCTTTGCAGTCAATCACAGCCTGAAGTCTGGAATGCATAGACATCAGCAGACGCTGGGTTTCATCCCTGGTGATGCTCTGCCAGGTCTCTACTGCAACTGTCTTCAGTTCCTGCTTGTTCTTGGGGCATTTTCCCTTCAGTTTTGTCTTCAGGAAGTGAAAAGCATGCTGAATGGGATTCAGGTCAGGTGATTGACTTGGCCATTGCATAACATTCCACTTCTGTCCCTTCAAAAACTCTTTGGTTGCTTTTGCAGTATGCTTTGGGTCATTGTCCATCTGCACTGTGAAGCGCCATCCAATGAGTTCTGCAGCATTTGGCTGAATGTGAGCAGATAATATTGCCCGAAACACTTCAGAATTCATCCTGCTGCTTTTGTCAGCAGTCACATCATCAATAAATACAAGAGAACCAGTTCCATTGGCAGCCATACATGCCCACGCCATGACACTACCACCACCATGCTTCACTGATGAGGTGGTATGCTTAGGATCATGAGCAGTTCCTTTCCTTCTCCATACTCTTCTCTTCCCATCACTCTGGTACAAGTTGATCTTGGTCTCATCTGTCCATAGGATCTTGTTCCAGAACTGTGAAGGCTTTGTAAGGTGTTGTTTGGCAAACTCTAATCTGGCCTTCCTGTTTTTGAGGCTCACCAATGGTTTACATCTTGTAGTGAACCCTCTGTATTCACTCTGGTGAATTCTTCTCTTGATTGTTGACTTTGATACACATACACCTACCTCCTGGAGAGTGTTCTTGATCTGGCCAACTGTTATGAAGGGTGTTTTCTTCACCAGGGAAAGAATTCTTCGGTCATCCAACACAGTTGTTTTCCGTGGTCTTCCGGGTCTTTTGGTTTGATGAGCTCACCGGTGCGCTCCTTCTTTTTGAGAATGTTCCAAACAGTTGTTTTGGCCACGCCTAATGTTCTTGCTATCCCTAATGATGGCTTGCTTCACTGATAGTGACAGCTCTTTGGATCTCATCTTGAGAGTCGACAGCAACAGATTCCAAATGCAAATAGCACACTTGAAATGAACTCTGGGCCTTTTATCTGCACATTGTAATTGGGGTAATGAGTGAATGTCACCCACCTGGCCATGGAACAGCTGAGAAGCCAATTGTCCCATTACTTTTGGTCCCTTAACAAGTGTGGCACATCTGCAAACTGCTGTAAGTCCTACACGTTCACCTGAGTTGGATGTACATACCCTCAAATTAAAGCTGACAGTCTGAAGTTAGAGCATATTGTGTTTGTTTCATTCCAACTCCATTGTGGTGGTGTATAGAGCCAAAGATGTTAGAATTGTGTCGATGTCCCAACGTTTCTGGACCTGACTGTTAGGGATGAGCTGTTCGGTTCGATGTGTTGGGAGTTCGATACGAACACCGCCAGTTCATATGTTCGCGAACTTCGAACGTTTCCGCAGCATGTTCGCCCACAATGGACCACAATGTTCTTTTCCACTGGCCTGAAGCTTGTAATTGGCTACAGCCTGCACCTGACCACAATTTAGGTGCAAGACTGTGCCAATCCCGTGATTCTCAGATTCCTGATTGGCCAAATTTTGCCCAATCATGGGCTCACAGAGCTAAGTCCCGCAGCACACTATATAAAGGCTTCACACAGCCTTCAGCACGTTTTTTTGAGAGGAGATTGTTGTGTTAGTGTGTGTTCTCACTGCCAGGGGGTCTCATTTCTACAAAATATCTGGGAATTGTTGTAATCTTTGTGTTCTCACTGCCACCAGCAATTGTGGGGGTCTCATTTCTTCAAAATATCTGGGAATTGTTCTAATCTTTGTGTTCTCACTGCCACCAGCAATTGTGGGGGTCTCATTTCTACTAAATATCTGGGAATTGTTCTAATCTTTGTGTTCTCACTGCCACCAGCAATTGTGGGGGTCTCATTTCTACAAAATATCTGGGAATTGTTGTAATCTTTGTGTTCTCACTGCCACCAACTATTTTGGGGGTCAGTCATTTATACAAAATATCTGGGAATTGTTGTAATCTTTGTGTTCTCACTGCCACCAGCAATTGTGGGGGTCTCATTTCTACTAAATATCTGGGAATTGTTCTAATCTTTGTGTTCTCACTGCCACCAGCAATTGTGGGGGTCTCATTTCTTCAAAATATCTGGGAATTGTTCTAATCTTTGTGTTCTCACTGCCACCAGCAATTGTGGGGGTCTCATTTCTAGAAGATATCTGGGTATTGTTGTAATCTGTGTGTTCTCACTGCCACCCATCAGGGGGTCTCACTGATTTATAAGGAGGTTTCTGGGAATTGTAATCTGTGTCTTCTCACTGCCAGCTATCAGGGGGTTCCACATACTTCTAGCAGATTTCTGCGAATTGTAATCTGTGTTTCGTCACTGTTGCCAGCTATCAGGGGGTCCTATCAGGGGGTCTCACTGATTTATAGGTGGTTTCTGGGAATTGTAATTTGTGTCTTGTCACTGCCACTCATCAGGGGGTCTCACTGATTTAGAGGAGGTTTTTGGTAATTGTAATCTGTGTCTTGTCACTGGCTGCCAGCTATCAGGGTGTCTCACTGAGTTATATCAGAGTTCTGGAAATCTTTAATCTTTATACCAGAGTTGAATCAGAGTTCTGTATATCTTTAATCTATATATCAATCACCATGTCAGAAAGACCAAAAAGGACAGGCAGACGCTCCCAGACACAGATAAGAGGGCAAGCAGCCTCTGTGTCGGGAGGCTGTGCCTCTGGTCATCGTGGACGTGGTGCATCCTCTGCAGGGGCATGCTTGTCCTTTTTAACTTGTGCTGGCCGTCTTAAGCAGCAGCAACATACAGAGGATTTGGTGGGTTGGCTAACCGGACCATCCTCATCCTCCGAGTCCTCTGCCAGCCAGGTTTGCGATGCTTTACAGTCCACCTCAGCTGCCAAAGCATCTAATGCAGCCTCCATGTCCACATCTACTCCTGCCGTAGCCTCACTATCACACATGGAGGAGTCAGTTGAATTGTTTGACTACAATGACAGTGACATGCTGCTTGAGGATGCGCAGCAACTACAGTGCTCTGATTCAATCTCTGAGGTTGAGGAAGGGAGTATAATCAATTTAGAGGAAGGGGGTGCCAGTGATGACACACAAATAACTGGCACTCATGTTGCCCCAGCAGCTGCAGCATACTGCCAAGTTGGCTCCAGTGATGAGGAGATAGGGGGTGATGACAATGATGATGAGGTCACTGACTCCACCTGGGTGCCTGATCGAACAGAGGAGTTAAGTGAGGAGGAGGCACAACAAACACGAGGCACAACGTCCTCTATGACCAACCGTAGCACTAGCCAGTCCAAGGCATCAGATGTCAGAGCTACTCAGGTGCAGAGTGCTGTTGTCTCAAAGCACACATCCAGGAACTCTGCTGTCTGGGAGTTCTTTAAGAAATGTGCAGCAGACCGCACCATTGCTATTTGTAATCTATGTCAGATGAGGCTCAAGCATGGGAAAGACACCGGACACTTGTGTACCACGTGCTTGAGGTGACATATGACCACCTGCCACGCATCCCGTTGGCGCAAAACTTTGCATAGGTCCTCCTTACCTGTCTCTACCCCCACTATATGTCCTGCCATGTCATTGACTCCAAACTACACTGACAGGGATGATGCTACAGTAATGGATGTACCAGTCCTTCCTCACAATGTGACAGCATCCCATCAGCTGAAGATTTACGCAGTCAGATTACGTTGCCCCAGCTGCTGCAGCGTAAGGAAACATATAGTCCCAACCATCCCCAAGCACAGCGTCTAAATGCCAGCTTAGCAAAATTACTCGCATTACAGCTGCTGTCTTTCCAGCTGGTGGACTCTGCTTCCTTCCTTGAATTTTCTGAATGTGCTGTACCACAGTGGCAGGTTCCAAACGCAAAGCCATTCCAGCACTATACCAGCACGTGGAAGACAATGCTATCGAGTCATTGGGAATGGCAGTCAGCAGCAAGGTGCATGTGACTTTAGACACGTGGTCCAGCAAGCATGGACAGGGCCGTTACATTTCCTTCACAGGACACTAGGTAACTCTTATTGCAGCTGGGAGGGATCCAGGATGGGGCTCTGTGCTGGAGCTTGTTTATCCACCAAGCCTCCAGAAAGCTGCTTGTATGAGGTCTGTCTGCTCCACCACCACCTCTCCCTCTTCCTTCTCCTCCTTCTCTGTCTCTGGCGAAGTGGCAGTTAAACCAAGTTTAAGTGGCAGGGGCTACGCAATGGCTCAAGCAAAAAGATGCCATACTGTGCTTGAGCTGGTTTGTTTAGGGGATAGGAGCCACACCGGGCTAGAAATTCTGTCAGGTCTGCAGGGGCAGGTGCAGAGAAGGTTAACACCACGCCAGCTTCAGCTGGGAATGGTCGTTTGTGATAATGGCAGCAACCTTCTCTCCGCCATACGCCAGGGTAGGTTGACGCATGTACCATGCCTACCACACGTCCTAAATCTGGTGGTACAGCGTTTCCTAACCAGGTACCCAGGTGTGATGGTGAGCCCCCTATAGGGTGATGGGGAGCCTTTAATCTGCAGAGGTTGAAGCCTTTAGGTCAGGTATATGGAATAGCTGCCAGTAACAGGATCAAGCACAATATTTTCAGATTTATACTCAAAATCCAGGGAGTTTTACAGGACAACTGAACTGCTACTAAGCTCCAAAGGTTTCGAGACCAACAGACAACTTAGAGCACCCAATAATACAGAGGATAGCAAGACTTGAGCTTCAGAACTAAGGTAATTGGTAAGACAGACAATGAATTGTGCAAGCTGCAGGGCAGCATTAAATACAAACAAATACAGACTGATGATCCAGACGCTCCTACCCAGGGAGTACAGATAAAGTCCTGAGAAGAGAACCACTCAACAGCAAATTGGCTTCGTGGCCAAATGCCTGCTGAGTGAAACAGCTAAATAATACAAACACAATAATACCTGAAACACACAAGGTTAATTCTAGAGAGGTCCAAATATCCAAGCCAGAAGGTCATACATAGAATATTGTGAGTTCCTACGGGAATAGGGCCCTCATCTCCTCCTGTACTGTTTGTCAAATGTTGTTCAATGTATTGTAACCCTGTCTGTACTGTGCTTATTGTACAGCGCTGCGGAATATGCTGGCACTTTATAAATAAAGAAAAAATAAATAAAATAATAATAAAATATCAGAAATACTTCAGGGAACAGACGAAAGTGAAATCCAAACACAAGAGCCAGAGGTCATACACGGAATATCAGAATAACTTGAGGGGTCAGACAAGAGGGTAATCCAAAGACTAGAGCCGGGGGGTTATACACAGAGATATCAGAACAATGATACAGCACGCAGGAACTAGGTAGAAATAGGTCTATCCTGATCCAAGGATCAAGGGAAATCCTGGCCCTACATATAGGGCTGAACAGGTCATGTGACCACAGACCATTTAGCCCAACAGATGGTCTGCAGCCTAAAAACAAAAAAACAGGAATCCCTGCTACCACCAGCAGGGGGCAGGGTCGAGATGTGACATAACCCCCTCCCTTACGGGTGACCTCCCGGGCACCCAAGAAAGAAAACATGGATGACGGCACGAAAACGGATATCACCAACAGTCACCAGTACCCATTAGAGTCCCAGTCAGACTGAGAGTCTTCCAAATCCTTCTGGAAACGCCTCTATCTATAAGGGTTCTGCTCAATTTCAGTCCAGTGCTCCTTCCTGAACAATAACCCAAATGGCGACTGTACATACTCTTCAGGGACACGACAGGGCTGCGGGATCTTGGCATCGGTCAGATTGGGTGGTGCACCATCATGGTGCCTGGTATCCATAGACTCAGAACGATTAGGATCGGTCACCTTCATACGTCGTCTCTTCGACTGAGAACTGGAAATGGTGACCACCCCACAAGACCTGGCAGTGGCATTCTTGGTTTTCTCAAACCCACAAGACTTAGACTCCTTAAACCCCCAGCTGGGTTTAGTATCAATAGACCCACGGTGAGACTTGGGCACAGTGGTCTTACGACATGACATACAATTTTCCGACAGCTCACCAGCTTTTGACAAGACTGGCAGCTCCTCAGCATCAGGCATAGTTGGCATATAGCCAGTAACCGGAGAGCGAGACTTGGAAATGGTGGCTTCTTCGCATAACGTGGCAACGGTGGGGACACCACTGGACACAGAACAAAGAGTGGAATCTTCGGAACCAGATTGGCTAGGGTTGGTCAACTTTTTCTGTCTCCTCTTTGAGTGAGACGTAGACTTGGTGACCACCTCACAAGGCTTGACAATGGTGGGGACAACACTGGACCCACTGTGAGACAAGGGCACAGTGGTCTCATGAGTTAATGTGCACACAGTTTCTTTTAAGCTGAATACGGCCACAGCTGTCTCGCACAACACAGGGGCAGGTGTCTCGCACAACATTTGAGCAGTTGTCAGCTTGCCCGACATGGGCGCAACTACCCTCGCCGTTCACCATGGGCATGACTAGCGGTGTACCATTAGAAACAGACCTGAAGGGCTCATTGCCCAAATTAGACATGAAGGGCTCATTGCCCACATGGGCTCATTGCCCACATTGGGCATGAAGGGCTCACTGCCCACATTGGGCATGAAGGGCTCAATGCCCACATTGGGCATGAAGGGCTCAGTGCCCACACTAGGCACGAAGGGCTCAGTGCCCACACTAGGCACGAAGGGCTCCTGGCCTAAAGCAGTCGTGAATACAGCTTCCTCGAAGCTCAGCGTGGGCACGGCTGCCTCGCAGTAGGACATGAAGGGCTCTTGGCCCACAACAGGCATGACAGCAGGATGAGGCATAACTGGCTTTTCATTGCCAGTGGGAACAGACATGGCCGGCTTAGCATTGCCAGTGGAAACAGGCATGACTGGCTTAGCATTGCCAGTGGAAACAGGCATGACTGGCTTAGCATTGCCAGTGGAAACAGGCATGACTGGCTTAGCATTGCCAGTGGAAACAGGCATGACTGGCTTAGCATTGCCAGTGGAAACAGGCATGACTGGCTTAGCATTGCCAGTGGAAACAGGCATGACTGGCTTAGCATTGCCAGTGGAAACAGGCATGACTGGCTTAGCATTGCCAGTGGAAACAGGCATTACTGGCTTAACATTGCCAGTGGAAACAGGCATTACTGGCTTAGCATTGCCAGTGGAAACAGGCATTACTGGCTTAGCATTGCCAGTGGAAACAGGCATGACTGGCTTAGCATTGCCAGTGGAAACAGGCATGGCTGGCTGCGTGCCAGTGGAAACAGACATGGCTGGCTGCGTGCCAGTGGAAACAGACATGGCTGGCTGCGTGCCAGTGGAAACAGACATGGCTGGCTGCGTGCCAATGGAAACAAACATGGCTGGCTGCGTGCCAGTGGAAACAAACATGGCTGGCTGCGTGCCAGTGGAAACAGACATGGCTGGCTGCGTGCCAGTGGAAACAGACATGGCTGGCATAGCATTGCCAGCCACAGACACTGCAGCCCCACTGTGGGACGAGGGCACAGTGATCACATGACTCGACAGACTTGAGGTGGCTATTCTGCCAGTCTGGATGCCTATGGAGGACACACCAGTACCTCCATAGCGATACATGATTCCCCTGAGATCGCTTGACAGGTTTTAATACACAATTTTCAATAGTGTGGCTTGGATCTGCACAATAAAAGCAGAGACCTTATAACCTGCATCTCTCCTTCTCAGACCTGGGTTTGCAAGTAGTGCAGGGTGGTGCTGCATCGTTACCTGCAGCAGGTGATAGGCTCAGAGCCTCCATTAACCTCTGCAGCTCTTTCAACATAGCAAGCACCAAGTTCAATACTGCTTCATACATATGACACATACCTGCCAGCTTCTAGTATAGGGATCAGGATAATGTGACGGTGAGCCCCCTATAGGGTGATGGTGAGCCTTTAATCTGCGGAGGTTGAAGCCTTTAGGGCAGGTATAGGGAATAGCTGCCAGTAACAGGATCAAGCACAATATTTTCAGATTTATACTCAAAATCCAGGGAGCATTACAGGACAACTGAACTGCTACTAAGCTCCAAAGGTTTCGAGACCAACGGACAACTTAGAGCACCCAACAATACAGAGGATAGCAAGACTTGAGCTTCAGAACTAAGGTAATTGGTAAGACAGACAATGAATTGTGCAAGCTGCAGGGCAGCATTAAATACAAACAAATGCAGACTGATGATCCAGACGCTCCTACCCAGGGAGTACAGATAAAGTCCTGAGAAGAGAACCACTCAACAGCAAATTGGCTTTGTGGCTAAATGCCTGCTGAGTGAAACAGCTAAATAATACACAAACACAATAATACCTGAAACACACAAGGTTAATACTAGAGAGGTCCAAAAATCCAAGCCAGAAGGTCATACATAGAATATCAGAAATACTTCAGGGAACAGACGAAAGTGAAATCCAAACACAAGAGCCAGAGGTCATACACGGAATATCAGAATAACTTGAGGGGTCAGACAAGAGGGTAATCCAAAGACTAGAGCGAGGGGTCATACACAGAGATATCAGAACAATAATACAGCACACAGGAACTAGGTAGAAATAGGTCTATCCTGATCCAAGGATAAAGGGAAATCCTGGCCCTACATATAGGGCTGAACAGGTCATGTGACCGCAGACCAATTAGCCCAACAGATGGTCTGCAGCCTGAAAACAAAAATAAACAGGAATCCCTGCTACCACCAGCAGGGGGCAGGGCCGAGATGTGACACCAGGGCTGGCAGAGCTTCTCAGCCATGCCAGAAAAGTCTGCAGCCACTTCAGTCGGTCATTCCCAGCAAGTGTTCACCTGGCAGAAATTCTAAGAGAATTCCACCCTCCCACAAACCGTCTGATCTGTGACATGCCCACCAGGTGGAACTCGACATTAGCAATGCGGCAGCATCTGCACAAGCAGCAGAGGGCCATCAACGAGTACCTGTGTGAGTATGGCACAAGGACAGGTTCAGGTCAACTTGTTTTTCCCCTTCCCGCAGTGGCTGATGATCAAGGATGCATGCACTGTACAGTCACCATTTGAGGAGGCAATGAGGATGGTGAGCAGGGACAGTGCATGCATCAGTGACACAATTCCTTTAGTGTTCCTGCTGGAGCACACTCTGCGGGGAATTATAGATGTGGCTCTAGAGGCAGAGCAGCGGGAGGAAGAGGAGGCCTTCCCTAGCTCTCAAGGCCCCAGTCTTTCCGCAGGAGGAGGATGAGGAGGAGGAGGAATATTTAATAGTGGGGGCATTGAAGGTGGGGATTCCTCAAGGGAGGGTTTTGTGTGCCCAGAAACCCAAGGACTAGTACGTGGCTGGGAGGAGGAAGTGCACAATGGGGTCATCCTCATTGACCAGCAAGACTCGGAAGCTAATGCCACCTCCAACCTACACTGCATGGGCTCCCTTTTCCTGCAAAGCCTGGTAAAGGACCCCAGGATTCGTGCTATCAAGGAGAGGGATCATTACTGGTTGGCAAGCCTTCTTGATCCACAATACAAGGGTAAAGTTGCAGAGCTCATCCTGCCAGCACAGAGGGAGGACAGGATGAAAAAACTTGAAGACACTCTAAAGCGACACTTGTGTAACACCTTTCCAGGCACTGGTAGGTTACCAAGTGATGACATAGGTGCTTCTGAGGCTGCGGTTGATCAGAGGAAGAGAGGTGAAAGGGACCGCTTGACTGATGCCTTTTCCAATTTTTTTAGTTCACGACGCCCAGGGATGTCAAATGTAGGCACCCATTGCCAGCGTCTTCACCATATGGTGCAGGACTACCTAGGGGCAAGGGTAGACCTGGATACCTTTCCAGAAGATGATCCACTGGCTTACTGGGTGTTGAGATTGGATCACTGGCCAGAACTTAGTTAATATGCTATGCAGCTACTAGGTTGCCCTTCATCCAGCGTGCTTTCTGAAAGGACGTTCAGTACCGCTGGAGGTTTTGTCACAGACAATAGAGTGCATCTGTCTGCCGACTCTGTAGACCGGCTGACAATTATAAAAACGAATCAGTCCTGTATCAGCAGCTATCAATCCCCTGATGCTGACTTAACGGAATAGAACGGGGATCTCGTCTGCATTCACAAAACCTCCAACCCTGCACTCTTCCACAATACCACAAAGGGTTATGGTGTGAAGGCACTTGCTGCCACCAAAGGCACAATATTTGGGTGCACTGACACTGACGCCTATATTACCAGATTTATATCATTTAAATTTTTTGGACCGCAGGGTCCAACCCTGCACTCTTCCACAATACCACAGAGGGGTTACTGTGTGACGGCACTGTTGCCGACACTAAAGGCCCAATTTTAAAGCACCTATTGTTACTTTCATCCAAAGCCTGCATAAGTTTCACCATAATTTAGCCAAAAAGTCACTAAACTTGTTCTGCGTGTCCTAAAATGTCTCCTTTTTTAATACAGACTGCCGCCCCAAGCAGTTGTTTATGAATAGATTAAAGGAAAACCATTTACCGTAATTTGAAACGTCATTTTTTTGTTTTTAAATGTTTCTATACATCCTACAAATCCGCCACTTCACGGGCAGGTTATGGGGACCTCCTAGGCATGAAATTTGAAGGAATTTTTTGTTTTTATTTTTAACCCTTATTTCATGGAAAACTCAGTGTCCCTTTAAAAACGTTTTTTAAAAAACTTTTTTTCCTTGTTTCCTGTCCCCCAGGCCACTACCCGGACCCCCATACACCTTTTATGGCAAATATCTTGCATATATGCCCTCTTGCAGGGCACTCTAAATATCGAACTTTTGAGTCCCATTGACTTGCATTGAGTTCGGTTCGTGTTCACGGTCGAACTCGAACTTTTGAAATTGTTCGAGTTCAAATGCGAACCGAACACGGGGGTGTTCGGCTCATCCCTACTGACTGTATCACTAGATGGAAGACCTGTCGCCTGGCAGCCAAAATAAATATTTATAGGAGGGCAGAAGTGGGTGGTTTTAAAGTATACTCGTGTGTTATGTCAGTCTGACTCTCTCTGAGACTGGGACATACCTGGCTGGTGCGTAGCTGGCTGGTCCAGGGCCTGGCGTAAACCGGAGGCGAGAAAAGACAGAGTCAACAACAAACAAGTGGCTGGCGTGCCTGAGGATCCCTCTGCCGTCCGCCCACATGACACGCGATGGCATCTTGATCCTACGCTGGTCCGTGTGGATGCATGCGTGTGGGGTGGGCACAGTCAGTGGCGGCGTCACTCACTGTTGCCATGATGCTCCGGTCCGGCCGCCAAATTAGATGCTGCCGCGGCATGACATAAGATAGTGCGGTGGCCACGTCGTCGGCTATGGCGGCACAAAAATTTGCCGCTCTCAAATTCCCGCCGCTTGGAGCAAGCTCACCACACTGTTGCATCGTCGGGACGGCCCTGTACCAATCTACTGTTTGCCTTGGAAACATTATATAGCATTTATTGACTAGTTTTAAATTTCTAGACACTTGAGACATTTATAATCTACCTGAGGAACTACTAAGGCTGTGCACTCCAAATTTGTTGATTAGTAGTGAGTGTTCGCCTTGGATGCCCTAGTCCGGGCGGACCATATTACAATCCGAATGGTTAAAAATCCCATTAGCAATTCAGATCTTGCACTTTGCAGTGCGAGCTTACTGTACTTTGCGCTCCCAATGCTTAATATGGGGAGCGCAAAGAGTTAATTAGCGTTAGGATAACAAAGTCCTAACGCCGATTACCGTCTTGCTGCGGTTACTGAAAAGTTAACCACATCTAGGACTGGTGCTAACTGATTCCGCTTCTGCAGAATCAGACAGCACCAGCAAAAAAAACCAAGAACAAATCAAATACTCACCTCCCATCCCACGGCGAGAACGGCGGCTCGATCCGTCTTTTCTTTCTGCCGGGAGCAAAGGATTCTCCGCCAGTCTCCCTCTGTGAATCACTACGCCTGGCTGGCAGTCAAAGTCAGGATAGTAAAAGGGAAAAAAATAAAGGAAAGCGAAGGTACTTGAACCAAGGAGCAAGCCTTTCATAGGGAAAAGGAGACACTAAAGTGAGTATGGGTATTCCGATTAAACAAGCCAGGTCGAAGGATTTTAGAGGTAAACAGATCAAATTCCAAATCTGGGTCTAAACACAATAGATCAGTCATAAGAAATAATAAATGGCACTTAAGGGTAAAAAACCATGAAAGGACAATAAAATAAGGGTTTGAGGAGTTTAAATAATACCCCCTAGCTCTGATTGGCCAGCGTCAGTGTTAATTTTAGTCGCATTTCAGTCATCTGAATTTTTTACATTTTAGTCTAGTTTTAGTTAACTAAATATCAGATTTTAGTTGACTAAAATTATAGTAAATTTAGTCTAGTAAAATAAAACTAGACTAAAAATAAAACAATTCAGACGACTAAAATTTGACTAAAATTAAATGTCGCCGATATTTTGGTGCTCTCTTGTTCTCCTCACTTCCAAGCACTTTGGGGAATCAAATTTCACCACCTGAATTCAGCATTCAACGCAGGGCTTCTGGAGTGCAGGGAAAACTCACCGAAAACCTACTGGAACCACCGCAAAAACACGCCGAGCACGTTGGAAAAAGTTGACAAGCCGCAGAACACAGAGCAGAGCAGCCGCTGGAAAAAGCCAACAAGCCGACGAACGGGGTAAAAGAAAATAAAAACGATTGAAAGTGTCAAAATTGAAACTCTGTTTGCAAAAAAAAAATACTGAACAAAAAATGTCTGAAATTAAGATATAAGATCCTATGACTGATAATAAAAAGGTATGTTACAGAAAAAAGAAAAACAGCTTTAACTGCTTCGCTGTGGAGGAAGCGCTGAGCGCGTCCTCCCTTTGCAGCCAGCGATTGGCCGGATCCTTGATGCATCCAGGACCACCGTGGGCACTAATAGATGTCATCGCGGCAGCGCGATGACATCTATTACAGGCACCCCCCCGCGAGTGCGGGGAAGATGCCTGAAAGGGAGGGGGGAGGTCCTTTGGACCTCTCTCCCTCCCCTTCCGTGCGGGGCAGCAATCAAAGTCAGGCACAGCCTGCCCTTCCAAACAGTGGCTGGCTTTAACCCCAAAAAGCCAAAAAGCGCCAGATAGCGATCCTCTCCCAGAGCTGGTCGACATCTTGGATGTCAGCCAAGCTTCCAGGATCTCCCCTTGACAACTGGCGTCATCGTGCATAGCGCGATGATGTCAGTTCTGGAGTTAACCCCTAGCTGCCACCAATGGTGGAGATAGGGGGTTCCAATGAACCCCCTATCTCCCGATCCGTGGCAGCTAGCGGTTAATGTTTGATATGTTTGGATCGGCCAGAGCATGTCCTTTCCAACAATACCAAACATGACCATGTTAAATGTTAAGAAAATAAATAAATAAAAATGAATATAAACAAATATTTTAAAAAAACAAACAGTTTTTTGTTTTGTTTTTGTTAATGCAGCAATATTGTTCCCATTTCAATTATAATGTGAACAATGATGTTGCACTAACGATTTTTGTATGAAGTGCGTTTGTTAAAAATTGCGTGATTTTCCCCCCAATAAAATGTAACGAGTCCCCATTTCAAATATTTTTAACAAGCGCAACGCATGGAAAATATAACTGCAAACGCTCGCATGTTAAAATGTAAAAAAAAAACACTTTACACATTGTAAATGATTGAAAATTAAAATTGTATTGCATTTTTTGTTATAATATACAGACAGGGCATGACGAATACATATAATAATGATAGATTATGAATCTGCCGAGTCTGCCGGAAAGAACGATATATAATATGTCTGGGTCATATAATAAAATATGGCTTCAAAACGCGTTTAAACATGATGAGCGAAACCGGTAAAAATGACCTCAGCACACATGCGTGAAATGGCTCAGCAACGCAAGGGTTAAAAAAGAAGGAAACCATTTTTTCCCAAAAAATCACAAAAAATGCTTAAACAATCCTAAAAAAATCTATAAATGAAGAGACTTTTTACAGCAGATTAAAATAATAAATGCTTTATTAGATATTGACTAAAATTGGGAATATTTTTAACATTGAAACCTATGGGATTTGCCTGATTAAACCTGTTGAATGAAACCACTGAACAGCAGGGCACTTCGGCAACCTTTCACTGCTGTTCGGTGTTCTCTGAATAGATTAACCATTCGCTTCTCTATGGGGAATTTCCCTGCCTTGGAAAAGGCACCGTAGTTGCTGGCAGTTCGCCAAAATTTGGCAAACTGCCTGCTCTCTGAATAGCCAAATGGCCCTGAAATTTCACCATACAGGGAAATTCCTTGTTCGGTGACATTTTAGGGCCAGATCATCTCTCTCTGAATAACCCCTGAAATTTACTTTTGTTTAGTCGACTGAAATCTTATGATAATTAGTCAACTAAAACTAGATTCAGATGAACAAAATTCAGATGACTAAAATGCGACTAAAATTAACACTGGCCAGCGTCATCAGGGAGTGCCAAGGGTGCGGGTGACAGCCGGTGATGGCAGACGCTGCAGCAGGGCACCAGCGGTGAGGGATCGGCAAGGAACCGTGTGCTGGCTCCCAGACTAGAGGGATGGAGTGCTGGGGTCTGCCTGCACCTAGGACATCTGAGTGAGGTCTGACAGAGGGGGAGGGACTGGAGATGAGAAGGAGTGAGAATGGGCAAAGGACTGGAAGGTGAGAGGGAGTGAGCTTGGGCAGGAGACTGGATTTTAGTTTGCGAGAGAGTTTGTGGAGTAGGGGCCAGGACCAAATGGAGTGATGACAGCTCTGGACCATAGAGAGGGAAAATGGGTTGTGGCATAGGTCTCCAGCTCTAAGGATAAAAAGCTGCCTGTACAGCTCCAACCACCCAGTGGCAGTACCCCACAGTCTGTGTGATAGTTTTGCTACTGTTCTAAACTAAATAAATACAAACTGGTTGTGTCCAATATAACCCTAGAACAAAATCAAACAGATGGCCTCTCACCACCTAAAGATTAACATGTCAAAGACTGAGCTCCAACTAATTCCCCGCTCTAATGTCTCCCCACCTCCTGACTTCTCTATCATAGGCGATGGTATCGCTATCTCTCCATCGAGCCAAGTTCGCTGCCTCAGAATTACACTTGACTCTGTTCTCTCCTTCAACCCCAACATCCAGTCTCTTTCCTCCTCCTGCCGCTACCAGCTACGTAATATTCCCAGAATTTGCCCATTTCTTACCGCTGACACCACAAAGCAACTCATCCACACTCTTATAATCTCCCGACTGTTGCAATAATCGTCTAGCTGGCCTCCCTCTCTCCCGTCTCGCTCCCCTACAATCCATTTTGAATGCCTCTGCCAGGCTCATCCACCTCACCCGTCATACTGTCTCTGCCACTCCTCTATGTGAGTCCCTTCACTGGCTCCCCATCCACTGTAGAATTAAATTCAAAATAATAATAATAATAATAATACAGAGTGCAGTAAGCCTGCACATCTTCTCCAATCAGCTCCAAACTATCTGTGGTTATTAACATTTAACGCCGTCGGACTTTAAATAGTGTGTGCTGTAGACAGACCGATTAATCGATAATGAAAATAGTTAACAACAATTCTCTTTAGTGATTAGTTGTCGATTAATCGATTTGTTGTTTCAGCCCTAGAGGATACACTCTCCCTTTATGAGGCATATATACTCTGGAAGGAGATCGCTAGCACAATCATATGGCCTATGAGATGGTAATAATTCTGTTTTCTTTTTATCCAACACCTCCTTAAAGTCCATGTACTACTCCGGTATTGTAGTGGACAAAGGAGGCTCCATAGTGATATTCAGAGCATACACTGTATCGGCATTATACGATTAGTAAAACAATAAAAACTCCAAGACTGAACATCACCGTAGAAACAGTTCAAAACAGGATTGTGTTCAGATAACCATGGAACGCTAAGTACAACAGGCCAGGAAGGAGAGTCAATAACCTGAAAAGAAATGGTTTCTTTATGTAACACTCCTGTAGTGAGTAATCCTGATACAGTGTCATAGGATATTTTCAGACATTACATGGGTCTACCATCAATGGCCTCAACAGCCAACAGTGTTACTCTTTTCACTAGAGCAAAACGGAAATCGATAAAATTACCCGCGGCTCCCGAATCGATGAAAGCCATAGAACGGACCAATGCAGAGTCCCATACCAGTGAAACAGGAACTAGGAGACAGGTATTGAATGTTTTTTTCAGGAGACACGTAGATCACACCCAAGACCTGTCTCCTTAGTTGCCTTAGGTGTAGCAGTTTTCTGACCGAAAGGTTCTTGCAGGATGTTTAGGACGTGGTAAATGGAAATGACCCTTAAAACACAATTAAGGCAAAACCCTTCACGTATTCTCTGTTGTCTTTGTTCCTCTGACAACTTGGTATGACCCACTTACAAGGGTTCTACGGGAGGTGGTTCTATTGTTGGGGTAGAAAAAGCAGGAGCAAGATGCGGGAGAGCACACCTAGGTTTTCCTCTTCGTGTTCTCCTGTCCCTGATCTAGTCATCTAATAACATACAGTATCCTATCAGTTTGTTCAGATCCTGTAGCAATTTTCAGGGGTCTAATTCATGCATTAGAGATGCTGATAAGCCATGCAAAAATGCCAATACCTATGCTTCGTTAGTCCGGGTAACATCTGACACAAGCGTCTTCAACTCTATGGCATAATCAGATATGGTTCTAGTACCCTGTTTAATTCTGAATAAGGCTACCAGCTGCTTTAGCTCTTTTGGCTGGTTCAAAAGTTCTCATTAACTCCAGAATAAAATCCTCCTAGTTATAAATGATAGGCTTCTTAGTTTCTCATAACGGATTAGACCAGAGAAGAGCCCTAACTGATTGATGGTTAATCACAAAACCAACTTTGACTCTATCGTTACGACACATATGTTGATTCATCCTATGTCAGGAATCCCCAGCAAGCAGTTGCGGTTCCATCAAATAGTAATGGAGCAGTCATGTGCACATGGGAAGACTGCATATCAGACGTAGCAGATACCAGAGAGGTTGGCGCAGGAACCGTCTGTGATGGCTGCAAATGAGCTGTACGCGCGAGAATGGTCTGAAGTGCCTGAGCAAACTGATCCTCCTCCTGGTTGTGCTCAGCCTGTCTTGACGAAAAAGCAGCCAGTTGTTGTGAAACATCCACAGAATCCATGTCACTGTCGTAATAGGATGAATATCTTCTGATCCCTACACGCAGATGCTGCACAATCTACATTGCCAGTCTTTGAAATAGCCGGATATCTAGTAACAAGACAGATACACAGGAAAGGCAGGGTCCAGAACAAGCTGGAGTCAGAAACCAGAGAGGATAGTCAGACAGGTAAGGGTATGGTACACAGGGTTAAACAAATAACTCAGCATGGAGAATAGTCAGTAAACTGAGCCAAAGTCAATATACAGAAAGGAAGGAATAACAAGGGTTAACAATAAGAGCATGGTCAGAACAGAGTCCGCCACGTCAAGGCACCTCTAATGAGATGAGATGACTGACAAGCAGCATGAGCAAGTTATGGTTGGCTACACAGCAGCCTGTGGCTTCATTTTTTGGATAGGACTCACCCTCATTAGAGGTGCCTTGACGTGGCGGTGAGCTTACACTCTTAATGGCCATTAATAGAAACCAAAGCCTCTAATTGCGTTTTGTTTCACACGGTATAATGGGAATAAGCGCAGATGACATTTTTTTCCTTGTTATGTTTTACACATGTTGCTGGACTGGATGCATTTGGTGATTGCAGCCGCCCCATCGGGGAATAGGCGCGACCCCACCCCTCCTGTACTAAATATCACTCGGCAGCTGGCCAGCAAGCAGCGAGGACAGCGCTGTCGGTCACTTGAGTACTGCAGGACCCAAATATGACACACTGTAGTGCACTGAAGGTGGAGCTGCCAAAGACTCATGAAAAATTTGTTGAACGTCTATGAAGAGCATCGAAGAGCGGCGAACTGACCTTAGTGAAATCCGAACTGAGAAAAAAAAATTAACCGTCGTCTAAAAAAATAATACAAAAAGGTGTTTTAAAAATTAAAAAATAAAAAGGCTTTTTGCTGAAAATTAAAAGAATAAACTTTTTTTAAAAAAATTAAAAAATGATATAATGTATTTACATTGAATCCTTTGGGATTCGCCTGTTTAAACCTGTGGAACTGAATCACCAAATATCAGGGCATTTCACTGGCACTGGTGCATTCTGTCCTTCTGGGTTTTGCACTTCAGCATTCTGTGATTAGACAGACCATTACTTCTCTTTGGGACAATTTCGCTGCTGCCAGAGACCGCTGTACAGTATTTTGCTGTCAATTTGCCAGTATTTGCAGAATTGACAGCTTAGTGAATAGACAAACTATCCTGAAAATGCACCATACCTTTTAAAGTCACCTTTCAGTGCCCTTCGGTGGCAAGTTCAGTCCTTTGCGAATAACCCCTTATGTCTGTTTTATTAATTGTGTCTGACAATCATTTTTGGATAAGGAGTATCTATTTTCCTTACCTGTTGAATTAAGAAAGTCACATATCTAATTTTACAGAAAAACAAAGCAAATACTTCAATGAGTTCTCATAACATTATTGTTATCCAACAACCCTAAGAATATATATAGTTTTAATATCATTCTGTGCGACAACTAACAGATGTGTTTCTGCTAAGTCTCCATACTCAACATTCTCAAAAGGCTGTTTTAACTCAAACATTTGCAAACAGTATCACATCCAAATTCAAAATCTATTTTGGGGCTCAATTTTGCTTCCTCATCTTTTCCATTTTCCATATGACTCCCTAATTCCAAAGTCCTGGTGGTGTTTAAACATAAAAAGAAGTGTTACATAACTCCAGAACAGATGAAAACTAATGCACTCTTGGTGTGTTTAGTAATCCTAAAAAATGCACCATTCTTTGTTTTGTGTGCCAGAAGTTAAATTTTGGTTTTATTTAAACATGAGATAAAATGTACTTTCCAACATATGCACAGATATTGTTTATTCCTTCTCTAGGAGTTCTGCCACTCTCAGTCCTTCTGGGTTTTGTCACCCACTCCATTGTGCCATTGCAGCTGCTTGTGCACCCTTTATCCATTTAAAGAACAAACTAAAAAGTATCCTGTGTTCTTTATATACTACATCCAGGCTTTTTTTCAGGGAGTACTCACCACTCAGTACCGGCACCTCACCACCAGCCAGAAGTAACAGGAGAGAGCATGATGCTCCTCCCTCCTCCTGCAGTGGCAGGCAGAGAATCGGAAGCACTCTGCAGCTCATGTTGCGATTGTCAGGAGTGTATGTAGGGACTGATAACCCCTCTCCCCCAGTAAGTGACAAGGGAGGGCTGCTCCCCCTCTCTGCAGCCGCTGAAACTTTGAACAGCATGGGGAGGGGGGTGCAGCATGTTTACACACATCTGCCAGAGCTGCGGATTATCAGGCAAGCGGTGTGATCAGAGGAGCTGGCACTGTAAGGCGGTAGTGAGTTTTATTGCTGTGGAGCTCATACACACTGCGCATTACTGTGAGTTTTATTGCTGTGGTGCTCATACATACTCGGCAAAACTGTGAGTTTCATTGCTGTGGTACTCACAAATGCTAAGGGAATATCCACTCAGTGCCATCGTTGCTAAAAAAACAAAAAAAAAACTGCTAACAGCCCTGCAATACAGATTTTTCTTGCAACATAGGCCCTTAGTAGATAACCCCATAGGGTTACAAAAATAGTTGTAGTTCATTTAAAGGAGCACTGTATTAAAAAATATTGTTCCCTTTTATAATGTCTTCCTTTAAGTGAGCTACAACTATTGTTTATGAGGACATGAAAATCAGTTACAATAATAAACAGTTTTTCCCTGGGTGTGAGAGAGTACCCCCACATAGTTTTCCAGAAAAAAATCACTGACTACATCCCTATGTATAGCAGTGGATTTAAGTTTCCTAAAAAGACCATAAAATTGTGAACTCACTTACCACATCAAAGTAAACTACCTACTTTGTTTACAATCAAAAAGTTTATTGATGCAGCAGTGACATACAGAATTTTTTTCAGCATACCACAAGGACAGAGAATGAAAAATAGACAGGTCACACCTCAACGACGCTCCCTTGCTCAACCTATAACATGGGGAGGGGTAGAGGAGGTGATCAAATCACTTCCCAAGGGCAAATCTCGGGGCCCTGATGTGTTTACATCATCTTATTACCGAAAGCTTGGGGATCAGTTAGTACGGCACCTACACAATTTGATTGTTGCAGCAATGGAACGCGTCACATTACCGGCCGACTTGCTGTAGGCTGTGATTATTACACTACCCAAACCCGGTAAACCTACACTGTAAAATCTTTAGACCCATATCTCTCATTAATGTGGATATGAAGGTTTACACAAAAATTCTAGCAAATAGGCTAGCAAAGGTCTTCCCTCACTTGGTCGGTTTAGATCAAGACGGATTAATCCCAGTAGACAGGAATCTAATAACACCAGACGCTTACTTGATATTCTCCATGTGTATCACAAAACGTCCAACCCTGGTATGATTCTTTCTATTAAAGCCAAAATGGCATTTGATAGAGTGCATTGGGGATTCATGTCATCTGTTCTTGGTAAATTTGGTATTCCTGTGGACTTTCTGGGGGGGGGTTTCAGTCTATAATTCCCCGACCACCTTAGTGTGCTTTTGCTGGTTTCCACTCTGCCTTGTTTCAGGGTACAAACGGGACCAGACAGGGATGTCCTTTATCCCCATTGCTGTATGCCCTAGTTCCAGTTCCCCTCGCACAGGCGATTCGTCAATCGGATGACATTCGGGACGCTGCTAGTGGGCCTCAATTGCACAAACTTACATTCTTCATGCAAACGTTAACGCGTGCGCAAAAACGCATTAACGCAAATAGATTGTACGCATTGCGCATAGATTGTAATACCATCCACGTTCCAGCGCACACACGCATTTGCGCTCACAATGTTAAGTATAGGACGCGCAAAGTACATTACGCTCGCAAAGGGTTCACGCAGGTTCACCCGTGGTAGACGTTAACGCACATTTTTTGCGCGGACATTGTAATACGACGTCTTGCGCAAAGGGTTTTGCCCCTCGCGTTAATGCGTTTTTGCGCACACGTTAACTTTTGCACAAGGAATGTAATAGAGCCCGTTATATTGTATGCCCTATCCTTTTAATACGATTTTTTAAATTCTTTTAAGTGTGTAGTGCTCACCCCCGGAGGAGCTGCTGAATAACCCAGGATTGGTCTCACCGCACTAGCAATTCACTGTACACCAGCACACATTTACAGATTTTCTCAAATGTATTTTACTGTAAGCAATAAATCTCAATAATTACACATGTACTTTAACTGTGAGAATCGAACATACTAGTGAATGAATGATGGCAATATGAAAGCGTAAATATATAGCGACTAAACTGTTAATATAATTCTCAGTCCTTTGGTTCAAAGTCCCACTTAGAATACTCTTTAGTTGATGTCCTAGGGTACCCGGGTACTAAGTCCACTGGCCAGTGGATGGATGAATATCTTCGACTAGTCAACGTTGGGGCCCTGAAAATGTAGCAAGCAAATAAGTGCGCACTGTTAGCAATATCACAGGCCGGAGGCCTCTCACCCAACCGGCGAAACAGCTTGTCCCGGACTGATGAAACTCTGAAGAAAGGTCCCTCTCGAGAAGATCCGTCCTCTCAGCCTCCTGGAACCCGATGCTGTCGAAGTTCACACTCCCGATCCGGTTCTCCTCAGCCAGAAGTCGAATGCCGTCAGCACTCCGCTCTGCCTGCGGCCTCCTCACTCGCTGTCCCTCTCGAACGCACTTGGAATAGGAACAGTTCAGCGTGATGTACTGCAGGTCGATGCTCACTCTCCTCGATCACTCCAGCAATGGATGCCGCCGGTTCTCCGTGCTCCAACTGGACAAATCCCAGAAAGTGTCACATGAGCGACTGACTTCTTTCACAGCTTTCTCCATTCTGCCCACGCTGCACACACTCCTCTCACTTCCTGGCGCCAGAGAACTTACTTCCTTCCTCTTTCCCAAGGGTTTCTGGGGATGTAGTTCATAAGTCCATTACAGTCTTTCCCCATACGTTGTACTCTGGCTCCCTCTAGAGGCACAACAGCTGCAGTCCTCAGAGCCAAATTAAACACAGGGCTACAAGTATCTTTTATTTATTTTAAACCTAGAGCACATTGTTAATATGGTTTTACACAGTTTCTAGATTTAGCATTATTGGATCTTCCATCAGTTTCCAACCACATACATTTACTCAAACTTACAGATACACTCACGAACCCTATATTCCCTCTGTGCACAAATTTCCAGAACACACACACACAAACACACACACAGGTGTCCAGTGCCGTGTCTTCCTCCCAGCTCCAGTGTGCTCCTGCATGCGGTCGCCAGCTTCTGTAGGCTATGACGCGATCTCGTGAGATCTCGCGAGATCTCGGCTGTAGGCCGCGTCACAGCTTTCACAGGGCTAAGGATGGCGGCCACGCACAGGGAGCACATGGAGCACGCACGCAGGTGCTAGGGGAACGTGGCCATGCGAGGGGGCTGCTAGCGGAATGCGGTTAATGCATTCCACTAGCAGCCCCAGCGATAAGTCAGCCGACAGTGGGAACATGCGTTCCTACAATGTCCCCGCTGCGGGAGAAGTGCGGGAACGCCGTTTCCGCCCGTTCCCGTAAGACTTGAGCCCTGATGTAAAACCAAAGGTAGGTTTGAATGTTTTAATTTATTTGATGCTGTTGATGCAATAAAGCGTGCAGGATTTCACCTTTCAAGAGACTGTTTGTGACATGATTTGCCCTTGAGGACCTGCAACAGTGCCCCCTGTGACATGCTGGGTCAAACCCACAATTCAAGTGAGAAATGTCATAAAAATGACAAAATGTTAACTATATTTTAGTTAACCCTTTCACTGCAGAGGACGTGTGGGGAACATCCTCATTGACTTCCGCTATATACACGTCCTCCACTTGCGGGAGCCCCCCAGAGAGATACTTACTTCTCTGTCCGGAGTCCCGCGGCGTTCTGACTACCTGGAAGTCAGACGCCGAATTTATACCCCCGACGTAAATTACATCATTGCGCCATGCGCAATGATGTCATTTTCAGGCGACCCCCGGCAATGCCAGGAGATCGCCTGAAAGGGAGGGGGGGTGGATCCTTTCAGATCCCTCTCCCTTCCGATCGGGAGTGTCTGTAAAAAAAAAAACAGGCACCGCTTTGAAGGGCAGTGTCTGCCCTTTAAAGTGATGCCTGTTTTTAACCCCTTAAGTGCCGGATCACGATCTAGCTCTCGCGGGGGCCGCCATCTTGGATGGCTGCTCCATCTCCGGGTCCCCCGTCACTACCGGATGTCCTCGCACATGGCACAATGATGTCAGTTAGCCGGGTAACCCCTAGCTGCCCAGGGATTTCCTAAGGAAATCCCCTGGTGGAGATAGGGGGTTCCTTTGAACCCACACATCTCCTGAACAGTGGCAGCTAGAGGGGTGAGCATGACCTTTCAAATGATACCAAACATGACCATGTTTAAAGAAAAGAAGAAAAAATAATAATATAAAAACAATTAAGATATAAAAAAAGTGTTTTTTTGTGTGTGTTTTTATTAATGCAGCAATATTGTCCTCAAAAAAATGTAACGAGTCCCCATTTATAATTTTTTTTAACAAGCGCACCCCATAGAAAATATAAACGCAAAAACTCATATGATAAAATGTGGAAAAAACACTTTACACGCTGTAGATGATTAAAAATTAAAATGTTATTGCATTTTTTGTTATAATATACAGGCAGGACATGACGTATACATATAATAATGATATATTATGAATCTGCGGAGTCTGCCGGAAAGAACGATATATATAATATGTCTGGGTCATATAATAAAACGTGGCTTCAATTCACGTTTAAACATGATGAGCAAAAGTGGTAAAAATGAGCTCAGCACACAGATGTGAAATGGCTCAGCAGCAAAGTCGTTAAAAATGCATATTTTCCTAGAAAAGTAAAGTAACAAGTTCCCAATTCTATTTTTTTCACAAGAGTACCCCATAGAATGTACAGTTGTGTGAAAAAGTGTTGGCCCCCTTCCCGATTTTTTATTTTTTTGCACGTTTGTCTCACTTTAATGTTTCAGATCATCAAACAAATTAAATTGAAATATAAGTCAAAGACAGGGCTTTTTTTCAGGGGGTACTCGTTGGTACTCAGTACCGGCACCTCACCACTCAGTACCGACACCTCACCACCAGCCCGAACTAACAGGAGAGAGCATGATCTCCTGATGAATCCTGTAATATCCCTACAGTGAAACGCACGTTGAGCGCTTTTTAATTGACCATCTTGATCCGTGCTATATCGTCAGATAAATGATTACCCCTTAGGGTTGTACTTGATTTGTACTGGAATTTTGCAATGACACTTTTGAGCCCTATATTCTAAATTGTATTAAGACCGGAGTGGTGGTCTGTGGTTTTTGACGCAGTGTATTTTGTATATGCGGTCCCACTACAAGGAGACCAGGCGATACTTGCAGTATTGTAACATATGGATACAAACGGTATTATTACTGGCAGCCGCCACTGAGCTCTCTGTTTTTGGTGACTAATTATTACTAGAATCGTGCAATGACCCTTTGAGGCTCAGGATCTATTGGTATTAAGACCGGAATGGTGGTTCGTGTTTCCAGATACTGTGCATCTTGAATATATGGTCCCATTATAAGGAGACCAGGTGATACTCAGCAGACCTGCAACATATGGTTGTACATGATATTAATAACAACCACCATCACCCTTGTCTTTGGTTATTTGACCCGCTTTATTACCACGAGTGTTAAACCATCGTGGGGCAAGGGGAAAGAGAAGGAAGAGAAGGGGGGAAAAAAAGAAAAATTATATATATATTTTTTGGAACTATCAGGGTTATCCAAAGAGATTCGAAAAGTCACCGCACGTTCGGTGACTTTTCGTTCTCTTCAATTCGGTTCCTTTTGCCGATCCCATTTCGGTGACCCTGCGGTGTATTCAGCAAAGAGCACAGGGTCCCCGAATTGCAGGGAAAAGCTGCCGCAAACCTGACGAAAACTAACCGAATGCACGCTGAAAACAAGCAAAAACATCTGGATTAACCTTCGAAAAAGCCGAACAGGAGCCGAACATGAGCCGAATCACACAGAGCCGAAGCAGCTGTGACGTAGAGGAGGCAGTGAATAAATTAGAAAAACCATTTGTATGAATCTGGGAAAAAGAAACGCTGTTTGCAAAGAAACTACTGAGCGAAAATGTCTGAAATTTTCACAGGAGGTCCAGGGAATGATAATAAAGAGGGCTGTTACAAAAAAAATAAGTAAACTGAAAAAAAATCAAAAAAAAAATCGGACTTTTAAAAAAAAAAAAAAAAAAATCTGAAAAATGCTTAAAGTATCCTAAAAAATCTATAAATAAAGAGACTTTTTGCTGCAGAATTTTATAATGAACGGTTTATTAGATATTGGATTAAAACGGGAATATTTTTAACATTGAAGTCTATGGGATTCTCCTGAATAAACTTGCCGAATTAAACCACCGAATGGCAGGGCATTAGGGGAACCTTTCACTGCTGGTTTGTGTTCTCTGAATAGCCGAAGCAGTGCTTCTCTATGGGATTTCACTGCCCTCGAACAGGCACCGAACAGGCACCGTATGTTCAGGCAATTCGCCAGGATTTGGCGAATTGTCTGCTCTCTGAATAGCCGAATGGCCAGGAAAGGAAACCGAACGCTGATTTTCAGCGTTCGGTTACCTTTCTCAAGCAATTCGGATCTCTTTGGATAACCCTGATAGTTAGGGAGCTGTAATAAGTGCGACTTGCTATACCAAACCCATGAAAATATCCTGGAATTACTATTACAGCCAGTACCAATATATCCAATTCGGGGCAATTCTGAGGAATGAACTAAGTACACGCACAAGTTGTTCACAATTGTGTTTTTAAACACATTTTAATTGTTGTTAAGATTCAATAAAGAATGTTTTGAAATTTTGAAATTATAATTGTATGTATGTGTTCATCCGGCACCGACAGTGAGCTCATTTTGGTCTCACGGAAGGTCGTTCTTCTTCTCTTTTCATACCACTAAATAATATATCCCCTCTGTTTCTTCAGTGCCCCAGCTCTGGAAGTTAAGTGTAAACATGCTTACATATTTACACACATCTGCCAGAGCTGCGGAATGGAGGGGGTGCAAATTTTTTATTTTTTTTGAATCCCTGGTCACTTCCCTTGACAGGGACCCAAATTTTTATACTATCTGCCTGGCGCTGTGTCCCTGCTGCCCCTCCTCTAAGATGCTGCCAGTGCCTAGCGAGCTGCATTGTACAGTATCTGCCAGGTCAGAGAGCAGACTCCCCCGCGGTGCTGGATATGGAAGCCTGCACTCTCTCTCCTCCTGGTCCCTTCCTCCTTGCTGGGGCCTGGCCCCCTCTGATGATGTCAAGAGAAAGGCATGCCAAAGACGTCTACACTGTTGCCCTACCCCCAGCCTCCCAGCAGTTCCAGACAGTGTGTGGTGAACCCTGGAAGGTGAGAAGGTAGAAATTTAAGTCCTGGCTGCATTGCTCTGCAGGGACTCAGTGACAGGCAGGCCTCAGAATGAAGAAAAAAACTGCTGCTGCTTCCAAATACACTTCAAAACAGCATTAAAAATATCAGCTCAACACAGGTATGTTCACCTGGTCCTGCTGTTACCACCATGTGGGGTGTTCTCAAGGTCAAACACACTCTCATTGGAGTCCCCCAACATTATTCAACCAGTACTTGGTGGATACTGGAGTTTTATTGCTGTGGAGCTCATACACACTGCGTATTACTGTGAGCTTCATTGCTGTGGAGCTCATACACACTGCGCAATACTGTGAATTTCATTGCTGTGGAGCTCATACACACTGCGCATTACTGGGACTTTCATTGCTGTTGAGCTCATACACACTGCGCATTCCTGTGAGTTTCATTGCTGTGGATCTCATACACAGTGCGCATTGCTGTGGAGCTCATACACACTGCACATTACTGTGAGTTTCATTGCTGTGGAGCTCATACACTGCGCATTACTGTGAGTTTCATTGCTTTGTAGCTCATACACACTGCGCATTACTGTGAGTTTCATTGCAGTGGAGCTCATACACACTGCACATTACTGGGACTTTCATTGCTGTGGAGCTCATACACACCTCGCATTCCTGTGAGTTTCATTGTTGTGGATCTCATACACAGTGCACATTACTGTGAGTTTCATTGCTGTGGAGCTCATACACACTGCGCATTACTGTGAGTTTCATTGCTGTGGAGCTCATACATACTCAGCAAAACTGTGAGTTTCATTGCTGTGGTACTCACAAATGCTAGGGGATTATCCACTCAGTGCCAGCGTTGCAAAAAAAAAACAAACCAGCTAACTGCACTGCAATAAAGACTTTTCTTGCAACAGAGGCACTTGTTGGATAACCCCCATAGGGTTATAACAATAGTTGTAGTTCATTAAAAGGAACACACTATTAATAAATATGGTTCCCTTGTATAGTGTCTTCCTTTAAGTGAGCTACAACTATTGTTTATTAGGACATGAAAATAGTCATAATAATCAGTTTTTCCCTGGACTTGAGAGTACCCCCACCTGTTTTTCCAGAAAAAAAGCATTGGTCAAAAATAACACAAGTAAACACAACATGCCGTTTTTAAATGAAGGTTTTATTATTAAAGGAAAACAAAATCCAAACCCACATGGCCCTGTGTGAAACAGTGCGTGCCCCCTAAACCTAGTAACTGGTTGGGCCACCCTTAACAGCAAGACCTGCAATCAAGCGTTTGCGATAACTTGTAATGAGTCTGTTACAGCGCTGTGGAGGAATTTTGGTCCACTTATCTTTGCAGAATTGTTGTAATTCAGCCACATTGGAAAGTTTTCGAGCATGAAACCCCTTTTTAAGGTCATGTCACAGCATCTCAATAGGATTCAGGTCAGGAGTTTGACTAGGTCACTCCAAAGTCTTCATTTTGTTTTTCTTCAGCCATTCAGAGGTGGACTTGCTGGTGTGTTTTGGATCATTGTCCTGCTGCAGAACCCAATTTCGCTTCAGCCTGAGGTCACTCACGAACAGATGGCCACACATTATCCTTAAGGATTTTTTGGTAGGCAGCAGAATTCATGGTTCCATTTATCACAGCAAGTCTTCCAGGTCCTGAAGCAGCAAAACAGCCACAGACCATCACACTACCACTGCCATATTTTACTGCTACTTCCACCTAAAATACATTACACGTTTCCACCCCTGTCTTAATCAGGACCAGGGGCTGAATGACAACTAATGGGGCCCCCAGGCAATAGGAGATCATGGGGCCCCCTTGCACCACACCCACAGGAGGCCACACCCATTCAAATCCCCACGCCCTACAACACAACACCCACATGTATATTGTTGTGCTAAAGATTTTATTTCTTAACCATTTGTAGCGCTGCTTTAAAAACTGTATTCTGGTGCATTGAATTATTGCTGCCACTAGAGGGAGACAGAGTGGAGACATTGCGGACAATGCTGGACAAAGTGGACTCCATCTCTCAGCAGCCTTTGCGTGAGGACAGGAAGGGGGTGGTACGAAGGGGAGGATATACATCGGCAGCCTTGTGTTTTGGCACGCGGAGTGTGAGCGGAGCAACGAGAGGTGTAGGATGCACTCTGAAATCGTCAAGGATCACAACCAGGCCAGAGTGGGGACGCTACTCTGTTCGTGCTGGAGATCGGGACGGAGATCGTGCTGTCAACTGCATACTCAGCCCTGAGAGATTTGGAAGACAAGCTGGTTCTGGCAGGACCCCGAGTTAGGAGGCCACGACGGTCTATTGAGAGTGCAGGTGGCGGATCGATTGTTCCAGTTGCGGAGATTCGGCAAGCGGGGAGCAGATTCATTGGCACAGAGTCCCAGTATACAGCGGAGAAAGATCCTTTGGTCGAGGCATCAAGTGCTGGACAGTTCGTTCGACGGATGGGTGAGAGGCCTTCAGGCCCACAGTTCCGAAACAGAAACACACGCTTGTTATATTGTTTCAATTCACAGGGCCCCAACGGAGACTAGTCAAAGATTGCTCTTTTCGTTCACTGGCCAGTCGAACACAGTACCCGGGTACCCTAGACATTGTGTATATATATATATTTTGAGCTATTTTACGGGACTTACACTCCAGAACTGAGGGGGTTAACCGTTCTTTTCCGCCGCGTGTTTTTCCCGCGTGACGCATCCTGTAAATTCATTCAATGCGCATTTATATTCTATGCCATTTTATCCTCTAGTAAAGTATATAAAGCTAGAAAATCCACAATAGTGCTGGTGTGTAATAATTCCTAGTGCGGTGAGACTATCCCGAGGTTTATTCAGCGGCTCCTTAGGGGGTGAGCGCTACATATGGGGGCTCGTCCGCGATCTCAGTCTCTTAGATACCGCAATTAAAAGGTTAATATGGATCCAGACACTGCTGCTAAATGGTGTGAGGAGCACAGTAGCCAGATAGGGTTAAGTGTAGTCATGGACATTCCCGCAGACACTTGGGCCGAAGACCAGATTCGCCGGGCCGTGGCCTCGCTGACACCGGATCATCGGGGGTTAATAATGGACATTATTTAAAGCGAACCCAGAGACTTCTCACACATATGTTCTTTTTGAGTGGAGAAAGAGTGTCCCAGCGTGTTTTCAGGGCCCGAGTGTAAAGCTGACCGATGATGTGGAAGTTCAACTGATTCAGTCAAGTGTGTCACGTGGCGATCCCGCGAACGTTCCCATGCCCAGCCCGCTAGCCATGATTGGGCCAGAATTCATTGTGACTATCGGAGACTTGCTGGCTAAATGTCAGAGAACCAACCCTCCTCACACTAACTTTGGTTATCGACGGTTGAGGAATTTTTCAGGAAGTGTATCAACTCCGGCGGGAGAAGAAACCTTCGAGGAATGGGTAGAACAGGCGATGCAGGCTCTAGACGAGTGGGACGTCCCTGAAGCGCAGAAGAAACAGAAAGTTACAGAGAGCCTGAACGGACCTGCATCAGAGGCTATACTCACAGTAAATGTGCGGTGTGTATAAGCGAATCACAGAGCTCCACAGCAATAACAAAGGAACTCTTACATTGAGGTTACTGGCCGGAACCAATTAACACTGTTAAAATGCAATCTTTATTGTTATCAACCACATGTAACATATATTAAATAAAGCTTTCAGAAGGTATGAAATAAGAAGAGGAAAGTAAAAGACGTTTAAAATATATCCACTTAACTTCTAATAGGTAGAGGATGATGAATTTGTTCGCCTATGTCAGGAATCAGTCCCAGACTAAGCCTGTGCCCGCACCTAATCCCTGGCAAACCTTTATTTACCTGCATTTGCTTGTCTTTCACCTACTTATGTTTGTATACAGGTTTCAGGATCCTCTCTGGCTGTTCATCTCCTATTGTGGTGCCTTCAGGTGTATGCCATGACTCCTAATGAAGCCTGCTTAAAAGAGGGATCCACCCTTCCATCAGGGCTTCAACATTAACGTTCTGGAAGTGCAAGCAACCAGTCCTGTTCCTGAAGCTCTATGCTATTTGAACCTGAACTCCTACTGTGATCTTGGAAAGTGCACCCCCGCTTTCGACCATCCTCGCTGGCAAGTGCACCCCCGCTTTCGACCATCCTTGCTGGCAAGTGCACCCCTGCTTTCAACCAACCTCGCTGGCAAGTGCACCCCTGCTTTCAACCATCCTCGCTGGCAAGTGCACCCCTGCTTTCAACCATCCTCGCTGGCAAGTGCACCCCACTCTCAAGACTCCTCGCTGGCAAGTTAAACTCTGCTTTCCAGCAAACCCTGGAACCAGCATACAGTCTATTACTTGCTTCATATAGACTCTGATCCGTTTATTTCTTATTGTGTTTATGCTTTAAATAAACCTTTTATGCCCGGTAACCTACGTGACTCCTCCAATCACTGCATCATGGGCTCACCTCAACAACCGTCGCACTCCATTCCTGACAGCCTATCACATCACATTTATTGCTCCTTTTATTAAGGTGTCAAAAATAAGTGGTTGCAAAAATCCACCTAGATTCCTGAATAGTATTGAAAGTGAATTACTTCTCAAGTAGATATAAGGTTCAAAAATAAAGATATAATTTTACCACTGTGTTGAAACTTCTCTTTCTACCCTTTGTATTTTGCATTCAAAGTCAATTTCATAGGGCGTTTTCAAACACTGGGTATTCAATATCACTAGATTTTCAGATATTTTTCGCTTATGACTTCCATTCCGATGTAAATGAATATATTGCGTTCGCAAAGAATTTTTATCGTTCTACAATCGCGGTGAATCTCAATTGTCTTTGAGTGATCATACAAGATCAATATGCACTTTAAAACTGCTGATTTCTGCACCATTTCTTAATCAATCATGCTCTTGGATAAGTCTCTGTTAATTAGGCTGATAAGTTTTGCCACCAACTCATTTAGCAATTAAGCCTAAATTATATTGCACCTTTGAAGCACCATGAATATTGCTAACCGATAGTCCACCATCTCTCAAAGCACACAAGCTTTGGTTATATTGTAAAGGTGGATCTTATTGCACTTGATTTAGGGATATTAATTAAACCTCAATGTGTGCAATGTAGAAAACCACAATAGTCACAGATTTCAATCACCGGTTTTTAACCATTGGTTTCTGCACACTATCATATATATTCATACTCATAGGCATTGCTACATGGTATTCAACTCATTCGCAAGGCTCACAAGCCTTGATTGTGTTTCAATAGCGAGTTGTACGCTATTTTAGGGATATTAATTAAACCCAATGTGCAATACAAAAAAACAGTAATCCCAAATTCCGATCACCGGTGTTTAAACCATTAGTTTCTGCCCAATGGCATATTCATTCCTATTCATAAACTTTGCTGCACGACATTCTATTAGCCCGCTAAAGCTCACAAGCCTTGATTGTATTTTAAGGCGAGTCATTAGTTATTCCATTTAACATTTGCATCAGAAAAAGATACTATTACAGGGTGTGAATAAACCCACCGTTAGTTACATAGTATCATCTCTTATCTGAAAATCATTTGTTTACATCCATATAAGATGTTAGTCAATTGGATTGCATCCGACGCGCGTTTCACATTCGTGCTCCTTGATTGCTAAATGAATTGGTGGCAAAATTTATCAGCCTAATTAACAGACACTTATCCAAGAGCATGATAGATTAAGAAATGGTGCAGAAAATCAGCAGTTTTAAAGTGCATATTGATCTTGTATGATCAATCTAAGAAAATTGAGTTTCACCACGATTGTAGAAAGATAAAAATTCTTTGCGAGTGCAATATATTAATTTACATCGGAATGAAAATCATAAAACGAAAAATATCTGAAAATCTAGTGATATTGAATAGGGATGAGCTGTTCAGTTCGATTGGTTCGGAGTTCGATTCGAACATCGCCTGTTCGCATGATCGCGAACTACGAACATTTCCGCGTGTTCACCGCATGTTCGCCCACAATGCACCACAATGGATCACAATGCACTTTTCCACTGGCCTGAAGCTTGTAATTGGCTACAGCCTTGCACCTGACCACAGGTCAGGTGCAAGACAGGTTCAAGACTATGCCAATCACGGCTCAGAGTCCTGATTGGGCAAATTTTGCCCAATCATGGGCTCACAGAGCTAAGTCACGCAGCACACTATATAAGGCTTCACACAGCCTTCAGCACGTGTTTTTTGAGAGGAGAGTGTTAGTGTGTGTTCTCACTGCCAGTCTGCCTGCAGCTATTGGGGGGGGGTCTCATTTCTACAAAATATCTGGGAATTGTTCTAACCTTTGTGTTCTCACTGCCACCACCTATTTTGGGGGTCTCATTTCTACAAAATATCTGGGAATTGTTGTAATCTTTGTGTTCTCACTGCCACCAGCAATTTTGGGGGTCAGTCATTTATACAAAATATCTGGGAATTGTTCTAATCTTTGTGTTCTCACTGCCACCAACTATTTTGGAGGTCAGTCATTTATACTAAATATCTGGGAATTGTGCTAATCTTTGTGTTCTCACTGCCACCAGCAATTTTGGGGGTCAGTCATTTATATAAAATACCTGGAAATTGTTGTAATCTTTGTGTTCTCACTGCCACCAGCAATTTTGGGGGTCAGTCATTTATACAAAATATCTGGGAATTGTTCTAATCTTTGTGTTCTCACTGCCACCAACTATTTTGGGGGTCAGTCAATTATATAAAATATCTGGGAATTGTTGTAATCTTTGTGTTCTCACTGCCGCCAGCAATTTTGGGGGTCAGTCATTTATACAAAATATCTGGGAATTGTTGTAATCTTTGTGTTCTCACTGCCACCAACTATTTTGGGGGTCAGTCATTTATACAAAATATCTGGGAATTGTTGTAATCTTTGTGTTCTCACTGCCACCAGCAATTTTGGGGGTCAGTCATTTATACAAAATATCTGGGAATTGTTCTAATCTTTGTGTTCTCACTGCCACCAGCAATTGTGGGGGTCTCATTTCTACAAAATATCTGGGAATTGTACTAATCTTTGTGTTCTCACTGCCACCAACTATTTTAGGGGTTTCATTTCTACAAAATATCTGGGAATTGTTCTAATCTGTGTGTTCTCACTGCCACCACCAATTTTGGGAGTCAGTCATTTCTACAAAATATCTGGGAATTTTGGTAATCTGTGTGTTCTCACTGACACCAAGTATTTTGGGGGTCAGTCATTTATACAAAATATCTGTGAATTGTTCTAATCTTTGTGTTCTCACTGTCACCAGCAGTTGTGGGGGGTTCATTTCTATAAAATATATGGGAATTGTTCTAATCTGTGTGTTCTCACTGCCACCAGCAAGTTTGGGGGTCAGTCATTTATACAAAATATCTGGGAATCAGGGGGTCCCACATACTTCTAGCAGATTTCTGCAAATTGTAATCTGTGTCTTGTCACTGTTGCCAGCTATCAGGGGGTCCTATCTGGGGGTCTCACTGACTTGTAGGTGGTTTCTGGGAATTGTAATTTGTGTCTTGTCACTACCACCCATCAGGGGGTCTCACTGATTTATAGGAGGTTTCTGGGAATTGTAATCTGTGTCTTGTCACTAGCTGCCAGCTATCAGGGTGTCTCACGGAGTTATACCAGAGTTCTGGAAATCTTTAATCTTTATACCAGAGTTGAATCAGAGTTCTGCAGCATATCTCCAATTTTAATAACAGAGTTGAATCAGAGTTCTGTATATCTTTAATCTATATACCACTCACCATGTCAGAAAGACCAAAAAGACCTCTGGTCATTGTGGGCACGCAGGGGCACGCTTGTCCTTTCTAACTGGTGCTGGCCGTCTTAAGCAGCAGCAACATACAGAGGATTTGGTGGATTGGCTAACCAGGCCATCCACATCCTCCCAGTCCTCTGCCTGCTGGGCTTGTAGTGCTTTACAGTCCACCTCAGCAGACAAAGCATCTAATGCAGCCTCCATGTCCACAGCTTCTCCTGCCGTAGCCTCACTATCACACACGGAGGAGTCAGGTGAATTGTTTGACTACAATGACAGTGACATGCTGCTTGAGGATGCGCAGCAACTACAGTGCTCTGATTCAATCTCTGAGGTTGAGGAAGGGAGTATAATCAACCTAGAGAAAGGGGGTGCCAGTGATGACACACAAATAACTGGCACTCATGTTGCCCCAGCAGCTGCAGCATACTGCCAAGTTGGCTCCAGTGACGAGGAGATTGGGGGTGATGACAATGATGATGAGGTCACTGACTCCACCTGGGTGCCTGATCGAACAGAGGAGTCAAGTGAGGAGGAGGCACAACAAACATGAGGCACAACGTCCTCTGTGACCAACCTAGCACTAGCCAGTCCAAGGCATCAGATGTCAGAGCTGCTCAGGTGCAGAGCGCTGTTGTCTCAAAGCACACATCCAGGAACTCTGCTGTCTGGAAGTTTTTTAAGAAATGTGCAGCAGACCGCACCATTGCTATTTGTAATCTGTGTCAGATGAGGCTAAAGCGTGGGAAAGACACCGGACGCTTGGGTACCACGTGCTTGAGGCGACATATGACCACCTGCCACGCATCCCCTTGGCGCAAAACTTTGCGTAGGTCCTCCTCACCTGTCTCTACCCCCACTATATGTCCTGCCATGTCATTGACTCCAACCTCCACTGACAGGGATGATGCTACAGTAATAGATGTACCAGGTCCTTCCTCACAATGTGACAGCATCCCATCAGCTGAAGATTTATGCAGTAAGATTACGTTGCCCCAGCTGCTGCAGCGTAAGAAAAAATATAGTCCGAACCATCCCCAAGCACAGTGTCTAAATGTGTCTTGGTGCTCCACCACCTCTTCCTCTTCCTCCCCCTCCTCCTCCTTCAATGTCTCTGGCAAAGTGGCAGTTAAACCAACACGTGGCAGGGGCTACGCAATGGCTCAAGCAAAAAGATGCCATACTGTGCTTGAGCTGGTTTGTTTAGGGGACAGGAGCCACACCGGGCCAGAAATTCTGTCAGCTCTGCAGGGGCAGGTGCAGAGATGGTTAACACCACGCCAGCTTGAGCTGGGAATGGTTGTCTGTGATAATTGCAGCAACCTTCTCTCCACCCTATGCCTGGGTAAGTTGACACATGTACCATGCCTAGCACACCTCCTAAATCTGGTGGTACAGCATTTCCTAACCAGGTACCCAGGGCTGGCAGAGCTTCTCAGCCAGGCCAGAAAAGTCTGCAGCCACTTCAGACGGTCATTCCCAGCAAGTGTTCACCTGGCAGAAATTCAAAGCGGATTCCACCTTCCCACAAACCGTCTGATCTGTGACATGCCCACCAGGTGGAACTCGACATTAGCAATGCTGCAGCGTCTGCACAAGCAGCAGAGGGCCATCAACGGGTACCTGTGTGAGTATGGCACAAGGACAGGTTCAGGTCAACTTGTTTTTTTCCCCCCGCAGTGGCTGATGATCAAGGATGCATGTACTGTACTGTCAACATTTGAGGAGGCAACGAGGATGGTGAGCAGGGACAGTACATGCAACAGTGACACAATTCCTTTAGTGTTCCTGCTGGAGCACACCCTGCGGGGAATTATAGATGTGGCTCTAGAGGCAGAGCAGCGGGAGGAAGAGGAGGCCTTCCCTAGCTCTCAACGCCCCAGTCTTTCCGCAGACAGCATTCCAGCGGGTCCTCCTCAGATCAGACAGGAGGAGGATGAGGAGGGGGAGGAATATTTAAGTAGTGGGGGCATTGAAGGTGGGGATTATTACTGGTTGGCAAGCCTTCTTGATCCACGATACAAGGGTAAAGTTGCAGAGCTCATCCTGCCCGGACAGAGGGAGCACAGGATGAAAAACCTTGAGGACGCTCTAAAGCGACACTTGTGTAACACCTTTCCAGGCACTGGTAGGTTACCAAGTGATGACACAGGTGCTTCTGAGGCTGCGGATGATCAGAGGAATAGTGGTGAAGGCCGGGGCCGCTTGACTGATGGCTTTTTAATTTTTTTTAGTCCACGACGCCCAGGGACGTCAAATGTAGGCACCCATTGCCAGCATCTTCACCGTATGGTGCAGGACTACCTAGGGGCAAGGGCAGACCTGGATACCTTTCCAGCAGATGATCCACTGGCTTACTGGTAGGGATGTGCGTTTCGGGTTTCGGAATTTTCACGAAATTTCCGATTCGTGTTTTCGGATCGGACCCGAAAACCGACAGATCCGAAAAGTTTTCCGAGCCGAAACGAAATATTTTCGGAATTTTCGAATGGACTTGAAATGTGTCAAATCGAAATTTATTTTCGCTCTATTCATGATTTCGGTTCCATTCGTGATTTCGGTTCCATTTCGGTAATTCTGGACATCGTATATTTAACTATTATCGGTTATATCGCTGATTCTGTAAATTTTGTATTTGTAAATGCGTATCACTTGTTTTTGTTTCCAATGATCCGATAATTCTGTCGATACGATAATTCCTTCGTAATCGGGTCGGATCCGATTCGTCCGCGGGTCGCGCATGCGCGCGCGCGGATGTCATAACTTTATTGAGCTATTTTTTTGACAGGCCAAAAAATATTGATTTTATTATTTATCATGGCTGAAAGAGACGAGTGCCATTCGGACACCTCCTCATCTTCTTCCACCCATGAGACACCACCCAGGAAGAAGCGGGCCAGCAACATGGCATTTGAGGAGATGTTGGAGCTGGTCCGCATCTTTGATCACAAAGATTACGACTGCCGTAAGGGCCCTTACGGCAGAAAGAATAATTCACGAAAGGACCGTATCCTTGACAAGCTCCGAACCACCATTCTGGAGCTGTTCGGGAAGGACCGGACGAAGGACCAGCTCCGAAAACGCTGGTCCGACCTCAAGACGCGCGAGGAGGAGCAGCTGAGGCACATCCGGTGTGTCATAGCCAAACGTAAGTGTCATGTTATATTGTAAAGCGCTGCGCAAACTGTTGGCGCTATATAAATCCTGTATAATAATAATAATGTGCTTGCATCTGCTAATGTTCACAGAAATACGTTGATTTATCTAGTCCTTTTTTCATGCAATGTGATTGTGTATAGCTTTGCGTTTTCACGACTCATCATACATGCATTTTTGCCATAGCTCTTCTTTTTTGTGATTTTACGTATTCGTGAAAATTGTGACATTTGATGTATGTAGATGAAGTTACAATGCTGGATTTCTTTTGGCACTGTGTGTACTGTAGTGTGCTGGGGGGGGAGGTTGTTGTGATTGAGTGATGCATACGAGAAGACCCGCAGCTTGCCCAATATTGGCTCCCACCTGCGCATCAACAAAAATCTCTGCGTTTCTGCTAAGTGGTAGGATGGGACATGTAGTTCTTATGAAAGTGCATCCAAACAGTGCCGCGTTCAATACATCCTCAGCAGCTGCTGAATTGTTGCAGCGCAGCAATTCAGTTTGCTGCAGCAGTGTCATTATTGAACGCTTTAGATGCAAATTTCAAAACAAAATGGCCGATTTCTGTTGTTTCTGCAATATCCACAGTTTTATTAGCAGAAACTGAAAGTGAAACTGAGGCTGAGGCCATCTATAAAATAACTAAAACTAAAAGCAGTCGCACAATGCGTTTTGTACGCACACAACACAAACAATAGTTTTTATTGAATAAACGTAATGTTTACTTCTGAAAAAAATATATAATTGAACGGTAATATATGTCTATGTGCAGGGGAAATAATAAATATTTTGTGACTTTAGAACTATGAGATGGGAGTAGTGGTGGGTCAAGCTGGTAGTGCTAGTGGGTAGTGGAGGGGTGTCGCAATACTTTCGGCAATATATTGTATAGATATACCATTTTTTCCAGTCTGCATTATTTACGTGTTATTTTTTGGATTTGGCAGAAGACAGGAAGAAGGCAGCATCTGCCCCGGCGGGCACCAATGCCCCAGTGGAGGAGGAGGAGGAGCCACGGGCGACCACCAGCGCTGGTATATACTGTTTTATTTTGCAACGACTTTTGGTCAAAAACAGAAACATTTTTTGTGTACTGTATTTTAATTTAATTTTTTTATGTATAGCACAAGAGGAGCAGGAGGAGGAAGAGGAGGAGCAGGAGGAGGAGCAGGAGGAGGAGGAGCAGGGCGATGGAGAGAGGGAGCCGGAGCCGCAGCAGGAGGCCACGAGTCCAGGTTTTTTTTTTTACTGTTGTATTTTGCATCGACTTTTGTTCAAAAATAAATCAGTTTTGTTGTTTACTGTATTTTTTATTTCTTTAATTTCTTAGATATAGCACCGGAAGAGATGCTGACGGTGGTGGTGGAGGAGGAGGAGTCGGAGGAGGAGTCAGAGCCTCAGAAGGCCGCCAGCACTGGTATATACTACTGTTATATTTTTTCAAGACTTTCAGTCAAAAATAGAAACCTGCTTTACTTACTGTATTTTCCTTCTTTCATTTATTGGATATATAGAAGGAGAAGCCAGACCGGACACGTCCAGCATTAGGATGATAAATAGGATAGCGATCGGAGAGCTATGCCTGGCTGTCACTAACATCAATGCTATACAGGAGTTGCTCCAGGAGTTGCGGGAGCATATTAGCAATGCCGCTGACATCCTGGAGCGGCAGTGAGACCAGCCTCCTCCCCTATGTTTGTTTGTGCCCCGTTGGGCAGTTTGCCATTCTTGGCATGCCATGTTGTAAATAAATTTTATATTTTTTCTATATTTTCCTGTTTGTGTGCGTTGCTTTTCCTTACTTAATAAGTTAATATGTATTGCTTGGTTTCCACACTGTTAAAATTATATGTACATAAATTTATTGACATTTCTATGGACCCTTTGTCATAAATTTGTCAACATATTTGTGGCCATGAATGTGACTGTGCACATTCTACACTTCCTGCCTGGCCAAAAAATGTCACACACTAACACAACCTTGTTGTACTGCCTTGAGATTTGATTACCGACGTGGCATGGTTTTGTTAAGCTTAGGCGATGTCACAACAACATGGATTTTTGTCCACAGTCACATTCATTGTATAACCAAGAATTTATCAAAAAATATTGATGGCAGCACTGCGTGAAGTCTTCTCCGGCACAACCCAAAGATCCTCAGTGCGGCTCAGGTCTAGTTTATTTGTCCCTGTTTGCAGCTTCACGCAACACCTCCTCCCAGCTATGAGCTCTCTCTCTCCCACCGCTGCCCGCCAACATGGTCATGTCTTTGCAGGAAGACAACAGCGTGGGGGAACGACAGCTGCTGACAGTCCCAAGACCTCGTCACAATGACGTCAGTTCTGGAGTTAACCCCTAACTGCGACCAATGGTGGAGATAGGGGGTTCATTGGAACCCCCTATCTCCCGATCCGCGGCAGCTATCGGTTGGTTAATGTTTGGTATCTTTGGATCGACCAGAGCATGGCCTTTCCAACAATACCAAACATGACAATGTTAAAAATTATAAAAAATTAAAATATTAAAAAAAAATAAACAGGTTTTTTGTTTTGTTTTGTTAATGCAGCAATATTGTTGCCATTTCAATTATAATGTGAACAATGATGCTGCACTAAGGATTTTTGTATGGGGTGCGTTTGTTAAAAATAGTGTAATTTTCACCCAAAAAAATATAACAAGTCCCCATTTCAATTTTTTTTAACAAACGCAACTCATAAAATATAACCGCAAACACTCGCATGTTAAAATGTGAAAAAAACACTTTACACCTTGTAAAACAAACATTGAAAATTCTAATTTTATTGCATTTTTTGTTATAATATACAGACAGGACATGACGCATACATATGATAATGATATATTATGAATCATCTGCCGAGTCTGCCGGAAAGAACGATATATAACATGTCTGGGTCATATTATAAAATAAGGCTTCAAAAAAACGCGTTTAAACAAGAGGAGCGAAACTGTTAAAAATTAGCTCAGCAGCAGACCGCAGTGCCGCACACAGGCGTGAAGGGAAGCCGTGAAATGCCTCAGCAGCGAAAGGGTTAATTTTTTTTTGTCTGTTTTAAATCATTTTATTTGTTTGTTTTTTTTCGTTTCAGATCATTTTGATCAAGTATTTTTCCGTTTTAAAACCTTTTTGTTCTGGTTTTTATTTTTAAAGTCAGACCATTCGGGTCAGTTTAGCGTTTTTTAAATCGTTTTGTTCATTTTTTTTTGTTCCTTGGCTTTCATACCATTTTTTTAATGTGATTAAATAAAGTTCTGAAATGTATATTCATAAGAAAAAAAGGATCTTTATTTAATAAAAAAAAAACACGATAGAATCGCCAGAATTATTGTAGAACCAGAATGAATTATCGGATCCGAAAAACAAACCAAAAATTTATTATAAAAAAGTATATAAAGTATAAAAAAGTAAACCATAGTAGTTTACGTCAAAATGAATAGAGTTAGACACTTTGAAACGAGGAGAACAGACGTTCCGAAAAAAACGAAAATTTCCGAAATCACGAAAAGTCGATACAAAAAACGAGCAAAGTGACCCGAAAATACGAAAAATGGTCGATATTGCGAAAAAAAAATGTACACGAAAAACGAGCCGAACCGAACCGAATCGAAACAGAAATCGGTCGAAACGAGCCGAATCGAAAATTTTAAACATCCGAACAAATCGAACCGAATCGAACCGAAAAAAAAATCGGTGCACAAGCCTTTAGAATTTAGCTAATATGCTATGCAGCTACTAGGTTGCCCTTCATCCAGCGTGCTTTCTGAAAGGACGTTCAGTGCCGCTGGAGGTTTTGTCACAGACAAAAGAGTGCGTCTGTCCACCGACTCTGTAGACCGGCTGACATTTATAAAAATGAATCAGTCCTGGATAAGCAGCTATCAATCCCCTGATGCTGACATAACGGAATAGATCGGGGATGTCTTCTGCATTCACAAAACCTCCACCACTGAACTCTGCCACAATACCACAAAGGGGTTACGGTGTGAAGGCACTTGCTGCCACCAAAGGCACAATATTTGGGTGCACTGACGCCTGTACCAGATTTATAACATTTAAATTTTTTGGACCGCAGCAAACCTGCACTCTTCCACAATACCACAGAGGGGTTACGGTGTGACGGCACTAAAGGCCCAATTTTAAAGCATCTATTGTTACTTTCATCCAAAGCCTGCATAAGTTTCACCATAATTTAGCCAAAAAATCACTAAACTTGTTCTGCGTGTCCTAAAAGGTCTCCTCTTTAAGGCTAGGGTCAGACTGAGGCAGTGCGAACGCGCGTTCTGGCGCACTTAATCACGGCCGCACTAGCAGCAGATGCCGGGCAATGACGGCCAATATACGAAGTACGGTCGCACAAAAGTCCGGCTGCGCAACGCAAGTGGAAAATGAACGCATTTTTTCGAGAACGTTAAACCACTAGTACTGACGTACAGAGTGCGCTGCGTCCGCTAGAGGCGTGTGTGCGTGAATTGGAGACATCAGACGCTGCTAATGTCCTGCCAACATAACGTCCAGATGCAAGAAGTGTTTTATTGATGATCCGTACAAAATCACGGATGAAACTGCGCATCGTATGACCGCTATTGCGTATTCCGTGAAAAAATACGTCCATTCTTCGAACGCACATTTTCACGGACAACGTGAAAAATGCGTTAGTCTGACCCTAGCCTTAATACAGACTGCCGCCCCAAGCAGTTGTTTATGAATAGATTAAAGGAAAACCGTTTACCGTCATTTGAAATGTCATTTTTTTGTTTTTAAATGTTTCTATACATCCTACAAATCCGCCACTTCACGGGCAGGTTATGGGGACCTCCTAGGCACGATATTTGAAGGAATTTTATGTTTTTATTTTTAACCCTTATTTTATGGAAAACTCCTGTCCCTTCAAAAACTTTTTATTTTTAAATTTTTGTCCTTGTTTCCTGTCCCCCAGGACACTAGCCGGACCCCCATACACCTTTTATGGCAAATATCTTGCATATATGCCCTCTTGCAGGGCACTCTAAAAACCGAACTTTTGAGTCCCATTGATTTGCATTGAGTTCGGTTCGTGTTCGAACTCGAACTTTTGAAATTGTTCGAGTTCGAATTAGGGATGAGCTGTTCGGTTCGATCAGTTCGGAGTTCGATTCGAACTGTGGTCGTTCGCAAGTTCGCGAACTTCGAACCTTTTGGCGTGTTCGGTTCGAGTTCGAAAAAAACAAAATTTGAAAAAAGTATAAAAAAATGCTTAAAAAATACTAAAAAATCTGGAAATAAAGAGACTCTTTACTGCAGAATATTATAAGCAATGGTTTATTAGATACTGAATTAAAAACTAACGTCTAGGTGCAAATATTCTCACCTCTAAATGACCTGTGCTCTCAAACGGCGTAAACAACAGGTGTTTAATTAGTGTTTGGAAATAACATGTACTTCTAATTAGTCCGGTCTCATAAATTTGATACATTGTATGCAGACTGGTAGTGCCAGGTGTCGTGTGTGGGTCTGTGATGGCGATGTTTCCATACATCCTACAAATCCGCCACTTCACGGGCAGGTTATGGGGACCTCCTAGGCACGATATTTGAAGGAATTTTTTGTTTTTATTTTTAACCCTTATTTTATGGAAAACTCAGTTCCTTTAACCCTTTCACTGCTGAGGCATTTCACCGCTGTGTGCTGAGCTAATTTTTACCGCTTTCGCTCATCATGTTTAAACGTGATTTGAAGCAACATTTTATTATACGACCCAGACATATTATATATCGTTCTTTCCGGCAGACTCGGCAGATTCATAATATATCATTTTTATATGTATAAAAAACTAAAATCATGGGTAGTACATTTTAGAGCGATTGGCAACTTGGTAGTATACCAATAAAAATTGTGATTAATAAATTTGTAGCATTTGTCATTAAATTCGTACCAATGCACTCACACAGCGTAATTGGTGATATACTTGTAATAATATCTTTGCAATAATTTCGTACCGATGTACTCACACAGCATGGATAGTTGCAAACTCATAAATGGTATCTTTGCTGGTTTGTTACCCCTCCGCTTGTAAAGGTCGCACTCCTGGTACACCTGCCGCCACAAGACCACCAGAAGAAATCAAATCCAGTAAAAAAGTGTATTTATTAGTAACACAGCATTAATTCCAACGCGTTTCGTCCATAAATAAACAGGACTTCATCAGGGAAACAAAATTACATGTGGTACATTCCTCTCCCAACCCTTAAATACAAGTATTTTTCCAAAAAAATCTCTGAGAGACACAATTAGAGCAATCAAACAAATGATCCACAGCTTGAGTCCGTCGTAGCTTCATTTCCGTGCGTTCCAACTACCGCGCATGACTGGAAGTTCTTCTTAAACGGAAGTGACGTATCGGACTTTCTTATTGATTAGTGTCTCTTAGAATGAAGGTGCGAATCAGAGACCTCTGTTCTCCGATCGATCGGCGGCACACATTCATAAACATCAGGGTTTGTCAGAGGAATCAGTCCGCATGAGCTTCTTAACCCTTCCTTGCCTGGAGCAAAGGTTCACCCTAAAAAGCTCTCCCGACAATGGGAAAAGCAGAAAAAATAATAAAAAATGAAAATGAGTATAAACCTCAATCTTATCAATTTAAAACCAGTTTAAAAATCTATTTTAATTTTTACCAAGCAATCAAATACAATTTTTTATATCCAGATCCACATTAAGTCTATGTATCCATTCAGTTTCTTTTCTTGCCAAAGTTCTAACAAAATCACCCCCTCTCCAATCCTTTTTGACAAGTTCAATACCTATCCATTTATCCATAAGTCATGTTCTGCCTGTATATTATAACAAAAAATGCAAAAAACTTGAATTTTTAATCATCTGCAGCGTGTAAAGTGTTTTTTTTCACCTTTTATCACATGAACATTTGCGGATATATTTTCTATGGGGTGCACTTGTAAAAAAATTAGAAATGGGGACTTATTCAATTTTTTGGGGGGAATTATGTGATTTTTAGCAAATGCACACCATAGAAAAAAAATCATTAGTGCAGCATCATTGAATGAACAAAAATACAACACAGCGCTTAAAAAGACCAAAGTCCAGAAAAGACAGTGGGGTAGACACCCTGTATGTCCATAAGCAGAAGTCGCTGACTTTAGGAATGAATCTTCTCAATAATGTAGATGCGGTATGCACTGTAGGGAGGAAACACAAAAAGGAGGGACCAAAAATTGCGCAGTATCCCAGCAGCCAGAATGAAAGTAATACGTATAGATAATAAACTCACATTCTGTGGAGCCTACGACCGGCTCTTAGGAATCAGGCAGGCTGGGACTTTATTTCAGGTGCCCATATAACCTTCAAGCGACTTTTCCAGAAATCTCCAAAGATAGGAACACTGTAGGAGAATGGGCAAAAAACCAAGAAGGCACCTCCTAGTGCAATAAATCAAGGGCAGCTTAATATATTAGGAAAGAATTTGCCAAATTCAAACTCACACTTGATTGAGCCTCTATTGGCTCCGTCACAATGCGCATAGGGAATCATAAGGTGTTCCCCAAACCTTCTTTGCAAGTGTTATAGAGGCAGACAGCAGTTAGAGTTGTTCAAAAAATTAAAAACATTTATTAGTTTTAAAATAGATAGATCATATCTACCAGACCAAAGACCAGGACGCGTTTCGCCTATACAGGCTTCCTCAGCTGGTAATCATATGTCTGCTCTTGCTGCTGCCTTTTTATACAATACACATTCAATTAACAATGTAAAAAATCAATTACTCAGAATTAATTATACTTTGAAACAGGTGTGGCTAAGTGGTTCCCGCCATCTTGCGCATGTCTGGAGGGGCTGCGTGTCACCCGAAACGCGGAAGTGCTAAATAGGCACAATTAGAATGAGATTTTTTACTCATGTGAAAATATATAATGCGCCCGCCATTTTGCGCATGCGCAGTAATTCTCAGTTTGAAACGCAGGATTACTGCGCATGCGCAAAATGGCGGCGCATTATATATTTTCACATGAGTAAAAAATCTCATTCTAATTGTGCCTATTTAGCACTTCCGCGTTTCGGGGTGACACGCAGCCCCTCCAGACATGCGCAAGATGGCGGGAACCACTTAGCCACACCTGTTTCAAAGTATAATTAATTCTGAGTAATTGATTTTTTACATTGTTAATTGAATGTGTATTGTATAAAAAGGCAGCAGCAAGAGCAGACATATGATTACCAGCTGAGGAAGCCTGTATAGGCGAAACGCGTCCTGGTCTTTGGTCTGGTAGATATGATCTATCTATTTTAAAACTAATAAATGTTTTTAATTTTTTGAACAACTCTAACTGCTGTCTGCCTCTATAACACTTGCAAAGAAGGTTTGGGGAACACCTTATGATTCCCTATGCGCATTGTGACGGAGCCAATAGAGGCTCAATCAAGTGTGAGTTTGAATTTGGCAAATTCTTTCCTAATATATTAAGCTGCCCTTGATTTATTGCACTAGGAGGTGCCTTCTTGGTTTTTTGCCCATTCTCCTACAGTGTTCCTATCTTTGGAGATTTCTGGAAAAGTCGCTTGAAGGTTATATGGGCACCTGAAATAAAGTCCCAGCCTGCCTGATTCCTAAGAGCCGGTCGTAGGCTCCACAGAATGTGAGTTTATTATCTATACGTATTACTTTCATTCTGGCTGCTGGGATACTGCGCAATTTTTGGTCCCTCCTTTTGTGTTTCCTCCCTACAGTGCATACCGCATCTACATTATTGAGAAGATTCATTCCTAAAGTCAGCGACTTCTGCTTATGGACATACAGGGTGTCTACCCCACTGTCTTTTCTGGACTTTGGTCTTTTTAAGCGCTGTGTTGTATTTTTGTTCATTCAACTGTTACCCGGGTATTTAGAGAAACCCCCACACACAGCATTCAGCGAGTGGGATAGACGCCTTTCCGGTGGGCGCTTCACCCCTTTCCTTCTTTAGTGCAGCATCATTGTTCACATTATATTGGAAATGTGAACAATATTGCTGCATTAATAAAAATAACACACAAAAAAAATACATGTTTTTTTATTTTTATCTTTTTACTTTATACCTGGTCATGTTGGGTATCATTCGAAAGGCCATGCTCAGGCCATGAACCCCCTATCTCCACCAGGGGATTCCGGGCAGCAGGGGTTCCTCGGCTATCTGACGTCATCACGCTATGCATGAGGATGTCAGGCAGTGAGGGGGGACCCGGGGGTGGAGCCGCCATCCAAGATGATGGCCCCCACTGGAGCTAGGCCGCACTTCGGCGCCGCAAGGCAAGGCGCCGAAGTGCGACCCGGTGCCTAAGGGGTAAGGCTAGGGTCAGACTAACGCATTTTTCTCGTTGTCCGTGAAAAAGTGGGTTAGAAGGAATGGACGTTCTCGAAACAATGCGTTCGTTTGGCACTTACGTTGCGCGGCCGCACTTTTGTGCGGCCGTTCTTCGTATGCTGCCCGGCATTGGACGTAATTTGCTTCTAGTGCGGCCGTGATTTAGTGCGGCTAAACGCACGTTAATACTGTGTTAGTCTGACCTTAGCCTTAAAGCCAGGCACCGCTTAAAAGGGGAGACTCTCCCCTTCTAAGCGGTGCCTGGCTTTTTTTGTGGGACCTCCCGATCGGGAGGGAGAGGGATCTGAACGTATCCCCCCTCCCTTCCAGGCGATCTCCCAGCATTGCCGGGGGTCGCCTGGAAATGACGTCATCGCGCATGGCCCAATGACGTCATGAGGAGCTTGACTTCAGCGTCTGAGTATGCTTAAGCCAGAACGCCGCTGGACCCTGGACAGAGAGGTGACTATCTCCGCTGGGGGTCCCGCAAAGCTGATGACGTGTGGAACACGTCCTCCTCAGCATACAGCGGGAGTAACTGAGGACGTGTCCCACATGTCATCAGCAGTGAAGGGGTTAAAAACGTCTTTTTAAAAAACTTTTTGTCCTTGTTTCCTGTCTCCCAGGGCACTACCCGGACCCGGACATTGTTTTTAAATGTTTATATACATCCTGCAAATCCGCCACTTCACGGGCAAGTTATGGTGACCTCCTAGGCACGATATTTGAAGGAGTTTTTCGTTTTTATTTTTAACCCTTATTTCATGAAAAAACTATTTTTTTTACTTTTTGTCCTTGTTTCCTGTCCCCCAGGGCACTACCCGGACCCCCATACACCTTTTATGGCAAATATCTAGCATTTATGCCCTCTTGGAGGGCACTCTAAAATTCGAACTTTGAGCCTCATTGACTGGTATTGAGTTCGTGTTCGAGTTCGAACTTTTGAAAAGTTCGAGTTCGAATCGAACTCGGGGGTGTTCGGCTCATCCCTAGTTCGAATGCGAACTGAACACGGGGGTGTTCGGCTCATCCCTAATATTGAATACCCAGTGTTTGAAAACGCCCTATGAAATTGACTTTGAATGCAAAATACAAAGGGTAGTAAGAGAAGTTTCAACACAGTGGTAAAATTATATCTTTATTTTTGAACATTATATCTACTTGAAAAGTAATTCACTTTCAATACTATTTAGGAAACTAGGAGGATTTTTGTAACCACGCCTCCACTTATTTTTGACACCTTAATAAAAGGAGCAATAAATGTGATGTGATAGGCGAACAAATTCATCATCCTCTACCTATTAGAAGTGGATATATTTTAAACGTCTTTTACATTCCTCTTCTTATTTCATGACTGATTAAGCCTGAGACCTTCCCAGCCCTTACCCCAATAACCTGAATAAAACACAAACACGTATGTCAGTTGGAATGTGCATGGGCCACAGCTTTATTAACCATATACAACCATCCCTTGCAGTGCTTACTCAATCTGCCCTATCGCTCCATGCAATAGGCATTCCAAAATGAGCTCGTCCCCCCGCAAGCGAGGTTCGTCTCCCCCCCAGCCTCACCCGATGGCGGCTCACACCTCCGTTTTAAGCACTGCTGTCCAGGGAAAACCGCCAATCTTCAGCTGTGACACGAAGTGATGAAATCCAAGGGTGGGTGGCGCGGCTCACCTAGCTGCACTTCTCACGTTGGCAGGAACAAGAGGAAGAACCTGCACCCATCACCAGCATATATAGTCCAGGTAAGCAACACTGTTGCAACCACTCCACCAATAACACCATAGCTTTCCTTGACTGACAGGCCCATGCACTCATCCAGCCCCCCCCTCCTGAGGGGCCCCAGGGATTCTATACCCTTCTAGATTCTCCCTTAACCTACAGGCCCAGGCCATCAGTCATGTCCCCCTTCCTGAAGGTCCAGGGGGTTCTTGACTGATTAAGCCTGAGACCTTCCCAGCCCTTACCCCAATAACCTGAATAAAACACAAACACGTATGTCAGTTGGAATGTGCATGGGCCACAGCTTTATTAACCATATACAACCATCCCTTGCAGTGCTTACTCAATCTGCCCTATCGCTCCATGCAATAGGCATTCCAAAATGAGCTCGTCCCCCCGCAAGCGAGGTTCGTCTCCCCCCCAGCCTCACCCGATGGCGGCTCACACCTCCGTTTTAAGCACTGCTGTCCAGGGAAAACCGCCAACGCCAGGTACCGCCTCAGCGTCCGCCCCTGCGCCCCCCCGCAGACAGCGCCTCCTCCACACCAGCCTGCAGACCCACCAGGAAAATATCCAACCCAATATCCGTGAGATGGACCCCATCCCTTCTAATGACATTCCTATTGTCCCCCTCCAGCTCCGTATGCCTCACCGACACTCCACCCAACTCACCCACAAATTTCGATATCTCCCCGTTAACCCGCTTCCGCGCCTTGTCCAGAGCCCTGGGGGCCGCAAATTCTTCCCAACGGGGGCGAGAGACTATCTCCGAAAATACCAATGCCAAACCCCGGAAGATGGTGAAACAACTGGCTAAGTCACGTTTCATCTCCCTAACCAAGTCTATAGAGAGGACCAACCCCAGATCGCTCCCCCTGCATGCACCACTAACACCACCTCCTTAGCCGCTTGACCAGCCAATGCCTTGCATTTTCCAACCACCTGGGCCCAACGCAAACCCTTGCTGCCAATCCACCGAATCGTAGCCAAGTCCTTTGGAAAACTCAGGTTCCTGCCAAGCGGCCGTTGTGCAGCCCGCTTGGCCGCCCAGTGTATATACGAGTGTCCGATGATCCAAACAGTCGGGGATGAACCTGTAATTATAAGAGGTTAGGGCGCACATAGGAATGACAACAATCCGATCGCCATCTACCCAAACGCCTAATCATGTCGTCTGACGCACCCGCCTCCGCCGCCATTGTCGCTGCGCCTATACGAAAAGAATGCGGAGCGAACCGCTTCGGGACGTGACCCAAAGATGCAATACAACGCTTAAAATTAGATCGATATACGCAAACAATACAACACTGCGCTCCGGGAATCGCTCGCACCCGATAGCACAAGAAGCTAAGAAACCCTGTAGCCCATTCCCAAAAGTGGGAGGAAGCGTTTCCTTCAACTTCTCCTTTTCCATGAACAGGTCAGGCCGTTTGGGACGGTCCACCGTCTCCCTATCCACAGAAAGTAGTGTAAGCACATCCACATATTCGTTCTCCAAATCTTCTCCCGTAACCCGCAGTGACCCGCAAACCCATTGGGGACAACTCGCCGGACCCATAAGAGATGCCCGCACCCCAACGGGAGGCACCTCCCCAGCACCCATCGCTGAGACCCCAATTAACTTGCAGGCCCAGTCATTCCCCCTGACCCCGAAACCAAAACTGCGCCAGCCTCGGAAATCCCCTGCTGACCCGACCTGTGCCAAAACCGGCGCGGGCGCTGCCCCAGATGTGCACGCAGACGCGGGAACCCCAACAGCAGCAGAGCTAGGCGCAAGAACCGCTGCCGGTACCGCGCTCCCAGAAACGACGTGTCCCGCCACACTCCGCGAAGACTTCCCCCTAGCCGCGTCCTCCGACCCATCCTGCCCGCGCCTAAGAGCAGCAACCAGGGTTTCTAGCAACCCCGTCGTTACACCACCAGCACCACCCGACGCATTAACCCCCGAAAGGCCGAGCGATCCAAACGCTGCACCCCCAAAATCCGACTCACGTGCAGCCAGCAGGGGGATCCTCCCAGAGCCCCAGAATCACAGCCAAAGGTGATCCCAGCGATGGTCGCCCAGGAATAGCACCTCCACTGGTAACCGGCACCCTTCACCGACCTCCATCTCCTGCCTCCAAGACACTCCTCGGCTGAGAGCGTTGAGAACGTCCATTCCGAATTGAAATACGCCATCCGATATCCCCTGCACCAGTACCGGTACGTCCCCAGCCACCGGGCTCCCTGCAACTGCTGCCGACATGATCCTCCTCCGATGTCCAGCCGCACGATGGGCGCCGCCATGTTGCGGGCGGCCGAACGCGCCGCTCGAGACACTGCATGCCTGCAACGAGTGGGAGGGGGCCTGGAGGCAGCCGCTGCCACTCTCGTCACTCCCCCCTGGCAGTGAAGGACCTCCACGCGGGCTCCTCGAGAGCGACCTCCGTCGGCCATCTTACCTGGTCCGCGGGGGGGGGGGGTTCCTTCCAAACCCCCCAAGTCCTTCCATCCCAGTCACCTCGACCAACTCCTCCAGACTCCACACCTAGAGACAGGGAAGAAACAGCAGGCACCCGCACCATGCTCACCCTCCTCCGCACACTCGAACGCAGGTCCCTGGGTGGCGTGTCCATGACGACTGCCCTTCACCCGATTGGGAACCGGCTGCATCCACTTCCTTCTATTGATATTAAACCGGGCTCCCCTATGCCCCGGGGGGGGGGGGCTCGGGAGGGGCATTCTACCAATTTTGGCTAGACAGGGCCCTGGGAATGGCAAATCCGCAAGGACCCCACCTGGACCCAAATAACCCTTAAGGACCAAGAGAAAGTGGCTCGAATCACATCCACCCACAGAGCACCGCACCCACGGAACAACCCTCCAAACACCACCAAACCCCCCCAGTCCAAAGCCACTCAAGAGCCCCCCACCAGCACACCCCAACACAGAATGCACCTGCCAACATGCAACCCAATGACCATATCCGAATGCACCTGCAAACATTATCCAATGACCATATACTGACTGCACTGCAAACATGCAACACCGTGACCACACCGACTGGACCTGCGAACACTTGCAACACACATGGCCCCCACACAGAATGCGCCTGCAAACATGCAACACAGTGACCATACCCGGAATGCACATGCAAACATGCAACAGTGACCCCACACAGAATGCACACGCAAACATGCAACACCGTGACCACACCCGGAATGCACACGCAAACCTGCAACACAGTGGCCACATACAGAATGAGCCTGCAAACATGCAACACAGTGACCATACACTGAATGCATCTGCAAATATGCAACACCGTGACCACGCACAGAACGCACGCGCAAAAAATCAACACAGTGACCATACCCGGAATGCACCCGCAAGCCTGCAACACAGTGGCCACACACAGAATGAGCCTGCAAACATGCAACACCGTGACCATACCCGGAATGCACATGCAACACAGTGACCACACACAGAATGCACACGCAAACATGCAACACCGTGACCACACCCGGAATGCACACGCAAACCTGCAACACAGTGGCCACATACAGAATGAGCCTGCAAACATGCAACACAGTGACCACACACTGAATGCATCTGCAAACATGCAACGCCGTGACCACGCACAGAATGCACGCGCAAAAATCAACACAGTGACCATACCCGGAATGCACCCGCAAGCCTGCAACTCAGTGGCCACATACAGAATGAGCCTGCAAACCTGCAACACAGTGATCATACATGGAATGCACACGCAACCATGCAATCCAGTGCCCACACACAGAATGCATCCGGAAACATGCAACACAGTAACTATACCACCCACACCTCCACCTGCCGTATTAATCTGTATATTTGTGTTCCGCTTCCACCTGCAAAAAAAACCTCCACACCCCGAACCCAGGACACACCCAAAAACTAGAGAAATCCCAATGCATCCCTCTCGGCAAAATCCCTTATAATGAAATAAATAAAAAATTGACAAAACTGTGTCGGAAATGCATTGACTTTTAAGACCCTCGGTTCCTAAGGGGTTAATGGGGTATTATGCTGCAGTAACCCTTATCGAAACCGCTAGTAAAATAAGTATTTTAGCAATTGAAACTGTTTAATACAATTATGTATTCAAACGTTTCCTGCACCTTATCTCCCTTGTTCACACGAAGGGATAAGAGTTTTTTCTCTGTCCAGTGCAGGACCTCAGGGTACCGGACCCCAGGGTGCAGGAGCTCAGGACCTCAGGGTGCAGAACCCCAGGGTGCAGGACCTCAGGGCACCGGACCCCAGGGTGCAGGAGCTCAGGACCTCAGGGTACCGGACCCCAGGGTGCAGGAGCTCAGGACCTCAGAGTGCAGGAGCTCAGGACCTCAAGTTACAGGACCTCAGGTTACAGGACCTCAGGGTGCAGGACCTCAGGGTGCACTCGCTAAAGGACACTGAAATTTCATTCAATGCACTGAATTGTGAAGTATTTGTCCGCCGGCACCTGCTGGGTAAAGCACAGAACAGGAGATGCAGAGGAACAATTCCCATTGCAGCCCGAATGATGGGCGGGAACATGGAGACACAGGCAGCAGCACTAGCAGATATTAGACGGGTCTGTATGGCAACAGCCAGCCTTAGGGACCAGCCGCATGTGTGCGTCTTGTATATTAGATTGTAAGCTCTTGAGCAGGTCCTCACTCCTCCCGCTCCGCTTATGCAAGGTGTACGTCGACCTGTCATTGCTTCACCCATTGTACAGCGCTACAGAACCTGTCGGCGCTCCATAGACCCAGTAATTGTATCGGTGTGTACACCTTACGCATATATACTTAAAATATATTGTGTTGAGTAACCCCAAGGGTTTTCTTTGTAAGAGCCACCACGTTATTTGATCATTTGTGCACCAGATCAAACAATTTTTTTAATTTTTTTTTTGATTTCTACACCTTCAATGCTGTGCAACTACTTATCCCACAGCGCTGCTATCTGGCTGCCTGAGCATTGTGGGATCTGCAGCCACAATACATGCAGGTCCTTAGAACAAAAACAGAAAATCAACAAAACCAAGGGAATAAAAACCATTTGCCTTTCTCTTTAACCAAATCTAGTCACACACAGACACACACACACACTACACATGAAGAAAATGCCCCTTTCCTCCCTGCTGATATACTTGCTTCTTGCTGGGGAGTGGGAATCCAGCAGCTCTGCCCCCTATAACAGCAGCACATGGCACAGTCTGCACTTCCTGTCACCCTCTCCCCTTACACACAGAGGAAGCTCCCGGTCATGTGATCACACAGCCCGGGCCCTGCTAGTAACCTCATGGCACCTCACCACTCATCTTCCCCTGTCGTTTATCAGAAAGGAGGTGAGGATGGGAGGGAGCCCTCGCAAGATGGTGCCAGGGCCTCCACCATCAAATCCTGCAGCGAGCCGCAGAGTGCTCCCTCAAGTGTTCCAGCAGACATGTAGATGCCCCCCCAGCCACCAAGTCACTTTCCCTCTCCTTTCTCTATCACCAGAAACACCTGAAAAAACATGATCTCACCTAGCTGCACTTCTCACGTTGGCAGGAACAAGAGGAAGAACCCTGCACCCATCACCAGCATATATAGTCCAGGTAAGCAACACTGTTGCAACCACTCCACCAATAACACCATAGCTTTCCTTGACTGACAGGCCCATGCACTCATCCAGCCCCCCCCCTCCTGAGGGGCCCCAGGGATTCTATACCCTTCTAGATTCTCCCTTAACCACTTCGCTGCTGAGGACGCGCTCAGCGCGTCCTCAGCAGTCCCGCTGGTGTGCTGAGGACGCGCTGAGCGCGTCCTCACATTGGGGTCAGCGTTCGGCCGGGTTCCGGCCGATCGCTGGCCCCTCCGGTGCGGGCTGACATCCTGGATGTCAGCCCGGCATCCGGACCAGCAGCCGCCAGAATTAGGCGCCTGAAAGGGAGGGGGGGGAGGTCCTTCGGACCTCTCTCCCTCCCGATCGGCGGCGCACAGGGGGTTAACCCAGGCATCATTTGGAAGGGCACAGCCTGCCCTTCCAAATGATGCCTGGCATTAACCCCTGGGGAGCTGGATCGCGAATCGGCGCTGAAAAGCGCTGGTTCGCGATCCTTTCCCGGAGCTGGCCGACATCTTGGATGTCGGCCAAGCCTCCGGGAACTCCCCCAGAGGACTGGCGTCATCGTGCGTAGCACGATGACGCCAGTCCTAGAGTTAACCCCTAACTGCCACCAACTGTGGAGATAGGGAGTTCCAATGAACTCCCTATCTCCCGATCCGTGGCAGCTAGGGGTTAAATTTTGGTATGGTTGGATCGGCCAGAGCATGGCCGTTCCAACGATACCAAACACTACAGTGAAAAATTTTGTAAAAATAAAAATAAATGAAAAATAGAAATAAAAAAAAATTAAAAAAAAAATAGAAAAAAAAAAAATTAAACACTTTTTTTTTATTTTTTTGGGTTTGTTAATGCAGCAATATTGTTCCCATTTCAATTATAATGTGAACAATGATGCTGCACTAACGATTTTTGTATGCGGTGCGTTTGTTAAAAATAGTGTCATTTTCCCCAAAAAAAAATGTAATGAGACCCCATCTCTAATTTTTTTAACAAGCGCACCCCATACAAAATATAACCGCAATTGCTCGCATGTTAAAATGTGGAAAAAAACACTTTACACATTGTAAATTATTGAAAATACATATTTTATTGCATTTTTTGTTATAATATACAGACATGACATAACGTATACATATAATAATGACATATTATGAATCTACCGAGTCTGACGGAAAGAACGATATATAATATGTCTGGGTCATATACTAAAATAAGCCTTCAAAACACGTTTAAACATGATGCGCAAAACAGGTAAAAATGACCTCAGCATAGGGGCGGGAAAAGCCTCAGCAGCGAAAGGGTTAACCTACAGGCCCAGGCCATCAGTCATGTCCCCCTTCCTGAAGGTCCAGGGGGTTCTTACCTTCTGAAGGCTTTATTTAATATATGTTACATGTGGTTGATAACAATAAAGATTGCATTTTAACAGTGTTAATTGGTTCCGGCCAGTAACCTCAATGTAAGAGGTCCTTTGTCTTTCAATATCGTATATTGGGTTAATCCCAGTTGTGGTTTCGGACTCTATTTTTATAGAAGCTCGTTTTGAAGGTTGTCACTTGAGGTGATTTCCTTTTTTCATTAATCCACAGCAATAACACTCACGCTCATATACAATGCACATTACTGTGAGTTTTATTACTGTGATGCTCTGATACGCTCATACACAGCACACATTACTGTATCAGAGCTGTAAAGCAATAAAACAGTAATGTGTGCTGTGTATGAGTGTATCAGAGCGTCACAGTAATAAAACTCACAGTAATGTGCGCTGTGTGTGATGGTATCATTCTCCACAGAAAACTCACAGTAATGTGCAGTGGGTATGAGCGAATCACAGAGCTCCACAGCAATAAAACTCACGCTCATACACAGCACACAACACTGTGAGTTTTATTACTGTGATGATCAGTGAAACGCTAATACACAGCACACATTACTGTTTTATTGCTGTGGAGCTCTGATACAGTAATGTGTGCTGTGTATAAGCGTATCAGAGCTCCACAGCAATAAAACAGTAATGTGTTCTGTGTATTAGCATATCACAGTAATGTGCGCTGTGTATGATAGAGTTTTATTGCTGTGCAGCTCTGTGATACAGTGATGTGCGCTGTGTATGAACGTGAGTTTTATTGCTGTGATACTCTGTGCTCTGTGATACTCTCATACACACCGCACATTACTTTATCACAGAGCATCACAGTATAAAACTCGCAGTAATGTGCACTGTGTATGAGCGAAACACAGATTTCCACAGGAATAGAACTCAAATATATTAATGTTATTTTAAAATAATTATTAAAGTGAAAGTAAATTGTAATAATAATTACATATTAATAAAATATTTTAATTCTATATCGTTTATTTTAAAATATATAATAAAGTTTCTATTTATTTTAATATATACTATACTGACTTAACCCCTCACACACAGCTTTCACCCCTCAAAAGACACAGATTTAACCCTCTAACACACAAAGACTCCCCTCCACCCCCAGACACACTGTCTTAACCTCCACACACACTTTAACTCACCTCCCCAGACACTTAATGCCCCAAACAACACACACACACACACACACACTCTCTCTCTCTCATCCCCCTGCTTACTTACTGCTAGGAGGTTTCAGAGCTTGTCGGGGCGATGTTTCTCTCCAAATCTGGCAGCATACCTAACTACAGGGGGCCCCTCACAAGGCCAAGATTGGATTTGTCAGGAGCAGGAGGAGGAAGGGCCCATCCACAGCTGGTGGCTGAACTACAGCAGGCAGCCAGCCACACCTTGAGCCCCTTCACATCTCAGCGCCAGTGGCCACGTGCAGGCGGCGCATAATGACATCAGCACAGTCTCGTGTGAACCCGCACCAGGCTCTGCCCTTTGCAGAGAGGCGGCTGTGGTTGAAGCCCCTGCTCGGTGCCAGACTGGCACCGAGCAGGGGCTAAACAGGAAAGGCGAGGAGCATCCTGCGTGCTGGGGAGGGAATCCCCATGATGCTCCAGGCACATCCTGCACTGCAGGGGTAGCAAGGACAATCAGGGCCCTCAGGTGGTGCCCGAGTGCCTGATGGGTCAGTCTGCCCCTGATCAGGACTCTGCTAAAAGCTCTTATTATCTCCCGTCTTGACTACTGTAACCTCCTTCTCGATGGCCTTAAGAGATCCCAGATTCTCCCTCTGCAGTCTGTTATGAATGCCTGTGCCAGGCTCATCCACCTCACCTCCTGCACCTCTCGCACCTTTCACACCTCGCCCCTTTGTCAATCTCTACACTGGCTTCCTGTCTCCTTTAGAATCCAATTCAAAATACTGGTGCTCACATACAAAGTTCTCCACAACTGTGCCCCTGCCTACACCCCTTTCTGTATTATCAGGTATATCCCATTCGGACCACTTCGCTCTCCGCACTTTTCTGATGTGATCAGCTTCACGTATCCGCACCCCCAACTCATAGTTACATAGACTGAAAAAAGACATGCGTCCATCGGGTTCAGCCTCTCACACAACACCTACTGCTGTTGATCTAAAAGAAGGCAAAAACCCCAGTCTGAAATGCTCACCAATATGCAACAAACTGGGGAAAAATTCCTTCTTGACCCCAGAATGGCAGTCAGATTTCTCCTTGGATCAAGAAGCTTTTACCCACATATTAAATATTATAACCCTTAATATTCTGTGTCTGCAGGAAGTCATCCAGTCATTTTTTAAAAGTCTGTTCGGTCTCTGACCCAACCACCTCAACAGGCAGAGAATTCCACAGCTTTGTTGTTCTCACCGTAAAATAACCCTTCCTATGCTTTAGGCTGAATTTCCTTTCGTCCAGTCTAAATGGGTGACCTTCTGTCCTGTGTATAGTCCTGTTAATGAATAGGTTTCCAGACAATGGTTTATAATGACCCCTTATATCAGGGCCGTAGGGAGGGTGAGGCCAGTGAGGCACTCACCTCGGGCACAGATGCAATGGGGCGCAGGAGCAGGCAGAAAGAAAATCACCTCTCTGACTGCAGGAGGATGGGAAGGAGCCGGCAGAAGGTGTCTCTTCCGGTGTCCCTTCCGACTGCTCCTCCCATCCTCCTGCAAGACTTCCTGTCCCCACGCCACGTGGAAGGGAGGGAGCAGGGAAGAGAAGAAGCAGGAGAGCAGAGCACTTCAGCTGCAGCCAGGGGGACACCTCTTAGGTAAGATCACCCCCAGCTTCTCTCTCCTGCAGCTCCCCCCCATTAGCTCTACCTCCCCAGCTCTCTACCTCCTCTTTAGCAGCTTTCCCCAGCTGTCTACACCCCAGCCCAAGCTATTACCCCCACATCTCTACCCCAGCCCCCCAAGCTATTACCCCCACATCTCTACCCCAGCCCCCAAGCTCTACCCCCACATCTCTACTCCCACATCTCTACCCCAGCCCCCCAAGCTTTACCCCAGCCCTCTACCCCCCCAGCCCTCTACCCCCACATCTCTACCCCCAGCTCTCTGCCCTCCAGCTCTCTACGCCCCAGACCCCAAGCTCTACCCCACATCTCTACTCCCAGCTCTCTGCCCCCAAGCTCTACCCCACATCTCTACCCCCCAGCTCTACCCAGCTCTCTATCCCTCAGCCCTCTACCCCCCCAGCCCCCCCAAATCTCTACTACCACATATCTGCCCCCAGCCCTCTAACCCCCAGCCCCCCAGATCTCTACTTCCACATATCTACCCCCCAGTTCTCTGCCCCAGCCCCCCAGATCTATACTTCCACATATCTACCCCCCAACCCCCCACATATCTACCCCCAGCTATCTACCCCCAGCTCCCCCAGCTTCCCCCCCCCCACATCTCTACCCACCAGCTCCCCCTAAAAATCGGAGAGGGGAGGAGAGCTTAATGTCAGATCAGTAATTTCTTTTAAATAGGATTTTTTTTTCTGCATCCCAGCATCATGATGCGCGCAGGGAAGGGGACCTGGAAGCAGTGTGCTGCAATCGGCTGGGGGGGACACAGCGGGAGGACATTGAGGGAACGCAGGGACAAGGTATGTACAATCCTGAGTGTGGCTCTGGGTTACTGCTTTTGGTACTGAAAATTAACCCCGAGCCACACTCGTGATTACTTCCAGGGAGGTTAATATACATATAATAATGCTCCTCTCATTGAATAAAACAAACAAACACTCTCATGTTCAATACGCAATCCACAACGCTCTCATGTTCACTACCCAATCCACAACGCTCTCATGTTCACTACCCAGTCCACAACGCTCTCATGTTCACTACCCAATCCACAACGCTCTCATGTTCAATACCCAATTCACAACGCTCTCATGTTCACTACCCAATCCACAACGCTCTCATGTTCCCTACCCAATCCACAACGCTCTCATGTTCACTACCCAATCCACAACGCTCTCATGTTCAATACCCAATTCACAACGCTCTCATGTTCACTACCCAATCCACAATGCTCTCATGTTCACTACCCAATCCACAACGCTCTCATGTTCACTACCCAATCCACAACGCTCTCATGTTCACTACCCAATCCACAACGCTCTCATGTTCAATACCCAATCCACAACACTCTCATGTTCAATACCCAATCCACAACACTCTCATGTTCAATACCCAATCGATACACATTACTGTGAGTTTTATTGCTGTGGATTCTGTGATAAACTCATACACACCGCACATTACTGTATCACAGAGCTCCACAGCAATAAAACTCACAGTAATGTGCGGTATGAGCGTGCGTTTTATTGCTGTGAGCTCTGTAATACACTCATACACACTGCATATCACTGGGAGTGTTATTGCTGTGGAGCTCTGATACACTCATACACACTGCATATTACTGGGAGTGTTATTGCTGTGGAGCTCTGTGATACACTCATACACACATGGTCCTCTAAAACATCTGGGAATAGCTTGGTCTCTGGCCCTGAGGAGCCTCATAACTGAGCTTTGCCTAAGGCCTCACCAAATCTGGAGCCGCCTCTGCTGACTAACACAGGGGAGACTAACGTTATTTAGATTATTAATTTTGTTATTTATTACCTATTTTCCTCTAAATAACCTCTAAAAATATTGTGTGTGGGGGGCACAATTTTCTATTCTTGCCTCGGGTGCAAAAGGAGCTAGCTACGGCTCTGCCGTATATATTTATATAAGATTATCAGATCCCCTCTAAGGCGCCGTTTCTCAAAACTAAACAGGTTTAAGCTTGTTAGTCTTTCCTCATAACTTAAACCTTCCATTTCCCTTATTAATTTAGTCGCCCGTCTCTGCACTTTTTCTATCGCTATAATATCCTTTCTTAAGACAGGTACCCAAAATTGCACAGCCTATTCAAGGTGCAGTCTTACCATTGAATTATACAGAGGCAAAATTATGTTTTCATCCCGAGAGTGAACTCCCCTTTTAATGCATGCCAATACCTTGCTGGCCTTGGCGGCTGCTGCTTGACATTGCACATTGTTACTTAGTTTGAAGTCTATGATTATTCCCAAATCCTTCTCCTGCTTGGATTTCCCTAACTCCTTACCATTTAGGGTATAAGTTACTTGTGTGTTCTTCACACCAAAGTGCATAACTTTGCATTTATCTACATTAAATTTCATCTGCCATTTAAGTGACCAGTCCCCCAATCTATCTAAATCCCTCTGCAGCGAAGTAACATCCTGCTCACATTGTATCACTTTTCTTAGTTTTGTGTCATCTGCAAACACTGATACATGACTTTGAATGCCTATCTCAAGGTCATTTATAAATAAATTGAATAGAATTGGTCCTGTAACAGACCCCTGAGGGACACCACTTACCACTGATGTCCATATTGAAAATGTACCATTTATGACCACTCTCTGTACACTATCTTTTAGCCAGTTTCCTATCCAAGAACAAGTATTTTCATCTAGACCAATTTATCTTAATTTAAATAGTAACCTTTTGTGTGGAACTGTGTCGAAATCTTTGGCAAAATCCAAGTAAATCACATCCACTGCGACCCCCTGATCTATACTTCTACTTACTTCCTCATAGAACGTAATTAGGTTAGTCTGACATGATCTGTGTTTCATAAAACCATGCTGTTTTTTGCCAATTACATTATACCTCCCAATAAATTCCTGAATATTATCCCTTAGTAACCCCTCAAATACTTTCCCAGCCACAGATGTTAAGCTCACAGGTCTATAATTCCCAGGCACAAATTTTAAACCTTTCTTAAATATAGGGACCACATCAGCTTTTCTCCAATCCTCTGGTACGATTCCTGATAGAAAATAATCTTGAAAGATTAAGAACAAAGGTTTACATATTTCAACACATAGCTCCCTCAGTACTCGCGGGTGAATTCCATCCGGCCCTGGGGCTTTATTCACATTCACTTTGTTTAATTTCTGCAAAACCTTGTCCTGAGTCAATCAGTCACTTTGTATTAGTAAGTTTTTATTAATGAATTACATGTCTCCTGTTATAGGTTTCTCTTTGATAAATACTGCCTTATTCAGATTTTAGTGAACCTACATTTTCACTCTTGGGTTTTTTAGAATTTATGTACCTAAAGAATCTTTTAGGGTTGGTCTTGCTCTCTTTGGCTATTTCTTTTTCATTTTCTAATTTAGCCCATCTAATCGTTTTTTTACATAGAAACATAGAAACATAGAAAAATGTCGGCAGATAAGAACCTTTCGGCCCATCTAGTCTGCCCAATTACATGGATACTTTACCTGGATTTATCTTTTGTTTAGGATAGTCTTATGCCTATCCCATGCCTGCTTAAATTCAATTACTGTTTTGGCCTCTACCACTTCAACTGGAAGACTGTTCCATGTATCCACCACCCTCTCAGTAAAATAATGCTTTCTGATGTTACTTTTAAACCTTTGCCCCTCTAATCTAAGACTATGTCCTCTTGTTTTGCTACTTTGTTTCCTTTTAAATATACTCCCTTCCTCTACCTTGTGGATTCCCTTTACGTATTTAAATGTTTCTATCATATCTCCTCTGTCTCGTCTTTTTTCCAAGCTGTACATGTTACGATCATTAAGCCTTTCCTGGTAACTTTTCTCCTTCAAGCCGTACACCATTTTAGTAGCCCTTCTCTGAACTCTCTCTAAGATGTCTATATCCTTCTGGAGATACGGTCTCCAGTACTGCACACAGTACTCCAAGTGAGGTCTCACCAGTGCTCTGTACAGTGGCATGAGCACTTCCCTTTTCCTCCTGCTAATACCTCTTCCTACACAACCAAGCATTCTTTATTGCTTTACATGCTTTATTGGCTGCCCTATATGCTTTATAGGATGCCTCAGATTTATCAGATTTAAAAGCCTTAAATGCCTTCTTTTTATTTTTCATTTCCATTGTTACCTTCCTACTAAGCCACATTGGTTTCAGTTCGTTTCTTTTATATTTATTAACCAGTGAAATATATAGTGACGCGTACTTTTCTAGTTTTAGTTTAAAGATATTCCACTTATCCTCAGTGTTTTTCCCGTGAAAGAGTTTCTGCCAGTCAATGACATTGAGAGCTTCCTTTATTTTAATAAAGTTGGCCTTTTTAAAATTATATGGTTTAGCATGCCCCCTATGAATGTGTTTCTTTGAGTTTATTTCAAAAGACACCATATTATGGTCAATGTCTCCCAACTGTTCCCTTACATGAATATTTGAGAAAAGATCCACATTATTTGTTATAACCAGATCCAGACAGTTATCCTCTCTAGTTGGTGTTTCTACTAGTTGTGTCATGAAGGTTCAGAAACCGGATTCCCTTTGCTGAATTACTAGTCCCAGTATCCCAATTAATGTCCGGATAATTAAAATCTCCAATAATTAAAGTGCTACCACGATGTGCAGCCTTCCTAATTTTCTCTAACAGTTGTTCTTCCTCATCATTATCAATATTAGGTGGTTTATAGCATATGCCAACCAATAGTTGACTTCTCTGTTTATTCCCCAAAGAAATATTTACCCATAAGGATTCCACATTTCCCTCATCGCTTTCCAGGTGTGTAATATTTGGCTTTAAATCCTGATTTACATGCAAACATACTCCATCCCCTTTCTTATGTTTCCTATCCCTTCTAAACAATGCATAACCATTTAAGTTTACAGCCCAGTCATGCGTTTCATCCCGCCACATTTCTGTTATTCCTAATATGTCGTATTGCTTAGTGTATGCTATTGCCTCTAGTTCCCCCATCTTGTTATTGATTAACTCCTGCCTTAAAGACTTCTCCCGAGCTGCCCCCTTTCTTTGGAACTCCCTCCCTGCAACATCAGACTCTCCCCATCTCTTCAGTCCTTCAAGAAGTCTCTGAAAACACATTACTTTAGAGACGCCTATCATCTCACTCCCTAATCCCCCTCTGTGCATTTGTGGTAGCCCACATGCACCTCGCTGCTTCATATTCTCTATTAACCCTCACCTAATGTGTTACCCCTATCCTCCTAGATTGTAAGCAATGAAGCAGGGTCCTCTCTCCTACTGTACTGTGTGTTGAACCTGTATGTATATTTGTTATTCTGTCTCTCTTGTACAGCGCTATGGAAATTGTTAGCACTCTATAAAAATTTGTAACTGTAACTGTACTGTTGGTATGATGTTCTTTTTCTGAAATGCGTGTTACTTTTACGCCAGATGTAATGGGACACACAACTTCTAAAAAGTTCAACTTTTTGGAAAATACTCTGTGGACTGACGAGACAAAAGTCTTGGGGATCATCAAGATGTTTTCTGGCAAAACTGAGATGAGCCTTTATGTTCTTTTTGCTCAGCTGCGGTTTTCGTCTTGGAACTCTGCCATGCAGGCCATTTTTGCCCAGTCTCTTTCTTAAGGTGGAGTAATGAACACTGACCTTAACTGAGGCAAGTGAGACCTGCAGTTCTTTGAATGTTGTTGTGGGGTCTTTTGTGATGATAAAATGTGAAAAAAATTGATTTTACAAGCTCTACCTTCGAAACCTCAGTGCGCTTACTGTTTTATGCTCCCCCTCCCTTTATTTTCTTGATTCTGTACTCCTAAAGCATCTTGGCTAATAAAACCATGAATTAAAAGAAAAGAATATATCAATATATTGATCCTGGTTGCTCCAGTTGTGTGAGTAGGTCATTGCTAATATTTACAGTTAGTTTATATGGTTTCTAAAATGTTGTTTTCAAAACAAAATTAACATTTACAGTAGTTAAAACATGCAATTTGTAGTAATAAAATGGAATGAAAAAAAACAACAAAATAAAGTATTTACTGTTGCTGTTTATTGTTATTTACTGTTTACTTACAACATAGAAGGTTTTAGTGTCTGAGGAGTTTGCTGTAATGGGAAAAAAAAAATCGCTTACAACCTGGATGTATTTGTTTTAACTCCCACGTAAATGGCCATTGTGAGTAAACCTCACTTCTTATGAGTCGTTCAGTTTTTTACTTTAAGGAATGTTAGTGGGAAACTGTCGCTAATGAACAAACTCACTTAAAAATAGTTTTATGGGAGTTTTGTTTGTGGAAAAAAAACTCTGCATGTGCTTCAGCTGGAAAAACATTTGACTTTTGTCTACACTTTACTTGCCTCTATCCAATTAATAGGATAAAGCAAAACCAGATTATTAATTTGTCCTACGGAAAAATTGGGTCCCTGTGACCACTGAAGGAACACCCAAAAGTCCTAATAAACCTGAGTCTGGTAAAGGCTCATCAAATTGATGAAGAAATCTTAAGAATAAGGACTCAAAGTCTATGTGTTATTCAAATTTGAGATCTTGAGTGCGATGTACCCTTTCCTTCTTTGTAAACGTATCATACAGTCCTAACCTTGTGAGACATTTATTATTCCAGATTAGATTCTTACATTACAAACAGACATGATATGTTTAACCACATATACCTTTATTATTGCAAAGCTCATAATCCGTTTGTATACTTTCAGGGTTATTCAGAGAGCGGTGAAAAGCAGGAGAATAACTGGAGAATGGAAATTTCTAGGTCAAAATAGCCGATTTGGAAAGTGAGTTGAATGTTTCTGGTTTGGCTATTACGACCTAGAATTTTCCATTCTCCAGTCATTCTCCTGCTTTTCACCGCTCTCTGAATAACCCTGTTTAGAAGAGAATATTTCCAGGCAAAATATTCACAAACAATATAAAATTATGTTGAAAAAACAAAACATGTAGCAGAACCCAACCCTCATCACTCTCCAAATACATACAACATCAGACACATTTTGTTTATAAGTTACATAACATGAAAAATTCACAGAATTGGCTCAATTCTTAATTTTCCTTGTTTTGCAAATAGCTTGATGACTTGGACAGTATTCACAGGAATATCTCTATGAATGTAAAGTAAACACAAGCCATTTAACCGGTTCTCCATCATTCGTGACCGAAGCCATATCTAGATTGTAAATTCCCAAGGGAATAGGGCCCTCATGTCCTCCTGTATCTGCCGGCACGAATACTGACCTGCCTCCTGTATGTATTGTAGCATTGTCCTGTCTTTACCCATTGCACCTTGTACAGCGCTGCGGAATGTGTTGGCGCTTAATAAATAAATAATAATAACATGACGGAGGGTTGAGAAAGATCTCTCTGCTGACGCCACACTTACAGGTAGAGTTGCTAAGATCAGAAGTAAACGTCTGATGGTTGGGAAGAGGTCCTGGTCACATAAATCCAACACACTTCAAGACCTGTTTGTGGAATATACTTATGGTTTGATATCTCTTGTTTCCACTTTGTAAGCCAGAGACTTAATTCTCCCTGCAGTAATGTCTCCATTACCTAGTGCTTACCATCAGCTAGGAGAGGGTGAAAATCGCTTTGATAATGATTGCACAGCAACAGGAACCATGGTTTCCATTTATTTATTTTTTCAAAATGTACTGCTGGCATCAAGATTTGAATCTGGAAACACTGCATTGAATTTTCTGGAAAGCAAGATTTTAAATCATCAATAATGTTGTCCAGCACGGGAATATACAGTTGTGTTCAAAATTATTCAACCCCCACTGAAATTGAGTGTTTTTGCCAGTTTGACATTGATTTTGATCATTCAGTCATCTTGCTTACAATTAAATCAAAGAGGCACGTGTAGGTCAGACAAATATAACATAACATTTATAATGAAATAACCACAAATGTCTTTTCTGTGCTCACATCATTATCAGTTTTATTCAACCCCCAAGTGACATTCAATCTTAGTACTTAGTACAACATCCTTTTACAGTTATAACAGCTTTTAAACGTGAAGCATAGCTTGACACAAGTGTCTTGCAGCGATCTACGGGTATCTTCGCCCATTCGTCATGGACAAAAGCCTCCAGTTCAGTCACATTCTTAGGCTTGCGCACTGAAACTGCTTTCTTTAAGTCCCACCAGAGGTTCTCAATCGGATTTAAGTCAGGTGACTGCGATGGCCACTCCAAAATGTTCCAGCCTTTAATCTGCAACCATGCTCTAGTGGACTTGGAGGTATGCTTGGGATCATTGTCCTGTTGAAAGGTCCAACGTCTCCCAAGCCTCAGGTTTGTGACGGACTGCATCACATTGTCATCCAATATCTCCTGGTACTGAAGAGAATTCATGGTACCTTGCACACGCTGAAGCTTCCCTGTACCTGCAGAAGCAAAACAGCCCCAAAGCATGATTGACCCCCCGCCATGCTTCACAGTAGGCAAGGTGTTCTTTTCTTCATAGGCCTTGTTCTTCCTCCTCCAAACATAGCGTTGATCCATGGGCCCAAACAGTTCTAATTTTGTTTCATCAGTCCACAGAACACTATCCCAAAACTTCTGTGGTTTGTCCACATGACTTTTGGCATACTGCAGTCGACTCTTCTTATTCTTTGGAGACAGCAAGGGGGTGCGCCTGGGAGTTCTGGCATGGAGGCCTTCATTACACAGTGTGCGCCGTATTGTCTGAGCTGAAACTTCAGTACCCACATCTGACAAATCTTTTCTCCGTTCCTCAGCAGTCACACTGGGACTTTTCTCCACTCTACGCTTCAGGTAGCGCACAGCAGTCGAAGTCAGCATCTTCTTTCTGCCACGACCAGGTAGCGTTTCAACAGTGCCCTTTGCCTTGAATTTGCGAATGATGCTTCCTATGGTCTCTCTTGGTATGTTTAACATCTTTGCAATCTTCTTATAGCCATTGCCCTTCCTGTGAAGAGTAATCACCTCTTCTCTTGTCTTCCTGGACCATTCTCTTGACTTCACCATGTTTGTAACCACACCAGTAAATGTCTAGAAGGAGCTGAGTATCACAGTCATTTTAAAGCTGCCTAATTGGTAATTATTATGCTTTATTGCTGCTCCGTGACATCCACAGGTGTTTTCAATACCTGATTGAAAACACTTGAATGAACCTCTGTTCTTCAGAGTGGTAGTCTTTAAGGGGTTGAATAATTGTGTCAATGAAGAATTCACAAAAGAAACATTTACTACTGTATTACAAAACCAATTGATGTCATTTTAGTTGCATATGGTTCTTTAAAAAGTCCTTGTAGGATTTCATTCTGAATACAAATACAAATGTACACTAAATTCCCTAAAACCCTTTACAGCATTGGGGGTTGAATAATTTTGAACACAACTGTACAAAGATTTCCTGTAGTATTCTTCAGTTGATTCTACACTGTAATTCGATCTGCACTTGTCTATCTACAACACGTGGCAATTTTAGTTCCACTCCAAGTTCTGATGCCTCCATATGCATAGTTGTAAAACTGATGGCACTTTTTTCATGTATATTCTCCAGGGTTGTCATTGGTATCAGTCACACAGTCAGATGCGCTTGTTAAATCAATTGTTGGTGATTGAAGGAAACGACTGTGTGTGTATTACTTTCAGAACACTGATGAGTGATACCAAGGAAAAGATGAATTCTGCACTGCACAGAGAATGGATGAGAGTACAGTGTCAAGAAAAAGTATGTGAACCCTTTGGGATTACGTGGAGTTTTGCATGAATTGGTCATAAAATGTGCTCTGATCTTCATCTAAGTCACAACAATTTGAAAAACACAGTCTGCTTAAAATAATACAACACAAACATTATCAGGGTTATTCAAAGAGCGTGTAAAGCAGGAGAATGACTGGAGAATGACTGGAGAATGAAAAATTGTAGGTCAAAATAGCCAAACCAGAAAAATTCTCCCTTTCATCTCACTTTCCAAATCGGCTATTTTGACCTAGAATTTTTCATTCTCCAGCCATTCTCCAGTCATTCTCCTGCTTTTCACGCTCTCTGAATAACCCTGTATATGTTTTCATGTGTTTATTGAACATAACATGTAAACATTCACAGTGCAGGGTGAAAAAAGTATGTAAACCCCTAGCCTAATGACTTCTCCAAGAGCTAATTGGAGCCAGGAGTGAGCCAACCTTGAGTCCAATCAGTGTGATATTATTGGATGTGTTGCTGAAAGCTATCCTGCCCTTTAAAAACACACACCAGTTTTGGGTTTACTGGTTTCAAGAAGCACTGCCTGATGTGAACCATTCCTCGCAGAAAAGAGCTCTCAGAAGACCTACGATCAAGAATTGTTGACGTTCAGGAAGCTGGAAAGGGTTACAAAAGTATCTCCAAAAGCCTTGATGTTCATGTGTCCACGGTAAGACAGACTGTCTACAAATGGAGAAAGTTCAGCACTGTTGCTACTCTCCCTAGGCGTGGTCGTCCTGTATAGATGACTGCAAGAGCACAGCGCAGAATGCTTAATGAGGTAAAGAAGAATCCTAGAGTGTCAGCTAAAGACTTACAGAAATCTCTGGCACATGCTAACATTTTTGTTGACACATCTACAATAAGGAAAACATTAAACAAGAATGGAGTACATGGGAGGACACCACGGAGGAAGCCATTGCTGTCCAAAAAGAATATTGCAGCACGTTTGAAGTTTTCAAAAGAGCAGCTGGATGTTCCACAGCCCTACTGGCAAAATATTCTGTGGACAGATGAAACCAAAATGTAGTTGTTTTGAAAAAACACACAACACTATGTGTGGAGAAAAAAAGGCACAGCACACCAACATCAAAACCTCATCCCCACTGTAAAATATGACGGAGGGAGCATCACGGTTTGGCGCTGCTTTGCTGCCTCAGGGCCTGAACGGATTGTTGTCATTGATGGAAAAATGAATTCCAGGGTTTATCAAGACATTTTGCAGGAAAACGTAAGACCATCTGTCCGCCAACTGAAGCTCCGCAGAGGATGGGTGATGCAACAGGACAAGGACTCAAAGCATACAAGTAATTCAACAAAAGAATAGCTTCAACAAAACAAAATACGCCTTCTGGACTGGCCCAGTCAGAGTCCTGACCTCAACCCGATTGAAATGCTGTGGCATGACCTTAAGAGAGCCATTCACACCAGACATCCCAAGAATATTGCTTCACTGAAACAGTTTTGTGAAGAGGAGTGGTCCAAAATTACTCCAGATCGTTGTGCAGGCCTGATCTGCAACTACAGGAAACTGTTGGTTGAGGTTATTGCTGCCAAATGAGGGTCAACCAGTTATTAAATCCAAAGGTTCACATACTTTTTCCACCCTGCACTGTGAATGTTTACATTTTCTGTTCAATAAAAACATGAAAACATATGTTTGTGTTGTATTATTTTAAACAGACTGTGTTTTTCAAATTGTTGTGACTTAGATGAAGATCAGAGCACATTTTAGGACCAATTCATGCAAAACTCCACGTAATCCCAAAGGGTTCACATACTTTTTCTTGCCACTGTAGATGCTTTTAAGCTATTGCTTGAGCTTTTCCATTGAGACATTGCTGATAGTACACTCACCACTTTTCCAAGTCCATATTGAAATCTTATAAGAGAATCATGGCGCTCTACCGATCTAGTTTCACACAGATTGGTCAGTTGAGAGCCTAACTCCTGCTTAAAAACAAAATGACGCTTTCCGGATTGTTTAAAGAATGAAACGGTTGATTTAGGCTGGCGGCACACGAGCATTTGAGAGAAAGGAAGGAACGTCCATGAAAGTGGGCGTTCCTTCCACTCTCTGTGCTCAGTGTGCAAAGCGCGATCCTCCTATGGAGTTTTCCATGAAATAAGGGTTAAAAATAAAAACGAAAAATTCCTTCAAATATCGTGCCTAGGAGGTCCCCATAACCTGCCCGTGAAGTGGCGGATTTCTAGGAGGTATAGAAACATTTAAAAACAAAAAAATTACTTTTCAAATGACGGTAAATGGTTTTCCTTTAATCCATTCATAAACAACTGCTTGGGGCGGCAGCCTGTATGAAAAGACATTTTAGGACGCGCAGAAAAAGTTTAGTGATTTTTTGGCTAAATTATGGTGAAACTTATGCAGGCTTTGGATGAAAGTAACAATAGGTGCTTTAAAATTGGGCCTTTAGCGTTGGCAACAGTCACACCGTAACCCCTCTGTGGTATTGTGGAAGAGTGCAGGGGTGCCAGGACAGCAAGTGCCATCATACAGTAACCCTTCTGTGGTATTGTGGAAGAGTGCAGGGGTGGACCATGCGGTCCTATATTAAAAAGATATGAATCTGGTAAAGGCGTCAGTGCACCCAGATATTGTGCCTTTGGTGCCAGGCCAGCAAGTGCCATCATACAGTAACCCCTCTGTGGTATTGTGGAAGAGTGCAGGGTTGGACCCTGTGGTTCAAAAAATTTTAAAGATATAAATCTGGCACAGGTGTCAGTGCAGCCAAATATTGTGCCTTTCATGGCAGCAAGTGCCTTCTCACTGTAACCCCTTTGTGGTATTGTGGAAGAGTTCAGTGGTGGAGCTTTTGTGAATGCAGAAGACATCCCCGATCTATTCCATTATGTCAGCATCAGGGGATTGATAGCTGCTGATCCAGGACTGATTCATTTTTATAAATGTCAGCCGGTCTACAGTGTCGGTGGACAGACACACTCTTTTGTCTGACAAAACCTCCAGCAGCACTGAACGTCCTTTCAGAAAGCACGCTATATGAAGGGCAACCTAGTAGCTGCATAGCATATTGACTAAGTTCTGGTCAGTGATCCAATCTCAATACCCAGTAAGCCAGTGGATCATCTGCTGGAAAGGTATCCAGGTCTGCCCTTGCCCCTAGTTAGTCCTGCACCATACGGTGAAGACGCTGGCAATGGGTGTCTACATTTGACGTCCCTGGGCGTCGTGGACTAAAAATTTTTAAAAAGGCATCAGTCAAGCGGCCCCGGCCTTCACCACTATTCCTCTGATCATCCGCAGCCTCAGAAGCACCTGTGTCATCACTTGGTAACCTACCAGTGCCTGGAAAGGTGTTACACAAGTGTTGCTTTAGAGCGTCCTCAAGTTTTTTCATCTTGTGCTCCCTCTGTGCTGGCAGGATTAGCTCTGCAACTTTACCCTTGTATCGTGGATCAAGAAGGCTTGCCAACCAGTAATGATCCCTCTCCTTGATAGCACGAATCCTGGGGTCCTTTAGCAGGCTTTGCAGGATAAGGGAGCCCATGCAGCGTAGGTTGGAGGTGGCATTAGCTTCCGAGTCTTCCTGGTCAATGAGGAGGATGACCCCATCGTGCACTTCCTCCTCCCAGCCACATACTAGTCCTTGGGTTTCTGGGTACACAAAACCCTCCCTTGAGGAATCCCCACCTTCAATGCCCCCACTACGTAAATATTCCTCCTCCTCATCGTCCTCCTGTCTGATCGGAGGAGGACCCGCTGGAATGCTGTCTGCGGAAAGACTGGGGCCTTCAGAGCTAAGGAAGGCCTCCTGTTCTTCCCGCTGCTCTGCCTCTAGAGCCACATCTATAATTCCCCGCAGAGTGTGCTCCAGCAGGACCACTAAAGGAATTGTGTCACTGATGCATGCACTGTCCCTGCTCACCATCCTCGTTGCCTCCTCATATGGTGACAGTACAGTGCATGCAGCCTTGATCATCAGCCACTGCGGGGGGGAAACCAAGTTGACCTGAACCTGTCTTTGTGCCATACTCACACAGGTACTCGTTGATGGCCCTCTGCTGCTTGTGCAGACGCTGCAGCATTGCTAATGTCGAGTTCCACCTGGTGGGCATGTCACAGATCAGACGGTTTGTGGGAAGATGGAATTCTATTTGAATTTCTGCCAGGCGAACACTTGCTGGGGATGACCGTCTGAAGTGGCTGCAGACTTTTCTGGCCTGGCTGAGAAGCTCTGCCATTCCTGGGTACCTGGTTAGGAAACGCTGTACCACCAGATTTAGGACGTGTGCTAGGCATGGTACATGCGTCAACTTACCCAAGTGTAGGGCGGAGAGAAGGTTGCTGCCATTATCACAGACGACCATTCCCAGCTGAAGCTGGCATGGTGTTAACCATCTCTGCACCTGCCCCTGCAGAGCTGACAGAATTTCTGGCCCGGTGTGGCTCCTGTCCACTAAACAAACCAGCTCAAGCACAGTATGGCATCTTTTTGCTTGAGCCATTGCGTAGCCCCTGTCAGGTGTCAGTTTAACTGCCACTTCGCCAGAGACACAGAAGGAGGAGAAGGAAGAGGGAGAGGTGGTGGTGGAGCAGACAGACCTCATACAAGCAGCTTTCTGGAGGCATGGTGGATGAACAAGCTCCAGCACAGACCCCCGTCTTGGATCCCTCCCAGCTGCAATCAGAGTTACCCAGTGTGCCGTGAAGGAAATGTAACGACCCTGTCCATGCTTGCTGGACCACGTGTCTAAAGTCACATGCACCTTGCTGCTGACTGCCTTTCCCAATGACTCAATAACATGGTCTTCCACATGCTGGTATAGTGCTGGAATGGCCTTCCATGAAAAGTAATGGCGTTTTGGAACATCCCACTGTGGTACAGCACATTCAAATTCACGGAAGGGAGCAGAGTCCACCAGCTGGAAAGGCAGCAGCTGCAATGCAAGTAATTTTGCTAAGCTGGCATTTAGACGCTGTGCTTGGGGGATGGTTGGGACTATATTTTTTCTTACGCTGCAGCAGCTGGGGCAATGTAATCTGACTGCGTAAATCTTCAGCTGACGGGATGCTGTCACATTGTGTGGAAGGACCTGGTACATCAATTACTGTAGCATCATCCCTGTCAGTGGAGGTTGTAGCAGGCAATGACATGGCAGGACATACAGTGGGGGAAGAGACAGATGAGGAGGAGGAGGACCTACGCAAAGTTTTGCACCAACGGGATGCGTGGCAGGTGGTCATATGTCGCCTCAAGCACGTGGTACCCAAGCGTCCGGTGTCTTTCCCATGCTTGAGCCTCATCTGACATAGATTACAAATAGCAACGGTGGGGCCTGCTGCACATTTCTTAAAGAACTCCCAAACAGCAGAGTTCCTGGATGTGTGCTTTGAGACAACAGCGATCTGCACCTGAGCAGCTCTGACATCTGATGCCTTGGACTGGCTAGTGCTACGGTTGGTCATAGAGGATGTTGTGCCTCGTGTTTGTTGTGCCTCCTCCTCCTCCTCACTTGACTCCTCTGTTTGATCAGGCACCCAGGTGGAGTCAGTGACCTCATCATCATTGTCATCACCCCCTATCTCCTCATCACTGGAGCCAACTTGGCAGTATGCTGCAGCTGCTGGGGCAACATGAGTGCCAGTTATTTGTGTGTCATCACTGGCACCCCCTTCCTCTAGGTTGATTATATTCCCTTCCTCAACCTCAGAGATTGAATCAGAGCACTGTACTTGCTGCGCATCCTCAAGCAGCCTGTCACTGCCATTGTAGTCAAACAATTCAGCTGACTCCTCCGTGTGTGATAGTGAGGCTACGGCAGGAGTAGCTGTGGACATGGAGGCTGCATTAGATGTTTTGGCAGCTGAGGTGGACTGTAAAGCACTACAAGACTGGCTGGCAGAGGACTCGGAGGATGAGGATGGCCTGGTTAGCCAATCCACCAAATCCTCTGTATGTTGCTGCTGTTTAAGACGGCCAGCACCAGTTAGAAAGGACAAGCGTGTCCCTGCAGAGGATGCACCACGTCCACCACAACCAGAGGCACAGCCTACTGACACAGAGGCTGCTTGCCCTCTTATCTGTGTCTGGGAGCGTCTGCCTGTCCTTTTTGGTCTTTCTGACATGGTGAGTGATATAGATTAAATATATACAGAACTCTGATTCAACTCTGGTATAAAGATTAAAGATTTCCAGAACTCTGGTATAACTCAGTGAGACACCATGATAGCTGGCAGCCAGTGACAAGACACAGATTACAATTCCCAGGAACCTCCTATAAATCAGTGAGCCCCCCTGATGGGTGGCAGTGTGACAAGACACAGATTACAATTCGCAGAAATCTGCTACAAGTGAGTGAGACCCCCTGATAGGACCCCCTGATAGCTGGAAACAGTGACAAGACACAGATTACAAGTCCCAGAAACCTCCTATAAATCAGTGAGACCCCCTGATGGGTGGCAGTGACAAGACACAGATTAGAACAATTCCCAGATATTTTGTATAAATGACTGACCCCAAAATTCTGGGTGGCAGTGAGTGAGAACACACAGATTACCTCAATTCCCAAATATTTTTGTAGAAATTACTGACCCCCAAAATACTGGGTGGCAGTGACAAGACACAGTTTACCTCAATTCCCAAATATTTTGTAGAAATTACTGACCCCTCAAAATACTGGGTGTCAGTGACAAGACACAGATTACCTCAATTCCCAAATATTTTGTAGAAATTACTGACCCCCAAAATACTGGGTGGCAGTGAGTGAGAACACACAGATTACCTCAATTCCCAAATATTTTGTAGAAATTACTGACCCCCAAAATACTGGGTGGCAGTGACAAGACATGGATTACCTCGATTCCCAAAAATTTTGTAGAAATTACTGACCCCCAAAATACTGGGTGGCAGTGACAAGACACGGATTACCTCGATTCCCAAATATTTTTTAGAAATTACTGACCCCCCAAAATTCTGGGTGGCAGTGACAAGACAGATTACCTCAATTCCCAAATATTTTGTAGAAATTACTGACTCCCAAAATACTGGGTGGCAGTGAGTGAGAACACACAGATTAGAACAATTCCCAGATATTTTGTAGAAATGAGAACCCCCCAGTAGCTGGTGGCAGACTGACAGTGAGAACACATACTAACACAGGAACAATTTCCTCTCAAATCTCCTCTCAAACGCGTGCTGAAGCGCTGTGTGAAACCTTATATAGTGTGCTGCGGGACTTAGCTCTGTGAGCCCATGATTGGCAAAATTTGCCCAATCAGGACTCTGAGCCGTGATTGGCATAGTCTTGAACCTGTCTTGCACCTGACCAGTGGTCAGGTGCAAGGCTGTAGCCAATTACAAGCTAAAGGCCAGTAGAAAAGTGCATTGTGGTCCATTGTGGGCGAACATGCGGAAATGTTCGTAGTTCGCGAACATGCTTACAGGTGATGTTCGAATCGAACTCCGAACCGATCGAACCGAACAGTTCATCCCTACTGGAGAGTTTTCATGCAGTAACCGACAACAGTGTCTCCTAAATCACAGTCCAAAACTAATGTGGGTGTAAAAATGAAAAATGACCACCACACAGTATCCATTTTGTTTGGGGCAAATGGTTGCATCCATGGCGTAAAAACACTCCATTTACAATACTTTGGGGTGTTAGCTTATCAAATATATGCACGTTCATGGCAATAAAAAAAAATTGGGGTATGTAAAAAGGCCCCTAAAAAGAAGATAAGCAAAGAAGGCATGTAAAATTAGAAAAATGACAAGCACGTCAGAAGATTGGCATAGCACCCCAAAAACAACCCAACAAATCTATATATGGGTGGTATCACTGTACTCAGAAGATGTTGCTGAACATATTTTGGGGTGTTTTTTGACAGTAACCCATAACTGGATTTGACAATTCATGCCTAAAGTACAATGTGTGTGAAAAAATAACACAAAAAGTGACTACCTGAAAGTTTGACAAAGAGCTAGTGCATGGAAAGTGTTAAAATACAACTCTTTGAAGTACCCTAGGTTGTGCCCTTTCTAAAAATATATGGTTTGATGGGGGTAAATTACTTTGGCCGGCTTCAAAAATGTCCCAAATAGGACATGGGTGCACGATGACGAAATGTGAAAATTCCAAGTTGGAAAACTGAAATTGTCACCCCCCAAATATGGCCTATTAGCCCCCAAATGACCCAACATATTATTATTCTTTATTTATAAAGCGCCAGCATATTCCGCAGCGCTGAATATACCTACACATGGGTGGTATCAATTTACTCAGAAAATGTTGCTGAACATATTTTGGGGTGTTTTTTTGGCAGTAAACCTTAAAGTTCTCAATACATGTATTCTTAAATTGCACTCTTAAAAAAAAAAAAAAGTTTTTTTCTCAAACGTTGGCATAGATTTGTGGTAAAATGGTTGCATGGAAAGAGTCAAAATATCCCAAGTTTAATACCTTGATTTGTGTACTTTTAAAAAACATGTATATGTGAAGGGGTATTCAGGAATTAGTGACTGATATCAGTGTTACAATGTCACTATCACTAATTTTGAAAATAAACCCTTTGGAAATGGCAAAGTGCTACTTGCACTTATTGTCGCATAAGATAAGGAAAAAAGCAAGGAATATGTAAACATTGGGTATTGCTAAACTCAGGACAAAATTTAGAAACTACTAAGCAATGAAATTTTTTTGACGGTTGTTGATACTTAAGAAATTTGGGGGGTCAAAGTTCAAAAAAGTGGTGTTTTTTCAATTGTTTTGTCATATTTCACAATTGTTTTTATAGTAAATATGAAATGATGAAAAAAATGGTATCTTTAGAAAGTCCATTTAATGACGAGAAAAACAGTGTAAAATATGTGTGGGTTGCATAAACGAGTAAGAGGAAAATTTGAACTAAACACAAACAGCGCAGAAACGTAAAAACAGCAGCGGTCACTAAAGGACGGATTTGTGTAAAAATCACTAAGGGGTTAATAAGTCCAATGTTTAATATTCTTATTTTTATTAGAAAAAAAATACTTTGATGGTGACTTTTGAAATAGATAAATAGGCATTTGGGCCATATCCCCACTACCTGGTTCCACCCCAGAACCAGAACCTGACAACCCTAATCGCAAAATACAGTCAGCCTGCACCTGCCGCCGTGCAACACACTTGATATTATGAATGAGTAAAGTGACCCAGTCACGCCCCCCCTCCTTATGTTTGCAGTCTGTCAGGGTACGTAGCTGGTCCTCCAGGGGCATGTCAACAGCCATCAGCACCTCACGACTCACAACTTGTGAGTGTGACTGCTGCCGCAGCACGGTGCTTGCGGATCTTTCCGCGGGCCAGCCGCCCACACGTCCTGATCCCACCGCCTGCGCTACTGTGTGAACGCATGCCTGGCATGCGTGTGGGTGGGCGCGGTGAGCGGCGTCACGCATGCCACGCGCCGGCCGCCAAATTGGTTCTGCCGCTGTCCGGCGCAGCGGGAATAAAATAGTGCAGCAGCGTCACCAATCAAAATGGTGGGACAAAAATTTGCCGCTGTGAAATATTCGCCACAAACACCTCACCACAAAACGCTTTTATTTTATTTTAGTTTTTTTGTCTCCCTTTTTTTTAAAAAAACTTTATAAAAATGTTGTTTCTTCCAGCCCAACTTATTTTTTTCCAAATCAAATTAGTTTTTTACTTCGCCTGTCAAAAAATAACGGATGGTCTGACGTCTAACAATCTCTTCCATCATTAGGATGCTTCCTTTTTCGTACTTCGCGCAGTGGACCTAACACCAGTTTTTTAAAGACGTTAAAATTATGCGCGCAAACGTTGTCCGTTAAAATTTGCACTAAGATTCTAATACCATCCGTGTTCCAGTGCAGAAACGCATTTGCGGTCATAATGTTAAGTATAGGACGCGCAAAGTACATTACGCTCGCGCAGGGTTCGCACAGGTTCACCAGCGGTAGATGTTAACGCACATTTTTTGCACGGACATTGTAATACGGCGTCCTGCGCAATGGATTTTTCCCCTCATGTTAATGCGTTTTTGCGCACGCGTTAACGTTTGCGCAAAGAATGTAATAGTCCCCTTAATGTTTTAACTAATGTTTTATTACTTGCTTATATTTTAATCTCTGGGGAGAGCTATCATTAATTATTTTAAACTCAATGACCATGGGGTTATTTTACTGCAATCTCTGGGGAGAGTCTTTTAATAGTTAAATATTAATCGTATAATTAATTTGTCTCTGGACCAGATGATTTATATTGCTTTTAATTACCTTTTTCAAATCCTACCAAAGTAAATACTTTAAAACCTATGTCTTAATACTTTAAAACCTATGTGTTTTTATTACTTGTTTATATATATATTGTCTAAAATAGTTATCAGTGGATTTAACTGTTAAAATAAATGGTTTATATAGAGTTGTGTTATATTTAGTAGTTAATAATTATTGCAGCAGAGACTTAGCAACTAAATTGTGTTGTATAAGTTATGCCATTACATACTGTATAACCTGCCGGAATACCAGATATTGCTTTGCTTTTGAATGATATTAAGTGCATTTGGGGCTCTGTACAATTTTGCTTGTTATTTAATCCAAGCACATTGTGTCAGCCATTTTAAGACGCCACATGGGAAGCACAGGTGTCGGCCATTTTAAGCCAAGGGCTGGCGGCCATCTTGGTGCTCACTTGAGCACATGTTAATGACAGCATTTATTGTACAACCTTTGGTGCCAATAATTAATCTAAAGTGAAGCAATCTATTTTAAAAGGCATATCGTGCAGGCAGGGCCGGCCCGACAATGTTGTAGAGTGGAGCAGTGGCATCAAGCGGCAAATATCTTCATGCGGCATATTTTAGCCGCTGAGACCCGCGCTGTCGCCACTGCAAATTTTTTAATCTGCACCTGCAGCGGCATCTACGTTTGTGTGACTCATGCCGATCACGCCCAGCAGCGTGAGAAGGAATCACCCACACATGCCGTAATCCCGCGCTACCATGCCTGGCTGCATGTGTGTGGGCTGGGTGGCACCTTGCCAGCCACTGGGGCTTCTCTGGTGAAGACCCCATGGAAGAAAGTGCTTCCCCTAGCCGAGCATCATGGTGGGGGTTACTGGAGACCCCCATGGGGCGCAGGACCAGCAGGAGAAAGAGGGCAAAGGTGAACGTGAGCCTGTCCAACCACAGGTATGCACGGCGCTGTACACATGGTACCCTCCAGAGCTCTGGGGTAGCATACGATGTACACAGTACTGTCTAGGTAATTTTTTTCATATAAAAGCTTACATGCGGGATGTGCATACAGTGCTGTACACTTTGTACTGATAGGTACATGGATGCTTAGTGCTGTGCATGTATCATGATCATGTATACTACCAGTATTCGCAGGGGATGGGAGTAAAGTCGCGTACATTACTGTGAGTTTTATTGCTGTGAAGCAGTGATATGCTCATACACACTGCACATTAGAGAGATTTATTGCTGTGAGGCTCTGTGATACGTTCATACACACCGCACAATACTGTGAGTTTTATTGGTGTGGATTTCAGTGATACACTCATACATGTCACTTTTTTTGGGGGGGCAGCATTTCATCCACCGTTCCAGGCAGCACAGTGGCTTGTCCCGGCCCTGCGTGCAGGATTATCACCTGAAGCGATATTCGAACTGAAACAGGTGTAAAATAGTGGTCCAAAAGAGATGGACTGTAAGTAGAGAGACAAAACTACTCAAAAAGGGTGGGGGTATTAATATTCAAATGTCCAGTGAATACAAAAATCTGGGTGAACCACAGTGATGCCACTGAGCGTAGTTGGTATAAAAAGAGAATGTCATGTTTATGTCAACATTTTTGAGAAAACAGAGGCAAATGGATGGGAAGAGAATGCAGAACCTCAATGACTTAAAAAGTGGAACAAGGATCACATAATGTAAGAAAGAAAAGAACCCCAGCACATCTCATAACAGTCATCTGTGAAGTGAAATTACCTTATGAAAATATATCAATGGTGGCTCCAAAGTACCAAACCTGTATAGAAAGAAAAATGGAACCACGAGTAATATCTGTAGTTCCAGGGCATAATAGCATTCTTATTATAGGCATATCAAGTAATCAAGTGAAATTAGTATTAATAGTTGGGCATTAGTGTTGTATTGAGTAATCACCACACCAGACAGGTATGAATGGGATGTGGGAGGGTGAAGGGAAAGAAAGAAAAAAAAAGGGGAGGAATACATATACATAGACCCTTTGCATACATTGGTGTATGCATTGTCTAATTGAAACCAGCAGATAATGAACTTGAATAGAAACATATTAACTGGAAATAGCAACTGCCAAAAACTGGGGTTCACAAAAGAAACTCTGAGAAGTCCGTGTCTCCCAGGGAATATCCTGCGGATGCTTACGCGTGCAACAACAACACGCAGAAAGACTAATATGACGTCCAGTCCCGCAGGATAACTTTGTGAACCGAAAACTCTTTATAACAAAAAAAGGGGAAAGGGAGGGAAGCAATAAAATGACATGTCATAGGTCAATGAGGCATTGGGGGAAAAGTAGAATCCTTTACACAGTAAGCAGCACAGCAATTAAAGGCTAAAGGGTTGCTCATTCTACACTGCTGAGTAAACAGAGAAGAGGTCTCAGATTGCCAGGCTTGCCAAACTTGGTGGACTCACTTGTGAGGCCGAGCAGAAATCTTCACAAAATCTTCCCTGGCGGGGCGGGGGGCTGCTGCGGCAATTGTGGTGGCTCATACAATGGTGATGCCTACAGGAATAGAAGGGGTCAATTACCAAACTGGCACAAGAGGCCATGTCGGCCACATAAGCCACAATACTACCTACACACCTGGAGAATGGAGATCAAGGAAAATGAATATCCCCACTGTTAGGAAAATCTGGTGTCGTGGAGTGCTTTTGCGAGCGGCCGTAAAGCTTTAGCACCATGAGTATGTCCAGAGACAAATTCCTGTGATTAGACCAGACAATGATTGTGTGCTAATTAGAAAAGGTGTTATGCTCGTGATCATACAGAGCTCCCAGATTAAGGAGTCATCTTGGGATCCAGGCCAGACCACACCACCGTGATGTAGGTTAAAATCTATTTATTTTAAAAAGGTTACATTATTGGTCATTAAAGCCAATGGCTCACGGTAGGCATCATATTAAATATACAAATATTTGACCTGGCACCCAGTCAAAGATAGATTTAATTAAAGGGATGCTTGCGGTTTATTGTCTGGCATTAGATGACAAGTATCACAGTACAATACTATAAGCTCTAGATTCTCTGGCACATTTCACATTTAGTGGAAAGGGAGTAGGTCCTAGTGGCGCAATCTCTTCTGAGGATGGTTAATTAATAGTTCTTGAGTACAACAGTTGAATATACCTAAAGGTAGAAGGGTACAGCGTTGTCACTATTCCAGATAAAGTGCACGGTCAGAACGACCACTAACGTGCTACCGTGTATGGTCTAAGTGCACTAGTGCCACTGTACAATAGGGCAATAAGTGCAAGTGAAAAATGAAGGTACTAATATAGTCAAAAAGACCCACATAAAGTGCAAATACGGTCAAAGTCACATAAAGTGCAAATGCATATATGTGCATATAAATGAACAATAAGGTACTGGTATAGTCAAATAAGACCCACATAAGGTGCAAATACGATCAAAGTCACATAAAGTGCAAATGCATATAAGTGCATATACGTGCAGTGGATTGTCCTTATATGGACTGTTGGGTTCAAGTCTTATTAGCCAAAAAAACACTGGTGAATACGGAGATTCAAACAAAAGTCCAACCGGCCATGTGTTCTATGTTGGAATTACGATGGTCTGATTGAATTTCCACATGGGCAGTTCGGAGATGTGCATCTGAGTCCTGATGCGATGTCCTCACTTAAATCCTATATAGACTCCCAATTCCCAATAAAAGGGAGAGAGAAGGGGAGAGAGGAAAAAGAGAAAAAATAGTGCAATATGGTCTGGTATGGAGTCGAGTGTCCGTAGACAAAGGAACACTTACAATTTTAAGAGCCTTGTTGACCGGGTCTGGTGTGGAGTGCCTTGGGCCTAATTAAGGGTAGCCTCTGCCCTTCTTTAAGGTTCTCTCAGGGGTAGTTTCTGCCGATCTTAAAGTTGATCGTCTCAGGTACAGAAAAAGAGAGAAATCTTCATAGCGTAGCTTGTAGCCAAATAGTGAGGTAGGTAAAGATTAACCACTTCGCTGCTGAGGACGCGCTCAGCGCGTCCTCAGCAGTCCCGCTGGTGTGCTGAGGACGCGCTGAGCGCATCCTCACATTGGGGTCAGCGTTCGGCCGGGTTCCGGCCGATCGCTGGCCCCTTCGGTGCGGGCTGACATCCTGGATGTCAGCCCGGCATCCGGACCAGCAGCCGCCAGAATTAGGTGTCATCGCGGGGGCGCGATGACACCTAATTCAGGCGCCCCCCCGCATGTGCGGAGGAGGCGCCTGAAAGGGAGGGGGGGGAGGTCCTTCGGACCTCTCTCCCTCCGATCGGCGGCGCACAGGGGGTTAACCCAGGCATCATTTGGAAGGGCACAGCCTGCCCTTCCAAATGATGCCTGGCATTAACCCCTGGGGAGCTGGATCGCGAATCGGCGCTGAAAAGCGCCGGTTCGTGATCCTTTCCCGGAGCTGGCCGACATCTTGGATGTCGGCCAAGCCTCCGGAACTCCCCCAGAGGACTGGCGTCATCGTGCGTAGCACGATGACGCCAGTCCTAGCGTTAACCCCTAACTGCCACCAACTGTGGAGATAGGGAGTTCCAATGAACTCCCTATCTCCCGATCCGTGGCAGCTAGGGGTTAAATTTTGGTATGGTTGGATCGGCCAGAGCATGGCCGTTCCAACGATACCAAACACTACAGTGAAAAATGTTGTAAAAAAAAAAAAAAAAATGAAAAATAAAAATAAAAAAAAATTAAAAAAAAAAATTAAAAAAAAAAAAAATAAACACTTTTTTTTTTTTTTTTGGTTTGTTAATGCAGCAATATTGTTCCCATTTCAATTATAATGTGAACAATGATGCTGCACTAACGATTTTTGTATGCGGTGCGTTTGTTAAAAATAGTGTCATTTTCCCCAAAAAAAAATGTAATGAGACCCCATCTCTAATTTTTTTAACAAGCGCACCCCATACAAAATATAACCGCAATTGCTCGCATGTTAAAATGTGGAAAAAAACACTTTACACATTGTAAATTATTGAAAATACATATTTTATTGCATTTTTTGTTATAATATACAGACATGACATAACGTATACATATAATAATGACATATTATGAATCTACCGAGTCTGACGGAAAGAACGATATATAATATGTCTGGGTCATATACTAAAATAAGCCTTCAAAACACGTTTAAACATGATGCGCAAAACAGGTAAAAATGACCTCAGCATAGGGGCGTGAAAAGCCTCAGCAGCGAAAGGGTTAAACAAACTCACTGATGATGGAGCCTTGGATTCCAGGCTCAACTTGTAAGCGTATGGTACTCTTAGTTCGGTGGGTACCTCCACCTCTTTCGTCTGCAAGCAGTTCTCCTATCTTATATGTACAGTATAAGAGAAAAAAGCATATAGGGCATGTGATGCTTAAAGACAAATCTTTAAACATAGGTAAGTAAAAAAGGGTTTATTCATATAAAAACAAGATAAATTAAAGTAGGAGGGAAAACAAAATAGGGGATACGCGTTTCGGCAATAGACAATGCCTTCTTCAGTCCCTGTGCAAGTTAAAAGTGAAAAAATGGAGGATCATTTTTTTTTACTTACCTCTGTTTAAAGATTTGTCTTTAAGCATCACATGCCCTATATGCTTTTTTCTCTTATACATATAAGATAGGAGAACTGCTTGCAGACGAAAGAGGTGGAGGTACCCACCGAACAAAGAGTACCATACGCTTACAAGTTGAGCCTGGAATCCAAGGCTCCATCATCGGTGAGTTTGTTTAATCTTTACCTACCTCACTATTTGGCTACAAGCTACGCTATGCAGATTTCTCTCTTTTTCTGTACCTGAGACGATCAACTTTAAGATCGGTAGAAACTACCCCTGAGAGAACCTTAAAGAAGGGCAGAGGCTACCCTTAATTAGGCCCAAGGCACTCCACACCAGAGCCGGTCAACAAGGCTCTTAAAATTGTAAGTGTTCCTTTGTCTACGGACACTCGACTCCATACCAGACCATATTGCACTATTTTTTCTCTTTTTCCTCTCTCCCCTTCTCTCTCCCTTTTATTGGGAATTGGGAGTCTATATAGGATTTAAGTGAGGACATCGCATCAGGACTCAGATGCACATCTCTGAACTGCCCATGTGGAAATTCAATCAGACCATCGTAATTCCAACATAGAACACATGGCCGGTTGGACTTTTGTTTGAATCTCCGTATTCACCAGTGTTTTTTGGCTAATAGGACTTGAACCCAACAGTCCATATAAGGACTATCCACTGCACGTATATGCACTTATATGCATTTGCACTTTATGTGACTTTGATCGTATTTGCACCTTATGTGGGTCTTATTTGACTATAACAGTACCTTATTGTTCATTTATATGCACATATATGCATTTGCACTTTATGTGACTTTGACCGTATTTGCACTTTATGTGGGTCTTTTTGATTATATTAGTACCTTCATTTTTCACTTGCACTTATTGCCCTATTGTACAGTGGCACTAGTGCACTTAGACCATACACGGTAGCACGTTAGTGGTCGTTCTGACCGTGCACTTTATCTGGAATAGTGACAACGCTGTACCCTTCTACCTTTAGGTATATTCAACTGTTGTACTCAAGAACTATTAATTAACCATCCTCAGAAGAGATTGCGCCACTAGGACCTACTCCCTTTCCACTGTATCTTTCACACATTTCTGTCGAGGTTTTGTGTTTATATCCCAGTCGGCTGCACAACATTAATACATCCACCTAACAATACTAGCGCCTCCACTGTAACCCCCTCTTCACATTTCACAGATCACATTTAGCCTGTTGTTGAAGAAACATTATGTTTGAACAAGAGTGGACGTAATCATTTGTGGTATTGTAAAAAAAAATATCTGCAAGTAGCAAATGTTATTTTTTCAAATTATTGGGTGATTTAATCAGTCATAACCAAAAACAGAATCATGATTCTGTTTTGATAAAAAGCGAGCCTGTAAACAGTCACAAAAGCATATTTGCAAACAATATCTTTTTGACACGATAAGGGAATGCAATACAGTTTCAGTTACAAGTATTTATAAAGAAATATCAAGTTCCGTAGCCCTGTAAAATGGATGAGACAGAATAACAAATATACCTACAAGTTAAGCATACAGAACAGTAGGATAGAGGACATACGAGGACATTAGCGCTAGGTTAAAAGAGATTACTGCAGGTCAGCCAGATGAGATCCCAATCGCTAATGGTTTAAAAAAATCCGTTAGCGCATCGGTTATAGCGCTTTCTAACATGAGCTTACTGTACTTTGCGCTCCCTATAATTAACATGGGGAGCGCAGAGTAAGCAGCGTTAGGAACACAAAGTCCTAATGCTAATTATGCACTGCTGTGGCTAACTGAAACGTTAATCCCAGCTCCAAGCTGGTACTAACTGATTCTGCAGAATCAGTCAGCACCAGCTGGACCCCCCCACCCAAAACAAATGAGATACTCACCTCTCATCCTGCGGCGAGAAATGCGGCCTGATCTACCTCTTCTGGCCGCCAGGAGCAGAGGGAGACCTTGAGTGCGAGATTGTGCAGGTCGCATGGCCTGGAAGCACAAGTTAGCGCTGCCACGAGTATCCTGAATGGTAGTGCTCGTTACGGGGCAGGCTGCTGAGTTCAGCACCTGCTTCATAATCTGGTTGTAAAATGGGGATGCTAAGGAAAAATTTGCGAGTGCAAGTTTTTCCCTTTAGCATCCCTGTTTTAGCTCAATAGTGCCCATCCGGTGTATGTTTTTTTAACATGTGGTATAATGTTTCTCTTTTTTTCCACTTAATTTATGGAAATGATGCTTTAGTTATTGTTATGATATTGCAATAGATATTATCTCATAGTTAACATACATTACACCTACGATAATCAGGTAGTCAACTGATTATGGATATTGAGTATGCATACTTGAAAATCCAAATGTTTAAATGAGGGTTTCAATGTGAGCTTCTCTGTTTCCGTAACCAAAGTTCCATTTATCAACCTATTTCAGCACAATTTTCTACTATAGGTATACTGACAGCCGTGCAAAAAAATGAATTATATCGCTATAGCCATATTTCCATTATCAAATATAGGTGCACGTACTGATAATTGAGCTGATATTTTGACAGGAATTGGTATCCTGATAAACGTTTTATCAAATAAGCAGAACCAAAAAAAATGGCCTAATTTCTGCCATAAATTCGGTACATTTCAGGCTTGCTGTCCTGTCATGGTTGCACCCCATCTAGTGGTGATTTATTGCAAATGCAGCCTATTACAACAATGTAGATGTACAGTCAGGTCCAGAAATATTGGGACATAGAAACATAGAAACATAGAAAAATGTCGGCAGATAAGAACCTTTCGGCCCATCTAGTCTGCCCAATTACATGGATACTTTACCTGGATTTATCTTTTGTTTAGGATAGCCTTATGCCTATCCCATGCTTGCTTAAATTCAATTACTGTTTTGGCCTCTACCACTTCTACTGGAAGACTGTTCCATGTATCCACCACCCTCTCAGTAAAATAATGCTTCCTGATGTTACTTTTAAACCTTTGCCCCTCTAATCTAAGACTATGTCCTCTTGTTTTGCTATTTTGTTTCCTTTTAAATATACTCCCTTCCTCTACCTTGTGGATTCCCTTTACGTATTTAAATGTTTCTATCATATCTCCTCTGTCTCGTATTTTTTCCAAGCTGTACATGTTAATATCATTAAGCCTTTCCTGGTAACTTTTCTCCTTCAAGCCGTACACCATTTTAGTAGCCCTTCCCTGAACTCTCTCTAAGATGTCTATATCCTTCTGGAGATACGGTCTCCAGTACTGCACACAGTACTCCAAATGAGGTCTCACCAGTGCTCTGTACAGTGGCATGAGCACTTCCCTTTTCCTACTGCTAATACCTCTCCCTACACAACCAAGCATTCTGCTAGCATTTCCTGCTGCTCTATTACATTGACTACTTACCCTTAGATCCTCTGAAATAATAACCCCTAAATCCTTTTCCTCAGATGTTGAGACTGTATCAAATATTCTATATTCAGCCCTTGGGTTTTTACGTCCCAGGTGCATTATCTTGCACTTATCCACATTAAAACTCAATTGCCACAACTCCGACCATTTTTTTAGTTTACCTAAATCATTTGTCATTTGGCTGATCCCTCCAGGAACGTCAACCCTGTTGCAAATCTTTGTGTCATCAGCAAAAATACATACTTTTCCATTAATACCTTCTGCAATATCACTAATAAAAATATTAAAGAGAATGGGTCCAAGTACTGACCGCTGAGGTACCCCACATCGACACAATTCTAAAATCTTTGGCTCTATACACCACCACAATGGAGTTGGAATGAAACAAACACAATGTGCTTTAACTGCAGACTGTCAGCTTTAATTTGAGGGTATGTACATCCAACTCAGGTGAACGGTGTAGGACCTACAGCAGTTTGCAGATGTGCCTCCCACTTGTTCAGGGACCAAAGGTAATGGGACAGAATATTAATCATAAATCAAACTTTCCCTTCTTAATACTTGGTTGCAAATCCTTTGCAGTCAATCACAGCCTGAAGTCTGGAACGCATAGACATCACCAGACGCTGGGTTTTATCCCTGGTGATGCTCTGCCAGGCCTCTACTGCAACTGTCTTCAGTTCCTGCTTGTTCGTGGGGCATTTTCCCTTCAGTTTTGTCTTCAGCAAGTGAAATGCATGCTCAATGGGATTCAGGTCAGGTGATTGACATGGCCATTGCATAACATTCCACTTCTGTCCCTTCAAAAACTCTTTGGTTGCTTTTGCAGTATGCTTTGTGTCATTGTCCATCTGCACTGTGAAGCGCCGTCCAATGAGTTCTGCAGCATTTGGCTGAATGTGAGCAGATAATATTGCCCGAAACACTTCAGAATTCATCCTGCTGCTTTTGTCAGGAGTCACTTCATCAATAAATACAAGAGAAACAGTTCCATTGGCAGCCATACATGCCTACGCCATGACACTACCACCACCATGCTTCACTGATGAGGTGGTATGCTTAGGATCATGAGCAGTTCCTTTCCTTCTCCATACTCTTCTCTTCCCATCTCTCTGGTACAAGTTGATCTTGGTCTCATCTGTCCATAGGATCTTGTTCCAGAACTGTGAAGGCTTTGTTAGGTGTTGTTTGGCAAACTCTAATCTGGCCTTCCTGTTTTTGAGGCTCACCAACGGTTTACATCTTGTGGTGAGCCCTCTGTATTCACTCTGGTGAAGCCTTCTCTTGATTGTTGACTTTGAAGCACATACACCTACCTTCTGGAGAGTGTTCTTGATTTGGCCAACTGTTGTGAAGGGTGTTTTCTTCACCAGGGAAAGAATTATTTCGGTCATCCACCACAGTTGTTTTCCGTGGCCTCCCGGGTCTTTTGGTGTTGCTGAGCTCACCGGTGCGTTCCTTCTCTTTGAGGATGTTCCAAACAGTTGTTTTGGCCACGCCTAATGTTCTTGCTATCTCTCTGATGGGTCTGTTTTGTTTCTTCAGCCTAATGATGGCTTGCTTCACTGATAGTGACAGCTCTTTGGATCTCATCTTGAGAGTTGACAGCAACAGATTCCAAATGCAAATAGCACACTTGAAATGAACTCTGGGCCTTTTATCTGCACATTGTAATTGGGGTAATGAGGGAATATCACACACCTGGCCATGGAACAGCTGAGAAGCCAATTGTTCCATTACCTTTGGTCCCATAACAAGTGGGAGGCACATCTGCAAACTGCTGTAAGTCCTACACCGTTCACCTGAGTTGGATGTACATAACCTCAAATTAAAGCTGACAGTCTGCAGTTAAAGCACATTATGTTTGTTTCATTCCAACTCCATTGTGGTGGTGTATAGAGCCAAAGATGTTAGAATTGTGTCGATGTCCCAATATTTCTGGACCTGACTGTACTTGCATTACTAACTATTTTCAGTAGGAAGGACATTCAGCTTCCTGTAGGGCAGGTGTCAGTTGTTTTCCACAGACATGTGGTCAGAAGAATATTTAGTCAGCTCCTGCCTTTTGCATTCCCTCATACCTGTAAGGAGTAAGTTTCTGACTATCGCTGCTCCACATCCCATTTAAATCTTTTATCCTGTTTTTATGTCCTTATGTTAGTCTTCTGTGTTAGAAATGTGTTTATTGTAGGGATGTGCATGGCTGAAAAATTAGTTTAGTTTAGTTTAATTTCGTTACGTTTTTAAATAATTTCGTTTTGGAATTTCGTAACTAATTTAGTTTCATATTTCGTTTAGTTTCGTTTCGGATCTAATTGAAATTTCGAATCAATTCAAATTTCATATATCAATTCGATAGTTGATACCAATTTGGATTTTGGATCACTAGATAAAACCACAATTAATCAAATTTTGCTGTTAAAGAAAAGCTAGGGTTAAATTTTAAGCTGTCACAGATTTAGTATTCGAGTCAAATTAAATAATGAAACAAAATTAATTTGTTTCATAAAGTCCTTTGCTTACTATTACTTGTATTGTAAGTTAAGATCAATTCGATAGTTGATATCAATTTGACAGTTCATTTCAAATTCAATAGTTGATATCAGTTATTCAATTTCTTCTTTTATGATGATGACACAGTGTAAAACTAAATAAATTCGTTATATACCGTTTCGTTTTGTTTTGAGTTCATATCGTATCGATTCTTTATTCGGATGTACTTCAATACGAATTATCAAATTTCGTTCCAAATTCCGAATTTTTCCGAAACGAATGCACATCTCTAGTTTATTGCAGCTGCTTCACACTGTACATGGACTCATTGAAACTCCAATCTATTCTGTTTCTATTTACAGCTTTTAGAGAGCTTACACAGGTATTATTTCAGATTTTCAGAAGACATACCTATTTCTATCTGCGATGCTGAAGTAGCTTTCTAATTTCAGCTAATGCGCTGAGGACAACATACCAGGGATCAAGCTCAATTAAAGCAAGCTCTTAGCAGTTTTAATTGGTACTGCCACGTAGCCAAACCATGACATACAATTCTGACAAAACTGTGCAGAAAAAGCAATAGACAAGTTTGTAATTAGTTTTATGGGATTGTGTCATGTAAGCAAACAATAAAATACATAGGGCTAGTTTCAGGTTCCTGATCCGTGCCTGCTCTTCAGGGCAGCACTCCTCAAGTATCCGCTCACCCCTGAACCAGCACAAAGATTCCAGCACACAAACAGTCAATCACAAACACACCCCACATGACCTGACCTGAATAAAGGGCCACACTCCCTCTTCTCTTTGCTTCAGCATTGTCTACAAGCTTAGAGAGAGAGAGAGAGAGAGAGAGAGAGAGGGTACCTATTTGCTGTGGCTTTCCTGATTTATAGTGTTTCCCAGCCCTCCTGTGTTTCCACAACCGTCAGTCTCCAATGTGCCCAAGATTTTGTTGTCCTGGTCAGTTTCCTGCATTCCCCATTGTCAGTCCTTTACGTGCCCTGCCCCTCTGCTCCAAACAATTTATTCTCCTGCTTCCTGCAGCAACTCACCACTCTCCACACACCCCTGGACATGTGTTTCCACGCATCCTGGGTTCAGTTCCTTGCCAAATTGGTAACGCCACGTGCCAGTACCTGACAGCTAGATTACATACCAAACGCTAACTGTAGCATTCGGATATATAAGCTTTAAAGTCAGGATAAGTGACTTTAACGCATTCCCCCCCGATTACCTTCCTAATACTAACAACGGGAAAAAAACAGTTGCGCTAATTATTGCACCGATGAGTTAAAGGGATTTTTACCATCAACCAAAAGCTGGTGCTAAATGACGCCGCATTTGCAGAATCATTTATCACCAGCTTAACCACCCCCAACCAATAAATTCAATACTCACCTCTCATCCTGCAGCGAGAACCGCTGCCCAATCTGCTGCTTCGGGAGCAGAATGAGACTGGGGACAAAATAGTCTCCCTCCACAAACACTCTGCGGCAATGAGCGATCTCACGAGAGGGCTCGCGGCCCGGTAGTGGAACTCTCCATGGAATCCAATGAACTCCAGAAGGTGATACTCGTGATGGTGCAGAAGAGCTGCTGCTAGTATCATTGAGGGTAAAGTATGGTTAGGGGGCGAAGTGCTTAATTGGCACCTACCGCGGAATCTTGTGCTGAAATGGGGACGCTACAGGGAAACATGCAGGCACAGGTTTTCCCCGTTAGTTTCACCATTTTATCTTTTATCCTCGTAATTGGTCCCATAGTTTTTTAATTTTCTCCTGTTCCCAAATGCTAAAGTATTTGCATACTACTACATTTTTTAATTTTATGCAAATCTCCAGCCCTCCCAATAAAAAAGTATATCCATTTTATTAGACTGAGTTCCTCTGTTTACGCCGAAGGCACTAATTTGCTCCTGGCACAACCAAAAAATGCAGATGCTTTTTTAAATTGTTTTTGAAAGAAGACATACCTCCAGTTAAATAGCTCTAGCAACATGGCAAATTATAATATAGCACATAAAGTACGTATCTGGAGGAACTAGATATCTTCAAGAATCACAATGGGACTACATAAAATTATATCATAAAAGTGGACTGAGCAGCGTGTAACTTGGAATAGGCACATTTAAAAAAACCACAAACGCAGCAGTATGGATTACTATGTATTGTTAAGATCTTTGCTCAACAGTTGCCCAAAACAGAGATTTCCTGCTGTTGCAGCAGAGCCTTTGTTTCATAAATCCCATCTTCCTTCCTCGTTTCCTGCTTAGCACAGCAGAATTTAAACTTGCTCAGTTGTTTAATAGTAATAGAACAAAGTTTAGCATAGCATTTGCAATATGAATGATGGAATTTAACACTTTCTCAATTAATTCCATATTCACAACAAAACTAGTATTCAAACATTTCCTCAAAGTTTTTCTTATTTGTCAAGTTCAATCATGCTAAAATGCTTAAAAGATATGGGGTTCTTCACGCAAAAACGCACGCGCAACGCGTGAATTTGTGCGCCAAGCGTTAAACGTTAACCCACGTAAATCACCACTGGAATTACAATCCTCATGCATTTTTTCATCCGTCGAGCATTAACGTGCGTAAAACGGACGCGCAAATGCTCGCGCAGTAACGTTGCCCGCAGAAATCAGTGTGCAGACTGTTTTCTTCACGCGATTCAGCCAATCAGAATTAAGAACCACAATTATCTCACGCTATGTTTTTGCGCCTGTCAAAGTCAATCTGAGCATATATGCTGCAGCAATAATAAATGCACACACAACTTCTCAATTTTATTGTTTTTGTATGAGTAGATTGTGCAACTATACTTTGTGTTTTTTTTCTTTTTTGGGCTGTGTATTTGGGTTCGGCCAGGTCGTTCAGATTTGCCATTACCACCAGCTTTTAGGACTTGCTAAAGTTATGAGCGCAAATGCTATGCGTTAAATCCTGCGCATAGTTTGTAAGGCTAGGGTCAGACGAAAGCATTTTTCCCCGCGAACGTGAAAAAGTGCGTCCGAACGCATTGACGTTTTTTTTTTATGGAATGCGCAAAAACGGTCAGACGACGCGCATTTTCGGGTGTGATTTTGTACGGATCGTCAATAAAACTCTTTTCGCGTCTAGACGTTATGTAGGCTGGACATTAGCAGCGTCTGACATCTCCTAATCACGCAAACATGCCGCTATGCCGCAGCTGCGCACTCAGTACGTCAGCACTAGCGGTTCAGCGTTCTCAAAAAAATGCGTTCAAATTCCACTTGCGTTGCACGGCCGGACTTTTGTGTGGCCGTACATCGTATATTGGCCGTCATTGCCCGTCATCTGCTGCTAGTGCGGCCATAATTATGTGCGCCAGAACACACGTTAAAAGTGCGCTGGTCTGACCCCAGCCTTATACCATCCGCATACCAGCGTTCATTCGCGTTTGCGCTCACAATGTTAAGTATAGGACACGCGCAGTACAATAGGCTCACGCAGGGTTCGCGCAGGTTCACCCACGGTAGACGATTACACGCGTTTCTTGCACTGACAATGTAAAACGACGTTCAGCGCAAAGGGTTTTACCCCTCACGCTAATGTTTTTTGCGCCGGCGCAAACGCTTGTGCGAAGACTGTAATTTGGCCCATAATCTGCTCTAATTGTATTTATTCAAATTTACAGACTGCATAAATCACTATCCTTTACAAAGTACAGAAATATTAGTTATAAATCCATATCACCAATTTTTTCAGTTAAGTAAGGCTGGGGTCAGACGAACGCACTGATCACGTCCGTGTTGCTGCACATTATAACGTCCGTGGTAGCATTCAATTATGATCAATAGAGACCAACACAAGAAGTACATCCGCACAGAAGTGCGGACACACAACGGACGTGGCAAACGGACGCAAGTTAGGCAAGAACGTAAAACCGCTAAAATGGACGTGCGGAGTGCGCCACGTCCACAACGTCTGCATAGCTTTGTGTGTGAGTGATGGAACGTGGTCAGACAGACTGCATTTATACGTCCAGCATTTTTGACGGACAAAATGTTTCATTTTAATTTATATTCCCTCCTACATCCGTCAAAAATAACGTCAGTGAAAAAAAACAGACTGTGTGGCCACTACCTTGTTGTCAGTCAGAAAGTACGTCCATTTAGCACGGACGCACATTCCGTATAAAATGCGCTCGTCTGACCCTATCTAAGGCTAAGGTCAGACGAGCGCAGTATTAACATGCATTTAACCGCATGAAATCACGGCCGTGCTAGCAGCAAATGACGTCCAATGCCGGGTAACATACGAAGAACGGCCGCACGGAAGTTCGTCCGCGCAACGCAAGTGGCAAACGAACGCATTTTTTCTAGAACGTCAAACCGCTACTACTGACGTACAGAGTGCGCTGCGTCCACATAGCGGCGTGTTTGCGTGATTGGGAGACGTCAGACGCTGCACACGTCCGGCCAACATAACGTCCAGACGCAAAAAGGGTTTTATTGATGATCCGTACAAAATCACGGACGAAAATGCGCATCGTATGACCGCTATCGCGTATTCCGTGAAAAAATACGTCCATTTGTTCGAACGCACTTTTTCACGGACAACGTGAAAAATGCGTTAGTCTGACCCTAGCCTAAAATGTTATCGTGGATTTCTTTATTATTGTTGGACATGTGATGTGAAATTATAACATACCTAAAACTTGTTAGCAACATCTTCCTTTAACCCGTGTTCAGTGAGTGTTATTCTTCAGATCAATACTAAAATATCACTGACTTACATTACGAAAGTACAGATGGTTTATTACATTTTTAATTCATTCCTACTGCCTATGCAACACTGAGTATGATGCATATTTTGCATGTTTTATACCTGTTGTTGAACTTATTATAAAACTGTTTCATGTTGAGTGTAGTTAAAAATGTAATTAAATGGTTGGCTTAGTTTCTTAAATAACTTTCTCCCCTTTATTCACTTGGTCAGATCTGTATGTCCAAGTTGTTTCTCAATTTCTGATACCACATATGCTGAAGGATGCGAGCCGCAGTCTCTCCATCCCACTGAACTCCTTACTCCAAGTGAGTGCCCTTCCAAACTCCCCAGACCCCATGGCTGTTTCACTCCCAGAACGCAGTGTCAAACCCACCTGCTAGAAGGCACAACAGTTCTGTTCCACCTGCAGATCTAATGTCAGTGCCTTTCCACCCCCAGACCTCATGTCTGACCAGAGGCGTAGCAAGGTCATGAGGCACCCGGGGCAAGTCCTCCCCTAGCGCCCCCCTCCATGTTTTAGATGAAATAATGCATAGTAACCCATTATGCCATCACTTTCAAATTTGCTCAGTGTGGGAAATGAGAAGGTGAATTTGTGCAGCGACATTGTTTGCGTTATAAGTGAATAACGACACTGCTTTAGAACAGAGAGAAAAAAACTTTTGCAATTGGGTTTTTTCCCACTTTTTTATTTTTACACATTATGTGCCACATTACATTCCTGACGTTAACATTAACTCTCACTTGCGTGAGCATTAACGATAACTGCGGTGTCCAGAGTGAAGGAGGTTACAATAGTCAAGGCGGGAGATAATAAGAGCTTGTACAAGCATTTTAGCAGAGTCCTGATTAAGACAGGGACGGACACGTGCAATGTATTTTAGGTGGAAGTAGTAGGATTTGGTTAGAGACTGAATGTGAGGAGTAAAGGATAGATTGTAGTCCAAGAGGACCCTGAGACAACGAGCCTGAGATGTAGAAGTAATGGTGGCAACATTCACCTGAAGGAGAAATGGGTGCAGGAATGGAGGTTTTAGTGGGAGGGAAGACGAGAAGTTCAGTTTTTGAGAGTTTGAGCTTTAGGAAATGGGAAGTCATCCAGTCAGAGACAGCTGATAGGCCGACAGTAACACAGTCCAACACTGGAGGAGAGAGTTCGGGGGTGAAAAGGTAGATTTGGGTATCATCAGCCTAGAGGTGATATTGGAATCCATAGGAAGAGATGAGGTTGCCCAGAGAGGCGGTATAGTTCGAGAAGAGTAGGGGACCCAGAACAAAGACTTGACATACCCCAACTGAGAGAGGAACTGGGGTTGAAGAGACACCAGTGAAGGAGACTGGAAAGGCTGTAAGCTGACCTTTCCAATGATACCTCATATGTCCCTCTAGCCCTTAGGGCTCCAGAGATACAGTGGTCTAAAGTATTGCAAATTGTAATACAGAGCAAGGCGCCTCCTTGTGGCAGGCGCCTGTAGGCACATGCCTACTCTGCCTAATTATAAATCCGGCCCTGCATATCCTATAATTTACTATAAAAAAATGTATGGAATATGATGAAAAAAATGGGGGAAAAAAAGCATTTTTCAAACTTTGACCCCCAAAATCTACAACCACCATAGCATCTAAATTTTGTCCGGAGTTTAGAAATCATTTTAAATTTTTAACCCCTGCACTGCTGAGCTCATTATAACTGTTTTGTGCTCATCATGTTTAAACTGAGAGAGGAACTGGGGGTGAAGAGACACCAGTGAAGGAGACACTGAAGGAGTGAAAAGAGAGATAGGAAGAGAACCAGGAGTGAGCGGAGTCACTGAGGCCAGGCTGAAGCAGCGTGAGGAGCAGGAGAGGGTGATCAACAGTGTTGAATGCAGAGGAAAGATCAAGAACAATAAGCAGGAGAAGTGACCTTTGGTTTCAGCGGCAACTAAATCATTAGTCACCTTGGTCAGAGCAGTCTCAGTATATTGTTGGGAGCGAAAGTCGTATTGGTGCGGATCGAGTAGAGAGTTAGCAGCAAGAAAACTGGTGAGCTGGTTATAGACCAGACGTTCTAGGATTATGGAGGCAAAAGGAAGCAGAGAGATTGGACAGTAGTTAAAGAGGGAGGTGGGGTCAAGAGATGCTTCTTTAGAATCGGGGTGACCAAAGCACGTTTGAATACAGAGGGGAAGATTCCAGAGGAGAGGGAGAGGTTAAAAATATGAGTCAAAGCAGGGACAATAACTGGTAGGATAAACCGTATAAGGTGTGAGGGGATAGGGTCAAGTGGACAGGCGGTCGGGCAGTAGGACATGAGAAGTTCTGAGACATCCTCCTCCGAGACCAGAGAAAAGGAAGACATAGTAGAAGAGGGGGCAGGGAGTGAGGGAGTCAGTGGGGTAGAATGGTTAAAGGAGGAGGTCAGTGAATGCCGCTGCATTGTTTGTTTTATATATAAAAACATATATTGCCTTTGCTGTAGAACAGAAAAAAAATATTTTGCATTTACTTTTTCAATTTTTTTATTTTTACACATTACATCATAATGTTTGTATCATTAGAGCAGACTCTGACCTTTCCAATGACACTCACTCAACCTTGTGTGGTGTACAATTTGGGAATGTAAGTCCCCCTGTCTCTCCTCACTGCAGCACCATGGTCTAGGTTGTGAATTAAACAATGTGTTGCTTCACCAGATGCACACTTGCTGGCAGTATGGTAAATGAGGTGAGTTAGCGCAGAAACAATGTTCACTTTATAATTGTAAACTGAATAATAGTGCAGTGTCAGAAAAAAAAGATAAAAATAATATTTTAATAGATTTTATTTTACATTACCCTAACCTGGTTAAATTTGCTATTACTGGAAAGGCTGTAAGCTGACCTTTCCAATGATATCTCATATGTCCCTCTAGCCCTTAGTGCTCCAGAGATACAGTGGTCTAAAGTATTGCAAATTGTAATACAGAGAAAGGCGACAGGCACCTGCCTACTCTGCCTAATTATAAATCCGGCCCTGCATATCCTATAATTTACTATTAAAAAATGCATGGAATATGATGAAAAAAAATGGGGAAAAAAAGCATTCTTCAAACTTTGACTGGACCTTGGGGGTCTGGCTGGACCTTGGGGCCTGGCTGGACCCTGAGGGTCTGGCTGGGCCCTGGGGGTCTGGCTGGGCCCTGAGGGTCTGGCTGGGGCCTGAGGGTCTGGCTGGGCGCTGGGAGTCTGGCTAGGCTCTGAGGGTACAGCTGTGCCCTGGGGGTCTGGCTGGGGCCTGAGGGTCTGGCTGGGCCCTGGGAGTCTGGCTAGGCTCTGAGGGTCTAGCTGTGCCCTGGGGGTCTGGCTGGGGCCTGATGATCTGGCTGGGCCCTGGGGTCTGGCTGGGCCCTGAGGGTCTGGCTGGGCCCTGGGGGTCTGGCTGGACCTTGGGGTCTGGCTGGGCCCTGGGGGTCTGGCTGGACCTTGGGGTCTGACTGGGCCCTGAGGGTCTGGCTGGGCCCTGAGGGTCTGGCTGGACCCTGGGTCTCTGGCTGTGCCCTGGGGGTCTGGCTGGGCCCTGAGGGTCTGCCTGGGCCCTGGGAGTCTGGCTGGACCTTGGGGTCTGGCTGGGACCTGGGGTCTGGCTGGACCTTGGGGTCTGGCTGGGCCCTGAGGGTCTGGCTGGGTCCTGGAGTTCTGGCTGGGCCCTGGGGGTCTGCCTGGGCCCTGGGGGTCTGACCAGACCTTGGGGTCTGGCTGGGCCCTGAGGGTCTGGCTGGGCCTTGGAGGTCTGGCTGGGCCCTGGGGGTCTGGCTGGGCCCTGAGGGTCTGGCTGGGTCCTGAAGGTCTGGCTGGGCCCTGGGGTCTGGCTGGACCTTGGGGTCTGGCTGGACCTTGGGGTCTGGCTGGGCCCTGAGGGTCTGGCTGGGCCTTGGTGGTCTGGCTGGGCCCTGGGGGTCTGGCTGGGCCCTGAGGGTGTGGCTGGGCTTTGGGGTCAGGCTGGGCCCTGGGGGTATGGCTGGGCCCTGGGGGTCTGCCTGGGCCCTGGGGGTCTGGCTGGACCCTGAGGGTCTGGCTGGTCCTTGGGGTCAGGCTGGGCACTGGGGGTATGGCTGGGCCCTGGGGGTCTGGCTGGACCTTGGGGGTCTGGCTGGACCTTGGGGTCTGGCTGGTGCTTGAGGGTCTGGCTGAGCCCTGGTGGTCTGGCTAGGCTCTGAGGGTCTGGCTGCACCTTGGGGGTCTGGCTGGGGCCTGATGGTATGGCTGGGCCCTGAGGGTCTGGCTGGGCCCTGGGGGTCTGGCTGGGCCCTGGGGGTCTGGCTGGGCCCTGAGGGTCTGGCTGGGTCCTTGAGGTCTGGCTGGGCCCTGGGGGTCTGCCTGGGCCCTGAGGGTCTAGCTGGGCCTTGGTGGTCTGGCTGGGCCCTGAGGGTCTGGCTGGGTCCTGGAGGTCTGGCTGGGCCCTGGAGGTCTGCCTGGGCCCTGGGGGCCTGGCCGGACCTTGGGGTCTGGCTGGGCCCTGAGGGTCTGGTAGGACCTGGGGTCTAGCTGGGCCCTGGGGGTCTGGCTGGGCCCTGAGGGTCTGGCTGGGCCCTGAGGGTCTGGCTGGGCCCTGGGGGTCTGGCTGGACCTTGGGGTCTGGCTGGACCTTGGGGTCGGGCTGGGCCCTGGGGGTCTGGCTGGGCCCTGGGGGTCTGGCTGGGCCCTGAGGGTCTGGTTGGACTTTGGGTCTGGCTGGGCCCTGGGGGTCTGGCTGTGCCCTGGGGGTCTGGCTGGGCCCTGAGGGTCTGGCTGGGCCCTGGGGGTCTGGCTGGACATTGGGGTCGGGGTGGGCCCTGGGGGTCTGGTCGGACCTTGGGGTCTGGCTGGGCCCTGGGGGTCTGGCTGGGGCCTGAGGGTCTGGCTGGACCCTGAGGGTCTGGTTGGACTTTGGGTCTGGCTGGGCCCTGGGGTCTGGCTGTGCCCTGGGGTCTGGCTGGGCCCTGAGGGTCTGGCTGGGCCCTGGGGGTGTGGCTGGACATTGGGGTCGGGGTGGGCCCTGGGGGTCTGGTCGGACCTTGGGGTCTGGCTGGGCCCTGGGGGTCTGGCTGGGCCCTGAGGGTCTGGCTGGACCCTGAGGGTCTGGTTGGACTTTGGGTCTGGCTGGGCCCTGGGGGTCTGGCTGTGCCCTGGGGGTCTGGCTGGGCCCTGAGGGTCTGGCTGGGCCCTGGGGGTCTGGCTGGACCTGGGGTCTGGCTGGACCTTGGGGTCTGGCTGGGCCCTGAGGGTCTGGCTGGACCTTGGGGTCTGACTGGGCCCTGAGGGTCTGGCTGGGCCCTGAGGGTCTGGCTGGACCCTGGGTGTCTGGCTGTGCCCTGGGGGTCTGGCTGGGCCCTGAGGGTCTGCCTGGGCCCTGGGAGTCTGGCTGGACCTTGGGGTCTGGCTGGGACCTGGGGTCTGGCTGGACCTTGGGGTCTGGCTGGGCCCTGAGGGTCTGGCTGGGTCCTGGAGTTCTGGCTGGGCCCTGGGGGTCTGCCTGGGCCCTAGGGGTCTGACCAGACCTTGGGGTCTGGCTGGGCCCTGAGGGTCTGGCTGGGCCTTGGAAGTCTGGCTGGGCTCTGGGGGTCTGGCTGGGCCCTGAGGGTCTGGCTGGGTCCTGGAGTTCTGGCTGGGCCCTGGGGGTCTGCCTGGGCCCTGGGGGTCTGGCTGGACCTTGGGGTCTGGCTGGGCCCTGAGGGTCTGGCTGGGCCTTGGGGTCAGGCTGGGCCCTGGGGGTATGGCTGGGCCCTGGGGGTCTGGCTGGACCTTGGGGGTCTGGCTGGACCTTGGTCTTTGCTGGGGCTTGAGGGTCTGGCTGAGCCCTGGTGGTCTGGCTAGGCTCTGAGGGTCTGGCTGCACCTTGGGGGTCTAGCTGGGGCCTGATGGTATGGCTGGGCCCTGAGGGTCTGGCTGGGCCCTGGGGGTCTGGCTGGGCCCTGAGTGTCTGGCTGGGTCCTTGAGGTCTGGCTGGCCCTGGGGGTCTGCCTGGGCTCTGGGGGTCTGACCAGACCTTGGGGTCTGGCTGGGCCCTGAGGGTCTGGCTGGGTCTTGGAAGTCTGGCTGGGCCCTGGTGGTCTGGCTGGGCCCTGAGGGTCTGGCTGGGTCCTGAAGGTCTGCCTGGGCCCTGGGGGTCTGCCTGGGCCCTGGGGTCTGGCTGGACCTTGGGGTCTGGCTGGCCCTGAGGGTCTGGCTGGGCCTGGTGGTCTGGCTGGGCCCTGGGGTCTGGCTCGGCCCTGAGGGTCTGGCTGGGCCTTGGGGTTAGGCTGGGCCCTGGGGGTATGGCTGGGCCCTGGGGGTCTGGCTGGACCTTGGGGGTCTGGCTGGACCTTGGGGTCTTTGCTGGGGCTTGAGGGTCTGGCTGAGCCCTGGTGGTCTGGCTAGGCTCTGAGGGTCTGGCTGCACCTTGGGGGTCTGGCTGGGGCCTGATGGTATGGCTGGGCCCTGAGGGTCTGGCTGGGCCCTGGGGGTCTGGCTGGGCCCTGAGGGTCTGGCTGGGTCCTTGAGGTCTGGCTGGGCCCTGGGGGTCTGCCTGGGCCCTGAGGGTCTGGCTGGGCCTTGGTGGTCTGACTGGTCCCTGAGGGTGTGGCTGGGTGTCTGGCTGGGCCCTGAGGGTCTGGCTGGGTCCTGGAGGTCTGGCTGGGCCCTGGAGGTCTGCCTGGGCCCTGGGGGCCTGGCCAGACCTTGGGGTCTGGCTGGGCCCTGAGGGTCTGGCTGGGCCTTGGTGGTCTGGCTGGGCCCTGAGGGTCTGGTAGGACCTGGGGTCTGGCTGGGCCCTGAGGGTCTGGCTGGGCCCTGGGGGTCTGGCTGGGCCCTGAGGGTCTGGCTGGGCCCTGGGGGTCTAGCTGGACCTTGGGGGTCTGGCTGGACCTTGGGGTCGGGCTGGGCCCTGGGGGTTTGGCTGGGCACTGGGGGTCTGGCTGGGCCCTGAGGGTCTGGTTGGACTTTGGGTCTGGCTGGGCCCTGGGGGTCTGGCTGGGCCCTGGGGTCTGGCTGGACCTTCGGGTCTGGCTGGGCCCTGGGGGTCTGGCTGGGCCCTTAGGGTCTGGCTGGGCCATGGGGGTCTGTCTGGGCCCTGAGGGTCTGGCTGAGCTCTGGGGGTCTGTCTGGGCCCTGGAGTTCTGGCTGGGCCCTGCGGGTCTGGCTGGGTTCTGTGGGTCTGGCTGGGCCCTGAGGGTCTGGCTGGGCCCTGGGGGTCTGGCTGGGCCCTGAGGGTCTGGTTGGACTTTGGGTCTGGCTGGGCCCTGGGCGTCTGGCTGTGCCTTGGGGGTCTGGCTGGGGCCTGAGGGTCTGGCTGGGCCCTGGGGGTCTGGCTGGACCTTGGGGGTCTGGCTGGACCTTGGGGTCGGGCTGGGCCCTGGGGGTCTGGCTGGGCCCTGAGGGTCTGGCTGGACCCTGAGGGTCTGGTTGGATTTGGGTCTGGCTGGGCCCTGGGGGTCTGGCTGGGCCCAGAGGGTCTGGCTGGGCTCTGGAGCTCTGACTGGGCCCTGAGGGTCTGGCTGGGCCCTGGGGGTCTGGCTGGGCCCTGAGGGTCTGGCTGGGCCCTGGCTCACCACTCCGCAGTCTTCTGTCCCTGTCTTCTTTTCTTCTCTCTTCTTCTTTTCTCTTCTTCTTGTCTTCTCCCGGCTGCTCTTCTCCCGGCCGGGTCCTCTGTCGCAGCAGGCAGCGCTTCTCGTGTGTGACGCTTGCATCACACACGTGACTGGAGGGGGCGGCGCCAAAGCAGCGTGCTTGGGAGGCCCACGCATGCTGCTTGGCCCGCCCAGCCAGCCTGCGAAGCCTGCCAGGAGCAGGAGACAGAAAGCTCCAGATTTGGACTCATAGAGTCTGATACTGGAGCTGTTAAAAAAGGCGCAGCCTCTGCCGACGAGGCCCCGGCGGCTCGGACCCCCCCAGGCCCCTTACAGCAGCATTGGGCGTAATGCCCTGATGGTGGCCCTGGGGGTGGATAATGAACACTATTCTGGAATCCTAGGGTCATATGCAGGATATGATTGAAGTCAGGTACACCATTGGCCATGGGAGGAGATGGGTGGGTTCTGCCCTTACCAGACTGTATAGCAAGAATGTACTTCATAGCAAATGGCAGAACAGTCAGTGCACTTACAGTGACACTCCACCAGAATAGAAGCAAACAGGAGATTCCCTTGACACTGTAGAGATGGGAGAGCTGAGAAGGTGCAGAGCGCTGTGTGTACCACCAGAGGGTGACACAATATTTGAAACAAATCCAGCATCCAATATAACTATGCTGTCAGGGCCTCATGCCACTGCTGATAATTTCATCTGTGAAGCACTTTTGACAGCCATCCTGCAATTTTGTTGCAATGCTAATTTAAGCCATGTCTCTTACACAAACACTTTGTACCCAAATGGTTTCAGTGACACTAAGAGCCTCTCTAGGAGAAAGGAAACTGCCAAAAAATAAATAAAAAAAGAACAGTTGCTATACAAGTCCCCCTTCTTCCAAACTGCTGCTAAAGAAAGTCAAGGTTCCTATGCTCAAAGGTATGCCTATTTAACACGAACAAGGCCATTCAAGGAGAAATAATAATAATAATAAAACATATATATATATTAGCCAGCAGGAATTTTGAAATCAAAAAAATGTATCTACTGCAATCAATTTTTTGTCTTTGTATTTTCTGAGGACATTTACCTGTGTACCTTTATGTCCGATCTAGGACTGATTTCAGGGGTTACAGATTTAGCTCACCTGTATTTGGCACAAAAAAATACAATAAAACAATCCAGAGACAATATAGACATCTGTCACTATAATGTCATTGCAGTGAAACACAGATCAATACCAATGCACCAAACATCAGGCAAAACAACGGTAAATATATCAAACACTGGGTATAAGTAGAAAGATACATAAATTAATTTGCAGGGCGTAATAAATTGTGAATACGCACGTCTCACTTCTGCTCCTCAGAGACTCCATAATACAGTGTAGCAAGGGTTCAATTAAGGGTATCCGACCAGATCAAGTGGTTTTCTACAACCAATCACCATTCATTTTGACTCAAAACATCCTAAGCTTAACGCTTGGTCAATTGCAAGCATGCGAACCATTGCCCAATCAGATCACAGACTATTCCGTCACCACAGGCAATGATATAGACAAGTAAACCAGAAGAATATTCGGACGCTACATACGCCGAACATGAGGCAAAATACATGCATACATTCACATAGGTCCACATGTGCATGAAAGTATTTATAAATCCAATGTGGGCTATTTACAGAGGTACATAAGAAATATTAAGCCATAAACACTGTGCAGCCCCCCATATTCATCTATACCAGGGCTCAGCAACTTTGGCTCCCTGGTATTTTGGGAACTACATCTCCCATGATGCTCAGTCACCCACTATATCCCAGTAACAGTACAATATACGAAAGGGAACCACACATGCACCCTCATGGATTATCAAAGCCCAGAACCACACAAGTACAGCATAAACATAAGAATATAGGACAAGTCTCAAAAAGAAGTATATACAAACAAGAAAATTAAACACACAAAATTAATAAAAATACTGAAGACAATTAAACAAAAATACACATAAACCAAGATAAAGAATGATTTAAACAATAACAGGGTTATATGAAAAGAGCTGATCTAGCCCCGAAATGGCAACGAACAAGGAATTTCCCCATTCGGTGCCATTACCTAGCCATTTGGCTATTCACAGAGCAGGCAGTTCGTCAAATTTGGCGAATTGCCAGCAAGTATGGTGCCTGTTCGACGGTTGTGAAAGTCCCCATAGAAAAGCAATGGATAATCTGTTCACAGAACACCAAACAGCAGAGAAATGTTAGAGTAATGCCCTGATGTTCGGTGGTTTCATTCGGCAGGTTTATTCAAACGAATATCATTAGGTTTCAATGTTAAAAATATTCCCGTTGTTATTCAATATCTATTAAACCGTTCATTCTTTTAATCTGCAGCTAAAAGTCTATTATTTTTTTAGGATCTTTTAGGCATTTTTCGGGACTATTTCAGGAAAAATTATTTTCCATTTTTTTAATAGCGTTTTTTCTTTTTTCTGTAACAGACCTTTTTTATTATCAGTCATAAGACCTTATATGTTAATTCCACACATTTTCGTTCAGTAGTTTTTTTGCAAACAGCATTTCAATTTTGACACTTCCAATCGTTTTTTTTTTTTTTACACCGGTCCGGTGGCTTTTTTTCTGCAGCTGGTCTGCACTGTGCTCGGTGGCGCATCGGCTGCGTTTGGCGGCTGCCCGGCATGTTTGCGGCAGCTTTGCGGTGGGTTGGCAGCAGTGGGCAACGAGTTTGCTGCGGCTGCCGGCGGGTTTCTGGCGGCATTTGGCAGCCGATTTGCTGTACTTCGGTGACCCTGTGGTCAGTTGTGTATTTTGGCCTAGGTCGACAAGGCCTAGGCCTAGGGCGGCACTTTCCAGGGGGCGGCGGTGGCCCGCACCGAGTGGCCCACCCCTAAAAAAAATAAAATAAAAATTTATTTTTACTTTTGCAAAGTATTTTACCAGAAAGGATACATTGAGATTTCACAAATTTTCAAGTATGTCCTGGGTAGGCAAGGCCTAGGCCTTCACTTTCCAGGGGGCAGCAAAAAACCTCACCACTAAATGGGTTACTCACAGAGCACCAAAATGACGCCAACATTTTGGTGTTCTGTAGTTCCCTGCACTTCGGGGAATAGAATTTCCCCACCCTGCAGTGAATTCACCATTCACCGCAGGGTCCCCAAAGTACATGGAGTCGGCCACTGAATGCTGCCACCACAAACCCGTGGCCTGCTGTTTTCAAAAGAACTACTGAACGAAAATGTCTGGAATTTACATATAAGATCCTATGATTGATAATAAAAAGTTCTGTTACAGAAAAAAGAAAAAACGCTATTAAAAAAAGGGGGGGGAAGTCTTGCCAAAAAAAATCTGAAAAATTACTAAAAGGTACCAAAAAAAGATCAATAAAGACTTTTTACTGCAGATTAAAATAGTAAATGGTTTATTACACATATTGCATAAAAACGGGAATATTTTTAACATTGAAACTAGACATGTGCACAGCACAAAATTTCGTTTTGAACTAATGGATTAGTCCTAAAATGCAATTTATTTAGTTACTAAAGAAATTCGTTTTCAGTTCTTTAGTATGAAAACTAATTTCATTCATCCGAAAACCAATGGATACAATTACTATTGTAGTGGCTCCTCAGAGGGCTGAGATCGCTGCTTGTTACAGTATCTCTCACTCTCAGCACAATGTGGGCCATATTACATAGTTGGTGCTAACATAACCAGAGCTGTTGAAAACTTCCCAGAGCCATTATAGCCAATGGAGGTTTTCAGTTTACAACAGCCCTGGTTAAGTTAACACTAACATTGGAATACTGCCCCATGTCAGGCAAAGCTGTTACAGTAACTGACTGCTGCTCATCACAGCGCTCAGAGTTTCAGTAAAACTAGTAAATAATATTTTCATATATAAGAGGTTAGAACAATATTATTTCCTTGTTTTAATGAAACTCTGAGCGCTGTTACAGTCAGTTACTGTAACAACTGAGCCTGATACATTGTACTGAGAGATAATGTAACAAGCAGCCGATCTCAGCGCTCACAGCCACTGGATTTAAAGGGCTGAAAAAAAAGGATCCTCTCTGTTTAATGTTTAGAACATGCTCCTGCATTAATTAATACCCCTCTCTGTATAATGTATACAACATCCACCTGCATTATTAATACCCCTCTCTGTATAATATATAGAACATCCTCCTGAATTAATTAATGTCCCTCTCTGTATAGAACATCCTCCTCAATTTATACCTTTCTCTGTATAATGTATATAACATCCTCCAACATTAATACCCCTCTCTGTATAATGTATAGAACATCCTCCTGCATTAATTAATGCCCCTCTCTGTATAGAACATCCTACTGCATTGGCATGTGGAGGGTGCAGATCTTCGGATGTTGCGATGTTGCATTCTTCATTGCTGGTCTCCTTCACTCATCAATGTAATATCACAAAAAGGACTGAAACTAAAATGTAGTGCATTTTATTTTAGTTTCTTTCGTTTTTTGTACTGAGCAGTTTCGTTTCTCTTGAGTCATACTAAAACTAAATTATCCCAAAATTCTGACTAAATCGTTTTAGTACTAAAACGAATGCACATGTCTAATTGAAACCTATGGGGTTCACCTGAATAAACCTGCTGATTGAAACCACCAAACATCAGGGTATTTCACTGCCATTTCTCTGCTGTTTGGTGTTCTCTGAATAGATTAACCATTACTTCTCTATGGGGATTTGCACTGCCTTCAAACAACACCGTACTTGCTGGCAGTACGCCAAACTTATGTGTGAGCATATCACAGAGCAGTGGTGTACTTAGGGGAGTGGCGGGGGGTGGGCCACCCCAGGTACCAGTGATTATTGGGGTGTCATTAAGGGTACTAGGAGGTGCCACTGTCATGTCTGTCAGCTTTGACCGGTGTTCTCAAACAACGAGCAGCGGAGCAGGACGTTTGCATATGGAATAAAATCGAATAGAATGAAAATCCCCCTCTCCTCCCTCCATAGCTCCTCCCCTGCCCCGCAGCAGCTCTAGGAGAGGGGAGGGGATGTGATTTGCGTGCAGAGAGAAGATGACAGTAAACGGCACGTAAAGGGGGGGTATCAGCAGAATATGAAGCCCTGTCTGCTTACTGCCGTTTAAATTGGACCTTTCCTTAACCAGCACTGCAGCGATAGAAATTTGTCATTGAGCTGCCTGGCTCCTGGTGTAGCTGCATGCGTGCAGGTCACGCGGTCCGGCCAGTCAGGTGGTACTGAGTCTCAGTACCACCTGACTGGCTGAACCTCGTGACACGCATGCACGCAGCTGTCTGCCCTTTCGATAACACGGGCTCTCACTCTGTTCTGGACTGAACACCCACCGGGAAGGGAATCAAAGCCGTGGTACACCCTCTGGCAGTGGCACCCCACTGCTGACAAGATGGCTCCACACACAGGCACAGCTGCAATCCTAACGTGGCCTGGAGGGACTCCCTGCTGACTCTGCACACAGCCCTACCGCGGGCGGAGGCCGGTAAATATAGAATAAATAATTGCTGTGTGCTCATATTCACTCGGTTTGCTGGGAGTTTTATTGCAGTGGATTCTGATGCACTCATACACACCGCACATTGCATTGCTGGGAGTTTTATTGCTGTGGATTCTGATACGCTGACATACACCACGCATTGCATTGCTGTGAGCTTTATTGCTGTGAATTCTGATACGCTGACACACACACCGCACATTGCATTGCTGGGAGTTTTATTGCTGTGGATTCTGTGATACACACTGCATATTACTGTGAGTTTTATTGCTGTGCAGTTCTGATATGCTCATACACAGTGCCCATTTCTGTGATCCGCTCATATGCAGTGCACGTTTCTGTGGATTTTATTGTTCAACCAATTAGAGCGGCTGTGATCCAGTATACTTGACATGCGTGGCTGTTCTTTGTAAAACTGCGTGCATTTAAACATTTCATAATTTTATTTATCTCAATAGATACATTTGAAATGGTATACAAAATATACAAGTAGGCACTTGGTATCCACTTTTAATATTAAAGAGAGGAAAAGGCAGAGCTCTAAGAGGAAAAGGTGGAGCTTAAAGAGGAAGGGTGGAGATTAACCAGGAAGAGGTGTGCCCTTGACAGGAAGGGGTGCCTCAAATTTAAATTAGGGGGTGCACGAGTTTAGTCAGGCCTAGGGCAGAACAAAACCTAAATACACCACTGCCTGTGGTGAATGGTGAATTACCCCAGGGTGGGGAAATTTGATTCCCCAAAGTGCGGGGAACGACAGAGCACCGAAAAGTCAACAACATTTCGGAGCTCTGTGAATAATCCCTTAAATTATATATAGGCATAATATGAAGTCAGATGAACAAGGAATTATTGAATTCCTCGTTTAATCCCTAGGGAAATTGAGTTCTCAATGTAAAAATCCATTCGGCTTCATGTTGTCTGAGAAATCTGTCAAAATCCCCATTTCTAGGACCCAAGTCAATACGTTCAATCGCATGAAAGGAGAGGCAAATTATATCTCCCACATTATTATTATTAACTCTTTCGCTGCTGAGCCATTTCCCACCTGCATTTCGACTGTTTTGCGCTCATCATGTTTAAACATGTTTTGAAGTCATGTTTTATTATAAGACCTAGGCAAATTATATATCTTGTTTTTCAGCAGACTTGGTAGATTCAAAATATATCATTATTATGTGTATTTTAGATTTCAATCATTTATCAGTATGTAAAATATTTTTTTCTAATTTAATCATCCAAACCTTTGAAGCTATATATTCTATGGGGCACTCTTGTTAACCCCTTAATGACCGCTGACATACCTTGTACGTCCTGCCCATGGGTTTCCCTTAGACCCGCGGACGTACATAGTACATCAGCGGCTCCTAACCTCCCTTCCGCCCGATACTCACCTCCCTCGCTGGCTCCAACGGAGTTCTGGCAGGGAGGAAGCCTGCCCCTCTGCTTTTGATGGGCTGGCGAGCATGATGACATCACCACGCTGCCTGGTGATGTCATCGGCAGGCGCCCCCCGGCACCTGCATTGAAAACGAGGAAGTGGAGGGGTGCTTTGGAGCCCTCTATCTCTCCAACCAGTGGCGGAAGTACCAGGGTCGCAGCGGTTGCAGTTGCGACCGGGCCCTGGCATTCCGCCACTGGAGGGGGGCCCAGTGCCACCCGCCAGATTCACGAGAACTCTGCGCTGGTCAGGTGGTCCCTGGCAAGTGGCCACGCTGCATGCTTCCAGCGGCCGCTCGCAGGAAGAAGAACACCGGCGGAGGTAAGGGCTGGGGGCAATACATACCCTTGAGAGCTGGGGTCCCTATGTACACATGAGAGCTGGGGTCCCTATGTACCCATGAGAGCTGGGGGGCCCTATGTACCCATGAGAGCTGGGGGCCCTATGTACCCATGAGAGCTGGGTGCAAAATATGCCCATGAGACCTGGGGGCCCTATGTACCCATGAGAGCTGGGGGCCCTATGTACCCATGAGAGCTGGGGGCCCTATGTACCCATGAGAGCTGGGGGCAAAATATACCCATGAGAGCTGGAGGCCCTATATACCCATGAGAGCTGAGGGCCATATATACCCATGAGAGCTGGGGGCCCTATATACCCTTGAGAGTTGGGGGCCCTATGTACCCATGAGAGCTCAGGGCTCTATGTACCCATGAGAGCTGGGGCACTATATACCCATGAGAGCTGGGGGCCGTATGTACCCATGAGAGCTGGGGGCAATATTATATCCATGTGAGCTGGGGCAATATATACCCATGTGAGCTGGGGGCAATATATACCCATGTGAGTTGGGGTGGGCAAATATATCCATGTGAGCTAGGTGCAATATATACTGTATATCCATGTGAGCTGGGGGCAATATATATCCATGTGAGTTGGGGGGCAAATATATCCATGTGAGCTGCGGCAAATATATCCATGTGAGCTGGGGCAATATTGATATCCATGTGAGCTGGGGGCCCTATATACCCTTGAGAGCTGGGGGCCCTATATACCCATGAGAGCTGGGGGCCCTATGTACCCATAAGAGCTGGGGGCCCTATGTATCCATGAGAGCTGGGAGCCCTATATACCCTTGAGAGCTGGGGGCCCTATGTATCCATGAGAGCTGGGGGCACTATATACCCATGAGAGCTGGGGGCCCTATATACCCATGAGAGCTGGGGGCCCTATGTACCCATGAGAGCTGGGGCAATATTATATCCATGTGAGCTGGTGACAATATATACCCATGTGAGCTGGGTGGCAAATATATCCATGTGAGCAAGGGGCAATATATATGTATCCATGTGAGCTGAGGGCAATATATATCCATGTGAGTTGGGGGCAAATATATCCATGTGAGCTGGGGGCAAATATATCCATGTGAGCTGGGGGGCAAATATACCCATGTGAGCTGGGGCAATATTGATATCCATGTGAGCTTGGGGGCCCTATATACCCTTGAGAGATGGGGGCCCTATATACCCATGAGAGCTGGGGGCCCTATGTACCCATAAAAGCTGGGGGCCCTATGTATCCATGAGAGCTTGGGGCACTATATACCAATGAGAGCTGGGGAACCTATATACCCATGAGAGCTGGGAGCCCTATATACCCATTAGAGCTGGGGGCAATATGTACCCATGAGAGCTGGGGCAATATTATATCCATGTGAGCTGGGGGCAATATATACCCATGTGAGCTGGTGGCAAATATATCCATGTGAGCTAGGGGCAATATATATATCCATGTGAGCTGGGGGGCAATATATATCCATGTGAGTTGGGGGAAATATATACATGTGAGCTGGGGGGCAAATATACCCATGTGAGCTGGGGGCAATATATATATCCATGTGAGCTGGGGGCAATATATATCCATGTGAGCTGGGGCACTATATATATCCATGTGAGCTGGGGGCAATATATGTCCATGTGAGCTGGGGGGCAATATATATCCATGTGAGCTGGGGCAATTATATCCATGTGGGCTGGGGCAATACTATCTTTTTTTACATTGCAGGACAAAAAAGTAAAATTATAGATCTTTTTTTGGGTGGGAGGGGGGACAGGGGCCCTTCATGGATTCTTGCACCGGGGCCCTCAGGTTTCTAGATACGCCACTGTCTCCAACCATGGCACCTAGAAGGCTACAGTCTTCACGAGTGCTCCCTCCAGTGAGCCCTTGCGTAGACAGATGTATCAGTGCTGTGCACACCACATCCACTTACCAATGGCATAGTGTGGGGGGGCCTCAGGCCTTCACAATTTTCTTAGTGGTCAAAATTTCAAAAGAAATTTGAACCACTAATATTTTCCATCAGGAATCAGTACTGGTGTCCGTGAAAGGCCCTCGCATGGGCAGCCGCCAGTTTTGCGGCACTGGCGCTGACTTAGCATTCAGCTAAAGGAATTGTGTCACTGATGTGTGCACTGTCCCTGCTCACCATCCTCGTTGCCTCCTCAAATGGTGACAGTACAGTGTATCCTTGATCATCAGCCACTGCGGGGGAAAAAAAAACAAGTTGACCTGAACCTGTCCTTGTTACATACTCTCACAGGTACTCGTTGATGGCCCTCTGCTGCTTCTGCAGACACTGCAGCATTGCTAATGTCAAGTTCCACCTGGTGGGCATGTCACAGATCAGACGGTTTGTGGGAAGGTGGAATTCTCTTTGAATTTCTGCCAGGCGAACATTTGCTGGGAATGACCGTCTGAAGTGGCTGCAGACTTTTCAGGCCTGGCTGAGAAGCTCTGCCAGCCCTGGGTACCTGGTTAGGAAACGCTGTACCACCAGATTTAGGACGTGTGCTAGGCATGGTACATGCGGCAAATTACCCAGGCATAGGGCGGAGAGAAGGTTGCTGCCATTATCACAGACGACCATTCCCAGCTCAAGCTGGCGTGGTGTTAACCATCTCTGCACCTGCCCCTGCAGAGCTGACAGAATTTCTGGCCCAGTGTGACTCCTGTCCACTAAACAAACCAGCTCAAGCACAGTATGGCATCTTTTTGCTTGAGCCATTGCGTAGCCTCTGCCACTTAAACTCGGTTTAACTGCCACTTCGCCAGAGACAGAGATGGAGGAGGAGGAGGAGGCGGAAGAGGGAGAGGTGGTGGTGGAGCAGACAGACCTCATACAAGCAGCTTTCTGGAGGCATGGTGCATGAGCAAGCTCCAGCACAGAGCCCCATCTTGGATCCCTCCCAGCTGTAATCAGAGTTACCCAGTGGCCGTGAAGGAAATGTAATGGCCCTGTCCATGCTTGCTGGACCACATGTCTAAAGTCACATGCACCTTGCTGCTGACTGCCTTTCCCAATCACTCGATAACATTGTCTTCCACGTGCTGGTATACTGCTGGAATGGCCTTTCGTGAAAAGTAATGGCGTTTTGGAACATGCCACTGTGGTACAGCACATTCAGCAAATTCACGGAAGGGAGCAGAGTCCACCAGCTGGAAAGACAGCAGCTGCAATGCGAGTAATTTTGCTAAGCTGGCATTTAGACGCTGTGCTTGGGGATGGTTGGGACTATATTTTTTCTTACGCTGCAGCAGCTGGGGCAACGTAATCTGACTGCGTAAATCTTCAGCTGATGGGATGCTTTCACATTGTGAGGAAGGACGTGGTACATCCATTACTGTAGCATCATCCCTGTCAGTGGAGGTTGGAGTCAATGACATGGCAGGACATATAGTGGGGGTAGAGACAGGTGAGGAGGACCTATGCAAAGTTTTGCGCCAACGGGATGCGTGGCAGGTGGTCATATGTCGCCTCAAGCATGTGGTACCCAAGCGTCCGGTGTCTTTCCCACGCTTGAGCCTCATCTGACATAGATTACAAATAGCAATGGTGGGGTCTGCTGCACATTTCTTAAAGAACTCCCAGACAGTAGAGTTCCTGGATGTGTGCTTTGAGACAACAGCACTCTGCACCTGAACAGCTCTGACATCTGATGCCTTGGACTGGCTAGTGCTACGGTTGGTCATAGAGGACGTTGTGCCTCGTGTTTGTTGTGCCTCCTCCTCCTCACTTGACTCCTCTGTTCGATCAGTCACCCAGGTGGAGTCAGTGACCTCATCATCATTGTCATCACCCCCTATCTCCTCGTCACTGGAGCCAACTTGGCAGTATGCTGCAGCTGCTGGGGCAACATGAGTGCCAGTTACTTGTGTGTCATCACTGGAACCCCCTTCCTCTAGGTTCATTATATTCCCTTCCTCAACCTCAGAGATTGAATCAGAGCACTGTAGTTGCTGCGCATCCTCAAGCAGCATGTCACTGTCATTGTAGTCAAACAATTCAGCTGACTCCTCCATGTGATAGTGAGTAGGGATGAGCCGAACACCCCCGAGTTCGGTTCGCATTCGAACTCGAACTTTCCAAATGTTTGAATTCGAACTCGAACTGAACACGAGCTCAATACAAGTCAATGGGACACAAAATTCAATTTTTAGAGTGCCCTCACCTGGGGCCATGTTGAGCTCCACTGTCCGGTGTGACTCCTCTCTGACGGCATGCCACCTGACAATCTCAGCGTTCAGCTGTACCTCTAGCTGCATGGTCCTTGCTTCCAGTTCAGCAACTGATGCCAGCAGCCCAGCCTGGATCTGTTGATGCCGCATGGTCTGGAGCCTCTCGTTTTCCATCTGTTGGTGGGCAACATGCAGCATACTTTCGGATTGTCGCAGCTGCTCACCAATACTGTGGCGTTGCTGGGTCTCTGCATCAAGCTGCTCCTGAAGCTCTTGATGGGACTTCTCGAGCAATTGGGCCTTGACTCGTTCTGCCTCCCTGTCCGCTCTCAGCTGGCTAATTTGCAGCCTGTCCTTCTCGAGATCATCACCTACTTGCTCAGTGGGAATCTGCTTGGCTTTTAATTTCACTTCCAGCTGCCTGATCTGGCCTTCCAGGAGGCACTTTTCCTCCCGGGCTGCGTGGACTTTTAAAGCACCAAGTCTATGGCTTAATTTCACTCCCGAGCAGCATATTCCTTGACTCGCTCAGCAGCTTTAAGTAAGTCCCGTAAGCCAGTCATCTCCATTTCCAGGCACTGTACATTCTCCTCCGCAGTATCTCTGAATAGTCTCACCTCATCCAGCTCTCTCTGGCCATCTTGCAGCTCATCCTGTAGCCAGTGCAATTGCAGGCCAATCTCTTTCTTGCTCTAGGTGGCAGAGTCTAGTCGCCGTTTCAACGACTCTACCTCCATTTGAAGCTGGTCACGTAGTTTGCACTCTCACTCCAGCACCGCCATTTCTTTCACCCGTCTACGCCTCTGCTTCTTTTTAGTCTTACTTGTGGATGGCGGGTTGACGGTCATGGTTGGTGCGTAGGCATATTTTATCTGGGTGTATGGGTTTGTACCCAGCCAGTTCTCCTCCTGGCTGCAATTGTTCTCTGGTTCGATCCAGACCAAGAACTTGTCCTCGTTACACTCCAAATCCTGAGTGCCAATATTTTCCTTATCCAGCGCAGCTCCCCCGGGTGGTCACCTCACTGCCCAGCGGTCTCTGCATTCTTTCCTTCTTTAAAAAAGCATTGACCTCTCCCATGATGGCTAGTATGACCTTTTCAGAGGGGTTAGGACCAAACACTGACAACCACATCCGCATCTCTTTTTGAAACTCCATCTCTTCTACGGAGTCTTGGGAGAAATCTGACCTGATGCGGTTGTCCAGCATGGCTTTTGGGTTGTTGCTGGATGCCAGTCCTGGAGCCTCTGACAATTCTTTCAGCATTAGCTGTTTCAGGCGCAGATAGACGGTCACATTCAGCATTTTAGATGTCCATAAACTCCCTCCAGCTGGAAAAGGCAATCCCAGCGCTGCCAACCAGTGTTACGGAACGTGATACCCTCATGTTCGGGAACCTCTGTCTGGATGCCCCTTTCCACTGAACACAGGAGATATTTGTATCCACACACAGAATAGCCGACACATAAACTGTGAGAGAAGTCTTTGCAGATGGAACACCAAATGTAGAATGCTTTAATGAGGGTTTTCAGGTACAGACAGATTCAAAAGTCAAAACCAGGCCCCTGCGTTACTCTATACCAGATTTTCCTAAAACCACCTCCTGCAACTAACAAAGGGAACTGATAAGAGCTCTGGTTCAAGCCAGATCGGTGGGAGGGTGATGCAAGCATGGCCACACAAAGGAATCCATTACTTACGGGGGTTGGGGGTGGAAGCAGACAAAAGGTTAGATTGCAAGCTCTTGAGCAATAAAATGTAAGGAAAAATAAATGAAAATAAAACTTGCAGAGGCTGTTTCGTTACATAGTGGTTCAAATTTCTTTAGAAATTTTGCACCCCTAAGAAAATTGCGACCTGGACAACTGCCCCCCGAGGACCCCCATGCTACACCACTGACCACAGGGTCCCAGACGTGCGCTGAATGGATCCGCCAAACGCCACCAATAAATTCACCAAATGCATCCGATAAACTGCTGAACGCCGTTGATAAATCGCAGAACGCAGCTGGCGATCTGCCGAACGCAGCTGGCGATCTGCCGAACGCAACCAACAATCCGCCATACGCAGCTGTCAATCTGCCGAACCGACAGCCGAATGCCTTCGAAAAAAGATGATCATCTGCCGAACAGGGGTAAAAAAACGAAATAGAAAGACAATCTTTAATCTGCTTTAATAGGCATTTAAAACAAAAAAAATGCATCTAAATCCATGGAAATAATAGATAAAGTCCTCTGAATAATAATAAAAAGGTCTGTTACAGAACTTTAAAAAAACAAAAACATTAAAAAAAATCTGAATCAAAATTTCACCCAGAAAAATGCCTATTTTTTTTAAACAAATTAATAAAAATACTTTTTTTGTATAATAGTAAACGGTTGGAAAAAAACGTTGTTTTTTTTTCTCACACATTGAGACTTATGAAACCCTATGCGATTCGCCTGCTTAAACCTGTCGAACGAAAGCATCAAAAATCTGGGTATTTCACCAGCTTTTCGGTGGTGTTTATCATTCTCTGAAAAGATTAACCTTAACTTCTCTATGCCACAGAAAGTCGATGAATTGCACCACATTTTCTTGGCAATTCACCAATATTTGACGAATTGTCAGCTTTCTGAATAGCCATATTGCCACGAAATTGCACCGTTCGGTGAAATTCACCATTGGGTGCAATTCAGTTGCAAATTTGACACTCTTTGAATAACCCCTATAATGTTAACTCATTCTTGTTTAGGCTAATGTCAGATGAACGCAGTCTGAGCACAATCTGCGTGCATGCATAACGGAAGGACGTACTGACGGAAGATACTGTAGACACCACACGATCCGTTTTTCTTGACGGACGTAGAAAAAAAAAGGGAATCCATTTTGTGCGTCAAGGTGCTGCACGTCACAAATGCGTTCTGTCTGACTTCGTCTCATCACAGGCACAGAATGCTATGCGGACGCGGCGCACTCTGTGCGTCGGTCCTAGAGATTTTACGTTCTTGCCTAAATTGCGACCGTTGCCATCTGCGTGGTGCGTGCGCACTTCGGTGCGCACGTACTTCGTGTGTGGGTCTCTATTGATCATGATTCTATGCTATGACGGACGTTAAACTTTGCGGCGATACAGACGTGATCACTGCGTTCGCCTGACGCGGTCCTTAGTTCAAAGAGAACCTCACAAATACATTTCCCTGCAAAAAATATATGTTTACTTATTTTTTCTTTTCTCAGTAATGACACATACAATATTGTGGTGTAGAATTCATGGGTGTAGGAGCCCCAAATATACAAATAGCCAAAGTGCAGAAAACATACAATTCAGTCATTTGGCTATTTGTACCAAAATGTTCCAATACTCTATTCAGCTCCTGACAGTTTCGATTTGTGAATAACCTTGTAAGAAGGTCCTTCACCTTCCTTACAGATGGAGTACACATCAAAAAATGTGTTATTGTACACTGAAAAATGGTCCCTTTCACTAGAGAGGCTGACAAATTTACAAGACTACCAGAGGAGCTCTGAAATATGTTTTACTTATTTTCCTATTTATTTACAGTTTCAGTGTGAATAGGAGTATTAATGTGTGGTTTCACTGATCATGAATGCAGAGTATGCATGTGTATTGAACACAGAGTGCAGAAAAATATGTGTATAGCAGCAGTGTGGGTAGCAGGATGTGTTTGTTTGCATGTAGTGCCAAATTTCTGTAAGTATAAGTGCATATGTATAAACAGTGTAACATGCAAAGGAAGAAAAAAAATGTAAACACAATATGAATCCTTAGCAAAATATTCTTTTAAATGGAGCTCAATTTGGGAAACAATTTTGTTAAGTGTTCGTGTTGTGTTCAAAAATAGGGATGAGCGTTCAATTCGGATCTGTTCGGAGTTCGCATCGAACATCGGCTGTTCGACAATTCGAACTTTTTGGGACGTTAGCCAAAAGTTCGAAAAATATATTTTTTTATGAAAAAAGTATAAAAAATGCTTAAAAAATACTAAAAAATCTAGAAATAAAGAGACTCTTTACTGCAGAATATTATAAGCAAAAGTTTATTAGATATTGAATTAAAACGGGAATATTTTTAACATTGAAGCCTATGGGATAAAACATTCTTGTTACTAAAACATCAGGCAGACACGGCCCTCTAATCAGGCACTGTATAGGGCACCCTGCCGGGGCCTCCCAAGGATCCCCTTGAGGAGCATGCGGCCGCCGGATGACAGAGCTGCAACTGTGCGGGCTAGCCGCCCGATGCATGTGGCAGAGACAGGCAGCGCAGGGAGGGAGCCACTGCACCTGCGGCCACAGCAGACCCCCCACAACCAGGATCCAGGGAGCCCCCACTGACCACCAGGCTAAGGTAAGACGACACATTTCTAAAAAAAATAAAATCCGAGGACATTTTTAAATGTCCCCGGGAACATAAAATAAAACTTTTTTTCTTTCTCTACCTGGCTGAATGTATTTAATTATATATATTAGACACATTCAGCCAGGTAGCAGGGGGGTGGTATGTGGCCTGCGCGGGGTCTCAGGCAGTGTTTTTTTTGTGTGTGTATATTTTTAGCAAATTTATAGGGGAAGGTAAGGGCAGGTATGATATATATATATATATAGATAAGATATATATCTATATTCTTATAAATATATATATCCAGACTTGTATTACACACACATTTTGGCAACTAATGCCCCCCCCCCATTTGGCTGATCCCTCCAGAAGAAATGTTGAACCCGATAGAGCAGAGAATAATATATATATTCTCTGCTCTGTCGGGTTCAACATTTCTTCTGGAGGGATCAGCCAAATTGGGGGGGGGCGCATTTATTTGTGTATGTCCCCATGTGCGTATGTGTATATATGGTCACCTCAGCCAGGTTAGCCCCCCTTATCAAATTTTTTGAACAAAACTCATGCAGTTGGTTAGAGCTTTGTTAGATTAGGTTAGATCAATAGTTGTTTGCATTAGATCACACATAGAAAAAGAGATATTAACAATTATTGTAAGGGGGGCTAACCTGTCATCAGTCCCTTATCAAAAAATTAACCAAACACTTAGCTATTTTGGAAGCTTTACGTTAGATCAGGTAAGATCAAGTGGTTTTAACGTTAGATCACACATAATTACTGAGTTATTAAGTAATTAATAAAGACGGGTTAGCTCTAACGTTAAGACCACTTGATCTAAACTGATCTAACAAAGATCTATAAGCCTGAAAGGTTTTTGGTCAGAAAATTTATTGTGGGGGTAGGGGAGTTAGGCCCTCTTATGTAATACCTAAAATCTAATTTTCTTATGTTAAATATCTTTGTAATTATGTGTAATATAACGTTAAAACCACTTGATCATACCTGATCTAACAAATATCTATAAGCCTGAATGTTTTTTTGTCAGAAAATTAAATGGGGGGGGGCTAACCCGTCTTTAGTAATCACGTAATAAGTCAGGAATTATATGTGATCTAACGTTAAAACCACTTGATCTTACCTGATCTAACGTAAAGCTTCCAAAATAGCTAAGTGTTTGGTTCATTTTTTGATAAGGGGGGGCTGATGACGGGTTAGCCCCCCTTACAATAATTGTTAATATCTCTTTTTCTATATGTGATGTAACGCAAACAACTATTGATCTAACCTGATCTAACAAAGCTCTAACCAATTGCATGAGTTTTGTTCAAAAATTTTGATAAGGGGGGGCTAACCCGGCTGAGGTTATATGGTCTGAGGTCTGTGGGTGGGTGTATATATTTATCTGCGTGTTGATATATACGTATATATAGGTCTGCGTGTTGATTTATAATATATATCTTTGTGTGTTATCAATGCATCCCTACTCTATACACAGCGCTCCGTGTCCCTATAATATACACGATCAGGGGTTATCTTTTTTTAATTTTTCTATGCTATTCCTATTAAATTAACAGTAATTTTTGATGTATTTTATTGAGTAGAAACTTTTTTTGCCTATATAACATGTGCTTTGTGAAAATAAAACGGTTTTGTGTGTACATTTTAATTTAGTTAGTGGATTCCTGTCCAGTGCGGTGAGAAACAAATGTAATGGAGTGTAGACATGCTGCGAGGCGGAGCGGAGTGAAGTCAAGCCTGCAAAATGTTTCCTTCTCTTCGCTTGGCTACGCTGTGCGTCACTACACGCTCAGTGTGTCTCAGCCTTTATTCCCGCATCGCTAGTTTACCGAATCAGTTTGTATACTTGTTACTGACCCGGCTTGTTCTGAGGACCCGATCTGTTGCCGATTTTGCCTGCCATTTGACTATTCTCTCTGTGTATTCCCTGCCTGTTCTGTTTGCTTACTGTTGCTACTGGTGTGCGTCGATTCTCACCATATACAGTAGCGCAGTACAAGTGCCTAAACATTGCTGACCCGGTTTTGTTATAGCTGCTGATGTAACTGAATAGATCGGGGATCTCTTCTGCATTACCAAAACCTCCGCCACTGCACTCTTCCACAATACCTCAGAGGGGTTACGGTGTGAAGGCACTTGCTGCCACCAAAGGCAAAATATTTGGGTGCACTGACACCTATACCAGGTTCATATCATTTTAATATTGGACCGCAGGGTCCAACCCTGCAGTCTTCCACAATACCACAGAGGGGTTACTTACGGTGTGAAGGCACTTGCTGCCACGAAAGGCACAATATTTGGGTGCACTGCCACTGACGCCTATACCAGATTCATATCATTTTAATATTGGACCGCAGGGTCCGCCACCTCACTCTTCCACAATACCACAGAGGGCTTACGGTGTGACGGCACTGTTGCCGACACTAAAGGCCCAATTTTAAAGCACCTATTGTTACTTTCATCCAAAGCCTGCATAAGTTTCACCATAATTTAGCCCAAAAAATCACTAAACTTGTTCCACGTATCCTAAAACATCTCCTCTTTTCATACAGGCTGCCGCCCCAAGCAGTTGTTTATGAATAGATTAAAGGAAAAACATTTACCATCATTTGAAATGTCATTTTTTAATTTTTAAATGTCTCTATACATCCTACAAATCCGCCATTTCACGGTCAGGTTATGGGGACCTCCTAGGCACGATATTTGAAGGAATTTTTCATTTTTATTCTTAACCTTTATTTCATGGAAAACTCACTGTTCCTTTAAAAACGTTTCTTTTTAAACTTTTTGTCCTTGTTTCCTGTCCCCCAGGACACTACCCAGACCCCCATACACCTTTTATGGCAAATATCTTGCATATATGCCCTCTTGGAGGGCACTCTAAAATTCGAATGTTCGAGTCCCATTGACTTGCATTGAGTTCGAATAGTGTTCGAATTCGAACTTTTGAAATTGTTCGATTTCGAATGCGAGCCGAACACGGGGGTATTCGTCTCATCACTATTCAAAAACACTTTGTGGTGCTTTTTATGTTTGAGGAGTGATACTGCACTGTTTAACATATCTTTTATGAATTGTAAATATGAGTTATAACAGGAGGATGGTGGTAATGCAAGTATGAATTTGTAATTTGCTAGTGTGTATTTTAGTAGTACATATGTGTGTGACTGCAGGAGTATATTTGTCTGTTAACAGTTTACATGAATGCAGGTATGTGATGGTGTGTGAGTATATCAGGGTTATTCAAAGAGAATCGAAAAGTCACCGATCGGTGACTTTTTGTTCCCTGCACTTCGGGGCGATTCGTAGATCCTATTTCGCCCACCCTGTGGTGTATTCAGCAAGTACCGCAGGGCCCCCATAGTGCAGGGAAAACCCACCGCAAACCCGCTGAACACTCGCTGCAAACCCACCAAACACTCACCGAACACTCAACGAAACCCGCAGAAAACAGCTGGATTAACCACGCCGAACACACAGGAGAAACCCGACTAGCCACCGATCACAGCGCGGAGCAGCCGCAGGAAAAAGCCAACACGCAGACGAATGAGGTGGAGAAAAAAAGCAGTACACTTGAAAGTTTAAAAATTTAAACGTTGTTTTCAAAAAAACTACTGAACGAAAATATCTGAAATTTACATATAAGATCCAATGAATGATAATAAAAAGGTCTGTTACAGGAAAAAGAAAAAGCGATTAAAAAAAAAACGGAACAAAAAGTTTGCCAAAAAAATCCCCAAAAATGCCTAAAAGATCCTAAAAAATCTATAAATAAAGAGACTTTTTACTGCAGAATATAATAGATATTGAATTAAAATGGGAATATTTTTAACATTGAAGCCTATGGGAATCGCCTGAATAAATCTGTCGGATGAGACCACCGAACAGCAGGGCATATCGTCAACTTTTCTCTGCTGTTTTGTGTTCTCTGAATAAATGAAGCATTGCTTCTCTATGGGGGAGTTCACTGCCCTTGAACATACGTGCAGGCAATTCGCCAACATTTGGCCTGCTCTCAGGCTGGGGTCAGACGAGCGTAGTGTTCACGTCCGTGATTGCGCCTAAAAGTACGTCCGTGATAGCATGACAGAAAGCCCATTGGAGCCTGACACATGAAGTTCGTCCGCACTGAACTGCGGACGCACAACGGCCGCGGCCCACGGACGCAAGGCAGGCAAGAACGTACATCCCCTAGAACGGCCGCACAAAGTGCGCTGCGTCCGCAACGTCTGCATAGCTTTGTGTGTGAGTGACGGAACGTGGTCAGACGGACTGCATTTATACGTCCAGCATTTTTCACGGACAAAATGGTTATGTTTTTATTTTATTTTCCCTCCTACATCCGTCAAAATGTACGTCAGTGAATAAACGGACTGTGTGGCCACTACTGTGTCTTCCGTACTGACGTACGTCTGTGTGCACGAACGTACTGTCCATAGAAATCACGCTCGTCTGACCCTAGCCTCAGAATAGCCGAATGTCCCCGAAATGTCCCCGTTTGCTGAATTTCAGTGTTCGGTTTCATATCGGCGCCAGATCAGCTCTCTTTGAATAACCCTGTTTGTGTTTATGCCTGTTTATGTTGCTATTTCCTAAGTACGTGTAATTGCAGTGGTATATTTTGTGTGTATTGTAAATGTTTCAAATGCAGATATATATTTGTGTGATTAAATATAAACAGTGATTATCAGGAACTACAAGTATATGAATATATGGAATGTGCCTATGATCATCACTGAAACATTTTTTTTTTATTACATGAGAGAAAAGGGGGGGTGAGGATATTTTTTATTACACTCAGCTAAAAGGTTATTCAGAGAAAGGTGAAACTCTGGAGATCTTTTGGAGAAGTGAAAATACTATGTCAAAATAGCGAAACCAGAAAAATTCTCCCATTTATCTCACTTTCCAAATCAGCTATTTTGACCTACAGGGTTATTCAGAGAGAATTGAAAAGTCACTGCACATTCAGTGACCTTTCGTTCCCTGCACTTCAGGGCGATTCGGCGATTCCTAGTTCGCCGACCCTGCGGTGTATTCAGCAAGCACTGCAGGGCCCCCGTAGTGCAGGGAATACTCGCAGCAAACCCGCAGAACACTCGCCGAACACTCACCGAACACTCACTGAACACTGACCAAAAACCCGCAGAAACTGCCGGAAAAACCCCGAAGAACACGCCGGAAAAACCTGATTAGCCGCCGATCACAACACAGAGCAGCCACAGGAAAAACCCGACATGCAAACGAACGTGGTGAAAAAAAATAAAACAATGCGCTTGAAAGTTTCAAAATTTAAACGCTGTTTGCAAAAAACTACTGAATGAAAATGTCTGGAATTTACATATAAGATACTATGAAGGATAATAAAAAGGGCTGTTAAGGAAAATTGCCTACAAGATCCTAAAAAAAATCTAGAAATAAAGAGACTCTTTACAGCAGGATAAAATAATAAACGGTTTAATAGATATTGAGTTAAAACGGGAATATTTTTTAACATTTAATCCTATGGGATTCGCCTGAATAAACCACTGAACAGCAGGGCATTTCGGCAACTTTTCCCTGCTATTTGGTGTCTTTGAATAGACGAACCATTGTTTCTCTGGAATGGAATGGAATGGAATGGAAAATTCTAGGTCTAAATAGCCGATTTGGAAAGTGAGATGAAAGGGAGAATTTTTCTGGTTTGGATATTTTGACCTAGAATTTTCCATTCTCCAGTCATTCTCCTGCTTTTCACAGCTCTTTGAATAACCCTGTCAGAGAAGAAAATCTAAGACTATAAGGGTTATTCAGAGAGCGGTGAAAACCAGGAGAATGACTGGAGAAGTGAAAATTCTAGGTTAAAATAGCCAAACCAGAAAAATTCTCCCATTTATCTCACTTTCCAAATTGGCTATTTTAACCTAGAATTTTCACTTCTCCAGGCATTCTCCTGGTTTTCACCGCTCTCTGAATAACCCTGTATGTATGACTCATTCATAATTTGGAGACACACGTATAGCTCTGAAAAGGTTGCATTAACCTGCTACTTAACAGTGTTAAGTCAATATTAACCTGTCAAATAAACCTCCATACCCCATATCATATCAGCAAGGAAAAAGGCAACTTGTTTGGAGTGTGCTCATAATGGCTCAAGTTCCTAATATAGTACTCCTCAGAGTTTCATTTGTATGTAAAAGTCTATTATTTTTCCTTAGGCAAATACTTTGCCAACTAATGTTTGAAAAGGGTTCTTTTCTCCAAGGAAATCTGAGATACAATGAACACTTGTATACAAAGTAATTTTCTTCTCCAGTATAAATAAACTTGGCAAAATCCAAGTTTTTTTTTCCTGACAAGTGACCAGTAATAAACAACAGAAAATTATTTCCTAAACCTAAGAGATTTCTTGCAGGTTATGTCACAAACTTGTAATTGAGCAGCCGTGATTCATATCTGTGTCATTCATGTCAGGTTGATCTCCAGGTCATAGGTCACTAACAGTGCCATAGGCAGGGGTGCAGACAGTTCTATGATTAAATAATAATAATAAAAAATAAAAAACAAAAGTGACATGTTCAGCCACAAAAAAATAAAAAGGATAAGAACACAAGCTTCCCATGTGTAACTGTTGTGGTATTAATATATTACATTATTAAAATCCTAATTAAAAAAACATTTATCATTACTACACTGGTTATAAAATTCTCAGAAAGAATATATGGGTCATATGATTGTTATTATTGATGAAATGTATGAAAGATTTTAACTTGCTGTTCCTTGATATGGCCTGCAAAAATACATACATTTTCCAAAAAGGTTTTGTTCAAGAGTTAATAATTTAGATGGCATTTTGTCAGAATTAATTTTATGTAACATGATGGCAAATCACTTAAGTGTATCATAGTTTCCACAGCAGAAATGTCTGTTTGACCCAGAATATTATGACTAACTTATTGGCAATAGCCGGTGTGGTGCTGTTGGTGCTCACATAAAAGGAGATAAATAATGTAGTGTTACATTCTCTTTTTGTATTTAAAAAAATTCACACATTATACAATTTTTTTTCAACAAATTAATGATCCAAGCTAATATACCAGTAGAATACAGTGTTTTACTATCACCGTATCACCAAAAGGCAGAGATATAATGTTAAATATTCTACTAAATATTTTTTCCGTTGTGAGATCTAATTACACGAGAGAGAAAGAGAGAGAGAGAAAGAGAGAGAGAGAAAGAGAGAGAAAGAGAGAGAGAGAGAGAAAGAGAAAGAATCACTTCACGACACAATAATTACTTAATAAAGTAAACTTATTTTTTAGGCTCAGGGGCTCGAACGTTTAAGGGTAGGGGTCTCCTAGTTTTGGGAGTACCTTGCTTCAAAAGGTGGTGGACTGTAGCTCTTATTAGCATGGGGATTCCTTGCCACCAAATTGCACCGAATGTTGTGTCAGTTCATCTATTCCGAAAGCTGTCAATTTGCCAAATACTGGAGAATTGACAGTGAAATACGGTGCAGTTTACCACAGATCGCTTCAATTCATCGATCTTCGACGGCCGGCAGCGAAATTGTCCCATAATGATGAGATGGCTAATCTATTCAGAGAATGCCGAACTGCATCGAAGTGTCAGTGATATGCCCTGATTTTTGGTGATTCAGTTTGACTGGTTTAAAATGGCGAATCCCATAGGATTCAATGTAAAAACATATTGGGCTCTATTACATTCTTCACGCAGAAACGCACGCAGAACGCGTGAATTTTTGCGCGAAGCATTAAATGTTAACGCGTGTAAAACAATGCTGGTATTACAACCCTCGTGCATTTTTTAATCCGTCAAAAAATAACACGCGTAAAACGGATGCGCAAAAACGCGCACGCAGCAACGTTGCGTGCAGAAATCAGTGTGCAGACTGTTTTTCACGCGATTCAACAAATCAGAATTAAGAACCACAATTGTCTCACGTTAAGTTTTTGCGCCTGTCAAAGTCAATCTGCGCATATATGCTGCATCAATAAAAAAAACACGCACAACTTCTCCATTTTATTGGTTTGGTATGTGTAGAATGTGTAACTATACCTTGCTGCGTATTTTTTTTTGTGTATTTGGTTTCGGCCAGGTTGATAGAATTTGCCATTAACACCAGCTTTTAGGAGTTGCTAAAATTATGCGCGCAAAGGCTGTGCTTACCAAACTGCACATAGATTGTAATACCATCCGTGTACCAGCGCACAAATGCATTTGCGCTCGCAATGTTAAGTATAGGACGCATGCAGTACAGTACGCTCGCGCAGCGTTCACGCAGGTTCACCCGCGGTAGACGATTACGTGCGTTTGTTGCGCTGACATTGTAATATGACGTTCAGCGCAAAGGGTTTTGCCCCTCACGTTAATGCGCGCACGCAAACATATGCGCGAAGATTGTAATAGGGCCCACAATGTGTGTTCTTTTACATTCATACAATTACAATTTAGCTATGAAACAATCCGACTCTATAGCGTACTCATGTAGCTCCCACTCCTAGCATCCCTCCCCCGCAGTCACCAGAGTTCTCCTCCCCACCGGGTAAGGTTTTATATGGACTACTCAAACAACATTTCACCAGGTATTACTCCCACAGTTCCCATGGGTCATGCTTTGGAGACTGGAGATCTAATAGTTGGGCAGCCAGTCTGAATCTTTCCAAACAACGTGTCAGGTCCGCAATTGTAGAGATAATGTTAGACTTCCAATTTTGTGCTATACATAGCATTGTGCTGGCTGCAATACGGAAGAGAGCCCTAGACTGTTTTCTGGAAAGAGGGTCAGGAGAGATCTGGACTCCCACCATAGATGTGGCCAAGTCAGCCACCTGCGTCCGTAAGACTAGTATTTCCAGGCACCACCACCACCACATATGCAGATAATCCCCCATAAATTTGGCATCTACAGCAACGTGCTGGAGGGGAACCCCTAATCTTAGCAAAGCTGCTGGACGTCCAGTACCATCTATAGAGTACTATCTGACTTGTCTCCAGCAAAGTGATGTCTCTGGTTACCCCCTTATCAAGGTGGAAAATCCCCTCCCATTAGTGAGCATCCACCGGGTGCCCCAGATCTCTTTCTCAAAGACTGTTGTAACGCCAATGTGGTAATTCACGATCTAGTGTAACTATAGAGTATACAATAAAATATTAGTCCCGGGGAACCCAGTCCAAAACAGTCATATTCTCAACAATAGTGAGACCTGGGGAGTGAAAAAATATAAAAATTGAGAAAGCCTTGTCTCATTAGGTAGCTATAGAATTGGTAAAGCCAGACCTCACCTCAATCTTTCCCTCAGTAGCAAACAAGGTATTCTTCAATCAACACACTTTTGACACAATACTACTTACTACTCCAATAATAGGTTATCCTGACTGCTAGTTTTTTTTTCCTTTCCCTCTATTTCTCTTAGTTTAATTCTGTGCTGATTCTCAGTCTGTTCTGCTCCTCCATGTTGTAAATTCCTTTCGTGCATTGGCCATCTCTCTAAATTCTGTATTTCTTACCCATAGCCATCATTCACTTCCATTCTCACTTCTGCTGAAACCCACCCCATTTCTCCATCCATTCACCCTCCGATTACAATTATATAAGCTCCTTTTCCAACTGCTTAACTTCTCTTTTGGTTTAACCTTATCATGCCCCAGCTCTTGATCTATCATCATGCAGTGCCTGCTATAATCTCTCTGGTAATTATCTCCACACTCTCTTTTGTTTCACTTACCTCAGTCCCTTAGATTGTAAACTCATGGGATGTCTGGCTGAGCACTTGTATAAAGTGCTGTTTTAGCAGGGCAACTATCCTACAGGCAGGGGCAACTGTTCCCTATGTTTTATTATTTATTATGTCACCTGTTCGTGCCTCCACATTGTAAAGTGCAACGGAATCTGTTGGCACTGAATAAGTGCCTGAAAAAGTAAAAGAGAAAATGTACGAGGAGATACCAACCTGACCCCCAACCCATATAAAGAACTGTAATACGCAGCAAACTCCCCAGCTATATCTTGCGGTTTATAAATCGTATTACCTCGGGAGTCTAGGATAAAGGGGACTCTACATGTCCGTTGCAGACACCGTAAATTAAGTACCAATGCGTAGCCTAAATTATTATTCGTTGCATAGCGTTTAGCTTTCAAGCACTTAAGAGTGCAAAAATGTTTATTAGCATCCAAGTTAGGCAATGCTGAGCAGGCTTTAGTTAGGGCCAGAGCCACTGTTGGGACAGGGTTGAGTTGGTTAATTTTGTGTAGGCTATCTATGAGGAAGAGAATATCAAGTTCGCTGGAACAGATATTACTTACGTTTGAAGGAAACTCTTTTATACACACCCCCGTATCACTGCTTTATGAGCCCTCCAAAGTATGGTAGCATAAGAGGACGATGACTGGTTCTCCTGAAAATAGTGTTGTAAGGATATAGATGTAATTATAGAGTCATTTACAACTATGGGGTCACTTATTATTTTTTATTAAGCGCCAACACATTCCGCAGTGCTGTACAAGGTGTAATGTGTAAAGACAGGACAATTCTACAATACATACAGGAGACAGGTCAGTATTCCTGCCAGCAGATACATGAGGATATGAGGACCCTATTCCCATGGAAATTATCAATCTAGATGGTGAGGGGATTAGAAACAGGAGTGTCATTAAATCGTCATGGAGGCCTATGAGATATATTATAATCATTGGTAAGAGTCAATATCACAAGGGCATGGTCAGAACTTGCAAAGCCAGATGTCTCGCACCGTGTCACCTTTGGTAAAAGGGAACTCCGACGAACATAAAAAAAAACCTATCCTAGTATAGGAATTGTGAGAAGGTAAATAAATATTAAAGTCCTTCTCGTCTGGGTGGAAAATGCTTCATAAATCTTAGAAGTTAAAATGTGACAATACCTCTGAGAAATTCTTACATTGTTTGCGTAATGATGCATACAGAGCGGGAGACCTATTCAGAATTGGGTCCACACACAAGTTAAAATCCCCATACAGAATAGCCTCCCCAATTAACACCGGAGACACCTTGTTAAGAACATGCCTAACAAAAGGTACCTGAGAGGAGGTAGGACCATACACGTTCACCAGAGTATACCCCAGGGACGTGCAGTCAGGGTTGGCAGGTGAGGCGGAGCCATTAAGCATTAAAATAATAAAAGAAACTCACATGCTCCACGATCCCCTGCCGTCAGCACGGTCCTGTGCCTCTTCCTCTGCACGTAGTAGACGCATTCTTTTTACAGTCTATACAATTTCCGTAGCAGTGGTATGCGTCCCTGCTACGCTAATCGCCTAGGCTCCTCAGGAGGTTTGCAGCTGCATCTGTTCACATAGGAGCACACTTGCGCAGCCTACTTCCTGAATACTGCTCGTCAGAGCCTCAGAGAGGCCCTGACAGAGCAATGGAATAGCTTGGACCAATGGGAAAGCACCACTGGTCCAAGCCATTCAAACAACCGCCTACATTGGAGGCTGGCCTCTGATTCACAGGAAGGGACCAGGAAACTCCCTTGCTGCCTCTAGTGGCAGATACAGAGTATGACAGGCCCAGGCAGGTGGTTAATAGAACGTACCAGTATAAGATAGCTACCCCGTGAATCACTAATCTTACTATATAGTTTAAAAACCAGTCTGTCATGTAAAAGGAAAGAAATACCTTTAGATTTATGAGGCCTTGTAGCATTGAACTAAGTGGGGTACTGATGCAATCTCCTAACATGAGCCTCCTGGATACATAAAAAATCAGGATCATTATTTTTGACCTCTGTTCCCGAGGAGTGCCGCTTAACAGGAGCATTTGAGCCCCTACCTCTATAGATTTTAAACATTGCTCTAAACATCTAACAGCCTTTCTAAGCTTCCTACCTCTCAGATTGTTTTTAATCAGGTCACTATAGGACAGCCTTCTGGGTTTCCAATCAGCACTTCAGATTTTATTAGATTAAAATATACCTTTAAGCTTCCAGTTAATGGAACAACCAACTTCACCATAGCGCCAACATTTAAAGCACATCCAAAAAAAATCACATATGCTTTATATCTCAAATTTCAGTTAATAATAAATAACAGAGGCTTTTAGTTACATTGTAACATTCATTAAAGTCTAAGCTTACCTATCAACACCAAGTCAGACTGTCACGTTCCATGCTGGCAACCCTGTCTCCCTGCCCTCTGTATTTGTATATTGTGTTTTTTCCCTTGTGTTTCTGTTGCTGCCAATTCCTGGGTGGCTACCCAGGGGTTAATTGGTGTTCTGTGCTCTGCTCACCTGTTGATCGTTGCCTTGATTCCCCTGCCTATATTAGAGCAATATACGTATGGTACATTGCTGGTTCATTTTACTTTGCCTGGTCTCTTGCTAGTTGTGTCCTGAGAGCTCCATGCTGCGTTCCTGTTATCATCCATTTGTATATCCTTGTTCAGTTTATGCCTCTGTTATTCTCTTCATGTTTATGTCAGTTTCTCATCTGTAATTAGTTCTGTCAATTGCTGTATTTTGGTTTGCTGTTTATGTTCTATTCTGATTCCCCGGTTACTGATTTTGGCTTGGCTGACTTCCCTTCTGGTTCTGATTCCTGTATCCTGTATGACATACTCTCTCTGGTTATGACCTTTGGCTTTCCTCTATGTGACTATTCTATGTTATATTCCCTGTCTGTACCGTTTCCAGGAAACCCTGTCATCTGCATTCAACAAAACACTCTGTACGGCTTCAAGGTAATACTTTCCTTTAGATTAGATCTGGCTATCCTGTAGACCGGCCTTTCAATGCAGGGCATCTTTGGTATTGACGTGCAGAGGTCTTTAGTTAACCCTGTGTTGCTCTCACCTGTCCTTGCTGTTTACAGTGCATCTCTGCACATAGGAGCTTCTCTCAGGAACCAGGGCCTCACCTTGGTGCGTGCCTGGTGGCACCGCCACCGTAACACAGACATCTTAAATGCGTCTTATCAGAGCTCAGAAATCATATACATGATTCCGGAGCATTTTCTTAAAAACTCTACCAATCAACTGGAAACAGGTAAAAATATGGGAAAGGCTGGATTCTGTGTGACCATGGCATTGTAAAAAGATTTGAAAAAAATACCATCAGTTAAGTTCACTGGGTGTAAAATCACTAAACAAAATTTGCAATATAGAAACAAAATCATAAAAATAATTGGGGCACTGACCTATATTCAATAAATATTGTTTGTGTTTTGATGTGCCCTCAGGAGTTCAGTAAGGGAATGCTACCTAATATAGACATGTACATTTCGTATCGTCAAAATTTTGTTTTTTTTAGTACGAGATTTGCATTTTTATTTGGACTAAATTACGATCTGAGCGTTAAAACGCGGGCACAAGGGAGGAAAAACTGCGCCCGCAGTTTTCCCCCTCGCGCCCGCGTTTTAACGCTGGATTACAATGCAGGCACAAAAAATGCTGTCTGCATTGTTACCACCTGCCTGAGCGCAGCCATGAGCCTCCACTCGATGGAGTCCATAGGTCTCCATTGAGTTCCACCCTGCCGGTCACATGACCTGCCGGATCTCGCCTTGCGAGATTCGCATGTCGGCATAATGATCTGCAGGGAGAGACTGGTACTTTTCCCCCATCTCTCCCTCTTTTCCTGACGACAGAGGAAGCGGACGGAGCCGTGGTCCTCGTCGTGGGATACTAGGTATCTGATTTTTTTTGGGGGGGTTTCTGGATGGTGCTAATGGATTCTGCACCAGCGGAATCCGTTAGCACCAGGTCCAGCCTGTGGTTAACATTTTGTTAACCGCAGCCCGACGTTAATCAGTGTTAGGACTTTGTAATCCTAACGCTGATTAACACTTTGCGCTCCCCATGTTAAGTATAGGGAGCGGAGCGCAAAGCTGAAAAGTGCAAGGTACCAAATGCGTTACTTAACCCATTAGCATTTGGATTGTAATACGTGGTGGCCACCAGGCTAACGTTAACAGTCACTCAGTTGAGCGCTAACGTTAGCACCAAGATTGTAATGTGGCCCTAAATGGGCTACACCTCTAGCTAAAACATTAGATGCAAAAAGAATATTAGTAAAACAAATTGAATTTATTGGAACAGTACAAATGAATAAATAATATTATTTTACCATGGAGGTCATCCATTGCCTACATCAGAGGAAAGGAATCTTTATTGTGCTTGCGATCGAAGATGGCACTTTTGCAAGAATGTCAGTATTCTTTAGAGACAACCTAAAATTACGAGTCACTGATATAGCTTCTGACTTTAGTTGAGTCGGTAATGGAGAACTGCTAAGACCTTATACCTTGTACCATTTTTATGGTCCTAGTGGATCTCTAAAAATGTTCTGGCCAGAATAGGGGTCAACATTTTCACAAGGTTGTAATCGTAATAGAAAAGTCAGGAGTGACATTCCTTCTTTAAGATTGCACTGAAATAAATATTATTTATGTCAATTGGGCACTTTCATGTAAGTGTTTTCATCTGGTTTTCTGTTGTCAGCTATATGCTTGACAGATTGTTTTACTTTACTGAATTGCAATAATGATAGTTTGAACATGATCTGTAAAAAAAAGAGCATCTATGTGTCATCTCTGTTTCCTTAAACTACTATTTTAAACAAAAACTAGTGAATAATAGAATTGTCTTCGAAGATATTTAGCTATTGAAAGTTACAAATTGGTTTCAGTTGGAAGTGAACCAGAAAACGAGGCATGGTGCATAATCTTGATGTCTGTCAGCCCTAATTTAGTTGATTTTAAACAATTCTTTTCTTGTACCCTAGCTTTCTTCTCACTTGATTATTCAGGGTTTATTTCTTCTCCGTGGTAAAAAATGTTGGCTTGGCTTTCCTGCATAATAGCTTCAAGATCTCATATTGAATTCTGTAGGTCCTTTGAGTACAGAAGAATAATCAATTTAGTAATGCATTTTCTAACTATTTTTGGTAGAGAGAAATTTTGATTTAACTTGCATTTCCTTAATAACTCCTTTAATATTTCAATACTTGATCATTAATCAACAATTCAATATTATTTATCAAAGTTTACACTCTGAGAATATCTAAGAACTACCACTGAAGGGTTGATTAGCATGAAATAGCTAGCCTATTATATAGTTATTTTAGTGTACATAAAGAGATAATAACACACAATCTAAAATATACTTTTAATACAAGAGGTTCTCATTTATATAATAAAAGTATAAATTGCTATCATACTGTGTATCAGTGTTGATTAAAACACCTTCAATTGTATTTGTAGCGCTCACCCCCGGAGGAGCAGCTGAATAAACCTCGGGATAGTCTCACCGCACTAGGAAATAACTATACACCAGCACTGTTGTGGATTTTTATATATTATATTCTTTACTGATCCCAATAAAGCAGCATATAATACACATATATGGTATTTGAGTAACAAGAATTCGTAACGCGGGAAAAACACGAGGTAAAAGAAAACGGTTAACCCCCCTCAGTTCTGGAGTGTAAGTCCCGTGAATAATGGCTCAAAAATATGTATTTGTTGTCTAGGGTACCCGGGTACTATGTTGAACTGGCCAGTGAACGAAAAGAGCAATCTTCTACTAATCACCGTTGGGGCCCTGTGGATTTAAACAATATTGCAGCGTGCGTTTCTGTTTTGGAACTGTGGCCTGGAGGCCTCTCACCCATCCGATGAACGAGACTGTCCAGCACTTGATGCCTCGATCAAAAGATCTTCTCCGCTGTGTACTGGGACTCCGTGCCACTGTATCTGCTCCTTGCTTGCCAAATCTCCGCAACTGGAACAACGATCTGCCGCCTGCACTCCCAATCGATCAGCACGGTCTCCTAACTCGGGGTCCTGCCGGATCCAGCTTGTCCTCCAGACCTCTCAGCGCTGCGTAGGTAGGTCTCAACACGGTCACTGTCCCGATCTCCAGCACCAGTAAGACAGCGTTTGTACTCCGGCCTGGTTGTGATCCCTGACAGCTCCAACGTGCGTCCTCCACCTTTCACTGCTCCGCTCTCTCTGCCCATGCCTTGCACGAGGCTGCTGATCTATTTCCTCTTCCTGTACCACCTCCTTCCTGTCCTCCCGCAAAGTATGATGGTAGGTGTAGTTCTGTTTTGTCCAGCATAGTCCACAATGTCTCTGTCTCCCTCTGGTGGCAGCAATAGTTCAATGCACCAGAATACAGTGTTTTTAAAGCAGCGCTACATATTCATCATGCTTGTTTCATTTTCTCAGCTGTACAATGTAGAAAATAACTCGGGCTCTATCATCTTCTTTAAGCTAACACACAAGATCCTGCCGGTCATGTAATCTGGCAGCCAGTGGTGTATTTAGGTTTTGTGCTGCCCTAGGCCTGACTAAACTCGTGCACCCCCTAATTTAAATTTGAGGCACCCCTTCCTGTCAAGGCCACACCTCTTCCTGGTTAATCCCCACCCTTCCTCTTTAAGCTCCACCTTTTCCTCTTAGAGCTCCGCCTTTTCCTCTCTTTATATTAAAAGTGGATACCAAGTGCCTACTTGTATATTTTGTATACCATTTCAAATGTATCTATTGAGATAAATAAAATTCTGAAATGTTTAAATTCAAGCATTTTTACAAAGAACAGCCACGCATGTTAAGTATACTGGATCACAGCCGCTCTAATTGGTTGAACAATAAAATCCACAGAAACGTGCACTGCATATGAGCGTATCACAGAGCTGCACAGCAATAAAACCCACAGAAATGTGCACTGTGTATGAGCATATCACAGAACTGCACTGCAATAAAACTCACAGTAATGTGCAGTGTGTATCCCAGAGCTCCAAGGCAATAAAACTCACAGTACTATGCAGTGTGTATCACAGATTCCACAGCAATAAAACTCCCAGCAATCCAATGTTTGGTGTGTGTCAGCGTATCAGAATCCACAGCAATAAAAATTCCAGCAATGCAATGTGCAGTGTGTATGAGTGTATTAGAATCCACAGCAATAAAACTCCCAGCAATGCAATGTGTGGTGTGTATGAGTGCATCAGAATCCACTGCAATAAAACTCCCAGAAAACCGAGTGTATATGAGCACACAGCAATTATTTATTCTACATTTACCGGCCTCCATCCGCGGTAGGGCTGTGTGCAGAGTCAGCAGGGACTGTGTACAGACTCAGCAGGAGGTCCCTCCAGGCCACGTTAGGATCGCGGCTGTGCCTGTGCATGGAGCCATCTTGTCAGCAGTGGGGTGCCACTGCCAGAGGGTGCACCGTGGCTTTGATTCCCTTCCTGGTGGGTGTTCAGTCCAGAATAGAGTGACAGTCCATGTTAACGAAAGGGTGGGCAGCTGCGTGCGTGTTACGTGGTTCAGTCAGTCATGTGGTACTGAGACTCAGTACCAGCTGACTGGCCGGACCGAGTGTGACCTGCATGCACGCAGCCTCAGCAGGAGCCAGGCAGCTCAATGACAAATTTCTATCACTGCAGTGCTGGTTAAGGAAAGGTCCACTTTAAACAGCAGTAAGCAGACAGGGCTTCATATTCTGCTGATACCCCCCTTTACCTGCCGTTTACTGTCATCTTCTCTCTCTGGACACAAATCACATCCCCCTCCTAGAGCTGCTGCGGGGCAGGGGAGGAGCTATGGAGGAAGGAGAGGGGGATTTTTATTCTATTCGATTTTATTCCGTATGCAAACGCCATGCTCCGCTGCTCGTTGTTTGAGAACACAGCTCAAAGCTGACACACAGTGACAGTGGCACCTCCTAGTACCCCCTAATGACACCCCAATAATCACTGGTACCTGGGGCAGCCCGCCCTCCGCCACCCTCTAAGTACACTACTGCTCTGGTGATATGCTCACACACAAGTTGGCGAAATGCCAGCAAGTACGGTGCTGTTTGAAGGCAGTGCAAATCCCCATAGAGAAGTAATGGTTAATCTATTCAGAGAACACCAAACAGCAGAGAAATGTCAGTGAAATACCCTGATGTCGGTGGTTTCAATCAGCAGGTCCAGGTATTCAGGCGAACCCCATAGGTTTCAATGTTAAAAATATTCCCGTTTTTTATGCAATATCTAATAAACCACTTATTATTTTAATCAGCAGTAAAAAGTCTTTATTTATTGATTTTTTTTTTAGTACCATTTAGAAATTTTTCAGAATTTTTTTGGCAAAATCCCCCCCTTTTTTTTAATATCGGTTCTTCTTTTTCTGTAACAGAACTTTTTATTATCAATCATAGGATCTTATATGTAAATTCCAGACATTTTCGTTCAGTAGTTCTTTTGAAAACAGCAGGCCATGGGTTTGCGGTACCAGCATACAGCGGCCGACTCCATACACTTTGGGGACCCTGCGGTGAATGGTGAATTCACTGCAGGGTGTGGAAATTTTATTCCCCGAAGTGCAGGGAACTACAGAACACCAAAATGTTGGCGTCATTTCGGTGCTCTGTGAGTAACCCAATTAGTGGTGAGGTTTTTTCTTGACCCCTGGAAAGTGAAAGCCTGGGCGTTGCCTACCCAGGACATACTTGAAAATTAGTGAAATCTCAATCTTTCCTTCCTGGTAAAATAGTTTGCAAAAGTAAAGAAAAAAAAAAAATTTTTTTTTTTTTTTTAGGGGTGGGGCCACCCGGCGGGCCGCCGCCCCCTGGAGAGTGCCGCCCTAGGCCTAGGCCAAGATACACCAGTGCTGGCAGCATAATCCTCCATGAAGTCCTATGGATGCCATGGAGGGGATGCTGGGGATGGCACTATAGCGCTATCCCCCAGCATTCGCGATCTTAGCGATCGCTAAGGGGTTGACTGCTGGATCTGCTGGGGAAACCGGGACGCAAAGGGGAAATTAGCGAAAGCAAATTTTTCCATTTTGCATGCCGCTTTTAGCAAGGGCAACATGATAGTGTCCCTCATGTGTAATTTTTCATGGTGGTCTGAGGTTCAACATGCCTACTTGCTATCCTTTTTATTCTTTTGTCCTATATTGAAACTGTTTTTTAAAATTATATATATATATATATATATAATTAGTGAGTATTTGTGTGCAATAAGGTGTATATTCCCCCTGTGTTTATGAGAGGGCATTGGACTGTTTGAACCCAGGAGGAAAAATATGTGTTTTAAATTGGTCCCCTGTGCTGCAAGGTTTCCCCCACCTGCTATTTAAAAGAACTTAAATGTTTCCTGGGTGTGAGGAAGTAAGGAGTTGAGAGAGACACACACACACACAGATACAATCACACCACGAACGGTGGAACTCTGGGTTTGGCAGCTTGCAACGAGGACTTCAAAAAGCTTGTATTTCTTTTGGTTATTTTCCCAAGGTAGTGAGGGACGCTTTATTGTTTAGGCAGCACTCAGACGAGTAAGGTTTTGTTTTTTGTTATATTTTGTTTGTTTGCTGGAGGGCCGAAATAAAACTCTGAGCTATATAAAGAGAATGTGTTTTCGTGCCATAATTGAGGACCGAGCTATAGCGCCCCCATGTGGTGGAGGATGCAGACATACATAGCACACGAGGTCCGTGGGCTTGGAAGTTTGAAAAGTGCCTGGTGAAAGGCTGAAAGCCTAATCAGCATGGTGCTGTTGCAAAGAAAAAAGTGGGTTCCTTGCACGTTTAAACAGATTTTTCTGCGGAGGCTCATTTCTCCCCATTTGGAGGTTTATAAAAAAAATTATTTGTTTTAGAAAGGATTTTACCAGGAAGGATACATTGAGATTTCTCTAGTTTTCAAGTATGTCCTGGGTGGCGAGTATGTACCTGGAGGACTTGGTGAAAGCTTTGGTACAGGCAACTGCTGTACAACAAGAAACCAACCGCTTATTGGTGGCACAAGTGGAAAGTGTAAGGGAAGCTCAGCAGGAAGACTGTGCAATCTTCACAAATGATTTGAAGCAAGCCTTACTGCCTGGTACAGTGAGCCCTCCTGTGGATAGGGAATGGCCTATTCGAGCAACTGACTTTCTGCACAAGCTATCTCACGACCGTTGAGCCTGTCTCTGGTAGAGAAAATTGGCCCTTTGAACAGTGGGTGGGACTGTTGGCTTCATGTCTGAGCGGGGAATCCAAGAAAGCCTACGAGGATCTGCCTTACAGTCAAGCTCAGGGCTACACACGCTTGAAAAGAGAGATCTTAACGGGTATTGGAATAACCCCCACGCTATGAGCTCAAAGGTTTCATAAGTGGGCGTATGACTTGGAAAAACCTACTAGGACCCAAATGTATGAGCTGCTGAGATTTGTGCACAAATGGTAGCAACCAGAGACAAACACGCCTACAAAAATCGTGAAGATGCTGGTTATGGACTGTTTCCTCAGGAATTTGCTTACAGGGCTGTGACAGTGGGTCAGCCAAGGGGACCCAAAGGATACTAAGGAGATGATGTGTCTGGTTGAGCGGTATGTGACTGCATAGGAGCTGCACACCCATGAACCTCAGCCTAAGCCCAGATCTCCTAACATCCGGGCCAATAGGAAACCTGGCAACAAAGGACAAAGCCCTGTGCCCAGCATCGAGCTATGGTAGTAAAAGGTACCAAAGAGATGGGCAATGGGTGCCAGACCAAACCGAGGAGCAAATAATATGTTTCAGGTGCCATTTGCCAGCAACTATAGCCCGCAATTGCCGTCAGGGTGATGAGCCCATGCAGTGTGACATAGGAGCATGTACTCTGCATTAGGGATGAGCCAAACGCCCCGTGTTCGGCTCGACTTCGAACTCGAACAATTTCACATGATCCGAGCTCAATGTAAGTCAATGGGACCCGAACATTCGATTTTTTGAGTGCCCTCCAAGTGGGAAAATATGCAAGATATTTGCCATAAAAAGGTGTATGGGGGTACGGGTAGTGCCCTGGGGGACAGGAAACAAGGAAAACATTTAAAAAAAAAGGTTTTAAAGGAACAGTGAGTTTTCCTTGAAATAAAGGTTATGAATAAAAATGAAAAATGCCTTCAAATATCATGCCTAGGAGGTCGCCATAACCTGCCCGTGAAGTGGCGGATTTGTAGGATGTATAGAAACATTTAAAAAGAAAAAAATGACATTTCAAATGACGGTAAATGCTTTTCCTTTAATCTATTAATAAAGAACCGCTTGGGGCGGCAGCCTGTATGAAAAGAGGAGACGTTTTAGGACACGCAGAACACCTTTAGTGATTTTTTTTGGGCTAAATTATGGTGAAACTTATGCAGGCCTTGGATGAAAGTAACAGGTGCATTAAAATTGGACATTTGGTGCCAGCTAGTGCCTTCACACCAGAACCCCTCTGAGGTATTGTGGAAGAGTGCAGTGGTTAAGGTTTTGGTAATGCAGAAGAGATCCCTGATCTATTCAGTTACATCAGCATCAGGGGATTGATAGCTGCTGATCCAGGACTGATTCATTTTTATAAATGTCAGCCGGTCTACAGAGTTGGTGGACAGACGCCCTCTTTTTTGTCTGTGACAAAACCTCCAGCGGCACTGAACGTCCTTTCAGAAATCATGCTGGATGAAAAGCAACCTAGTAGATCCATAGAATATTGGCTAAATTCTGGCCAGTGATCCAATCTCAACACCCAGTAAGCCAGTGTTTCATCTGCTGGAAAGGTATCCAGGTCTGCCCTTGCCCCTAAGTAGTCCTGCACCATATGGTGAAGACGCTGGCAATGGGTGCCTACATTTGATGTCCCTGGGCGTCGTGGACTAAAACAATTGGAAAAGGCATCAGTCAAGCGGCCCCCTTCACCACTCTTCCTCTGATAAACAACAGCCTCAGAAGCACCTGTGTCATCACTTGGTAACATGCCAGTGTCTGGAAAGGTGTTACACTTTAGAGCGTCCTTAAGTTGTTTCATCCTGTGCTCCCTCTGTGAGGGCAGGATGAGTTCTGCAACCTTACCCTTGTATCGTGGATCAAGAAGGGTTGCCAACCAGTAATGATCCCTCTCCTTGATAGCACGAATCCTGGGGTTCCTTAGCAGGCTTTGCAGGATAAGGGAGCCCATGCAGCGTAGGTTGGAGGTGGCATTAGCTTCCGAGTGTTCCTGGTCGCTGAGGATGACTGTATCGTGCACTACCTCCTCCCAGCCAGGTACTAGTCCTTGGGTTTCTGGGGATCTGAGGACCCGCAGGAATGCTGTCTGCGTAAAGACTGCCCCAGTCTTTGAGAGCTAGGGAAGTCCTCCTCCCGCTGCTCTGCTTATAGTGACACATCTATAATTCCCCGCAGAGTGCGCTCCAGCAGGAACACTAAAGGAATTGTGTCACTGATGCATGCACTGTCCCTGCTCACCATCCTCGTTGCCTCCTCAAATGGTGTCAAGGCTGCGGGTTCTGGGACAGCTGGTCCGGCCATCCCCTCCACATCGGGCTGGTGCCCGGGGTACGGAATTGCGGCCGGCGCAACGGCCTGGCAGTTCCCAGAGACACGGCTTACCTCCGTTGCGGGTCCGTGATCCCTGGGGAGGACGGACAGTGGGTCCTCAGATGCCCGCCACGGGCCTGCGTCACAGCCCAAGGTTGCTGGTCCAGCACAAGCCCCAGAATGGACACACGTGCAGCCAGGCTCCATCAATATGGTGGCCGACCCGCGGTGCACATCTCTGATGTCATCGGCGTCTCAGGCAGTCACAGATCAGATGGTTTGTAGGAAGATGGAAATCTCTTTGAATTTCTGCCAGGCGAACACTTGCTGGGAAAGACCATCTGAAGTGGCTGCAGACTTTTCTGGCCTGGCTGAGAAGCTCTGCCAGCCCTGGGTACCTGGTTAGGAAATGCTGTACCACCAGATTTAGGACGTGTGCTAGGCATGGTACATGAGTCAACTTACCCAGGCGTAGGGCGGAGAGAAGGTTGCTGCCATTATCACAGACGACCATTCCCAGCTCAAGCTGGCGTGGTGTTAACCATCTCTGCACCTGCCCCTGCAGAGCTGACAGAATTTCTGGCCCGGTGTGGCTCCTGTCCCCTAAACAAACCAGCTCAAGCACAGTATGGCATCTTTTTGCTTGAGCTATTGCGTAGCCCCTGTCAGGTGTCGGTTTAACTGCCACTTTGCCAGAGACAGGGAAGGAGGAGGAAGAAGAGGGAGAGGTGGTGGTGGAGCAGACAGACCTCATACAATCAGCTTTCTGGAGGCGTGGTGGATGAACAAGCTCCAGCACAGAGCCCCGTCTTGGATCCCTCCCAGCTGCAATCAGAGTTACCCAGTGTGCCGTGAAGGAAATGTAACGACCCTGTCCATGCTTGCTGGACCACATGTCTAAAGTCACACCTTGCTGCTGACTGCCTTTCCCAATGACTCAATAACATTGTCTTCCACGTGCTGGTATAGTGCTGGAATGGCCTTCCGTGAAAAGAAATGGCGGTTTGGAACATGCCACTGTGGTACAGCACATTCACCAAATTCACAGAAGGGAGCAGAGTCCACCAGCTGGAAAGACAGCAGCTGCAATGCGAGTAATTTTGCTAAGCTGACATTTAGACGCTGTGCTTGGGGATGGTTGGGACTATATTTTTTCTTATGCTGCAGCAGCTGGGGCAACGTAATCTGACTGCATAAATCTTCAGCTGATGGGATGCTGTCACATTGTGAGGAAGGACCTGGTACATCCATTACTGTAGCATCATCCCTGTCAGTGGAGGTTGTAGGCAATGACATGGCAGAACATATAGTGGGGGTAGAGACAGATGAGGAGGACCTACGCAAAGTTTTGCACCAACGGGATGCGTGGAAGGTGCTCATATGTCACCTCAAGCACGTGGTACCCAAGCGTCCGGTGTCTTTCCCACGCTTGAGCCTCATCTGACATAGATTACAAATAGCAATGGTGCAGTCTGCTGCACTTTTCTTAAAGAACTCCCAGACAGCAGAGTTCCTGGATGTGTGCTTTGAGACAACAGCACTCTGCACCTGAGCAGCTCTGACATCTGATGCCTTGGACTGGCTATGGTTGGTCATAGAGGACGTTGTGCCTCCTCCTCACTTGACTCCTCTGTTTGATCAGGCACCCAGGTGGAGTCAGTGACCTCATCATCATTGTGATCCCCCCCTATCTCCTCATCACTGGAGCCAACTTGGCAGTATGCTGCAGCTGCTGGGGCAACATGAGTGCCAATTATTTGTGTGTCACTGGCACCCCCTTCCTCTAGGTTGATTATACTCCCTTCCTCAACCTCAGAGATTAAATCAGAGCACTGTAGTTGCTGCGCATCCTCAAGCAGCATGTCACTGTCATTGTAGTCAAACAATTCAGCTGACTCCTCTGTGTGATAGCGAGGCTATGGCAGGAGTAGCTGTGGACATGGAGGCTGCATTAGATGCTTTGGCAGCTGAGGTAGACTGTAAACCACTACAAGCCTGGCTGGCAGAGGACTCGGAGGATGAGGATGGCCTGGTTAGCCAATCCACCAAATCCTCTGTATGTTGCTGCTGCTTAAGACGGCCAGCACCAGTTAGAAAGGACAAGTGACGACGACCAGAGGCACAGCCTCCTGACACAGAGGCTGCTTGCCTCTTATCGGTGTCTGGGAGAGTCTGCCTGTCCTTTTTGGTCTTTCTGACATGGTGAGTGATATATAGATTAAAGATATACAGAACTCTGATTCAACTCTGGTATAAAGATTAAAGATTTCCAGAACTCTGGTAGAACTCAGTGAGACACCCTGATAGCTGGCAGCCAGTGACAAGACACAGATTACAATTCCCAGGAACCTCCTATGAATCAGTGAGCCCCCCCTGATGGGTGGCAGTGTGACAAGACACAGATTACAATTCCCAGTTTCACGGGAAAAACACTGAGGATAAGTGGAATATCTTTAAACTAACACTAGAAAAGTACACGTCACAATATATTCCACTGGTTAATAAATATAAAAGAAACAGACTGAAACCAATGTGGCTTAATAGGAAGGTAACTAAGGAAATTAAAAATAAAAAGAAGACATTTAAAGCTTTTAAATTTGCTAAATCTGAGGCATCCTATAAAGCATATAGGGCAGCCAATAAAGCATGTAAAAATGCGATTAGATGGGCTAAACTAGAAAATGAAAAAGAAATAGCTAAAGAGAGCAAGACCAACCCTAAAAGATTCTTTAGGTACATAAATTCTAAGAAACCCAAGAGTGAAAATGTAGGTTCACTAAAATCTGAGTCAGGGTTATTGTTAACTGAAGATCGAGATAAGGCAAAAATTTTGAATGATTATTTTTCTTCAGTATTTATCAAAGAGAAACCTATAACAGGAGACATGATATTCATTAATAAAAACTTACTAATACAAAGTGACTGGTTGACTCAGGACAAGGTTTTGCAGCAATTAAACAATGTGAATGTGAATAAAGCCCCAGGGCCCGATGGAATTCACCCGCGAGTACTGAGAGAGCTATGTGTTGAAATACGTAAACCTCTGTTCTTAATCTTTCAAGATTCTTTTCTTTCAGGAATCATACCAGAAGATTGGAGAAAAGCTGACGTGGTCCCTATATTTAAGAAAGGTTTAAAATTTGTGCCTGGGAATTATAGACCTGTGAGTTTAACATCTGTGGCTGGGAAAGTATTTGAGGGGTTACTAAGGGATAATATTCAGTAATTTAATGGGAGGTATAATGTAATTGGCAAAAATCAGCATGGTTTCATGAAACACAGATCATGTCAGACTAACATAATTACGTTCTATGAGCAAGTAAGTAGAAGTATAGATCAGAGGGTCGCAGTGGATGTGATTTACTTGGATTTTGCCAAAGCTTTTGACACAGTTCCACACAAAAGGTTACTATTTAAATTAAGAAAAATTGGTCTACATGAAAATACTTGTTCTTGGATAGAAATCTGGCTAAAAGATAGGGTACAGAGAGTGGTCATAAAAGGAACATTTTCAAGATGGACACCAGTGGTAAGCGGTGTCCCTCAGGGGTTTGTTATAGGACCAATACTATTCAATTTATTTATAAATGACCTTGAGATAGGCATTGAAAGCCATGTATCAGTGTTTGCAGATGACACAAAACTAGGAAAAGTAATACCATGTGAGCAGGATGTTACTTCGCTGCAGAGGGATTTAGATAGATTGGGGGACTGGGCGCTTAAATGGCAGCTGAAATTGAATCTAGATAAATGCTAAATTATGCACTTTGGAGTGAAGAACACACAAGCAACTTATACCCTAAATGGTACGGAGTTAGGGAAATCCAAGCAGAAGGATTTGGGAATAATCATAGACTTCAAACTAAGTAACAATGTGCAATGTCAAACAGCAGCCGCCAAGGCCAGCAAAGTATTGGCATGCATTAAAAGGGGAGTTCACTCTCGGGATGAAAACATAATTTTGCCTCTGTATAAATCAATGGTCATACCGCACCTGGAATATGCCGTGCAATTTTGGGCACCTGTTTTAAAAAAAGATATTATAGCGCTAGAAAAAGTACAGAGACGGGCAACTAAATTAATAAGGGGAATGGAAGGGTTAAGTTATGAGGAAAGACTAACAAGCTTAAACCTGTTTAGTTTAGAGAAACGGCGCCTTTGAGGGCATCTGATAACCTTATATAAATATATACGGGGCCATAATCAACCATTGTCTGATAACCTATTCATTAACAGGACTATACACAGGACAAGGATCATCCATTTAGACTGGAAGAAAGAAAATTCAGTCTAAAGCATAGGAAGGGTTATTTTATGGTGAGAACAATAAAGCTGTGGAATTCTCTGCCTGTTGAGGTGGTTGGATCAGAGACCGTACAGACTTTTAAAAAGCGACTGGATGACTTCCTGCAGACACAGAATATTAAGAGTTATAATATTTAATATGTGAGTAAAAGCTTCTTGATCCAAGGAGAAATCTGACTGCCATTCTGGGGTCAAGAAGGAATTTTTTCCCCAGTATGTTGCATATTGGCAAGCATTTCAGACTGGGTTTTTTGCCTTCTTTTGGATCAACAGCAGTAGGTGATGTGGGAGAGGATGAACCCGATGGACGCATGTCTTTTTTCAGCCTATGTAACTATGTAACTTTGTAACTATGATAGCTGGCAGTGAGAAGACACAGATTACAATTCCCAGAAACCTCCTATAAATCAGTGAGAACACAAAGATTAGAACAATTCCCAGATATTTTGTAGAAATGAGACCCCCCCCCAATAGCTGCTGCCAGTGAGAACACACACTAATAGGGTTGAGCTGTTCGGTTCGGACGGTTCGGAGTTCGATCCGAAATTAGCCTGTTCGGTTAGATCGCGAACTCCGAACATTTCCGGGTGTTCGGAGCAAGTTCGACCACAATGCATCACAATGGCCCATAATGCACTTTCCCACTGGCCTGAAGCTCGTAATTGGCTACAGCCTTGCACCTGACCACAGGTCTGGTGCAAGACAGGTTCAACGGTATGCCAATCACCGCTCAGAGTCCTGATTGGGAAAATTTTGCCCAATCATGGGCTCACAGAGCTAAGTCCCGCAACACACTATATAACGTTTCCACGTGCCGATTCACCACGCATTTGAGAGGAGATTTCATAGGAAATAGTTGTGTGTTGTTACTGCCGGTCTGCCACGCTACTGGGGGGGGTCTGGGAGGGGTCTCATTTCTACAAAATATCAGGGAATTTAGGTGATGTGTGTCTTGTCACTGTGTCAGCAAGTTTTTTGGGGTCACTAATTTCTTTAAAACATTTGTGAATTGAGGTGATCTTCTGTGTCTTGTCACTGTGCCAGCAAGTCTTTTTGGGGGTTACAAATTTCTTTAAAACATTTGTGAATTGAGGTCATCTGTCTCTTGTCACACAGCCAGTACCACGCAGTATTTTGGGGCTCACTAATTTCTACAAAACATTTGGGAATTGAGGTGATCTTCTGTGTCTTGTCACTGCCAGCAAGTATTTTGGGGCTCACTAATTTCTACAAAATATTTGGGAATTGAGGTGATCTGTGTGTTGTCATACAGCCAGTACCTACGCAGTATTTTGGAGGTCACTAATTTCTCTAAAACATTTGTGAATTGAGGTGATCTGTCTCTTGTCACACAGCCAGTACCACACAGTATTTTGGGGGTCACTAATTTCTACAAAACATTTGGGAATTGAGGTGATCTGTTTCTTGTCACACAGCCAGTACCACGCAGTATTTTGGGGGTCACTAATTTCTACAAAACATTTGGGAATTGAGGTGATCTGTGTCTTGTCACACAGCGAGTACCACGCAGTATTTTGCGGCTCACTAATTTCTTTAAAACATTTGTGAATTGAGGTGATCTGTCTCTTGTCACACAGCCAGTACCACGCAGTATTTTGGGGGTCACTAATTTCTACAAAACGTTTGGGAATTGAGGTGATCTTCTGTGTCTTGTCACTGCCAGCAAGTATTTTGGGGCTCACTAATTTCTACAAAATATTTGGGAATTGTTATAATCCGTGTGTTCTCACTGGCTGCCACCCATCAAGGGGTCTCACTGATTTATAAGAGGTTTCTGAGATTTGTAATCTGTGGCTTCTCACTGCCACCCATCAAAGGGTCTCACTGATTTATAAGAGGTTTCACTGCCACCCATCAGGGGGTCACACTGATTTATAGGAGGTGTCTGAGACTTGTAATATGTTTCTTGTCACTGGCTGCCAGCTATCAGGGTGTCTCACTGAGTTATCCCAGAGTTCTTTAAATCTTTAATCTTTATACCAGAGTTGAATCAGAGTTCTGTATATATTAATCTATATATCACTCACCATGTCTGAAAGAACAAAAAGGACAGGCAGACGCTCCCAGACACAGATAAGAGGTCAAGCAGCCCCTGTGTTGGGAGGCTGTGCCTCTGGTCGTGGTGGACGTGGTGCATCCTCTGCAGGGGCACGCTTGTCCTTTCTAACTGGTACTGGCCGTCTTAAGCAGCAGCAACATACAGAGGATTTGGTGGATTGACTAACCAGGCCATCCTCATCCTCCGAGTCCTCTGCCAGCCAGGCTTCTAGTGCTTTACAGTCCACCTCAGCTGCCAAAGCATATAATGCAGCCTCCATGTCCACAGCTACTCCTGCCGTAGCCTCGCTATCACACACGGAGGAGTCAGCTGAATTGTTTGACTACAATGACAGTGACATGCTGCTTGAGGATGCGCAGCAACTACAGTGCTCTGATTCAATCTCTGAGGTTGAGGAAGGGAGTATAATCAACCTAGAGGAAGGGGGTGCCAGTGATGACACACAAATAACTGGCACTCATGTTGCCCTAGCAGCTGCAGCATACTGCCAAGTTGGCTCCAGTGACGAGGAGATGGGGGTGATGATGACAATGATGATGAGGTCACTGACTCCACCTGGGTGCCTGATCGAACAGAGGAATTAAGTGAGGAAGAGGGGGAGGAGGAGGCACAGCAAACACAAAGCACATAATGCTTTGTGACCAACCATAGCACTAGCCAGTCCAAGGCATCAGATGTCAGAGCGCTGTTGTCTCAAAGAACACATGCAGGAACTCTGTTGTCTGGGAGTTCTTTAAGATATGTGCAGTAGAGCGCAGCGTTGCTATTTGTAATCTATGTCAGATGAGGCTCAAGTGTGGGAAAGATACCGGAAACTTGGGTACCACGTGCTTGAGCCGACATATGAACACCTGCCACACAACCCGTTGGCGCAAAACTTTGCGTAGGTCCTCCTCCTTCTCATCTGTCTCTACCCCCACTGTATGTCCTGCCATGTCATTGCTTACAACCTCCACCGACAGGGATGATGCTACAGTAATGGACGTACCAGGTCCTTCCTCACAATGTGACATCATCCCAGCAGCTGAAGATTTACGCAGTCAGATTACGTTGCCGCAGCTGCTGCAGCGTAAAATAAAATATAGTCCCAACCATCCCCAAGCACAGCGTCTAAATGCCAGCTTAGCAAAATTACTGGCATTGCAGCTGCTGCCTTTCCAGCTGGTGGACTCTGCTCCCTTCCGTGAATTTGCTGAATGTGCTGTACCACAGTGGCAGGTTCCAAAACGCCATCACTTTTCACGCAGGGCCATTCCAGCACTATACCAGCACATGGAAGACAATGTTATCCAGTCTTTGGGAAAGGCAGTCAGCAACAAGATGCATGTGACTTTAGACACTTGGTCCAGCAAGCATGGACAGGGTCGTTACACTTCCTTCACAGCACACTGGGTAACTCTGATTGCAGCTGGGAGGGATCCATGATGGGGGTCTGTGCTGGAGCTTGTTCATCCACCACGCCTCCAGAAAGCTGCTTGTATGAGGTCTGTCTGCACCACCACCACCACCTCTCCCTCTTCCTCCTCCTCCTCCTTCTCGGTCTCTGGCGAAGTGGTAGTTAAACCGACGCCTGACAGGGTCTACGCAATGGCTCAAGCAAAAAGAAGCCATACTGTGCTTGAGCTGGTTTGTTTAGGGGACAGGAGCCACACCGGGCCAGAAATTCTGTCAGCTCTGCAGGGCCAGGTGCATAGATGGTTAATACCACGCCAGCTTGAGCTGGGAATGATCATCTGTGATAATGGCAGCAACCTTCTCTCCGCCCTACACAAGGGTAAATTGACGCATGTACCATGCCTAGCACACGTCCTAAATCTAGTGGTACAGCGTTTCCTAACCAAGTACCCAGGGCTGGCAGAGCTTCTCAGCCAGGCCAGAAAAGTCTGCAGCCACTTCAGACGGTCATTCCCAGCAAGCGTTTGCCTGGTAGAAATTCAAAGAGAATTCCACCTTCCCACAAACAGTCTGATCTGTGACATGCCCACCAGGTGGAACTCGACATTAGCAATGCTGCAGCGTCTGCACAAGCAGCAGAGGGCCATCAACGAGTACCTGTGTGAGTATGGCACAAGGACAGGTTCAGGTCAACTTGTTTTTTTCCCCCCCGCAGTGGCTGATGATCAAGGATGCATGCACTGTACTGTCACCATTTGAGGAGGCAACGAGGATGGTGAGCAGGGACAGTGCATGCATCAGTGGCACAATTCCTTTAGTGTTCCTGCTGGAGCACACTCTGCGGGGAATTATAGATGTGGCTCTAGAGGCAGAGCAGCGGGAGGAAGAGGAGGCCTTCCCTAGCTCTCAAGGCCCCAGTCTTTCCGCAGACAGCATTCCAGCGGGTCCTACTCAGATCAGACAGGAGGAGGAAGAGGAGGAATATTTAAGTAGTGGGGGCATTGAAGATGGGGATTCCTCAAGGGAGGGTTTCGTGTGCCCAGAAACACAAGGGCTAGTGCGTGGCTGGGAGGAGGAAGTGCACGATACGTCATCCTCATTGACCAGGAAGACTCGGAAGTTAATGCCACCTCCAACCTATGCTGCATGGGCTCCCTAATAATGCAAAGCCTGCTAAAGGACCCCAGGATTCTTGCTATCAAGGAGAGGGATCATTACTGGTTGGCAACTCTTCTTGATCCACGATACAAGGGTAAAGTTGCAGAGCTCATCCTGCCCGCACAGAGGGAGCACAGGATGAAAAAACTTGAGGACGCTCTAAAGCGACACTTGTGTAACACCTTTCCAGGCACTGGTAGATTACCAAGTGCTGACACAAGTGCTTCTGAGGCTGCGGATGATCAGAGGAAAAGTGGTGAAGGCCAGGGCCGCTTGACTGATGCCTTTTTAAAAATTTTTAGTCCACGACTCCCAGGGACGTCAAATGTAGGCACCCATTGCCAGCGTCTTCACAATATGGTGCAGGACTACCTAGGGGCAAGGGCAGACCTGGATACCTTTCCAGCAGATGATCCACTGGCTTACTGGGTGCTGAGATTGGATCACTGGCCAGAACTTAGCCAATATGCTATGCAGCTACTAGGTTGCCCTTCATCCAGCGTGCTTTCTGAAAGGATGTTCAGTGCCGGTGGAGGTTTTGTCACAGACAAAAAAAAGAGTGCGTCTGTCCACCGACTCTGTAGACTGGCTGACATTTATAAAAATGAATCAGTCCTGGATCAGCAGCTATCATCCCCCTGATGCTGACATAACGGAATAGATTGGGGATGTCTTCTGCATTCACAAAACCTCCAGCTCTGAACTGTTCCACAATCCCACAAAAGGGTTACGGTGTGAATGCACTTGCTGCCATGAAAGGCGCAATATTTGGCTGCACTGACGCCTGTGCCAGATGTATATCATTTTAATTTTTTGAACCGCAGGGTCCAACCCTGCACTCTTCCACAATACCACAAAAGGGTTACGGTGTGAATGCACTTGCTGCCATGAAAGGCGCAATATTTGGCTGCACTGACGCCTGTGCCAGATTTATATCATTTTAATTTTTTTAACCGCAGGGTCCAACCCTGCACTCTTCCACAATACCACAAAAGGGTTACGGTGTGAAGGCACTAGCTGCCATGAAAGGCACAATGTCTGGGTGCACTGACGCCTTGACCAGAATCATATCTTTTTAATATAGGACCACATGGTCCACCCCTGCATTTTTCCACAATACTACAGAGGGGTTACTGTATGATTGTACTTGCTGACCTGGCAGTCTTTCACCAGAGGCACAATATCTGGGTGCACTGACGCCCATTACCAGATTCATATCTTTTTAATATAGGACCACATGGTCCACCCCTGCATTCTTCCACAATACTACAGAGGGGTTACTGTAGGATGATACTTGCTGGCCTGGCTCCAAAGGCACAATATCTGGGTGCACTGACGCCCATTACCAGATTCATATCTTTTTAATATAGGACCACATGGTCCACAGCTGCATTCTTCCACAATACTACAGAGGGGTTACTGTATGAGGATACTTGCTGGCCTGGCACCAAAGGCACAATATCTGGGTGCACTGACGCCCATTACCAGATTCATATCTTTTTAATATAGGACCACATGGTCCACAGCTGCATTCTTCCACAATACTACAGAGGGGTTACTGTATGAGGATACTTGCTGGCCTGGCACCAAAGGCACAATATCTGGGTGCACTGACGCCTTGCCCAGAATCATATCTTTTCAATATAGGACCGCAAGGTTCACCCCTGCATTCTTCCACAATACCACAGAGGGGTTACTGTATGATGACACTTGCTGGCCTGGCAGTCTGACACCAAAGGCACAATATCTGGGTGCTCTGATACCTCGACCAGAATCATATCTTTTTAATATAGGACCACATGGTCCACCCCTGCATTCTTCCACAATACCACAGAGGGGTTACTGTATGAATGCACTTGCTGGCCTGACACCAAAAGCACAATATCTGGGTGCACTGACGCCCATTACCAGATAAAAAACATTTCAATATAGGACCACAAGGTTCACCCCTGCATTCTTCCACAATACCACAGAGGGGTTACTGTATGATAGTACTTGCAGGCCTGGCACCAAAAGCACAATATAAGGGTGCACTGCCACTGACGCCTGTATCAGATTCATATCCTCAGAGGGGTTACGGTGTGACGGCACTGTTGGGGATGCTAAAGGACCAATTTTGATGCACCTATTGTTACTTTCATCCAAAGCCTGCATAAGTTTCACAATAATTTAGCCAAAAAAATCAGTAAACTTTTTCTGCGTGTCCGAAAATGTCTCCTCTTTTCATACAAACTGCCGATCCAAGCAGTTGTTTATGGATAGATTAAAGGAAAAGCATTTACCGTCATTTGAATTGTCATTTTTTGTTTTTTAAGTGTTTCTATACATCCTAGAAATCCGCCACTTCACGGGCAGGATATGGGGACCTCCTAGGCACGATATTTGAAGGATTTTTTTGTTTTTATTTTTAACCCTTATTTCATGGAAAACTCACTGTCCCTTTAAAAACTTTTTTTTTTACTTTTTGTCCTTGTTTCCTGTCCCCCAGGGCACTACCCGGACCCCCAAACACCTTTTATGGCAAATATCTAGCATATATGCCTTCTTGGAGGGCACTCTAAAAACCGAATTTTCAGCCCCATTGACTTGCATGGAGTTCGTGTTCGGACCAAAACATATGGGAAGTTCGGGTTCAGGCCCAAACCGAACTCGGGAGGTGTTCGGCTCATCCTACACACTAACACAACAATCTCCTCTCAAAAACCACGTGCTGGGGCTGCAAAGGACGCCTTATATAGTGTGCTCCGGGACTTAGCTCTGTGAGCCCATGATTTGGCAAAATTTGCCCAATCAGGACTCTGAGCCGTGATTGGCATAGTCTTGCACCTGTCTTGCACCTAAACTGTGGTCAGGTGCAGGCTGTAGCCAATAACAAGCTTCAGGCCAGTGAAAAAGTGCATTGTGGTGCATTGTGGGCGAACATGCGGCGAACACGCGGAAATGTTCGAAGTTCGCGAACATCCGAACGGGCAATGTTCGAATCGAACTCCGAACATATCGAACCGAACAGCTTATCCCTACTCGGGACCACTAAACCTAACCTCTAGCAGCCACACAGGCCAGGGAGACAGCACTAATAATATACATCACAGACTGAGATCAATATATGTTTGTACTGCGCTGTAGTATATGGCAGGATGGAAGCGCACCAGCAGTAACAAGCAGCGGAATATACCAGACAGGGGTGCAGAGCGAGAGTAGTTGTTATAACAAAACCGGGTCAGCAACGTTTAGGCACTTGTACTGCGCTACTGTATATGGTGAGAATCGGCGCACACCAGTAGCAACAGGAGGCAAACAGAACAGGCAGGGAGTACACCGAGAGAATAGTCAAATGGCAGGCAAAGCCGGCACAGATCGGGTCCTCAGAACAAGCAGGGTAAGTAACAAGCATACTTCTGAGAAGATACGCTATTAGTGTAGCGAGGAAGCCGGCTGCGCATTTTGCATCGCTCCCTCTACACTAATAGCGTATCTTCTCAGACGCTTCACACAGTGCACCGGTATATGCAGCGTCTAACAGCGTGGGAGACGGGAGGCAACGCTTGTTGGTGGATCCAGGAATCAGGTGAGTATTAGAAAGAAAGAAAAAAAAGGTTCTATGTTATGTTCCTTGGGACATTTAAAAATGTCCTCGGATTTAATTTTTTTTAGAAATGTGTCGCCTTACCTTAGCCTGGTGGTCAGTCAGTGGAGGCTCCCTGGATCCTGGTTGTGGGGGGGGGTCTGTCGTGGCCACAGGTGCAGTGGCTCCCTCCCTGCGCCGCCTCTCTGCCACATGCACCCGGCCGGCTAGCCTGCACAGTCGCAGCTCTATCATCCGGCGGCCGCAAGCTCCTCAAGGGATCCTTGAGAGCCCCGGCGGGCTGCCCTCTACAGTGCCTGATTAGAGAGTCTTGTCTGCCTGATGTTTTAGCATCTAGATTGTTTTATCCCATAGACTTCAATGTTAAAAATATTCCCGTTTTAATTCAAAATAGCTAATAAACCATTGCTTATAATATTCTGCAGTAAAGAGTCTCTTTACTTTTAGATTTTTTAGGATTTTTTAAGCATTTTTTTTAAAAAAAAAAAAAAAAAAAACGACCTTTTTGCGAACGGCCTGAAAAGTTCAAAGTTCGCCGAACGGCCGAACGGGCAATGTTCGAATCGAACTCATGTTCGAATCGAATCGAATGCCCATCCCTACTCCTATACCTCTTGTTTATTTAGTGCCCCCTTCCTGGTCTACTCCTGTGTTTCCTTATTTAATAAACCTTTTATTTCATTAAACCCTTACATACCTGCCTCACTCCAATTTGTAACCGCACATTGAGCATCGAATCTGCATCCCCATACAATGAGGCCTGACAGCCAATTTCCATACTCTTTACCATGAACCCAATAAGAAACAGCCAAAACATTTAGATGGGGATCTAAAATTGTCACATACCTCTGGCACCTGGCAGCCTCCTCCACGCTGGTCGCTAGCCGAGCTCCAGATGAATTGCCCGCTGGCGCCAATCCCGTGATGCTCAGAGAGGCGCGGCGCGTTAGGAAAAACGGTTATCCGGTATAAAATCCCCTCACTCAGTCCAGACCAGCGCGTGGTTGTGTTTTCACACTCCCTCAGTGCTCCAAGTGTTCTCTAAACTAACTTATCGTTGTGTTTGACCTCTGGCTTTGGCAATCAACTACTCTGGTGTTTTGACCTCTGGCTTTGACAATTGACTACTCTTGTGTGTTTGACCCCTGGCTCTGGCTATTGACTACTCTGATGTTTTGACCTCTGGCTCTGGAAATCGCATACTCTGGTGTTTTGACCCCTAGTTCTATGTCATTGTTTATTCAGATATCTGACCCCATGTTACATATATATATTCCGCAGCTTATTTTAAGGGCCTGGGCCCCACGTTGTTCAAACCGATAGTTCGCTTGTTCAACGCCTATATAAAGGAAACCGAAGCCCCGTCCTCGGACATACTTCTCACACGTATCGTGGTCATCCCCAAGCCGGGCAAAGATCCTGCAACCTGTCCTAGCTACAGACCTATATCTCTCATTAATGTGTACATGAAGATATACGCTAAAATCCTAGCTGTGCGGCTCGCCGGGAGCATTGCCGCTGTTATACACCCTGACCAGGTGGGATTTGTTCCAGGAAGGGAGGCTCCGGATAACATTAGGCGTGCTCTTAACCTGATTCACGTGGCCCGTTCCCTGGGGAGGAGCTCATTCCTTCTTTTCCTTGACGCTGAAAAAGCGTTCGATCGGGTTGATTGGGGCTACCTGTGGGCACCTCTGAACTCCTTCGGAATTAGAGGGGATTTTCTGACAGCGATTCATGCTTTATACGCAAACCCCAGGGCAAGGGTTGACGTTGGGGATTCCTTTCGGACCCCTTTCCTATTTTAAACGGGACCCGACAGGGATGCTCCTTGTCACTGCTCCTCTTTGCGCTTTCCATTGAACCTCTCGCAGCATACATTAGGGCTCACCCGGATATCCGAGGTGTGGAGGTGGGAGGGAAACAATCCAAGATGGCCCTCTTTGCAGACGATGTCCTCCTCTCTCTTTCTTCACCTATCACTACTCTTCCGACCCTGATGTCGATTTTGCGAGATTTTGGTAGGGTCTCAGGTTATAAGTTGAACGCCGATAAGAGCGAGATCCTTGATCTCACTCTGTCAGATGCGGAAAGGGCGATAATCCGAGATCAATTCCCTTTTCGCTGGTGCCGGTCGTCCCTGAGGACTCATTTGACTTCGGGCTGGGAACACCTCTACAAGGCGAATTATGGCGCCCTACTACCCTCCCTCCATAAAATGCTATCCACCTGGTCCCACCTTTGAATATCCCTCTTCGGCCGTATATATGCAGTCGAGATGACATTGTTGCCGAAACTGCTGTATCTCTTCAGATCCTTGATGATCCCTATACGGAGAGCGGACCTATCATTCCTACAGTCGGCGATCCACTCTTTTATCTGGGGGGGTCGTAGGGGCAGACTATCTAAAAATCTCATGTATGGATCTCGAAAGACTGGAGGGTTGGGCGTCCCACATCTCTACAAGTATTACAAGGCTGCACACTTAGCAATGCTCGCGGTGATTAATCTATGCAGCGGGGCACCGGTCTGGACCAAATTGAACAAGCCTTGGAGGGGCCTCGACCACTGTACTCGGTCCTATGGCTGCCCAAGGGGACCGCCCGACATTCTCATGACAGCCCCACCTTACAACACTCTTTGAGGCTTTGGAACCTTTATCGGGAGGGTGACGGGCTATCTCCGCCAGGTTCGGGTCTGCAGCCCCTCTTCTATAATCCGTTGTTCCCTGAGGGGAATCCCCGAGGGCATTTGGTTGGTGGAGCTGAACTAATATTGTAGAAGTCCGCGATTTACTCCTTCAAGGTCACCCAGTCACCCTTGGATACCTGAGAGAGTCGAGAGGGCTTCCCCCCTCCGAGACCTTCAGAGCTCTAAAATTACTATACTTTGTGGGTGCGACGGTGAGAGATAACCCTGGCAGGCGACTCACTATCTTTGAAAATGACTGCCGGCTGTCGAGTCGCAGATGAGGTGCAATCTCCCGGCTCTACTCCCACTTACTTGGTACGAATTTCTCACAGGATGTGCCTTATACCGCAAGGTGGGAGGTGGATCTGGGGATCCCTAGATGAGGATACATGGGCTGACATAATTGACAGGACCTCTCGGGTCACTATCTGTACCGCTGTCCGCGAAAACTGCTACAAAGTCCTAGCGAGATGGTATATACATCCACGCCGCTTAGCTATGATGTGCCCTGGGGTGCTGTCCACTTGCTACAGGGGATGTGGAGTGGAGGGGACATACATGCATGCCTGGTGGGACTGCGACCTGGTCAGACCTATTTGGACGGAGTTGTTCAGAGATCTGGGCAGAGTACTTGGGGTGGCTTTACCCCCAAACCCATGGATGGCACTTGTTAACCGCCCGCACCCGGGAGCGCGACTGTCATGAAGGGAACACTCTTTGGTCTCTAGGGTGTGTGCCGCTGTGCGTATTTGCTTGGCTAAGACCTGGAAGGGCCCTCCTCAGCGCGTGCCTTGATCAACGCTAAAATTTGGCATATGGTCACCATGGAAAGACTGACTGCTGTGGTTTTAGACCGCATGGCCCACTTTGAGGCGGTCTGGTCTCCGTGGCTGACGACGTTTGCCTCCCCAGCTTCGGCTCACCTGGCCTTCTCCGGCTTATTGGTACCCTGGAAGGTTCGGATTTAGGGCGCTTAAGGGAGGCCCCGTTTTGTAGGGGAAGAGAGGCTTAGTTTATGTCAGCGGGAACTGTAGGGCTCATGGCACGCCCCAGCTCTCCCTCTCTTTGCTCTTCTCTATGTTTCCCCCCTCTACTCGCACGCAAGATTATTTTTTTTCATTCTTTTCTCTTTTCATTTTCTCTTCCTCTCTCCCTTCTCTCCTCCCTACCCCATTTTGCTCTCTTTTTCTTACGTAAGGACTCCAAACTTTGGAAATGTTATCCTATCACTATTTACAATTTCTGACCAGCTATTCCGGTAGATCGTTTTTGACCTGTTTGCCAAGCCCCTTTAGCCCTTTTACTTAACACGCTGTAATAACTTTTGGCCTACATCGTGGCACGTCATTCGCAGTTAGTATGTATACATCTGTCTACTGTTATGATTATCTCCTACTTAAACAGAAAAATGGATTTTCGGTCATTACTATGGTGAGCGGAGGCGTGAAACAGGGGCTTTGTTGGACTGCTGATTAGGGGAGGTCGAATTTTTCTTTTAGATGGGCTGCTTCACCACTAGTCATGTGACGCTGTTAATTGTTTCCTATCCTGTGACATGTACGGATTTATTGTTTGAAGCTATCGGCCACTGTTGGCTAACGCAATCTCTCGTATTTTGTGATGTTTCCCCTCTTTCATTCTGTTCCCAATTACTATGTTTCACAATACCGAAAACAATAAGACTTGAAATTAAAAAAAATAAATAATAAAAAATCTAGAAATAAAGAGCCTCTTTACTGCAGAATATTATAAGCAACGGTTTATTAGATATTGAACCTACAGAAGAAATGTTGAACCCGATAGAGCAGAGAATAATATATATATTCTCTGCTCTGTCGGGTTCAACATTTCTTCTGGAGGGATCAGCCAAATGGGGGGGGGGCGCATTTAGTTGAGATTGTCCACATTCCACCCCCCCATGTGCGTATGTGTATTTATGCTTACCTCAGCCGGGTTAGCCCCCCCCCTAACCCAGCTGAGGTTATATGGTCTGAGATCTGTGGGTGGGTGTATATATATATATATATATATCTACGTGTTGATATATACATATATATAGGTCTGCGTGTTGTGCTCCGTGTCCCTATAATATATATGATCAGGGGTTACCTTTATTTTATATTTTTATACTATTCAACAAAATTTATACAACAAAATTGCACTGTGTGAAAAAATGGTAGCGCCACAAGATATATTTTCTTAGATTTCCGATGTGTCATAAAAGAAAAAAACATATACATAACATAGCACACCCTGTATATAAGCGTACTATATCAAGTGACAATTAGATCTTAACCTCACATGACTTTGAGCCAGACTGGGCTCTCAGGGAATGTGGCATGTGGGTTGTTCAAGGTAGGCTTGTGCACCGATTTTTTTTTCGGTTCGATTCGGTTCGATTTTTCGGATTTTTATAACTTTTCGATTCGGCTCGTTTCGACCGATTTCGGTTTCAATTCTCGGTTCGGCTCGTTTTTCGGGTACATTTTTTTTTCTGAATATCGACCATTTTTCGTATTTTCGTGTCACTGTGCTTGGTTTTTGTATCGACTTTTCGTGATTTCGGAAATTTTCGTTTTTCCGAATTGTACATTTTTCGGAATATCGACCATGTTTTGTATTTTTCGTGTCACTTTGCTGGATTTTTGTATCGACTTTTCATTTTTCGGCAAATTTTCGTTTTTCGGAAAATTTTCGTTTTTTCGGAACGTCTCTTCTCCTCGTTTGACACATTTCAAGTCCATTCGAAAAATCCGAAAATATTTCGTTTCGGCTCGGAAAACGTTTTGGATCTGGCATTTTCGGATCTAAAAATTTTCGGAAATTCGGCCGCATCCGAAAACACGAATCAGGAAATTTCGTGAAAATTCCGAAATTCCGAAACCCGAAACGCACATCCCTAGTTTAAGGCCACCCTTTTGCCTTCTTTCGTCAGAGTGGGAAGCTTGATATATTGGGATCCCCAAATTTCCTCAAATGAATGGAAAATGACAATCGCTAATAGCGTATTATTGTTATATACCACCAATAGATGGAATGTAGTAATAGCCACACTCACGTGATTTTGAGCCGTGTCCAGGCTCTATATATGTCGCATAGATTCTCCCGACAATCCAAGGACCATGGATACCAGCGGAATTTAAACAATTTATTTAAAACATATAAAATAAATATAAAACAATTCACCAAGTCCTCAAAATTCGCCAAGATGCGCTTCGCAGCAGGAGTCCTCCCGTCTTTTGCTTCCTCAGTCGGCTGCTTGATGAATCTGGTGTGGTTCCAATATGCTTATACTTTACTTCCGCTGCAGTATCCAATCCACAATCTTTTTCTTTTGCGCATGCGTTCCTCCCGGGTATCTTCTAATGACATTCACCTTGTCCTTTCCGGATATTTCCTGCGTTCCACACATACACACCCCTCCTTGTTTGCATACCACTTACACTCATGCTTGCGTGCCATATCATGGTCCGTTGAAACGCACCTCCATTTCCCGGAGGGGGAGTCCATTTATAGATGAAAACCAGGATAAAACATATTAATATACAGATAACTCATTATATTTATAGAAAATGACAGACTTCAAAATCTTTATTTAATCCATATGGAACTAATGTTCCCAATTCAAAAATCCATTGCATTTCTATACGGTTTATTTTATTCGGAAGATCTTCCCCCCTCCAATTCTGTTTGACCTTCTGAATAGCAAAAAAGTTCATCCCTATAGGTGAGCAATTGTGCTCAGCTTTAAAATGGGCTGGGACAGTATGGTGATCTATTCCTCTTTGTATATTACGTGTATGTTCCCTAATTCGGACATATAATGTTCTTATTGTTCGGCCCACATAATGTTTCCCACAGGGACATATCAAGATATAAACAACATATTTTGTTCTACATGTAAGAACTTCTTTGATATGATGTTTTTCTTTTGTCCTGGGATTTTCAAACTCTTTAATGCAGATTTTCTTTAGTTTCAGATTTACACATGCGGGACACTGTCCACATCTGTAGAAACCACTTGGTACTCCAAAAGGATCTTTATATCTCTTCGGTTCAAAACTGTGTACCCAAATGTCTCTAAGAGTTTTGGCACCCCTATTAATCAGTTTTGGTTTTGTTCCATCTATTTCTTTAATTTCAGCATCTGGTGTCAAGACGTGTCAATGTTTTCTTATTGCTTTATTAACTTCTTTTGTCTGACTATTAAAATTACTGATGAATGGAACTACTTCCAAGGGTTTTAATTGTTTAGTCTTATACTGTAACATTTCCGTTCTGTCTTTTTCCTTTATTTTTTCTAAAGATTTTTCTACATGGACACCTTTAAATCCCTTGGTCTTAAATTCTTGTTTCATTCTTTCTGCTTGTTCTAAGAAGATTTCTTTGTTAGTGCAGTTACGTTTTAACCTTTGAAATTGACTGGTTGGAACCCCCTCTAACCAAGTGTTGCGTGACAACTTGTTGACTGAATAAAACTGTTGACATCTACCACCTTAGGAGGGTTTCTCCCACGATCTTTTTTTCCTTCCTTTTTTTGTCCCTGTTGAAAAACCTCTTCCTGAGGTTCAAAAACTAAACTCGAATATCTATTCTGAGTTTGGAGGGGGAAACTCCAACTCCTCCACTTTGGGAATAGGCACTCAGAATCATCAACTAAGAAAACGAGCATTAAAAATAGAGGAAGAAGAGGAGGGAAATTATGCAAACAGAGGAAAAAGAGACAGGAGATAGACACAACAGGAATTTTTAACCTTGGTAGTATCCCACTGATGAAGGAAGAAAATCTGGTTCTTAAAAGAGGGTTAAAATTTGCACCAAGTATAGGAATGGACTGATTTGGTACATATTTAGACATACAAAAATTTAAGAGGAAAATTTGTCTAAAAAAATATTTCTCTAGAAACCCTCTGGAGAGAGTGGAATCCCCTAATAAGAAATTTATCCATAATGACCTTAAAAATAAATCTAAATTTTATCCAAAATATATGAGGGTATCTGAAAATCTTATTGAGGCTGAAATAGATAAAATAGAAAAAAAAACCATTCAGAAAAAATCTCACGGCAATGGAGAATAAGGGTTTGAATGCTTAAAAAAATAGAGATTATATAATTATAAAGCCAGCCGATAAAGGGGGGGGGGAATGTGGTTTTGTCCAGGTTACAATATAATAATGAAGTGGAAAGGATATTAAAAGACACTAATACGCTGTGTCTCTGAGTCTCCCGGAATGGGCAAGTCAGGGAAGCTTCGCTCCGGCGCGGCCGGGAAAGTCAAACGATGGAAGAAAGGACACAGCAGCGGCTCCAACCCCGAGGCCCGCAGGCACCGAGAGGCAGCCCGGAGCCGCTTCTTCAGCCGCCCGTCAGGTAAGAGTGACCTGACAGTGGATGCTTTGAAGCTTCACAATGACCTCCAGTCAGGGTCGTTGTCCATGCCCAAAAAAGCCGGGAGCGCCCCGGAGCTCATGGAAGACGAGATCGAGATGGCCATAACTGAGAAGTCTGGCGTTTCCTTCCTGAGCGGCCTGTCCGACTGCACCAACGTCACGTTCGGCAAGGTTCAGCGATACTGGGAGTCTAACTCGGCTGCTCACAAAGAGATCTGTGCGGTCCTGGCTGCTGTTACTGAAGTGATCCGTTCTCAAGGAGGAAAAGAGACCGAAACGGAATATTTTGCTGCTTTTGCCCTGGCTGCTGTTGCTTATCTGCTGAACTTAGTTCTAAGGAGAGTTCCAGGTCCAGTACTGATAAAGAAGTTCTCTGACACCTCCAAGGCATTCATGGATATCATGGCATCACAAGCTACTACCGGAGGCACATCCGCAGTTCGTTGGATCGTTTCTAGCCTTGCGATCCTGCTGCGGAAACAGGACCTGTCCGCCTGGAGCTACCCATCCACTCTGCAGGTGTACCACGGACTGCTCAGCTTCACGGTCCATGCCAAACCTAAAATCCGGAAGTCTGCGAAGCTCGGCATCTGCTCCGTCTTGAAAGGCAGCGAGTTCATGTTTGGAGAAACGGCGCCGGTCCATCACCCTGCTGCCCCATCCACGGCTAAATTTTGCATCCAAGAAATCGAGAAGTCCGGAGGTAGCAAAGAGGCCACAACCACCCTGCACATGCTGACTCTTGTGAAGGACCTTCTGCCATGCTTCCCTGTTAGCGTTGTGAAGACTTGCTGTGAGACCCTGCTGAAGGTCATGACCTTGAATAATGTGTTAATCACAGCGGGTGCGATGCAGGCTTTCCATGCTCTCTTCAGCGCCAACTCGAGCGCCTCCGTGCTGACAGCTGAGCTCAACGCCCAAATCATCACGGCTCTCTATGACTACCTGCCCAATGAGAACGATCTGCAGCCTTTGTTAGCCTGGCTGGCGGTCATGGAGAAGGCTCACATTAACCTGTCCAGGTTAAACGGCGAGCTCTGCCTGGGTCACCTCCCTCGCCTCTTCACCACGGCTATGAACTGCCTCCTGTCTCCTCACGGGCAGGTTGTAACAGCAGCTGCCAAGACCCTGAAGTCTCTCCTCACGGAATGCGTCGGTCCAAACGCGGCCAGCATAGGGTCCGTGTCTTCCTCCCCATCATCTGGTCCTGCTGTGCACCTCTGTAAAATGTTCAAGGTGGTCGAGGAAGGTTTATCCTACAAGTTCCATGCCTCCTGGCCCTATGTCCTTCAGCTGCTGCAGACCTTCTTTGAGGCGGCTGGAAAGTCTTGCCATCCATTCATGAAGAAGTGTTTGCAGACTCTCGCCGACCTCCGCGTTTCTTCACACTTCCCATACCCTGCGGATCTGGATCGTGCCGTGGGAGCCGCAGTTGAAAGCATGGGTCCAGAAGTTGTGTTAAAAGCCGTTCCACTGCAAATAGATGGCACGGAGGATCTTGGTGACTTTCCCCGCAGTTGGCTGGTCCCAGTGATCCGGGATCACGTGAAGAACACCGAGCTTGGGTTCTTCACCCGGTACTTCCTGCCTCTGGCCGTCCGCGTCAAGAACCGAGCCGTCGAATTAACGCAGGCCAGGAGGAATCTCGAAGCCAAAATCTGCGAGACTCTTCAGTGGCAGATCTGGACGATGTTGCCCGGATTCTGCACAAAACCGACAGACGTAACCGTGGCCTTTAAAGACATCGCCCGCAGCCTCGGACTGGCCATCAGATATCGTCCGGACCTGCGCCTCACTGTGTGCCAAGCTCTGCGCACCCTCATCAGCAAGGGATGCGAGGAAGAGGCTGACAAAGCCGAGGTGGGACGATTTGCCAAGAACTTCCTCCCGATCCTGTTCAATGTGTACAGCCAGCCACCCGCAGCGGGAGAAGGGGTGGCAAGCAAGCTTCCGGTCCTGGACACTGTAAAAGCTTACCTCTCCATCACAGACCAGCAGCTTGTGAACAGCTTTTTGGAGAAGGCGAGCTGCAAAATGACAGAAGCGGACACTACCGGGGCCATGAGGTTGTACATGCTGGACCTGATCGTGGCCATGGTCCCGTATGCCGAGGAGACCTCCATGACAAAGGTTTATCATACAATTCTTCCGTACCTGGAGGACAAGAACCACAGCTTGCAGAAGAAAGCTTACAGAGTGCTGGAGGAGATCTGCGGGGGAGAAAGACCTCCATGTAAAGAATTTGTCAGCGAGAACTTGCAGGACCTGAAGAAAACTCTGCTGGGCTCTCTAAAAAGTGTCTCGTCGCCTGCTAAAAGGCCCCGGTTGAAATGCCTGATCCACATCGTGCAGCAGCTCGGCGCCGACCACGAGGAATTCATAGCTTCCATAATCCCAGAGGTCATGATCTGTACCAGAGAAGTCTCTGTCGGAGCAAGGAAGAACGCATACACACTACTTGCGGAGATCGGACATGCTTTTCTGAGGATCATTGATGACCCTAAAGAAGCCCTGGCGAATTACCTGGCTGTGATCTTCACCGGACTGACCGGGTCCGTTACAATGATCAGCTGTGCGATTCTTACCCTCACGCGGCTCCTCTTTGAATTCAAAGACCAGATGGGTGTGGAGATCATCGAGAACCTGCTGGAGAACGTATGTGTTCTCCTGGCCTCCAGGACGCGGGAAGTTGTGAAAGCAGCTCTGGGTTTCATCAAGGTCATCATTTTCATCATGGATCTGAAATTGCTCTCCAAACACCTGCATATGATGATACAAGCAATTGGAAATATAAACAAAGACATGAGGCGTCACTTTCGCGTGAAGCTGCGGAACGTCTTCACAAAGTTCATTCGAAAGTTTGGGTTCGACGTGGTGAAAAGCATGTTACCCGAGGAGTACCACAAGGTGCTGGTTAACATCCGCAAGGCAGAGGCCAAGAACAAGAAACAGAAGGCCTTGAAGCAGGCCTCATCTCAGGGCGAGACGGAGGACGACGACACGGAGACCAAGGGCAAAGGAGACAGCATAGAAGAACTTTTGGCTGATACAGACGAGGAAGATGAGGACGCGAAGAAGCCAACCAAACAGCAGAAGAAACAGGTGAAGCAGAAGAGCCGCTCGTGGCTCAAAGAAGGCGAGGGAGACGAGCCGCTGAACTTCCTCGATCCAAACGCTGCACAGAGAGTCCTGGCCACCAGACCGGAAGCAAAGGGCGCAAAGCTGAAGCACGACTTCAAAACTACTTCTGACGGCCGTCTTGTTATCCCAGACGACGAAGCAGAGGAAGAGAAGTCAAAGGGTGTGGATGAAGAGATGGCGGATCTCATGCAGGAGGTTGGATTACGAACTAAAAAAGCCCAGAAGAAGCGTTTCCAGGAGGATTATGCGGACGAGGATAACGCTGCTGAAGGACCGTCCCAGTACAAAGCTGGCGGCACCGGGATACACAGACCATTCTTCAAAAACCCGGAGATTGGAACGAATTATAAATCTAAGAAGGGGAAAGGCGACGTGAAACAGAAGGGTAAACACGACCCGTACGCATACATCCCGCTGAACAAAGCCACCCTGAATCGAAGGAAAAAGGCGAAGATGCAGGGACGGTTTAAAGGCCTGGTGAAAGCTGCGCAGAGAGGGGCACAGACCGGCCGGAAGAAGAGGAAAGAATGGAAAGCCTGAGACACCCCCCCCCCTATGTTTTTACCTCCCCGTGTGGACTCTGTTTGGATCCTATCACTTTATCCTTCGTGCCTGGTTTCATCGTGCTGCTGTGTGGAGTGACGGGATTGGAGAACAATGAAGAGGAATGGCTGCCTCCGATTTATAAATCTGTGAGGACGCGGCTTTCTTCAGACTATAGCCTGTTCATCGATAAACATAAAGTCTATAAAAGCGCTGGAAAAAAAAAAAAAAAAAAAATACCTATGGAAAATAGGGGGTAACCCAACAAATAAAATACAACAAAAATTGGACGATCTATTAAAATGGGGGGGAAGAAAAGGGCATCCTTGAAAAAAAGGAATTAGAATTTATTAAGCTACCCTTCCCTAAAATACCCGTATTCTATATTTTGCCAAAAATCCACAAGAATCCCATAAACCCCCCCGGTAGACCTATTGTTGCTGGTTTTGAATCTGTAACGAGTCATTTATCACAATATGTGGACTTCTTGCTACAACCAATGGTGAAAGCTACCCCATCCTACTTAAAGGACACTATAGATGTGATACAAACATTAGAAACTATAGAATGGAAAGAAAACTATATATTGGCAACATGCAATGTTAATTCCTTATATAGCATAATTCCACATCAGTTAGGATGTGAAGCAGTCCAATATTACTTGGATAAATATTCAGGAATGGAAATAGATCAAATCAGTTTCATCATTAGGAGTATAGATTTTATATTGAAAAATAGTTATTTCGAGTATGAAATAATTTTTTTTCATTCAATGTACAGGCACTACTATGGGGACCAGGTTCGCCCCAGTTATGCAAACCTATTTATGGCATACTGGGAACTCCAGTGTGTCTATGGTCTGCATGACTGGGGACGAGACCTGGTCCTCTATAGACGGTATATTGATGATGTTTTGATAATTTGGCTAGGAAACCAGACATCATTACAGAGTTTTTTCGACCATCTAAATGTTAATGAATGGGGGATTAAACTAGATACCTACATAAGTAAGGCGAGCGTTACATTTTTAGATTTAAACATCTACATTGAGGATAATTATATCAAAACGAAAACACATTTTAAGGTGGTAGATGTCAACAGTTTTATTCAGTCAATAAGTTGTCACGCAACACATTGGTTTGAGGGGGTTCGAACCAGTCAATTTCAAAGGTTAAAACGTAACTGCACTAACGAAGAAATCTTCTTAGAACAAGCAGAAAGATTGAAACAAGAATTTAAGACCAAGGGATTTAAAGATGTCCATTTAGAAAAATCTTTAGAAAAAATAAAGGAAAAAGACAGAACGGAAATGTTACAGTATAAGACTAAACAATTAAAACCCTTGGAAGTAGTTCCATTCATCAGTAATTATAAACAGTCAGACAAAAGAAGTTAGTAAAGCAATAAGAAAACATTGGCACGTCTTGACACAAGATACTGAAATTAAAGAAATAGTTGGAACAAAACCCAAACTGATTGATAGGGGTGCCAAAACTCTTATAGACATTTTGGTACACAGTTTAGAACCAAAGAGATATAAAGATCCTTTTGGAGTACCAAGTGGTTTCTACAGATGTGGACAGTGTCGGGTATATTACAGAAAGGAAAAATTAAAATGGATGTCTGTAGCCATTTTGTTTTTTAAGACAGTCTTTTCTTTTAATTTTCTCTAGGTTTAGAAATTAACGAGATTTTTTTTACAGAGTTCATTCCTGGGTGCATTCTTTTATATTTATTTTAGAAGTGCCAGACATGAAGGAACCTAGAATGTTTTTGTGTGCTAATGCTAGAGTTAAGTGCTAAGACGTGTCATAATTAAATTTATTGGTCTGTCTTAAGTTTTTAAAACAAAAGATATTTTGTCTTTTGGGTATAGGAATAAGAGTTAATATCTCTGTAATATAGAGATATATTCACAAAATATATGTTTATAATCAAGGTATATTTTATTATATTTACAGTAGGAAATATATACTACAATAAATATTGTAGAAAGTATATAATTGGTAAATAATAAAATTTACTAAAGAAAAGATTTTGTTGAGTTAACTGGAAAAGAATCCAGCTGATAAAGATTCAATAAGTAACCAAAAGGGAGTAGGGATATAAATTAGATATGACAGGTAGAGACACAGTGTCTAGTGACTGAGAGAGAGGTTCTTTGTTACGTCAGATTGAACTTTGACCCGAGATAAGAATAATAAAAAGAAATAGTGGAATTAATTAAGAAGTGCAATACTGCCCTCTAGAGGCTAGTAAATATTAGATTTGATATACCAATAATATTGCTAGTGACGTCAAATTGACTATAATAAGCGGCAATGTTGGTTGCAAATCAGTCCGAGATTCCAGCATTCAGACTCACACCGCAATGCATTCAGACGTCCAGTACACATGACACTCTGAGAGTCCGAGATTCCAGCATTCAGAGACTCACACCGAAATACATTACACATGACCCTCTGAGAGTCCAAGATTCCAACACTCAGACTCACACCACGATGCAGGCAGATCCCAAGACATGAGGCAATCAAGATTCTCACCAAATCTCTGACTCTCACCAAATCTCTAACTCACATGCATTGATTATCTGATATCGATAATCTTCACACATTCCAAATTATTACATCAGGAATTCCAAGGCAGACTTATCAAAATCCAAATTGGACAGGTAATGTATGAAATTAAGGAATTAATGTAAATATATATATTTGTAGATATTCTTGCAACGTAGACTGAGATTTCTCAGATACTGGGTAACTCCAAAAATTCTAAGTATTTCTATTCTGCAGATAGAAATATGAAGAAGTGGATATAAGGATTTATTCCTAAAAGAAATGTTGTAAGATTGATACCAATATATATTGAATTTGGAAATTACTGTGATTAAAATTAATAAGCAAGGAATTATATAACTACAAAATAAAAAGCAAAAGATTAGAAGTTTAATTCTCGAGATTAGGGGAGGATTCACTAAATATGTTTGTATTACTTATCATTAAATTAGCTCATCTTTTGTTGATCCATGTAGTATAGAGAGAAATATATATTTCTATAAGAGCTGGCTGGTTAAACATTGTTTGCTGGGAAATGCATGTTGTATTAAGCAGAAATGTTTATTAACTATTTGTGTATTAGTTACTAACTGATAAGGTAAATGATGTTAATCATATATGCAGTTACTAACCAGAGATACATATATTGTGAAGCTAGTTTTTATATGCTGATGGATTGTGGTTTATAAATTTTTGTTTATGATATGAGATTTGAAACTTTTTTGTATACGTAATAAATATATATATATTTTTATCCGATTATTGATTATTGTATTCTTCAAAGCAAAACACAGACAATTAAAAGAATTTAGGAGAATTTCTAAGAAATATAAACGATTGATATTTGTGTCTCGTGTGGATTTCTTATGAAATAATAATCCCTGATATATTGGAGGCAACTGCCGAGATAGGTCCAGTAAGTTATATAGACATATTGGAGGCTTGGCTGAGAAGTCCAATATATATAACGTGTTGTATTCACGTGCAGAGATTATATCCGACAACAGTGTCCCGCATGTGTAAATCTGAAACTAAAGAAAATCTGCATTAAAGAGTTTGAAAATCCCAGTACAAAGGAAAAACATCATATCAAAGAAGTTCTTACATGTAGAACAAAATAAGTTGATTATATCTTAATATTTCCCACAGGGACATATCATGTGGGCCAAACAATAAGAACATTATATGTCCGAATTAGGGAACATACACGTAATATAGAAGGAGGAATAGATCACCATACTGTCCCAGCCCATTTTAAAACTGAGCACAATTGCTCCCCTATAGAGATGAACTTTTTTGCTATTCAGAAAATCAAACAGAATTGGATCGGGGAAGATCTTCTGAATAAAATAAACCGTATAGAAATGCAATGGATTTTTGAATTGGGAACATTAGATCTATATGGATTAAATAAAGACTTTGAAGTCTGTCATTTTCTATAAATATAATGAGTTATCTGTATATTAATATGTTTTATCCTGGTTTTCATGTATAAATGGACTCCCCCTCCAGGAAATGGAGGTGCGTTTCAATGGACCATGATATGGCACGCAAGCATGAGTGTAAGTGGTACGCAAACAAGGAGGGGTGTGTATGTGTGGAACGCAGGAAATATCCGGATAGGACAAAGTGAATGTCATTAGAAGATACCCGGGAGGAATGCATGCGCAAAAGAAAAAAATCGTGGATTGGATAATGCAGCGGAAGTAAAGTATAAGCATATTGGAACCATACCAGATTCATCAAGCAGCCGACTGAGGAAGCATAAGACGGGAGGACTCCTGCAGCGAAGCGCGTCTCTGCGAATTTTGAGGACTTGGTGAATTATTTTAAATAGTATTAAATTCCGCTGGTATCCATGGTCCTTGGATTGTCGGGAGAATCTATGCAACATATATAGAGACTGGACACGGCTCAAAATCACGTGAGTGTGGCTATTACTACATTCCATCTATTGGTGGTATATAACAATAATACGCTATTAGCGCTTGTCATTTTCCATTCATTTGAGGAAATTTGGGGATCCCAATATATCAAGCTTCCCACTCTGACGAAAGAAGGCAAAAGGGTGGCTGTAAACAACCCACATGCCACATTCCCTGAGAGCCCAGTCTGGCTCAACGTCATGTGAGTTTAAGATCGAATGCTCACTTGATATAGTACGCTTATATACAGGGTGCGCTATGTTATGTATAGGTTTTTTTCTTTTATGACATATCGGACATATATTGATCCTGTTTCTACAATACCAAGAAGGTATATACATCTCAATATAGGTGTTCTGCGCAATTTTCCTGGTTTGATACCTATAAATCCACATGGATGTATACTAAGGGTGGTATATCACAGTAGATAGAGAGTGCGCCACATCAACTTTCCAAGCCTGCAAAATGTTTGCTTCTCTTCGCCTCACTACGCTGTGTGTCGCTAGACACTCAGTGTGTCTCAGCCTTTTTTCCTGCATCGCTAGCTTACCGAATCAGTTTGTATACTTGTTACTGACCCTGCTTGTTCTGAGGACTCGGTCTGTTGCCAATTTTGCCAGCCATTTGACTATTCTCTCTGTGCATTCCCTGCCTGTTCTGTTTGCTTCCTGTTGCTACTGGTGTGCGCCGATTCTCACCATATACAGTAGCGCAGTACAAGTGCCTAAAAATAGCTGACCAGGTTTTGTTATAGCTGCTGATGTAACTGAATAGATCGGGGATCTCTTTCGCATTGCCAAAACCTCCGCCACTGCACTTTTCCACAATACCTCAGAGTGGTTACGGTGTGAAGGTACTTGCTGCAACCAAAGGCAAAATATTTGGGAGCACTGATGCCTATACCAGATTCATATCATTTTAATATTTGACCGCAGGGTCCAACCTTGCACTCTTCCACAATACCACAGAGGGGTTACGGTGTGACGGCACTGTTGCCGACACTAAAGGCCCAATTTTAAAACACCTATTGTTACTTTCATTCAAAGCCTGCATAAATTTCACCATAATTTAGCCAAAAAATCACTAAACTTGTTCTGCATGGCCTACAATGTCTCCTCTTTTCATACAGGCTGCCGCCCTAAGCAGTTGTTTATGAACAGATTAAAGGAAAAACATTTACTGTGATTTGAAATGACATTTGTTTTTGTTTTTAAATGTTTCTATACATCCTACAAATCCACCACTTCACGGGCAGGTTATGGGGACCTCCTAGGCACCATATTTGAAGGAATTTTTTGTTTTTATTCTTAACCTTTATTTCATGGAAAACGCACTGTTCCTTTAAAAACATATTTTTTAAAACTTTTTGTCCTTGTTTCCTGTCCCCCAGGGCACTACCCGGACCCCCATACACCTTTTATGGCAAATATCTTGCATATATGCCCTCTTGGAGGGCACTCTAAAATTCGAACGTTCGAGTCCCATTGACTTGCATTAAGTTCGAATCGTGTTCGTGTTCGAATTTAAACTTCTGAAATTGTTCGAGTTCGAATGCGAACCGAACATGGGGGTGTTCGGCTCATCACTAAAACTGAGTACCCTGTCAGATACTATACCCTGTGGCACTCCATGAAGATGTACAATGTTTTGTATGAAAATGGGAACAAGGTCAGCTGCAGAAGGCAATTTTGGCAGTGGGATGTAGTGCCCCATCTTAGAAAATATATCAATGATGGTGAGTATCACCGTATTGCCTTGTGAACTGGGTAGGTCTACTATAAAGTAATTTGCCACATGTGACCATGGGTGTTCAGGAATGGGCAATGGGTGAAGTAAGCCTACCGGCATAGTCTTAGGACTTTCTCGTGCATACGTCACACACGGCTACATATTCCTTTATGTCTTTTGGTAAAGTGAGCCACCAAAACGACCTACTTATGTTAGATATGGTTTTGGTAATACCCATGTGACCCAATGGCTTAACATCATGAAATAGAAACATCAAGTGATCTCTCTCTGAAGCATCAACCTCTAACTGAAAAGGCTTTTTGGGATCTGGATGTCTTAACACCGGGGCAGTGGCGAAGGCTTGTTTTAAGGATTCAAACGCTTGTTAAGCTTGCGGGGTCCATTTTTTATTACAGCTCCCCTTCCTTGTCATAGCAGTCAAGGGAGATACCATAGCAGCGAAATACTTTATAAATCTTCTATAGTAATTCTTGAATCCTAAGAAATGTTGGATTGCCTTCAACCTCTGAGGCAAAGGCCAGTCTATGATGGCAGATAGTTTCTTAGGATCCATTTGAAAACCATCCGGACAAACAATGTAACCAAGGAAATGCACCGTAGAAATGTCGAACAAACATTTTTCTAATTTGCAATATAACCCATTCTCCAATAACTTTTTTAATACCAATCTCACATGCTTGTGATGGGTTGTGATGTCTGAATCCTCTGCCAGCCAGGCTTGTAGTGGTTTACAGTCCACCTCAGCTGCCAAAACATCTAATTCAGCCTCCATGTCCACAGCTACTCCTGCCGTAGCCTCACTATCACACACGGAGGAGTCAGCTGAATTGTTTGACAGTGCTCTGATTCAAACTCTAAGGTTGAGGAAGGGAGTATAATCAACCTAGAGGAAGGGGGTGCCAGTGACACACAAATAACTGGCACTCATGTTGCCCCAGTAGCTGCAGCATACTGCCAAGTTGGCTCCAGTGATGAGGAGATAGGGGGTGATGATGATGATGAGGTCACTGACTCCACCTGGGTGCTTGATCGAACAGAGGAGTCAAGTGAGGAGTAGAAGGCACAACAAACACGAGGCACAACGTCATCTATAACCAACCGTAGCCAGTCCAAGGCATCAGATGTCAGATCTGCTCAGGTTCAGAGCGCTGTTGTCTTGCAGCACACGTCCAGGATCTCTGCTGTCTGGAAGTTCTTTAAGAAATGTTCAGCAGACCGCACCATTGCTATTTGTAATCTATGTCAGATGAGGATCAAGCACGGGAAAGACATCCCATGCTTGGGTACCACGTGTCTGAGGCGACATATGACCACCTGCCACGCATCCCGTTGGCACAACACTTTGCATAGGTCCTCCTCCTCCTCATCTGTCTCTACCCCCACTATATGTCCTGCCATGTCATTGCCTACAACCTCCACTGACAGGGATGATGCTACAGTACCAGGTCCTTAGAATGTAACAGCATCCCATCAGCTGAAGATTTACGTAGTCAGATTATGTTGCCCCAGCTGCTGCAGCGTAAGAAAAAATATAGTTCCAACCATCCCCAAGCACAGCGTCTAAATGCCAGCTTAGCAAAGTTACTCATATTACAGCTGCTGCCTGTCCAGCTGGTGGACTCTGCTTCCTTCCATGAATTTGCTGAATGTGCTGTACCACAGTGCAGGTTCCAAAACGCCATTTCCTTTCACGGAAGGCCATTCCAGCACTATACCAGCACGTGGAAGACAATGTTATGGAGTCATTGGGAAAGGCAGTCAGCAGCAAGGTGCACATGACTTTAGACACGTGGTCCAGCAAGCATGGGCAGGGCCGTTACATTTCCTTCACGGCACACTGGGTAACTCTGATTGCAGCTGGGAGGGATCCAAGACGGGGCTCTGTGCTGGAGCTTGTTCATCCACCACGCCTCCAGAAAGCTGCTTCTATGAGGTCTGTCTGCTCCACCACCACCTCTCCCTCTTACTCCTCCTCCTCCTCTCCCTCTGGCGAAGTGGCAGTTAAACTGAGTTTAAGTGGCAGGGGCTACGCAATGGCATAAGCAAAAAGATGCAATACTGTGCTTGAGCTGGTTAGTTTAGGGGACAGGAGCCACACTGGGCCAGAAATTCGGTCAGCTTTGCAGGGGCAGGTGCAGAGATGGTTAACACCATGCCAGCTTCAGCTGGGAATGGTCATCTGTGATAATGGCAGCAACCTCCTCTCCGCCCTATTTAAAGATACAATAGGATGTCTAGAATGGCGCTCTGAATAGAAATAGGATCGCTACTAGTTCTTTCGGGGTATGGTGTTCCCTTCACCACAAGAAACAGTTCAGAAAAAAGATAAAAAGGAAGAAAGAACAGCGCTCCTCTTAAAACATTAAAATCAAAACATATACAGAAAAGAAAAAACAACCTTTAAAATGGGTGCCACTTATATACCCTTTTCAGGATAATAGGTAGATGTTATATAATATAACAATAATTCACCGGTTTCAACACCGCAGGTAGATGCAAAGGAACTCCCTTGAGTGTACCTCAAAAGGAAAAAATACAATACATAGTATAATATAGTTAACAAATGTCTGCAAACATTTAGACAGGTGAATATACACTCACGCTTTACGAGAGCTTCAAGCCCTCATATGATCGCCTTTCAGGTTATTCAAAGGGCTGACCTGACTGCCCATAGATTCCTGGTTTCTTTTTGATGGTCTTTCAGGAAAAATCAAAGTATGAAGCTTCACACAGACCATAGAAAATTTTAGAAGGTATTTATTTTCCCAACATGGAAAAAACTAATAGCTAGACGCGTATCGCGCAAAGCGCTTCCTCAGTAGCATAAAATGAAAGTATACTTTCCATGTTGGGAAAATAAATACCTTCTAAATATGTGTACAATATTATTTCCTGTTTTACTGAAACTCTGAGCGCTGTTACAGTCAGTTACTGTAACAGCTGAGCCTGATACATTGTACTGAGAGATAAAATAACAAGCAGCCGATCTCAGCTCTCACAGCCACTGCATTTAAAGGGCTGAAAAAAGTCTCCTCTCTGTATAATGTATAGAACATCCTCCTGCATTAATTAATACCCCTCTCTGTATAATGTAGATAACAAATTGGGCATAATGTCACACAAAACTCGAAAAATGGGCTGGACAAAATTCTTGGCACCCTTTCAAAATTGTGGATAAATAAGATTGTTTCAAGGATGTGATGCTCCTGTAAACTCACCTGGGGCAAGTAACAGGTGTGGGCAATATAAAAATCACACCTGAAAGCAGATAAAAAAGAGAGAAGTTCACTTAGTCTTTGCATTGTGTGTCTGTGTGTGCCACACTAAGCATGGACAACAGAAAGAGGAGAAGAGAACGGTCTAAGGACTTGAGAACCAAAATTGTGGAAAAATATCAACAATCTCAAGGTTACAAGTCCATCTCCAGAGATCTAGATTCGCCTTTGTCCACAGTGCGCAACATTATCAAGAAGTTTGCAACCCATGGCACTGTAGCTAATCTCTCTGTGGGTGGACGGAAGAGAAAAATTTATGAAAGGTTGCAACGCAGGATAGTCCGGATGGTGGATAAGCAGCCCCAAACAAGTTCCAAAGAAATTCAAGCTGTCCTGCAGGCTCAGGGAGCACCAGTGTCAGCGCGAACTATCCAGCGACATTTAAATGAAATGAAACGCTATGGCAGGAGACCCAGGAGGACCCCACTGTTGACACAGAGATATAAAAAAGCAAGACTACGGTTTTCCAAAATGTACTAAGTAAGCCAAAATCCTTCTGGAAAAACGTCTTGTGGACAGATGAGACCAAGATAGAGCTTTTTGGTGAAGCACATCATTCTGCTGTTTACCGAAAACGGAATGAGGCTGACAAAGAAAAGAACACAGTACCTACAGCGAACTATGGTGGAGGTTCAATGATGTTTTGGGGGTTGTTTTGCTGCCTCTAGCACTGGGTGCCTTGAATGTGTGCAAGGCATCATGAAATCTGAGGATTACCAAAGGATTTTGGGTCGCACTGTAGAGCCCAGTGTCAGAAAGCTGGGTTTGTGTCCAAGATCTTGGGTCTTCCAGCAGGACAATGACCCCAAACATACATCAAAAAGCACCAGAAATGGATGGCAACAAAGCGCTGGAGAGTTCTGAAGTGGCCAGCAATGAGTCCAGATCTAAATTCCATTGAACACCTGTGGAGAGATCTTAAAATTGCTGTTGGGAAAAGGCGCCCTTCCAATAAGAGAGACCTGGAGCAGTTTGCAAAGGAAGAGTGGTCCAAAATTCTGGGTGAGAGGTGTAAGAAGCTTTTTGATGGTTATAGGAAGCCACTGATTTCAGTTATTTTTTCCAAAGGGTGTGCAACCAAATATTAAGTTAAGGGTGCCAAGAATTTTGTCCAGCCCATTTTTGGAGTTTTGTTCTACATTATGTCCAATTTGCTTTTTTTGTTTTGTTCCAATACACACAAAAGGAATAAACATGTGTATAGCAAAACATGTGTTACTGCAATACTTTTCTGTGAGAAATACTTGATTTTCTGGAAAAAAAATTGGGGTGCCAACAATTTCGGCCATGACTGTATATAAATGAGGAAAGGGGGATAGTGCTCCTGGATAATATAAAATGTATCAGACCTAAGCCCCTATTATGCAGAGCGGGATGGGAGATAACACACATTTTATAAAGTCCCTCTCTTCTCTAAGCGCTGCTTGTTATAAAGGGGTTTTTACTATCCAGCCCTCCTCGTCATTAGGTTTCAGTGTGATTTATTTGAATGTTTTCCTTCTCCAGCTGCTTTTATCATCTTGTCTGCCTCATAGACATGCAAGGGTTAAGTAAAGGTTTTCTCTCCTGTTTTGTCTGTCTGTCTGTGCTGCAAGTGAGTATTCTGGAGCTCTATCACTGTCAGATTTTCAGATAGGGGTCGGGAAGAATTATGCATACAAACCTTTTCTGTAGCTTTGCAATGTTGCACTCTTCATTGCTGGTCTCCTTCATTCATCAATGTAATATCACAAAAAGGAATGAAACTAAAATGTAGTGCATTTTATTTTAGTTTCTTTCGTTTTTTTGTACTGAGCAGTTTTGTATCTCTTGAGTCATACGAAAACTAAATTATCCCAAAATTCGGATTAAATCGTTTAGTACTAAAACGAATGCACATGTCTAATCCTCATTGACAAGAAAGACTCGGACGCTAATGCCACCTCCAAGCCTACGCTGCATGGGCTCCCTTATCCTGCAAAGCCTAGTAATGGACCCCAGGATTCGTGCTATCAAGGAGAGGGATCATTACTGGTTGGCAAGCCTTCTTAATCCACGATACAAGGGTAAAGTTGCAGAGCTCATCCTGCCCGCGCAGAGGGAGCACAGGATGAAACAACTTGAGGACGCTCTAAAGCAACACTTGTGTAACACCTTTCCAGGCACTGGAATTGGGCCTTTAGTGTCGGCAACAGTGCCGTCACACCGTAACCACTCTGTGGTATTGTGGAAGAGTGCAGGGTTGGACCCTGTGGTCAAATATTAAAATGATATGAATCTGGTGTAAGCGTCAGTGCTCTCAAATATTTTGCCTTTGGTGGCAGCAAGTGCCTTCACACCGTAACCCCTCTGAGGTATTGTGGAAGAGTGCAGTGGTGGAGGTTTTGGTAATGCAGAAGAGATCCCCGATCTATTCAGTTACATCAGCAGCTATAACAAAACCGGGTCAGCAATGTTTAGGCACTTGTACTGCGCTACTGTATATGGTGAGAATCGACGCACACCAGTAGCAACAGAAAGCAAACAGAACAGGCAGGGATTACACAAAGTCGGCAACAGATCGGGTCCTCAGAGCAAGCAGGGTCAGTAACAAGTATACAAACTGACTCGGTAAGCTAGAAATGCAGGAATAAAGGCTGAGACACACTGAGCGTGTAGCGATGCACGGCGTAGCGAAGCGAAGCAAACATTTTGCAGGCTTGACTTCACTCCGCTCTGCCTCGCAGCGTGTCTACACTGCATTACGTTTGCTTCTCACCGCACTGGACAGGAATCCACTAACTAAATTAAAATGTACACACAAAACCATTTTATTTTCACAAAGAACATGTTATATATATAGACATCTTAGAGAGAGTTCAGAGAAGGGCTACTAAAATAGTGTACGGCTTGAAGGAGAAAAGTTACCAGGAAAGGCTTAATGATCTTAACATGTATAGCTTGGAAAAAAGACGAGACAGAATTAATAGAACATTTATATACGTAAAGGGAATCCACAAGGTAGAGGGAATCCAAAAGGTAGAGGGAATCCACAAGGTACAGGATGGGAGTATATTTAAAAGGAAACAAAGTAGCAAAACAAGAGGACATAGTCTTAGATTAGAGGGGCAAAGGTTTAAAAGTAACATCAGGAAGCATTATTTTACTGAGAGGGTAGTGGATACATGGAACAGCCTTCCAGTTGAAGTGGTAGAGGCCAAAACAGTAATTGAATTTAAGCAGGCATGGGATAGGCATAAGGCTATCCTAAACAAAAGATAAATCCAGGTAAAGTATCCATGTAATTGGGCAGACTAGATGGGCCGAAAGGTTCATATCTGCCGACATTTTTCTATGTTTCTATATAGGCAAAAAAAAGTTTCTACTGAATAAAATACATCAAAAATGACTGTAAATTTAATAGGAATAGTATAAAAATATAAAAAAAAGGTAACCCCTGATCATATATACATTATAGGGACACGGTGCACTGTGTATAGACAGGCCCATCTTTAATATTGATTGGACCCTGGGCAAACATTTTCTCCCCCCCCCCCCGATAGCCCACACACCGCATGATTTTACTCTCCACCCCCAACATCCAAAAAAAAAAAAAACAAATACACAAATACATCATGGACTTATATATTAGAAGACTTATATATATTTACACACATTCTATATACATAAACACATAATGTATAGACTGGACAAAAAGGAAATTCAGCATAACGCATAGCTTTCTTTTTACAGGAAGAGCAATAAAGCTGTGGAATTCACTGCCTGTTAAGGTGGTTGGGTCAGAGTCTGTACAGACTTTCAAACAATGACAGTAATGTGCAGTGTGTGAGCATAACATCAGAGCTCCACAGCAATAAAACTGAAATTATATATTCTAATAATTATATCATTACTAACTTTGAGAATTAATAGATCTCATTAAACAGAAGTATCTGTAAAACAGTTTAATCTTTATTAAATTGTAGAATACAAATGACACCACACTGGTCCTTATGCCTGGTGTCCTTTTCATTCTACATTTAATAATGATTATGCAATTTTATATACTTCGTCATAATATTAGGTATGAATGACATATTCTAGAGATCAAATAGTTCTCAAATTTAGTCTGTATTCCTTGGATTACACATCGTGGTGCCATTAACTATAGATTATCATTTCAAATTTCTAGACTTTTTTCAGGTTCATTGCTCTTTAGTCTTCATTTATTGTTAAAATTTTAAGTCTGAAAATATATTTTATTTTAACTATATTAAAATGATCATTAAACGTTTTTAAAATAATGATATATTTATATTTCAATAATTATAAAATGTTGAAAAAAAAATGCTTGTGAATCCATGTTTGCCCATTCCATCAAAACTGAGAGCTTAGGTAAGAACCTGCATCTGTTTAATAGTAAGCTATAAAATGAAAGTGCAGTATCTGGGGTAGTGAGTGGAGAGGGTTAACTTCCCTTACCCAAATAAATTTAAGCTCACTCCCCACATGCTGCTCCCGGGATGCAGCCTGAGGTTCGTTCAGTTGCTCAGCCGCTGCAAGTGCTAAGTTAGCAATTTGCCACTGAACGCTGTTCTGCAGCTCCGCGCTCGGCACTGCTAATTTAGCACTTGCATCCAAGTCGAGAGGTGCTGTGGGATTAGCTGAGTGTGACATACGAAAGATGGACACCTCTACGGAGCAAATAATCCAATAAGGAAATGTTCAGTTTGTAGGTTTGGTGGAGCAAAACAGCAAATATTTATTGGAACATGGTAAACAGTAGGGATGAGCTGTTCGGGTTCGGACGGTTCGGAGTTCAACCCGAACTTTGGCAGTTCGAAAGTTCGCGAATTTCGAACTTTTTGGGCTTGTTCGGTTCGAGTTCGAAAAAAAAAAGAAATTTTTCAAAAAGTATAGAAAATGTTTAAAAAAAATACTAAAAAATCTAGAAATAAAGAGACTCTTTACTGCAGAATATTATAAGCAACGGTTTATTAGATATTGAATTAAAAACTAATGTGTACGTGGAAAGATTATCAACTCTAAATGACCTCTGTTCACAAACGGGCATAACACCAGGTGTTTTTAGTCTGGTAATCAATTTGAAACATTGTACAATATAGTGAGGGGGTGGGGTGGTGTCTGCTGCTGATTGAGATTTGAGAATTAATTTCCCTAAAACATCCTAATATGCTGCATTTAACCCTTTCGCTGCTGAGGCTTTTCACACCTCTGTGCTGAGGTAATTTTTACCGCTTTCGCTCATCATGTTTAATCGCGTTTTTTAGCCACATTTTGATATATGACCCAGACATATTATATATCGTTCTTTCCGGCAGACTTGGCAGATTCATAATATGTCATTATTATATGTATACGTTATGTCATGTCTGTATATTATAACAAAAATGCAATAAAATTAGAGTTCTCAATAATTTATTATGTGTAAAGGTGTTTTTTTTCACATTTTAACATGCGATCATTTGCGGTTATATTTTGTATGGGGTGCGCTTGTTAAAAAAATTAGAAATGGGGTCTCGTTACATTTTTTTTTTGGGGAAAATTTTACTTTTTTTAACAAACGCACCGCATACAAAAATCGTTAGTGCAGCATTATTGTTCACATTATAATTGAAATGGGAACAATAGTGCTGCATTAACAAAACAAAAACAAACAAAAAAACTTGTTTAATTTTTTTAGAATTTTTTTTAAAATTTTATTTTTTATTTTTATTTTTTATTTTTTTTTTTAAAAAACATTTTTCATGCTCATGTTTAGTATCCTTGGAAAGGCCATGCTCTGGCCGAACCAACAATATCAAACATTAACCCCTAGCTGCCACGGATCGGGAGATAGGGGGTTCATTGGAACCCCCTATCTCCACCATTGGTGGCAGCTAGGGTTAACTCCAGGACTGGCGTCATCGTGCTATGCATGATGACGCCAGTCCTCAGGGGAGTTCCTGGAGGCTTGGCCGACATCCAAGATGTCGGCCAGCTCCAGGAGAGGATCACGATCCGGTGCTTTTCAGCGCCGATTCGTAATCTGGCTCCCCTGGGGTTAATCACAGCCACCGTTTGGAAGGGCAGGCTGTGCCCTTCCAAACTGTGCCTGGATTAACCCTCTGCCCCCCAGCGATCAGGAGGGAGAGAGGTCCGAAGGACCTCCCCCCCTCCCTTTCAGGCGCTTCCTCCGCACATGCGGGGGGGGCGCCTGAATTAGATGTCATAGCGCCGCCGCAATGACATCTAGTTGCTCCGCCAGGGTCCCGGAGTGCTGGGCTGACATCCAAGATGTCAGCCCACACCGGGGGGCGCAGCAATCCACCGGAATCCGGCGGATTGCTGCCTCCTGTGCATGGACGCGCTCAGCGCGTCCATAGCACAGGAGAACCACTTGGCTGGACGCACTGAGCGCGTCCATAGCAGCCAAGTGGTTAACTGGTGTTTGAAAAAAATCTAAAGCAATGTTATTTTTCACCTCGGGATTAAACATTCACAGGGTTATTCAGAGAGCGGTGAAAAGCAGGAGAATGACTGGAGAAGTGAAAATTCTAGGTCAAAATAGCCAAACCAGAAAAATTCTCCCATTTAACTCACTTTCCAAATTGGCTATTTGGTCTAGATTGTTCTCTTCTCCTGCCAGTTCTCCTGGCTTTCACCTCTCTCTCGGGGTTGTTCAGAGAAAGGTGAAAACCAGGAGAATGGCAGGAAAAGAGAACAATCTGGACCAAATAGCCGATTTGGAAAGTGAGATAAGGGTAGGGTCAGACTAACGCATTTTTCGCAGCGACCATCAAAAAGTGATTGCCGTAATTTTTCACGGATTGCGCGAAAACGGTCATACGATGCGCATTTTTGTGCGTGATTTTTTACGGATCCAAACCAGGAAACTTTGGGTGTCTGGACGTTATGTTGGCCGGACATGAGCAGGGTCTGACGTCTCCAAATCACGCACACACGCCGCTAGTGGACGCAGCGCACTCTGTACGTCCGTACTAGCGTTCTGCGTTCTCGAAAAAATGCTTTCATTTTCCACTTGCGTTGCGCAGCCGGACTTTCGTGCGACCGTACTTCGTATATTGGCTGTCATTGCCCGTCATTTGCTGCTAGTGTGGCCGTGATTAAGTGTGCCTAAACGCACGTTAAAAATTCGCTAGTCTGACCCTAGCCTAAATGGGAGAATTTTCTGGTTTGGCTATTTTGACCTAGAATTTTCCATTCTCCAGTCATTCTCCTGCTCCTCACCGCTCTCTGAATAACCCTGACAGGGTTATTCAGAGAAAGGTGAAACTCAAAAGAATGACTGGAGAATGGAAAATTCTAGGTCAAAGTAGCCGAACCAGAAAAATTCTCCCATTTATCTCACTTTCCAAATCGGCTTTTGGGTCTAGAAGTTTCCATTCTCCTGCTTTTCACCGCCAAAAAATCAGTAAACTTTTTTCTGCGTGTCCGAAAATGTCTCCTCTTTTCATACAGACTGCCGCCCCAAGCAGTTGTTTATGGATAGATTAAAGGAAAAGCATTTACCGTCATTCGAAATGTCATTTTTTGGTTTTTACATATTTCTATACATCCTAGAAATCCGCCACTTCACGGGCAGGTTATGGGGACCTCCTAGGCACGATATTTGAAGGAATTTTTCATTTTTATTTTTAACCCTTATTTCATGGAAAACTCACTGTCCCTTTAAAAACTTTTTTTTAACTTTTTGTCCTTGTTTCCTGTCCCCCAGGGCACTACCCGGACCCCCATACACATTTTATGGCAAATATGTAGCATATATGCCCTCTTGGAGGGCACTCCAAAAAACCGAATTTTCAGCCCCATTGACTTGCATGGGGGTTCGGGTTCGGGTTTGGTCCCGAACAAATGGGAAGTTCGGATTCGGGCTCGAACCGAACTCAGGGAGTGTTCGGCTCATCCCTAGTAAACAGTAACATTAAAGATGTAGTAAAATGGACAAAAGTGGATTTTGCAGACACAGCACCTTTCATTAAGCAATCCTCTGCCCTTTCGCTTCCATATTCACAGCCAAAGCATTCAATGAGATGGCTGCAGCAAACTGATCTGCTGCAATGGAACAATTCGGCAGCTGCTGAGGAGCTGAACGCACCTCAGATCACTGATCACTGCTTGAAATCATGGGCAGCTCCTTCTCCCAAACCTCTGCAACCCCCAGAGTCAGATTGCAAGCTCAGAGGTTTAATCTGATGTTTATCCCTGTATTAGGCTGTGCACACAAACATTGCTACACACAGATTGTGACAGTCAGCCTCTGCACAGCTCTTGCTGCATTAAGGAGAGGATGCCTCTGAGCTGAGAGCTGAAGGGAGATTGTGATGTGTGTAATGTATTGTGTTTTGCCTATGTTTCTTTTTGAGCCATCCTGACCACCGTAGTTAGTCTTCCTGATCCCTCCCCCCCCTCCATTTTGTGTTCAGTTATAGATTAAACATCTACAGGAGCACAGCTCTGTTTTGAAGCTCTGTGTCAGATCACATTACTTTACATGGTGTCAGAAGTCTGTCTGGTACAGATCTCACGCTTACTATGGCATTATCGCAGTTTGAACACCCCAAGATTGACTGGGAAGCTCCAGACTTGTACCAAGAGTTTGAAAGATTTCGCAGCCACGTCTCCTTTGTGTTTGATGGACCGCTCTCAGAACAAACACTGAAGCAGCGCACAGGTTGGTTGGGAACGTGGATTGGCGAGCAGGGCAGAGAGATATATAAAACGCTACCCTGGGGAGAAGGGGAGAAGGATGATCCATCTAAAGTACTGGATAAATCTGCCAGCTATATAAGGCCAAGAAAGAATAAGAGAATTGCCAGACACCGCTTTAAGCAGAGAAAACAAGGAGTCACTGTGGGATTTGACCACTTTGTGAAGGATTTAAGACTCCTGCTAATGGATTGCGAGTATGCTGATCCAGATGATATGTTAATCGATGCAATAATTGCTGGAATCAAAGAAAAGCGCATCCAGGAGAGACTCTTAGACAAAGGGGAAGATCTAACAGTACCAAAAGCAATTGAAATTGCCCAACAGTTTGAACTGTCACAGAAGCAAATTACAATAATCAGAGAAGAAGAATCTCAAGTGCAAGCAATAAAGGTGAATACACAATTCCAAACTGCAAATAAAAAAGCCTATCTACAATATCAGCCAAAATCTGTGCAGAAAGACATGAATACTTACCGGACATACAACTGTTTAAATTGTGGAAAAGATCCCCAGCATAAGTGGACCCAGGGCAGATGTCCAGCGAAAGGTTCTGTCTGCTCGTACTGCCACAAACCAAACCACTGGGTGGCAGTGTGTCGCAAAAGGTCAGTAAACCACAGTTAGCGTGCAGCAGCAATCAGAAACTGAGGATGAGGAGGTACTGGGCATAAATCTCACACAAACGGATGAGCACTATGATGACAAATGGACTGCGGACATTGAAATCCTGTCTCAGCAAGTGCCATTCAGAATTGATACTGGTGCAAAGTGCAACACATTGACTTTAAGTAATTATCAGACACTCCTGCATGTAGGTGAGCTTAAACACTCTAATCGAGTGCTAAAGTCCTACTCTAACCACAGGCTGAAGCCCATAGCTGCGGTGGACCTTCTAATCAAATTCAAGAATACAGAAGATACCAGCAGAATTTGAGATTGTGGACATTTTGCAAGAAAATGTGCTTAGCGGCGCAACAGCAGAGCCTTAGGTTTAGTGATGCGGCTCCATGCGCTGCAGCCTACTATGAAAGCAACACACGACACTCTATCCGAGTGGCAACAGCAGGACCTCTGCCAGTTGGGCTAGATGATTACCCAGAACTGACTCGCCACTACTGGAACCTTGCCGGGCAAGTACACAATCAAAATTGATCCTGAAGCACAAGGTGTGGTTCATCCTGTCCGGCCGTCAACCAGCTGCACTGAGAAATAAGATACTAGAGAAACTACAGGAGATGGTTAAAGATAGCTACATCACCAAAGTTAACCAACCAACCGAGTGGGTGAGTTCTATGGTGGCAGCTGTGCGTAAATGGCAATAAGAATCTGTATTGACCCGAGCGACTTAAATAAAGTCATTAAGAGGGAACATTACCCAATGCGCACCATCGAGGAGGTAGTCTCTACAATACCTGGTGCTAAAGTTTTCTCTGTTTTGGATGCAAAATCTGGGTTCCTACAAATAGAATTGGATGAAGCGTCATCATTCCTGACAACCTTCAACACGCCCATTGGCAGATTTAGGTGGCTTAGGCTTCCTTTTGGTCTAAAATGTGCACCTGAAATATTCCAGCGTATTATGGACGAAATGCTTGAGGGTATTAGCGGCGCAATCAGTGTGATGGATGACATTCTCATTGCGGCCCCTTCAGTACGGAACATGATGAGATTCTCCGTAAGGTAATTCAGAGAGCCACAAGCTACAACCTGAGTCTCAACTTTGATAAATGCCACGTCAAGCAATCTTCTGTGCCCTATGTAGGACACCTGATAACAGCAGAGGCCTGAAGGCAGACCCTGCAAAAATAGAGGCTGTGAAATCCATGCCAACACCAAAGACAAGGATGGTGTCCGTCGCTTCTTAGGGTTTGTCACCTACCTCTCGAAATTCCCTGCCCAATCTCAGCGAAGTCGATGCACCTCTGAGACAACGTCTTAAAACTGATGTGGAATTTGCCTGGCAGCCAGCTCAACAGCAACCTTTGACACATTCAAAGACATGTGCACTGAGTCTCCTGTGCTACAATTTTTTTTGATCCATCCAAGTCTGTCGAAATTTTCTGTGATGCCAGCAGCAACGGCCTCGGTGCAGTATTGTTGCAGAACAGCCACCCCATTGCCTTTTCGTCCAGGTCACTCACAGACACTGAAACTCGTTATGCGCAAATCGAGAAGGAGATGCTGTCAATTGTTCATGCATGTGTCAAGTTTCATAATTACATATTTGGAAACCACGTAACCGTCTACAATGACCATAAGCCTCTGGAGGATATTTTTAGGAAGCCATTGCTCTCTACCCCATGCGCATTCAGAGGATGCGCCTTCGCTTGCAGTGGTATGATCTCACTGTTAAGTACAGACGGGGCAAAGATATGGAACTGCCGGATACGCTGTTACCTGTGAACAAGCCTGAGATGGAAGGCTTAGAGTGCGTCTCCATGCTTCATTTTGTTTCAGTCAGTGAGCAGAAATACTCAGAGCTGAAGAACTGCACAAGAGAAGAGCTCAGCTGTCTTCAAAGGATAATCCGGCAAGGCTGGCCAGACCACAGGCATGATCTCCCTAATGAACTACAACCATACTGGGACTCGCGAAGCCAGCTTGTTGTCTCCGATGGCGTTGTGTACAAAGGCCTGCGTATAGTGGTTCCCCCTTCTATGCAAGCTCACATGTTGAAGCTCATACATCAGTCCCACTTGGGAATAGTGAAGAGCAAGCAGAGAGCCCGTGAGGTCCTATACTGGCCAGGTATGAGCTCTGTAATTGAACAAATGGTAAAGAACTGTGGCAAGTGTGCAGACTTCCAGAATAAACTGCCAAGACAACCCCTACGTCCAACAGAAACCCCCAGTTTTCCCTTTGAAGAAGTAGCCTCGGACCTGTTTGAGTTCGAAGGGACTCATTACATTCTGCTGGTGGATTACTACTCGAAGTTCATCGAAGTGGACACGCTGAAGAATCTACATTGTCGCAGTATCATAGAAAAGCTGAAGGCTCAGTTTAGCAGGCATGGGATCCCTGTCATCCTTCGAACAGACAATGGCCCTCAATATGCAGCAGAGGAATTTAAGGTGTTCTGCCAAAGTTATGGAATTACTCACAGAACTTCATCACCCCACACACCACATTCCAATGGTGAAGCTGAGCGTGCAGTCCAGACTGTTAAAAAAACTTTGGGCCAAAGCGTCAGACAAACACCTTGCACTGCTTGATTACAGGACAACTCCACTGGATTCTGTAGGCTTTTCGCCTGCTCAACTGCTGATGGGCAGGCGGCCCCGAAATAGCCTGCCTACTGCTCGTCTGCTGCTCGCACCTGCAGCATATGATCCCATCAAAGTCAAACAGCGCCTAGACAGAAGCAAATGCATTCAGAAATTCTACTATGACCATAAAAGAGCAAGTGGCCCCCGTGCTGAATTGAAGCCTGGAGATGAAGTTCGGATGCAGCCGCACCCAGGCAGTAACAGGTGGTCGCCTGGAGTAGTAGTGAGGTCTCACGATGCCCCTCGATCCTATATTGTAGAAAGTGGAAATAAGGAATACCGTCGCAACGTCCAGCATCTTCGTAAGAGCACACCAGATGCCAATGACTCCCGTCACAGACTGATCAATGATCATTGGGCTGAGTTGATGGAGCCAGTGAGTGCCGAGGACCGAGCCTGTGGAACATACTAACTCCCAGCAAGAATCTGCTCCAGTACCACAGTCTGCTAGGGAATGACGTCAACCGGGCAGTACATCACCAGGCTAGGCAGGGTTGTGAAACCTCCGGACCGGCTTTCCTTGTAGCCAGAGACATGCGTAGCAAACGCGAATGGCGACAGCAGTGTGCCAATAACTGTTCCAGTTCCACTTGCTTATGTACAATGGTGCACTGTTCTGAATGATATTTTATCGTTTGATTTTCGTTTAAAATGTGCTAACCTTTCCTTTGTTCTTTTGAGGGATGCAAGTTTTCTGTTTATGTAAATTGAGAAGTTTAAAGAAATATCACCGATTTAATATTTGCGATATCTATACCTGTATCCCAAGTGACTATGCTAGTTAAGGGTTTGTTTTATACTTACGAAGGGAGATGTAATGTATTGTGTTTTGCCTTTGTTTCTTTTTGAGCCATCCTGACCACCGTAGTTAGTCTTCCTGATCCCTCCCCCCCTCCATTTTGTGTTCAGTTATAGATTAAACATCTACAGGAGCACAGCTCTGTTTTGAAGCTCTGTGTCTGTCACATTACTTTACAATGTGCAGCCAGTTTTTTAGCAGGACCTGTCCTGTGTTTCTCCTAGGGCCCCCCCCAATACCAGGCCCCCCTCAAATACCTTCTTGTACTCCAGCAGCACGTGGAGGCTCATGGCTCTGCCTGTGGAAGGAGGGGGTGGAGTCAGCACAAGGAGCTGCAGCCTCCATGTGAGGTCCTTTGATTAGGGTGTGTCCAGGCCTATGCAGTCAGGAAACCTCAACTGGCTTCCTCCCATTTGGCCCCGCCCCCTGTGGCGCGCCCTTTCTGATTCATCAGAGGGGGCCCACCGGGCCTAGGAAGGCTGCAGTGCTTCCACAGAAGCCTGGGGCCTCCAAAAAACACAGAGCCTCCACTGTAAAATGGCCCCAGCAGCCCACAAACGAAGCAGCTTGCTTTGGGCCCCTCAACTATGACTGGGCCTGGGGCAACTGCCCCTTTTGTCCCTCCTTAAAGATGGCCCTGTTTATAGAGTAGGGATTCATTGATACCACACACAGACATCTACGTATATATATCAACACGCAGACATATATATACGTATATATCAACACACAAATATATATATACACCCTCAGACCATATAACCTTTAGCTGGGTTAGCCCACGCTTATCAAAATTTTTGAACAAAACTCATGCAGTTGGTTAGAACTTTGTTAGATCAGGTTAGATCAATAGTTGTTTGCGTTAGATCACACGTAGAAATAGAGATATTAACAATTCTTGTAAGGGGAGGCTAACCCGTCATCAGCCCCCCCTTATCAATAAATGAACCAAACACTTAGCTATTTCGGAAGCTTTATGTTAGATCAGGTAAGATCAAGTGGTTGTTACGTTAGATCACCCATAATTACTGAATTATTAAGTGATTAATAAAGACGGGTAAGCCCCCCCATTGGATTTTCTGACAAAAAAACATTCAGGCTTATAGATCTTTGTTAGATCAGGCATGATCAAGTGGTTTTAACGTTAGATCACACATAATTACAAAGATATTTAACAAAATACAGAGATTGTGTGTATTACATAAGGGGAGTAACCCTCCTCTAGTTTTTTTAAAAAATATCTGCTTTTTTTATTTTTATTATTAATGCAGCATTATTGTTCACATTTCAATTATAATGTGAACAATGATGTTGCCCTAGCGTTTTTTTTTATTACTATTTTTATTTTTTTTGGGAGGGGTTTTAGCTAAAATCACATAATTTTGCAGAAAAATAAAAATAATGGGTTCCCAGTTCAAATTTTTTTAACAGGCATACCTCTTAAAAACCGCAAAGGGTCGGATGATAAAATGTTAAAAAAAAAAACACTTTGCACACTGTAGATGCATATAATAATGATATATTATGAATCTGCCGAGTCTGCCGGAAAGAACGATATATAATTTGTCTGGGTTGTATAATAAAACGTGACTTCAAATCTCGTTTAAACATGATGAGCGAAACTGGTAAAAATTAGCTCAGCACACAAAGGTGAAATGGCTCAGCAGCGAAAGGGTTAAGCCATAAACAAAAACTTACTACATAAATACAAACCTGAACTTTTAACCTTTGACTGAGGTCAGACAGAGAGGGGGAGGGGGGTAGCCACCATTATGTAAAACCTAATATCCATGTTTGATATGAAATCATTGTAATTATGTGTGATCCACTTGATCAAACTGGATCTAACAGATCTATAAGCCTGAGTGTTTCTTTTGCTAGAAAATTTAATGTAGGGGGGTGGGGCACTAACCCCCCTTATGTAATACACAAAATCTCTATATTTTATGTTCAATATCTTTGTATTACATGTGTGATCTAACGTTAAAACCACTTGATCATACCTGATCTAACATATATCTATAAGCCTGAATGTTTTTTTGTCAGAAAATTAAATGGGGGGGTAACATGTCTTTATTAATCACTTAATAAGTCAGGAATTATGTGTGATCTAACGTTAAAACCACTTGATCTTACATGATCTAACAAATATCTATAAGCCTGAATGGTTTCTGACCAGAAAATTCAATGTGGGGGGGGCTAACCCATCTTTATTAATTACTTAATAACTCAGTAATTATGGGTGATATAACGTTAAGACCAGTTGATCTTACCTGATCTAATGTAAAGCTTCGAAAATAGCTAAGTGTTTGGTTCATTTTTTGATAAGGGGGGGCCGATGACGGGTTAGCCTCCCCTTACAATAATTGTTAATATGTCTTCTACGTGTGGTCTGATGCAAACAACTATTGATCTAACCAGATCTAACAAAGCTCTAACCAACTGCATGAGTTTTGCTCAAAAATTTTGATAAGGGTGGGTGGGCTAACCCAGCCGAGGTGACCATATATACACATACGCACATGGGGGGAGGTGGCATGTGGACAATCTCAACTAAATGCGCCCCCCCCCATTTGGCTGATCCCTCCAGAAGAAATGGTGAACCCGACAGAACAGAGAATATATATATACCTGTATTATTCTCTGCTTTATCGGGTTCAACATCTCTTCTGGAGGGATCAGCCAAATGGAGGGGGGCAATTAGTTGCCAAAATGTGTGTGTAATACAAGTCTGGACATATATATTTATAAGAATATAGATATATATCTCATCTATGTATGTATATATATATAGTAAAGTCTGTTATTGGTCTGCACTTACGGTTCAGTAGTTTCACGTACCCGGTGCTTGGTGGAGGCCTCAAAGTCATAAATAATGCTGTACAATATCACCCGCACTCCAGGCTTTTTCACAATCCTTCACTTTATTGGAACAGGTATCAAGTCATGTCAACGTTTCGGTTCCTCTCCGGAACCCTCATCAGGACAAAAAAACATACACTGCCCCCCCATTGCAACCACAAAGCTTACATAGGGAGGAAAATCAATAAAATTACAAACACCTTGGATACTCACCCTCCCAGTGTGTATGGTGTCCGGCGTGCTGTGGGGCGCTCTGCGCATGCGCCATGCCGCGGCTCGTCTCAATGACGTCACTCTGGTCGTCCTAGTAACCAGAAATGCTTGAATTCCATATTCGTTACCCCACAGTGAGCGCCCACGCCTATCTGGTCACCCACACACATCGGTCGGGCGAGGAAGCCAAGGATTACCGCATTAATTAGCGGCCATCACATGTTAAAAACAAAGTTACCACCTGTGTGTTAGAAAAAATAATACACTATTATTAAACATTGCAGCGATTGTGTTCTGTATATTTACAAACCTTCACTCATAAGTGCTATCATGAGGTTTTTTTTATTACAACCCGCTTTAATCTTACCACTACACCCCTATATAAACACCGAATACATATTGCGTTCATTGAGTCCCCTTGGATACACTGTATCTAACCAATGTATCCACTGGGCTTCCTTTTTAAGCAGCATTAGTGCTCTATCTCCCCACCTCCTAGGTACGGGGACGTGATCTATGACTGTAAAGCGCAATGAGGCAACCGAGTGGCCTAATTCCAAAAAGTGTCTCGCCACTGGCTTATCCGAGTGGCCGTCTCGATATGCTACCCTTATGTTCGACCTATGGTTTCTAATTCTATCGCATAATGGAGTTGTCGTTTTACCCACATACGCGAGCCCACAGGGACACAATATCCTATACACCACGTACTCAGTCTTGCACGTTATTGTATATCGGATGTGGAACCGCTTACCCGTGTGTGGATGACTAAACTCCTTCCCTGGAACCATGTGACTACAAGTCACACACCCCAAGCAACGCTTACACCCCACATTGCGGTGTCGCACCACATCCTGTGTTTTCCCTAAAATGGGGTCCGTATGGACCAATAAATCTTTTAGGCTCCTATTGCATTTATAGCAGAACATGGGTGGATTCCTGAACATCTTGAGCAAAGTTTGATCATTCTCTAAAATGCGGCAGTTTTTCTTAACTACAGCTGTTAATTTTTCTGTGGCCATAGTATAAGTGATGGGGAACCTCAGTCTGTCTTGTTTTGCCTTTTCTACCATAGGTAGAGAAGCCTTTTCTAAAGCTGATTCCAATGTCTGTCTCGGATATCCCCGTTGTTCAAACTTCCCCTACATTAGACTTAACTGTTCCTGTCTTATTGTTGGATCGCTGTTGTTCCTAATAGTCCTCAGGAACTGGGCATGTGGTAATGCTTTTTTACAGTGCTCAGGATGTGCACTAGAAGCTAGTAGGAGGGTATTACGATCTGTGGGTTTAGAATAAAGGGAGTGGTGAAGACGTTGGTCCTTTACAAACACTTTGATGTCCAAAAAGTGAATGGACTCACTACTAACCTCACTGGTGACCTTTATAGGGCTATTTAGTCCATTAATATACCCTTCCACCTCCCTTGCTTCATCCCTCGTGCCCCTCCGACAGAACAGAGAATATATATATACCTGTATTATTCTCTGCTTTATCGGGTTCAATATTTCTTCTGGAGGGATCAGCCAAATGGCGGGGGGCAATTAGTTGCCAAAATGTGTGTGTAATACAAGTCTGGATATATATATTTATAAGAATATAGATATATATCTCATCTATGTATGTATATATATATATATATAAAAACACTGACTGAGACCCCGCGCAGCCCACATGCCACCCCCTCTACCTGGCTGAATGTTTCTAATATATATAATTAAATACATTCAGCCAGGTAGAGAAAGAAAAAAAAAGTTTTATTTTATGTTCCCAGGGACATTTAAAAATGTCCCCGGAATTTATTTTTTTTAGAAATGTGTCGTCTTACCTTAGCCTGGTGGTCAGTGGGGGCTCCCTGGATCCTGGTTGGGGGATCTGCCGTGGCCACAGGTGCAGTGGCTCCCTCCCTGCACTGCCTGTCTCTGCCACATGCACCCGGGTGGCTAGCCCGCACAGTCGCAGCTCTGTCATCCGGCGGCCGGCTGGTCCTCAAGGGGATCCTTGGGAGGCCCCGGCAGGCTGCCCTCTACAGTGCCTGATTAGAGGGCCGTGTCTGCCTGATGTTTTAGTAACAAGAATGTTTTATCCCATAGGCTTCAATGTTAAAAATATTCCTGTTTTAACTCAATATCTAATAAACTGTTGCTTATAAGATTCTGCAATAAAGAGTCTCTTTATTTCTAGATTTTTTTGGTATTTTTTTTAAGCACTTTTTATACTTTTTTCCCCAAAATGTTTTTTAGAACTTTTGCCGAACGTCCCAAAAAGTTTGAAGTTCGCAAACTGTCGAACAGCCGATGTTCGATGCGAACTCCGAACAGATCCGAACCGAACGCTCATCCCTACTCAGTTTGTATCCAGATTATGGAAGGGATTCTGCACAACATGGGGATAACTTTGGCCTTCTCTTGGGCCTATCACCCCCAAACTAATGGAGTGGCTGAAAGGGGGGACCAAAATGTAGAAAAGTATATTCGGTGTTTTGTGTCTGAAAGGCAGGATAACTGGTCTGGTCTTTTAACATGGGCTGAATATGCATTCAACAGCGCCGTCAGCGAGAGTACAGACCGTTCGCCTTTCCAGATCGATTATGGATACGACCCCCTTATGCTTCCTTCCACTTTTCAGGTTTCTGCCATACCTGCCTTGGATGACCACTTAAAGAGCCCTATTACATTCTTCACGCAAATGATAACACGTGCGCAAAAACGCATTAATGCAAGGGGCAAAATGTCATATTGCAATCTCAGCGCAACAAACGCGCGTATACGTCTAACGCGGGGGAACCTGCGCGAACTTACTGTACTTCGCGCGTCCTATACTTAACATTGTGAGTGCAAATGCTTTTGTGCGCTGGTACGCGGATGGTATTACAATCTATGCGCAGTTTGTAACGCACAGCCTTTACGCGCATAAATTTTAGCAACTCCTGAAAGCTGGTGCTAAAGGCAAATCTGATGGACCTGGCCGAACCCAAATACAACAGCCCAAAAAAAATACAGCAAAGTATAGTTACACATTCTACACATACCAAACCAATAAATTTGAGAAGTTGTTCATGCTGTTTTTTTTGATACAGCATATATGTGCAGATTGACTTTGACAGGCGCAAAAACTTAACATGAGACAATTAAGGTTTTTAATTCTGATTGCTGAATCGCGTGAAAAAAACAGTCCGCACACTGATTTCTGCACGCAACGTTACTCTGCGCGCGTTTTTGCGCGTCTGTTTTACACGCGTTAATTTTTGACGGATGAAAAAATACGCGAGTATCCATGAAAATGGCACCTTGCTATATTTGCCCATACAAAGTCTTAAGCCGGGTGCATCCTGTCTCTTACGCCTTGGCTCTACCCTCTCATTTCAAGATCCACAACGTATTTCACGTAACCTGTTGAAGCCATTACTCTGCAATCGGTACACCAAGAACCGGGTCCCCCCTAATACAGTGGAGGGCGAGGAGGAGTATGAGGTGTGGGCAATCCTTGATTCTTGATGGTCTAGGGGAGGATTGCAATACCTGGTAGACTGGGAGGGATACGGTCCTGAGGATAGGCAATGGATTCCTGCGGATGAGGTTCATGCTGCCCGTTTGGTTCATGCTTTCCATAAGTCTCACTCTTCGGCTCCGGTTGGTCGTCCTGTGCCCACCCGTGGAGGGGGGTTCTGTCACGTACCTCCGGCACCCGGAAGCCTCCTCCACGCTGCTCGCTGGCTGAGTGCCGGATGAAATGCATGCCGGAGCCGATCACGTGACGCTCAGAGAGGCAGGGCACTTTGGGAAAAAGCAGTGATCCGGTATATAAGCCCTTCACTCAATCCAGACCGGCACGCTGTTGTGTTTTCACACTCCCTCAGTGCTCCATGCGTTCTCTAACTAATTTATCATTGTGTATGACCTCTGGCTTTGGCAATCGACTACTCTGGTGTTTTGACCTCTGGCTTTGGCAATCGACTACTCTGGTGTTTTGACCTCTGGATTTGGCAATTGACTACTCTGGTGTTTTGACCCTTGGTTCTGTATCATTGTTTATTCAGATATCTGACCCCTGGTTATATAAATATATATATATATTTCTTGTTTCGGTCTATTTTCATATAGAGTCTCTATCTAACTGACAACTCTAAGGATCGGAGGATTAGGGTGACTCTGCGTACAGGGATCTGTTTATATTTATCCGTGGGGAATCTGTGACAAAAATATGCACAAGCCAGCCAGTGCATCCTCTGCGCCATCCTTTGACAGCTGTATTTTTCAGTTTTAACATTTTTGTTTAACCTCCCTGGTGGTATTCCCGAGTGTGACTCGGGGTTAAATTTCGCTACCGCGAACGGTAACCCAGAGCCACACTCTGACTGTATACTTACTGCATCCTGTGCTCCCTCACTGTCCCCCGCAGTGTGATCGCGGCGACTTGCTTCCTGGTAAGGCTCCCTGCAAGTCACGAGATGCTGGGGGCAGGACCAGGCAGCAAAATGTGAAAAAAAAAAAATTCACTGTAAAGTTCCTAACATGCAGTTCTCATGAACGGCCACTAGGTGGCACTAACAGATCAGAAACACCATACACATAGAAACATAGAAACATAGAAAAATGTCGGCAGATAAGAACCTTTCGGCCCATCTAGTCTGCCCAATTACATGGATACTTTACCTGGATTTATCTTTTGTTTAGGATAGCCTTATGCCTATCCCATGCCTGCTTAAATTCAATTACTGTTTTGGCCTCTACCACTTCAACTGGAAGACTGTTCCATGTATCCACCACCCTCTCAGTAAAATAATGCTTTCTGATGTTACTTTTAAACCTTTGCCCCTCTAATCTAAGACTATGTCCTCTTGTTTTGCTACTTTGTTTCCTTTTAAATATACTCCCTTCCTCTACCTTGTGGATTCCCTTTACGTATTTAAATGTTTCTATCATATCTCCTCTGTCTCGTCTTTTTTCCAAGCTGTACATGTTAAGATCATTAAGCCTTTCCTGGTAACTTTTCTCCTTCAAGCCGTACACCATTTTAGTAGCCCTTGTCTGAACTCTCTCTAAGATGTCTATATCCTTCTGGAGATACGGTCTCCAGTACTGCACACAATACTCCAAGTGAGGTCATGAAGATCACTTATATGAAAATCTAATTATGGATAGTGTAAGCATTATAAATGTTGCTGTATAAAGAAGAGTGTACATAATTGAAATAATATATCATACCAAGGATGTTTACACTGAGGCAATATGCAGAGACTAATATTGCACCCTTGTTTTCTGAAAGATTTAAGTGTTTTTGGTTTGATTTTATTATTGAATATAATTTATTTGCATTATTTTGTATAATTATTTTTGAGATAATAAATTATTGTTTTGTGTTTCAAACTTTATCTGACTCCGTCTGTTTACTTGACGCTTGCTTGCACAGATTTCAGTGAGTTATACCTATGGAATACAGGCTTACTATATAAAACAACAAATTTCCTTTCCAAAAAATTGAAACGCTTTTAGACACAATTTTTTTTAAAAAATTAGACCGCCAGGGAGGTTAAATATATATTATATAAATTTTATTTTATTTACTGAAGAGTGTTTGGTTGCATTTACTTTAGACTAGGGCTGGTACTGATTAAAATTTTCGTGTTCGATTAATCAATTTTTTTTAATCGATTAATCGATTAATTTCGATTAATTATAACACACATACAGATCAACTACTTTTTTGCTGATCTCCTTGGGTCTGGGCCTTGGGTCTTGGGTCTTGGCCCTTGGGTCTGGGCCTTGGCCTGGGCCCTGGCCCTTGGGTCCTAGCCCTGGTGTGTGCCTGCAGTCTGGGCCCTGCTGGGGTTTGGCTGGGTCCGAGGCTGTACGGAGACAGGCAGCACCATTCTCTCCACTCCTCCGCTGCCTTCTCATCTGCCGCCTTCTTCCTGCGCCATTTGCTGTGTGTGTGAGACGCATGCGTCCCACATTTTGCACACGTGACTGGAGGGAGGCCCAGGGCCCCAGGAAGCCAGTACAGCTCCGGATTCGGACTCCTACAGGGTTATTCAAAGAGAATCGAAAAGCCACCGCATGTTCGGTGACTTTTCGGTCTCTTCACTCACCGCAAAACCCGGCGAATGCACACCGAAACTGGCAAAAACATCTGGATTAACCCCGCCGAAGACGCCGGAGAAACCCGAGCAGGAGCAGATCAGAGCGCAGAGCAGCCGCCGAAAAAAACCAACACAGCAGACGAATGGAGTGGAAAAAAAAAAGAGTACGTGTGAATGTTTGAAAAGTGAAACGCTGTTTGCAAAGAAACTACAGAACGAAAATGTCTGAAATTTACATATGAGATCCAATGAATGATAATAAAAAGGGCTGTTACAGAAAAAACGATTAAAAAGTAAACAGAATTTTTTTTTGCAAAACAATCCCAAAAAATGCCTAAAAGATCCTCAAAAATCTATTTACTGCAGAATAAAATAATAAACGGTTTATTAGATATTGCATTAAAACGGGAATATTTTTAACATTAAAGCCTATGGGATTCTCCTGAATAAACCTGTCGAATGAAACCACCGAATGGCAGGGCATTTCGGCAACCTTTCTCAGCTGTTATGTGTTCTCTGAATAGATGAAGCATTGCTTCTCTATGGGGATTTCACTGCCTTCGAACAGGTAACGAACAGCCACCGTATGTGCAGGCAATTTGCCAACATTTGGCGAACTGCCTGCTCTCTGAATAGCCGAATGGCCAGGAAAAGTAACCGTACACTAATTTCAGCGTTTGGTTACCTTTTGGCCCCAATTCGGATCTTTTTGAATAACCCTGCTAGAGTCCGATACCGGAGCTGATGGCTCCCCCCTGATCAAAATAAATTTAATCGATCAAAAATTTTAACAATTAATCGATTAATTAATCGTTAATTTCCACAGCCCTATTTTAAACTTATGGGGCCCTATTACATTCTTCATGCAAAAAAGCACGCGCATCGCGTGAATTTTTGCGCAAAGCTGAAAATCAACACTGATATTACAATCCTCGTGCATTTTTTCATCCGTCAAAAAATAACGCGCGTAAAATGGACGCGCAAAAATGCAGGCACAGCAACGTGGCACGCAGAAATAAGTGTTCGGACTGTTTTTTTCACGCGATTCAGTCAATCAGAATTAAGAACCACAATTGTTTCACTTTAAGTTTTTGCGTCTGTCAAAGTCATCTGCGCATATATATGTTGCATCAATAAAAAGAAACACACACAACTTCTCCATTTTATTGGTTTGGTATGTGTAGAATGTGTAACTATACTTTGCGGTGTATTTTTTTTTGGACTGGTGTATTTGGTTTCGGCCAGGTTGATCGAATTTGCCATTAACACCAGCTTTTAGGAGTTGCTAAAATTATGCACGCAAAGGCTGTGCATTACAAACTGCGCATAGATTGTAATACCATCTGTGTACCAGTGCACAAACGCATTTGCGCTCACAATGTTAAGTATAGGACGCGCAAAGTACAGTAAGCTCGCGCAGCGATCGCACAGGTTCAGCCGCGGTAGACGTATAAGCACGTTTGTTGCGCTGACATTGTAATACGACGTTCTGCGCAAAGGGTTTTGCCCCTCGCGTTAATGCGTTTTTGCGTGAAGATTGTAATAGGGCCCATAAAGTTCTACAAGCTAGCAGCTAATTAGCTTAGATATTGTTATTATTAACAGCACATATATAGAGATGCAAAACATAAATCAAAAAGGTCTATCTACGATATATTTTTGTGACCTTAATAGGACTCTATAAAACATAACAAAAAGGTGTTTATCTGAAATCAGCTACTTGTTGCTGTAAATAATGTACTGGTGCTATCATGTTTGTTCTGTTACGCATGCATTTAGATCTCCAATCCTCCTTTATGGCAGTGAAGTATGGGGCCCCATCACCTACCCAGACCAACCCAAATGGGACACCAGCCCAACAGAAATATTCCATCTGGAATTCTGCAAGCACCTCTTCCAAGTCCATCGGAGCACCTCTAACAATGCTTGCCGGGCCGAGTTGGGCAGACTCCCCTTACTTCTTGCAGTACAGAAGAGGGCGCTATCATACTGGGACCACCTAAACATCACCAGTCTCAACTCATACCACCATAAAGCCCTACTGGCCAACAAGGACCACCCCAAACCATGTGGGCTGCAACAACTCATATCCACCCTGATCATCCAAAGCCCCCATGAATGCAACCTGACAGAATATCAAATAAAGGCCCTAAGTAACGATTCCAGGGAAAACTATATCAGAGAATGGAGACATGATATAGCAAACTCCCAGAAACTCACCATTTACCAATCCTTACAGAGGGAATACAAACTGGCCCCATACCTAGAGCTACTACAAGACCCCAAGGACAGACAGATCCTGAGCCGGTACAGACTGAGCGCCCACAGCCTGGAAATCGAATAAGGGCGGCATAGACAGACCTACAAGCCCAGGGAGAATAGACTTTGCCAGCATTGTGACCAGGGGGCCCTGGAAGATGAGGTCCACTTCCTCCTACAGTGTCCCAAGTACTCAGCACTGAGGGAAACTCACTTCCAGAGACTCTCCGCTCTCATCCCGGACTTCACCTCTATAGAAGAGACAAGGAAACTCCACACCATACTGGGAGAAGAAGAGTCGGCAGTGAAAATATCTGCCCAATACGTCACAGAATGTCACAGACTGAGAGGAACATGAGAGATCCCGGACTTATAAATACCCAAAACGGACTCGCCCCAATCCCCCTTCACATTATCCCTTACCCCTGATAATGTCCATGGACTTGCCCATTCCCCCCCATATATGTCCCACTACACCCCCTTCCACCCCATATAACCTTCCCATATGCTATGGCAATGCTAAAATGTATTTGGTCCTGCCAATAAAGCATATTTTGATTTGATTTGATTTGATTTGATCTACCCATAGTTCTGTGTGTGAGATGTACAGTCTTCAAGTGCGGTAAAGGGTATCAGGCTATCCTCTTTTTATACTGCCTGCAAAAAGATGTAAAAAGAAAAAGCACTTATTCACACAGAACAAATGGAGGGAAAAAAGGGAGGATAGATGCCCAGTAGACACTAAATATAGTTTTTCTTTGACTGGTTAGAAAGATAAGTGAGGATAAGAGGTTGGTTTGTCTATAAATCATGTGCGAGCAAGTTTATCACTGTAGAGTACAGATTATGTTGAGTAAAGTAATTGAGAGGAAGATAGAGAGCTTAAAGAGTGAGAACGATATGATGACTTCATCACAATCATACTTTCCTTGACTTTTGGCCTTTTTGGTGGAACGTGGTTTTGTTACAAAACATATAACTGTTTGACTGTATTAATTTTAAAGAAGTAAGTAATCAAGAAATAATGTATGTACCGTATTTTTCTCTCCATAAGACGCACCTGACCATAAGACGCACCTAGTTTTTAGAGGAGGAAAACAGGAAAAAAAATATTCTGAATCAAATAGTGTAATAATGGATAATGCCCCAGCTCCTCTCATGGAAATACTGCCCCAACTACTCTCATGGATATACTGCCCCAGCTCCTCTCATGGATATACTGCCCCAGCTCCTCTCATGGATATACTGCCCAAGCTCCTCTCATGGATATACTGCTCCAGCTCCTCTCATGGATATAATGCCCCAGCTCCTCTCATGGATATACTGCCCCAGCTCCTCGCATGGATATACTGCCCCAGCAACTCTCATGGATATACTGCCCCAGCTCCTCTCATGGATATACTGCTCCAGCTCCTCTCATGGATATACTGCCCCAGCAACTCTCATGGATAATGCCCCAGCTCCTCTCATGGATATGCCCCAGCTCCTCATAGATATACTGCCCCAGTGTCACGTTCCCATGTTCCAACCCTGTCTCCCTGCCCTCTGTATTCCTCATGTTTTGGTTCCCATGTGTTTCCCTGTGCTGCTTTCCCAGAGATGCAGCTCAGGGGTTAAGTTGTCTAGTTCTATTGCTCGTTGAGCTTCTTCTGGTGATATGGGCTGATTACTCCCCTATATAAAGCCATGGGCCCATATCACCATGCTCTTGCATCTGGTTCACTTCAGCTACTGTTTTGTTCCTGAGAGCACACTCTTATTCTGTCCTAGTCCTAGTCCTAGTTCTAGTTCTATTTCAGTTTCAGTGTTTCTCCATTGTCTGAGTTTCATGTTCTGATTGATTTCCCGGTATTGACCCTCTGGCCTGGCTGATGGATTTTCTCTGGTGCTGTATCCCCGCTTTGGCTCAAGGTAAACGATTTGGTTTTGACTCCTGGCTTATTTACTGACGACTCTTCTGGACATCCCTAACTGTACTGTGCATGTTGATTTATTGTTTTGTTGTGTGTCCCTGCTGACCACGACTTTGTCATTTAAGTCCTTCCCTGCAGGTTGTGGAGTATATACTCCTTCAGGTATTCAGTGTATACCCTGGGACTCTGTACGGCTACTAGGTAACCTTTTTCTATTAGTGCAGATTCGGCCACTCTAAGGACCGATCTCAGTATAGGGCTCCTTCGGTATAGCCGTGCAGAGGTCCCCAGTGTCTCCTGTGGTTTATTCACGTATCCTAGATCATTGTGTCACGCATTTCTGCATATAGCGGCTTTTACTCATACCTGGGCCCTACTTGGCGCATGCCGGGTACCGCCATTGTGGCTGACTGTGACACCCAGCTCCTCTCATGGATATACTGCCCCAGCTCCTCTCATGGATATACTGCCCCCAGGCCCCAACTCCCCTCCTGCCACTGCCGCGTTTTAGGCTCCCTCCTGAGCGTCCGGCGGCATGGAGCTTGGGCACTCGCCTGGGGGAGCCATGTGACCAGCCGCGATCTCGCGAGAACTCGGCTGGTGACGTGGTTCCCCCAGGCGAGTGCCGAAGCTCCACAGCTTCGGACACTTGCAGGGAGTGAACACTGCAATGTGCAGTATTCGCTCCATAAGACGCACACACTTTCCCCCCCACTTTTTTCGGGGGGGAAAAAGTGTGTCTTATGGAGCGAAAAATACGGTATATATACACTTCCACTTGTGTAGTATAAAAAAAAATCAGATAATATTTTTTCTTTGCTGGAAATTCTAAACAATAATCTTTACAGATTTTGCGGGGCTTTTTTGTTTGCACATAAATCCAGAGTAATTACACATTTTTTAGCTTTACTTTCCAGAATACAGGATTATTCTGTAGTAAGCAGCAACTACATTAGCACAATGAAAACAGTAATTATTTATGATATTTAAATAAAATAGTGATTTAGTAGTTCTATCAGTGGCGTAACCAGAGTTATGGGCGCCCGGGGCAGAATTTTGTTTTTCACCCCCACCTCATTATATAAACATCCACTCTGGTTATAAGCAGGCCCTGGACTGGGACAAAATATAGGACCCCCAGAATTATATACACAGGTACTGGACCCCCAGAATTATATACACAGGCACTGGACCCCCAGAATTATATACACAGGCACTGGACTCCCAGAATTATATGCACTGGAGCCCCAGAATTTTATATACAGGCACTGGAGCCCCAGAATTTTATATACAGGCACTGGAGCCCCAGAATTATATATACAGGCACTGGAGCCCCAGAATTGTATATACAGGCACTGGACCCCCAGAATTATATGCACAGGCACTGAACCCCCAGAATTAAGTGCACAGGACCCCCAGAATTTTATATATCCAGCCTGCAGCACACTCACTCACAGACCTCAGATTCAGATGGGGACCCACGGGTACCAGCATGCTCCTTCTGAAGGCTGCTCTCGTGGGATCGCATGAGATCTCGACTGTAGGTCGTGTCACAGCCTTCAGAAGGCCGGCGGCCAGCGCTCTACTTTGTCGGGCTACAGTGGGAACCTGCGTTCCCGCAGGACTCGAGTCCTGCCCCCAGGTCTCCGGGCAGTGGCATAATAACCGGGGGCTCTGCGCCCGGGGCACCAGCTGCCCCCCCGGTTGTTACGCCACTGTATGTTATATTAATAGTATGTTATTAAGATCACTTGTTGAGAATATTTCCTGTATGTTATGCTCAGCAGATTGGTAGACTTTATACATTACACTTGAAAGGACTTTCCTTTTAAACTTTTTTCTAATAAAAAGATGTTTTAGTTAGATTATTTCCTTTCCATCTCCTTTGTCAGGGTTCTTATTTAATTTGAACATTTTCAATTGGTGCTTAGAAATAAGGGTTCAACCCCTTAGCAGTGTGGATTTTATGCTTCCTATCCTCCACTACTGATAACCACACATTTTGTTACATTTTTGTGTGTAAATGTATTGCTAAATGTAGTTCCAGCAATGGAATTTTCACTACCCTGTGCAAAAAATCTTACGAGCTGTGATTTAACCCCATAGTGATCAGGTTGTTTTGCCAATGTCTATATGGAACCCGCACATATCATATACCGTTTTTCTCGCCATTAAGTGGACTTTCTAACAGTGGCATCATGGGTGGGGTGGGGGTGGCCACACCGGATGACACCCTCTTGGGGGGGTGACACCACCCAGGGCCAGATTTTGGTGTTTGCTTGCTCTCTCTCAGTGCTGTCTCTCCGTGGGGAGATATCATCGGTGAGTGTACAGAGGAGAAACCCTGCCCCCGGCTGGCACAAGCCCTGCCCCTCCATTTGACAGCGGGACAAGGAGGGGGAGCAGTCCTCCCATCATGTCTGCTCCTGCTTCTCCTGGCTCTGAGTCTGGGGAGCCTCCAGCACACTGCCCCGCCCCTTCCTCTCACAGCACCATCACAAGCACAGGCCTGTGGATGTGAGAGGAGATAAGCCAGGGCCAGGTGCAGCTGCCCTCCCTGACACCCTGCACATGCTGGATCTGGACAGAGGAGGGTAACAGGTGCTGCACTGAGAAGGGAAGAAGAGGGGACTAGGGAGGGTGACACGCTGTACCCTGGGGGCTGGGGAGGCTGATAGAGGGAACACCTGGGCTGGGTGTGACAGGGCACACTGGAAGCTGGGGAGGGAGACATAGCGCACACTGAGGACTGGGGACGGTGACAGAGGAACACTAGGAGCTGGGGCGAGTGACTGAGGACACCCTGTCTATCATCCATCCCAGTCTGTCCATCCACCCCAGTCTGTCAGTCCATCCACCCATCCATTGTCTGTCCGTCCGTCCGTCCATCCATCCATGCTTCCAAGCCTGTCTATCTACAGTATACATACATCCCAGTCTTTACATACATCCGTCTGTCTGTCTGTCCATACATCCATCCATCCCTGTCTTTTCATCCATCCCTGTCTATCCCTCCATCCATCCCTGTCTTTCTATATATCCATCCATCCCTCTATCAATCACTCTATCCATTCATGCCACTGACTATACTATCTATCCCTGTGTAACTTTCTATACCTGTCTGTCTATATCTCTGTATCTTTCTATACCTGTCTGTCTCTCCCTCTGTGTATATTTCTACACCTGTCTGTCTCTCCCTCTGTGTATATTTCTACACCTGTCTGTCTCTCCCTCTGTATTTCTACACCTGTCTGTCTCTCCCTCTGTGTATATTTCTACACCTGTCTGTCTCTCCCTCTGTGTATATTTCTACACCTGTCTGTCTCTCCCTCTGTATTTCTACACCTGTCTGTCTCTCCCTCTGTATTTCTACACCTGTCTGTCTCTCCCTCTGTATTTCTACACCTGTCTGTCTCTCCCTCTGTGTATATTTCTACACCTGTCTGTCTCTCCCTCTGTGTATATTTCTACACCTGTCTGTCTCTCCCTCTGTATTTCTACACCTGTCTGTCTCTCCCTCTGTATTTCTACACCTGTCTGTCTCTCCCTCTGTGTATATTTCTACACCTGTCTGTCTCTCCCTCTGTATTTCTACACCTGTCTGTCTCTTCCTCTGTGTATATTTCTATACCTGTCTGTCTGTCCCTCTGCATATCTCTTTCTACACCTGTCTGTTTGTCCCTTTGTGTGCCCTTTCTATTAGGGATGTACGTTTTAGGTTTCGGATCTTCGAAATGTCCCGATTCGTATCTTCGGATTCGGCCGAATTTCCGGATCGGATCCGAAAAACGAGCCATCCGAAAAGTTTTCCGAGCCGAAACGAAAATTTTCGAATGGACTTAATGTGTCAAATCGAAATTTATTTTCGCTCTATTCGGGATTTCGTTTCCATTTCGGTAATTTTGGACATTGTATTATTTATCGGTTATATCAGATCATTCTGTAAATTTTTTTATCATTTCCATTTCCAATGAACTGATAATTCTGTCGCTACGGTAATTCTGCTCATTCTATCGTTTTTTTTTATTGAATAAAGATCCTTTTTTTTTCTTATATGCATTGCACAACTTTATTTAATCATATTAAAATGGTATGAAAGGGACAAAAATGAACAAAACGATTTTAAAAAACGCAAAACTGACCCAAATGGTCTGACTTTAAAAATAAAAACCAGAATAAAAGATTTTAAAATGGAAAAAAGCTGAACAAAGTTACAAAATTTTCAGAAACGAAAAATAAAATGATTTAAAACGAAAAAAATAAAAAGCATGCAGCATATGAATACGCACACTGCTGGGATCAAGCGCCTCTGTGCGCGGTATGATTAATGCAGCATAAGAATCCACACACTGTGGGGAAGCACCTCTCTGTGGTATAATATGTATACGTCTGTGTTATATGTATATGTATCCTGTTTGTATATTATAACTTAAAATGCAATAAAATTAGAATTTTAAATAATTTACAAGGTGTTTGTAAAGTGTTTTTTTTTCACATTTTTAACATTTACGGTTATAAATATATTTTCTATGAGTTGCGCTTGTTAAAAAAATTAGAGATGGGGGACTTGTTAGTTGTTGCATACATTTTTTTTGGGTGGAAATTAATTACACAATTTTTAACAAACGCAACCCATACAAAAATCTTTAGTGCAGCATCATTGTTCAGATTATTATTGAAATGGGAACAATATTGCTGCATTAGCAAAACAAAGTATTTTTTTAAAACTATTTATTTTTAATATTTTATTATTTTTATTTTTAATATTTTTAATTAACTTTTAACATGGTCATGTTTTGGTATGGTTGGAAAGGCTATGCTCTGGCCGATCCAACAATACAAAACATTAACCCCTAGGTAGGTGCCACGGCACGGATCGGGAGATAGGGGGTTCCAATGAACCCCCATCTCCACCATTGGTGGCTGGCAACTAGGGGGTTAACTCCAGACTCGGGACTTTGGATAGATTTCGACCATTTTTATTTTTTTAACTTTCGGATAGTCTAAATCTATCAAGTGCCGATGTTTCACATCTGAACTTTGTTTGGATAGAGTAAGTCCGTGCGGCCGTTAAACGTATATACATTACAATTTTCTAACCATCAGCACACTGGATATAGCACTGTTGCTGTCCAGCGTCCTGATTCTGAGTTCCTGACCGTTAGAAAATCTGACTGCCAGTGCCTATATGTTATTTCCAATGATCCGATATTTCTGTCGCTACGATAATTCTGTCGTAGTCAGATCATTTACGTCCGCGGTTCGCACATGATGGGATATGTCCGACTCCATTAGGGCCTGTCGTAAACTTTACGGAGCCATTGTAGAGTTTGAGAATTTTTTGGACAGACCAAAAAAAAAAACATCCCATCATGGCTCAAACTCAGAGTCCTATTCGGACACGTCATCCCCTTCCACCCCAGAGACACCCAGGAAGAAGCGGGCCAGCAACTTGGCATTTGAGGAGATGGTGGAGCTGGTTCGCATCTTCGAGAAGCATGACTATGACTGCCGTTAGGGACCTTATTGCAGGAAGAACAATGTCCACAAGGACCGTATCCTTGCACCACCCTCCTGGAAATGTTTGATAAGGACCGAAGTAACGACCAGCTGCGGAAGCGCTGGTCTGACCTTAAGACGCGCGAGGAGGAGCAATTGAGGCACATCCTGCGTGTCATAGCCAAACGTAAGTTATGTTATATTGTAAAGCGCTGCGCAAACTGTTGGCGCTATATAAATCCTGTATAATAATGTGCTTGCATGTGCTAATGTGCACAGAAATACGTTGATTGATCTAGTCCATTTTTCATGCAATGTGTATAGCTTTGCGTTTTCAGGACTCATACATGCATTTTTGCCATAGCTCTTTTTTGTGATTTTACGTATTCGTGAAAATTGTGATATTTGTATGTAGATGAATGTGGTTTTTTTTTTTAACAAGCGCAACTCATCTAAAATATAACCGCAAACGCTCGCATGTTAAAATGTGAAAAAAAAAAACTTTACACCTTGTAAATTATTGAATTCCAATTTTATTGCATTTTTTGTTATAATATACAGACAGGACATGACGCATACATATAATGATATATTATGAATCTGCCAAGTCTGCTGGAAAGAACGATATATATATACCATGTCTGGGTCATATAATAAAATAAGGCTGCAAAACGCATTTAAAATTTACATTTAGAATTGGACCGGTTCGTTAGTCCGCGGGTCGCGCATCTGCGTTGGTGTCCGTCATTATGGCCTGTCGTAAAATTTACGGATCTTTGCCGATATTTTCGGGTTGTAGCACAGGCCAGAGTTCATTCTTCCCATCCATCCCATCATGGCTGAAGGAAGGGAATCATGCTCCCCCAACCCACTGAACCCAGACACCGCAGAGACCCCAGTGCCCAGAAGAAGCGTGCCAGCAACATGACATTTGAGGAGATGGTGGAGCTGGTGCACATCTTCCAGAACCACGACTATGACTGCCGTAAGGGCCCTTACGGCAGGAAGAATAATATACGCAAGGACCGTATCCTTGCAAAGGTACGCCACACCCTCCTGGAACAGTTTGAAACGGACAGAAGTAACGACCAGCTGCGGAAGCGCTGGTCTGACCTCAAGACTCGCGAGGAGGAGCAATTGAGGCACATCCGGCGTGTCATAGTCAAACGTAAGTGTTACGTTATATTGTAAAGCGCTGCGCAAACTGTTGGCGCTATAAATCCTGTATATAATAATAATGTGCTTGCATGTGCTAATGTGCCCAGAAATACATTGATTTGCGTTTTCAGGACTCATACCAGCATTTTGCCAAAGCTCTTCTTTTTTGTGATTTTACGTATACGTGAAAATTCTGATATTTGATGTATGATATGAAATTACAATGCTGGATTTGTGTTTTTGGCACTGTGTGTATCAGGGGAGTAACTAGAAATCACAGGGCCCCATTTCAAAATGTTGTATGGGCCCCCCTCCCCCGCCTGCAATGTAACACTCGCATAGTATACCCCCCCCAATAAAAATGAACACACGACCACTACACTCACGCATGTGGCACAGTACCCAGGCAACAGCTTATAATAATTAATTTGTCCCCCAGCACGAGCATACCAATTAAGTACTGGCTTGGTGGAGTAGAGGTAACATCCCTGCTCTGAGTGGAGAGCTTGGAGTGGGACTAGAGACATGGGTTCGATCCCGGCAAGAGCACCTCTCCGTCTCCAGTAAGTGTCTTACCCAAGGACAGGACACTTACTAACGGTACATTATTCACCACCCAGGACATACAGAAAACCAGAGACATCTCAATGTTATTAAGTCGCCTACTGATGACCGGGTTGGACCGGGTTTCAGCCCCATTGACTTGCATGGGGGTTCGGGTTCAGACCCGAACAAATGGGAAGTTCGGGTTCGGGCCCGAACCGAACTCAGGGGGTTTGGCTCATCCCTAGTGACTAAGGGTGAAGGTTTCATCATAAGCTGAGTGGTGTTTCTGGTGTGGGCCTACTCTTCATCAATACAAACTTTTAAAAATCTTAATCTATCTTTAAAAAAATAAAAATAAAAACCCAACAGGGATTTATGAACGTCTACTAACTAAACTTGTTTGCTCGCATTTCTAGATTGAATCAAAACCTAGGGCCGGGTATCCCAGCTTCGGCACGTTCACCTTCAGAAATGTCATTTGCTCTAACAGCTGGGGTGATAATTGGGAGCACTGAGGGCACAGAATATTCCCCGTAATGGAGAAAATCCACTCGCTTTGTACAGTGGTTGGTGGACAAGAAAGGAGCTCCATGGCTACCTCTGCAAACGTAGGCCACACACCTCTCTTGTTCTCCCAAAACTAAAAATGGTCTGTATTGGGTTCCAAAGGAGACTCAGCAAGGTATGCCGTAACAAATGTCGTAGCATTTTCAATTGGTGGGTTTTTGTTAGGTCTGACTCCGTATCCTGACCCATAAGTCGTGTACATTTTTGTAAAAAATACAGGTCTGGGAACGCTGCTCTGAGCAGCAGCACTGGTCCTCCTCTCACATCTGGGTGTGTCACTGTCATCCTCAATGACAGACTCCTCCAACGTCTCCAGTCACTCACTGCAAATGCAAAGCAAAATGTTGTTTCTCTCCAGTCTCCTCTCCTCCACTGTCTCCAGAGTCCACTCCAAACTCCTTCAGTGCTGTCTTCTCATTCAGTCAGAACAAAAGCAATATGGCACACCCAAGAGGAATGGAAGTGTATACACTGCAGTCAACAGGAAGTGACAGTGTGTGTCTGTGCCAGCCTTCAGTGGAAATTCCAGAAAAGGAAGCAGCTGATTGGACTATGCACGCAGTAATCCAACCCCAAAGATTATTCTAGAGCATAGAATCACAAAAAACACAACCAAAACAGTTGATTGAAGCCTATGGGGCATAACTTTCCCAGTACACTCCTTGTCCTTGTGGCTCAAAAACAAAAAATTCAAATAATGATTAAAAAATCTGCAGTAAAATAGAGTCTCTTTATCTTTAGAATATAATAATAAAGTAACGGTTTATTAGATATTGAATTAAACAGGAATATTATTAACATTGAAGACTATAGGGCAAAACATTTACCACACTTTGTTGCTCAGAAAAAAAATTAACAAAAATGCTTAAAAGATTCTAAAGATAATAGACTCTTTACTGCAGAACTAACGGATTCATATGCTGCATTAATATACTGTAGACTACAGGTGCTGCCTGCCACTGTGTGGATTCTATTCTTATGCTGCATTTATTATGCTGCAGAGAGAGGCGCTTCCCCCGCAGTGTGTGGAGGATTCATATGCTGCATTAATTATACTGCAGAGAGAGGCACTTCCCCGCAGTGTGCGGATTCATATGCTGCATTAACCACTTGGCTGCTAAGGACGCGCTCAGCGCCTCCTGCATGCCAACTTGCCAAGTGCTCCTCCTGTGCTAGGGACGCGCTCAGCGCATCCATAGCACAGGAGGCAGACAGCAATCAGCCGGGATTCCGGCCAATTACTGCGCCACCAGGTGGGGGCCGGATCCAGGCTGATTCGGCGCAGAAAGGCGTTAGGTCACGATCCTCTCCCGGAGCTGGCTGACATTTTGGATGTCGGCCAAGGTTCCCGGGATCTCCCCCTAATGACTGGCGTCATCGTGCATAGCGCAATGACATCAGTTCTGGAGTTAACCCCTAACTGCAACTAATGGTGGAGATAGGGGGTTCATTGGAACCCCCTATCGGTTAATGATTGATATCGTTGGATCGACCAGAGCATGGCCTTTCCAACGATACCAAACATGACAATGTTAAAAATTATAAAATATAAAAATATAATAAATTATTTAAAAAGAATAATCAGGTTTTTTGTTTTATTTTGTTAATGCAGCAATATTGTTGCCATTTCAATTATAATGTGAACAATGATGCTGCACTAAGGATTTTTGTATGCGGTGCGTTTGTTAAAATAGTGTAATTAGGCGTGTCCGAAGCCATGCGAGGAGGACGCGAGTGAGCTGAGCTCCGTCTACCCGCCGGCATAATCCCAACCCTGCCGGCTCTCATACCCGGCGGAATCCCCGTCAAAATCACGGGGTAAGCCCCTTAACATTCAGGGACACTAGCGATGGCCCACCAAAGACTCCCTCGAGGCACAACGCTGCTTGGAGCTCCCGGAATCAGCTCGGAAAGGGAAGGCCTCACAAGATGGCGGCTCCAGGGTGGGTGCTCCCCTAGGCAGCGCGATGCGGCTGCTGAGAGAGACCTCTCCCGCGACCCAACCGACCTCTCATCCGGCATCTGAACAACAACTCAGAGCCATGTTGGGGGAGTTAAGCACTCGTTACAGGAAGATTTTAAATCTTAATATTTAGTTGACAGAACTTCACAAAAGATTATACGTGATCTTGGTGACCGCACTGACCAACTGGAAGCGAAAACAGATGATTTATGCCTCGCTCATAATGAACTTTGGTGATGCCTACAAATCACTTAAAACGACATGGAATCAATGCAACGGAAGATGGCTGACCTGGAAGATCGTTCTAGAAGAAACAACATAAGACTCAGAGGTATTCCAGAATCAGTTAAAGCTGAGGATCTAAATGCATACGTCACAAGTCTCTTTCAGTCACTTCTCCCATCAACGCCTGCCCAGGATTTGCAGCTGGATAGAGTGCACAGACTTCCCGAACCAAAAAATATGTCCTCCGCGATACCTCGAGATGCATTAGTCAGAGTCCATTTCTTTCGTGTCAAGGAAGAGCTGATGTCTGTGGTCAGGAAGATAGGAAAGCTGCCTGAGCCATACTTGTCCATCTCGTTCTTTCCAGACCTTTCTGCAGCAACCATGGCTAAAAAGACGGGAATTTACACCTGTCACAACAATCTTGAGAGAACACAAAATGCCGTATAGATGGGGATATCCGACCAAACTACTCGTATGGAGACAAAACACTCTTCATGTCATGAATGATATTACTACGGGTTTTCATCTTCTGCGAGAATGGAATCTCACTGGTGATTGCACGCCAACTCAAGAGGCCCAACCAACCCCAGCAAAAGTTTTCGCCAGAATGGCATCGAGTGAACACTGGGAAATGATAGCATGAAGTGAGGTGGAGGTCTTCCTCATGAGCTCCGTCTACTCTTCCTATAAAAGGAGCCACGAGGAGTCTTGAACCGGGTTCCGACTGGCCGCGCGTGGACAACGTGGGCTCGGCACCCCCTCTGTCCTGGATCTGGGCACAATTTTTTTTTCCCCGTACCTCCCCCTGTTGGAACGGGGCGAGCTGGAGGTTTTTACCAGCTTCAGGAGGGGACTGTTATTGTACATATTCGGGACACTGAAGAGTTCCCCTTTTGTTCATGTTTTTTTTCTTTTTATGTTTTGTTTGTCACGGCTTGCCTTGACAGAATTACGAATACCTGGATCGTCGTTTCTGGGCTCCGGAGTCATCCCTACGGAGGTCTCCCCCGACAGTGTTGGAGCACACCGCCTTCCTGACTATCCTGAAGAAGTTCCATGGGTTTCACTGAAGCAGCGGCTCCCCTGTAATGCCTGTTCTTTTCCCACATAGTAAGTCTCATACCATGAAAATATTCTCGTTGAATGTGAAGGGGCTAGATATCCCTCACAAGAGACACTCCCTATACACTGACATTAACTCTGAGAAACCGGATGTAATCTGCCTCAAAGAGACTCATTTTAAACACTCGCGTATCCCAGATTATACTTGCCACAATACACTACGCAGTTTCTTCCGACTTCCCCAACGAAAATTAGAGGAGTATCCATTTTAATTCAGAACCGTCTCGCCTTTTAGCCTGATTCATAAAGTGGTTGATCCCAATGGAAGATTTATTATATTAACGTGCTCCTTGAACCATATCGTTTACACCATCGTTAATGTGTATAGCCCGAACGACTCCCAACTTCCCTTTTTGAACAAGGTTTTTTCCCGAATGCAAAAGTCACTAGCTGGCAGATTGGTTGTTTGTCTAGATTTCAACATGTCCCTTGATTTACCATCCCGAGCCTCAAAGTGAGTGAGGGCGGCTCACACCAGATATGCGAACTTATTGGCAGCACACCAACTTTTTGATGTCTGGCGATTGTTCCACCCAGGAGAAATGGGTCACTCCTTTTTTTCCACAGCCCATAATGTATATTCTCGAATAGACTATATGTTTATAAAAGGTGATACCCTAACCCAAGTCCGAGACTGCTATATTGGACCTATAATGTGGTCAGATCATGCTCCAAATATAATGTGTATTGCAGATGACTATGATTCGTGTGGTAGAGCCCCCTGGCGATTGAATGAATCGTTATTATCTCGTCCTGAGATCAGAGAAGAAATACAAACTGCCTTATCTAACTATTTTAGGGAGAATTCGTCTGACGAGATATCAGAGGGAGTATTATGGCAAGCTCACAAAGCGGTAGTGAGGGGTATTCTAATCAAGTGAGGTGCGCGTCTTAAAAAACAACGAACGGACCATAGACTATCCCTGTTACACCAAATCACAATAGCCAACGAATCCCACAAACCACTTCGCATGGAGGCCTCCCTGTCTCATATTACAGACCTTCGTAGACAATTGATCGAGTTAGACAAGCTAGATTACACATGGGTGTCGCGTAGACTTAAGGCGAGATGCTATATTTACAGTAACAAGGCAAGCAGAATGCTAGCTAACAAACTGAAAGCCAAAATGGGTAAATCACGTATACCACAGATATTAGATCGGGAGGGGCAGCTCAAACACCAACCAAGACAAATAGCTGAATGCTTTGCACGGTATTACGCCTCCCTGTACAATCTTTCGGCAGAACCCGAAGTACACCAACCTTCCCTGCAAGACATATTTCTCTTCTTAAACTCCCTCCACCTTCCACAGCTGTCAGATAATCTCCAAGACGAGCTAATCAGACCCATAACCTCTATTGAGCTAGCATCGGCACTAAAAAGTTTACCTAATGGCAAGGCCCCTGGTACAGACGGGTTCACAGCGAAATATTATAAATGTTTTCCAGATCTTCAACCCCATCTGCTAAAATTTTTTCAATCACTCTTTGAATCGGGCCAACCACCTCGGGAGTGGTTAACAACGCATATTGTAACAATCCCTAAAACGCCACTTCCCTCTCCTCACTGCTCGCAATATCGACCTATATCGCTCCTTAATGTCGACACCAAGTTATACGCGAAGATAATGGCTATTAGAATAGCCGCGGTACTGCCATTCTTAGTGGCGGATGACCAAGTAGGCTTCATAAAAAATAGACAAGGCCCAGATAACACCCTGAAAGTACTTACCCTTGTTGACCATGTAGTCCAAACGTCCCAACCTACCTTACTACTATCATTAGACGCAGAAAAAGCTTTTGATCGGATTAATTGGTCCTATTTGAATCATGTATTGTTAAAATTTAATTTCCCAGTCGCTTTGATTAAGGCGGTGGGGGGTTTTATACATTTCCCACTGCACAGGTCTTGAATGCTGGCTTCACATCCGACCCCATTAATATCTCTAACGTACAAGGCAGGGATGCCCGTTATCACCCCTACTTTACGCGTTGGCGCTTGAACCACTCGCCCAAGCCATTAGGCAAGCCTCAGAAGTCCAAGGCATACACATAGGTCCCACACAGAGCAAAGTGAGCCTCTTTGCGGACGATATACTATTGACGCTGACAGAACATCATCATCTCTACCCGCCCTTCACGAGATTCTAGATAGTTATGGTAAAGCCTCTTTTCATAAAATTAATCTGAAGAAATCACAGGCTTTGTCGTTTGTGATTTCCCCAAGAGAATCTTCTCCTCTTACAAATTGCCTACCCCTATGACTGGAGGAAATCACACATTACATATTTGGGAGTCAAAATAGCTTTTTCTAGAGCAGAACTATCAACCTATTCTTACACAACTTAGAAATCTATGTATGAATTGGTCTAAGGTAGAGGTGTCCTGGGCGGGTCGAATTGCAGCGCTTAAAATGTCTTTATTGCCAAAACTGCTTTATCTTTTCCGTGCCCTCCCAATAGCTTTGCCACGAACCTATCTATTGAATCTGCAATCTGTACTCTCCAAATTTGTCTGGCGAGGTAAACGTCCTAGAGTGAGAACGGCCCTACTGAATCAATCTATAGAAAGTGGAGGGATGGGGGTCCCTAATGTATTAATGTATTATAAAGCATCCATGTTAACAGCATCCCAAGCCCTTCTTATGACTCCTCCAGATCCCCAGTGGACTAGATTTCTCTCGGTTTATTTTCTCCCATATTCACCTTCAATAATCCTCTGGCTGCCCAGATCCCTATGCCCTAAATTGCCACCTCTTCCTACTTTTGCCAGCCTGCTTCGTAGAGAATGGGACTATAACACAGCTAAACTCATAAACTATCACCCCATTGCCCTGGCAGCCCCACTTACGGTGTTAGGCCACCTCATTCCTCACTTTGACCCACGGGTATGGACACTACACGCCGTGACGAGGCTCTTCCAATTTTTTAATCAGGAGGGATTTCTCCCCTTTTCCTGACTAATTGACAAATATGACATTCCCCGCTCACTGTGGCTATCATACGGTCAGATCCGATCTCAACTAGCGGTGTGGGGACTTGGAGGGAAACTATCTTCTACGCGCCCCCTGCTTTCTCCGTTTGAAAATAGATGTACCCACCCCCTAGAACGGAGGAAAATGATATCCATCTGTTACGATCTCCTACTTACATCCACAGCTAATAAACATTAGGAATATCAGAGAAATTGGGAGAAAGACCTGGGAAGGGAACTCCCAAGGGAACAGTGGAGAAATATTTTCTCGGATGACAGAAGCAAGTTTAAATGTGCATCATTGTGGGAAGCACGTAAAAAGTTGCTATATAGGTGGTACCTAACACCGGATAGAGAGAGTCACATGTCAAGTGGGGCTTCCTCCACATGCTGGAGATGTGGGTTATTAAGAGGACTGTATTACCATACTTGGTGGACGTGCCCCCTTTGGAGTAATGGTGGAGGGAGGTTGCGACATGGAGCTCCAAGATTCTAGGTATCACGGTGGATCCTACCCCGGAGATAGTGCTCCTTCTCTTCCCTAATTCGTATTCCAGGTTCCAGAAACAAATTTTAGCACACATCTTGACCATATCGTCCCTAATGGTGGCAGCTAGGTGGAAGTCTACCGACCTCCCATCCCTCACTCTACTTACTGACCGCCTAAAAGAATTCTGCTTATTAGACGCAATGTCCTGGACAGTTACAGGAACTTTACCACCCAAGAGGAACTTCTGGTATATTTGGGACACTTATCTTATTTCTAACTAGATTGAGGGGATCATACACGGGGGGGGGGGCTTACATGAGGGACAGCCATAGGATACCAATCTTATTGGGGTTTTAGGGTGAAGTCCTTGAAGCGGAATGTGGAATTTAGCGCACACCTAGAATATCTGCTAGGTTACATTTTTTTGTTGACAATCGCAGCAGCGACAAATGTATGTTTGTTGGTTTTTGTTTTTCTTAAAGGTACTGATTGTTCATTGAATTTATATTTGTACTGTTGAAAAATCAATAAAAACGTTTCAATTTAAATAAAAAAAAAAAAAAAATAGTGTAATTTTCACCCAAAAAAATTTAACAACTAGTCCCCATTTCAAATTTTTTTAACAAGCGAAACTCCTATAAAATATAACCGCAAACGCTCGCATGTTAAATGTGAAAAAAAGCACTTTATTTACACCTTGTAAAACATTGAAAATTCTAATTTTATTGAATTTTTTTGCATTTTTTTTAATAATATACAGACAGGACATGACGCATACATACATATATTCATATAATAATGATATATTATGGATCTGCCGAGTCAGCCAGAAAGAACGATATATAACATGTCTGGGTCATATAATAAAATAATAAGGCTTCAAAACGCGTTTAAACATGATGAGCGAAACCGTTAAAATTAGCTCAGCATCACAGCACACAAGGAGTGAACCGTGAAATGCCTCAGCAGCGAAAGGGTTAATTTTTTTTGGTCTGCTTTAAATCATTTTGTTTGGTTTTTTTTTGTTTCATATAATTTTGATCATCTATTTTTACCTTTTAAAACCTTTTGTTCTGGTTTTTATTTTTAAAGTCAGACCATTTGGGTTTGGTCAGTTTTGCGTTTTTTAAATCGTTTTGTTCATCTTTTTTATGTTCCATTTTATTTAATATGATTAAATAATTTTGTGAAATGCATATTCAAATTATTCATAAGAAAAAAAGGATCTTTGAATTGATTCAATTGTTTTTTTTTATTAATCAATCGGCAGAATTATCGTATCGGCAGAATTATCGTATCGACACGATAGAAAATAATATCGGATCCGAAAAACAAACCAACAAAATAATTAATATATATTTTAATTTTATAAAGTACTATTTTATTTTTATTGTATTAATAATTTAATATTAATTATTATTTTATTCTATTTTATATTATTTAGTTTATAATATTAAAAACAATTTAGTAGTATGTATGTACTATAGTAAACTATGTATAGTACTTTTGTTTACGTCAAAACAAATAGACACAGCAGTCAGTCACTGTGATGAAATGAGGAGAACAGACGTTCCGAAAAACACAAAAATTTCCGAAAGCACGAACAAAAAGTCCATACAAAAAACGAGCAGACCCGAAATCTCGAAAGACCTAAATTCCGGAAAAAAGTCGATACGAAAAACGAGCCGAGACGAAAATTTTAAAAAAACCGAGCGAACCGAAAAAAAAGTGCACAAGTCTACCCGGGAGGCAAGCATTTGAAAATACACGGAGAGCCGCAGACTTGATATGGTGGGCGCGCTCGTGAAAGGTGCCTTCCTTATTGCTCTCATTGGATGCGGAAAAGGCATTTGATAGAGCAGAATGGCCCTTTTTTTCCGTCTTTTGACGAGTGCGGGCTTCCCAGAGCGTTTCCTAGCCCTGACCAGGGCCTTATATGCGAACCCAATGGCTCAGATCTTGATTCCTGGTACAGACCCGATTCCCTTCCCAATACGCAATGGTACGAGACAGGGCTGCCCGCTTTCGCACTGATGGGGACATCCGGGGTTTCTTAGTGGGGGGACAGCAGTTCAAAGTATCGGCATACGCGGACGATGTATTACTTTCGTTGACTGACCCCGAGACCTCACTTCCAGCCCTAATGAATCGTCTAACCGAATATTCACAGATCTCCAGCTATAAAGTCAATGTCACTAAATCTATGATTCTCCCAATATTGGTGCCCGCGATGGTATTACAGACTCTGACGACAGGGGTGCCTCTGCAGATTTCCGCTTCAGAACTCCCTTATCTAGGGATTAAATTAACTGGTTTACCTGAACACTTATACGAAGTAAATTATGCTGCGATGTATGCCACGCTCAAACAAGACCTTGAATGTTGGGATAAATATGCTATTTCATGGGTGGGAAGAGTGAATTGCATTAAGATGAACATACTACCACGTCTTTTGTAATATTTTCAAACGCTACCTGTAGCACTTGACCCCTCAGATGTCCGCTCGATGCAGGGAGCGATTGATGATTTTGTATGGGCAGAAAGGAGGCATAGGGTAGCTAGGGTCACCCTGTATCGGCCTAAACAGCTGGGTGGTCTTGGTCTCCCGAGCCTTTTTTCATACTATTATGCTGCTCAACTCGCCCAGCTGGTGGCATGGTATGGGGGGGTCACTGCTGGGAGGTGGGTCGAGTTAGAAAGAGCGCTTATGGCCCCAAACCTGCCACACCATTGGCTCTGGCTGGCCCGGGAACACAGACCACTCCTGTCTACGAACTGTCCAGCCATTGTGAACACCATACGCATCTGGGACAAAGTTGCTGGGAAATGCGAACTTACAACCATACCTTCACCGTTGACACCAATCTTTCGCAACTGGGAATTGCCTGCGGGTCTGATTCCTTTACCCTTTCAACCGTTGTGGGATGCTGGCTTCCACCGTTTGTCACCGTTATCAGAATGATCGCTTTGTTCCATCTGCAATATTTGAGCAGACGCCCGGGACTGGGGGCCTGTTTCTACCGGAGCGGCAATTACGGGCCTTTGCCTCTCAACGACATATTAAAGCTGCCTCACAAACACCTCTCATTTTTTTAATCTATTTGCTTGAGAGGTACTTACCCAAAATGTTTGATCTCTACCCTATATTATAAGATACCATCACTGATTGATTGGAAGGAACTCCACTACGTGAAAGTATGGGAACGCAACCTGGCAGAAGTATTGGACTCGGAAGACTGTCTCGACATCTGGGAAGCTTCCAAGGGGGTTTCGCTTTGCACAATCATGCAGGAACAGCCGCTGAAAATGCTGATGCGCTGGTACGTTACACCTACACAACTCGCGCACATGTCCTCAGACCACCCAGATCTTTGCTGGCGATCCTGTGGCTCCAAAGGCACTTTTAGCCATATGTGGTGGGAATGCCCGCAAATTAAAACGTTCTGGGCATACATTCTAGCGATGCTCACTGAAGCACTGGAAAAGGAAGTCCCTAGCGACCCTTGGAATTTGTTGCTTTCTCGACCCCTGGAGGGACTTCACGAGACATGAAAATAAGCTAATTTCTAAAATCTCGATGGTGGCTAGGCGGGCAGTAGCAGAGGCATGGCGACACCAGGCTCTCCCCGTCATGGCTAAAGTATCTGCTAAAATACAGGACACTAGGATCATGGATGAAGTTACGGCTGTTGTAAAACATACTCTACCACAATTCCACAAGGTATGGGACCCCTGGACTGATGCTGGCCTATAAATTGGCCGAATTATTTCAGGCTGTGACTTCACTGTCCACTCATGATTAGGGATGAGCCGAACACACCCCGAGTTCGGTTCGGGCCCAAACCCGAATTTTTCCAAATGTTCGGGTCCGAACCCGAACCCCATGCAAGTCAATGGGGCTGAAAATTCGGTGTTTAGAGTGCCCTCCAAGAGGGCATATATGCTACATATTTGCCATAAAAGGTGTATGGGGGTCCGGGTAGTGCCCTGGGGGACAGGAAACCAGGACAAAAAGTTTAAAAAAATACGTTTTTAAAGGGACAGTGAGTTTTCCATGAAATAAGGGTTAAAAATAAAAGTGAAACATTCCTTCAAATATCGTGCCTAGGAGGTCCCCGTAACCTGCCCGTGAAGTGGCGGATTTGTAGGATGTATATAAACACTTAAACAAAAAAATGATGTTTCAAATGACGGTAAATGCTTTTCCTTTTAATCTATCCATAAACAACTGCTTGGGGCGGCAGTCTGTATGAAAAGAGGAGACATTTTCGGACATGCAGAAAACGTTTACTGATTTTTTTGGCTAAATTATTGTGAAACTTATGCAGGCTTTGGATGAAAGTAACAATAGGTGCTTCAAAATTGGTCCTTTAGCGTCCCCAACAGGGCCATCACACCGTAACCCCTCTGAGGATATGAATCTGATACAGGCGTCAGTGGCAGTGCACCCAAATATTGTGCTTTTGGTGCCAGGCCTGCAAGTACTATCATACAGTAACCCCTCTGTGGTATTGTGGAAGAATACAGGGGTGAACCTTGCGGTCCTATATTAAAAAGATATGCATCTGGTAAAGGCGTCAGTGCACCCAGATATTCTGCCTTTGGTGCAAGACTGCCAGGCCACCAAGTATCATCATACAGTAACCCCTCTGTAGTATTGTGGAAGAATGCAGGGGTGGTCCATGTGGTCCTATATTAAAAAGATATGATTCTGGTCAAGGCGTCAGTGCACCCATATTGTGCCTTTCATGGCAGCTAGTGCCTTCACACCGTAACCCTTTTGTGGTATTGTGGAAGAGTTCAGTGCTGGAGGTTTTGTGAATGCAGAAGACATCCCTGATCTATTCCGTTACGTCAGCATCAGGGGGTTGATAGCTGCTGATCCAGGACTGATTCATTTTTATAAATGTCAGCCGGTCTACAGAGTCGGTGGACAGATGCACTCTTTTGTCTGTGACAAAACCTCCAGCGGCACTGAAAGTCCTTTCAGAAAGCACGCTGGATGAAGGGCAACCTAGTAGCTGCATAGCATATTGGCTAAGTTCTGGCCAGTGATCCAATCTCAACACCCAGTAAGGCTAGGGTCAGACGAACGCATTTTTCACGTTGTCCGTGAAAAAGTGCGTTCGAACGAACGTACGTATTTTTTCCCGGAATACGCGATAGCGGTCATACGATGCGCCTTTTCGTCCGTGATTTTGTATGGATCATCAATAAAACACTTTTTGTGTCTGGACGTTATGTTAGCCGGACATTAGCAGCGTCTGACGTCTCCTAATCACACACACACGCCGCTATGTGGCCGCAGCGCACTCTGTACGTCAGTAGTAGCGGTTTGACGTTCTCGAAAAAATGCGTTCGTTTGCCACTTGCGTTGCGCAGCCGGACTTTCGTGCGACCGTAGTTCGTATATTGGCCGTCATTGCCCGTCATTTGCTGCTAGTGCGGCCATGATTAAGTGCGCCAGAACGCACGTTAAAAGTGCGCTAGTCTGACCACAGCCTAAGCCAGTGGATCATCTGCTGGAAAGGTATCCAGGTCTGCCCTTGCCCCTAGGTAGTCCTGCACCATATGGTGAAGACGCTGGCAATGGGTGCCTACATTTGACGTCCCTGGGCGTCGTGGACTAAAAAAATTAAAAAATGCATCAGCCAAGCGACCCTGGCCTTCACCACTATTCCTCTGATCATCCGCAGCCTCAGAAGCACTTGTGTCAGCACTTGGTAATCTACCAGTGCCTGGAAAGGTGTTACACAAGTGTCGCTTTAGAGCGTCCAAGTTTTTTCATCCTGTGCTCCCTCTGTGCGGGCAGGATGAGCTCTGCAACTTTACCCTTGTATCGTGGATCAAGAAGGGTTGCCAACCAGTAATGATCCCTCTCCTTGATAGCACGAATCCTGGGGTCCTTTAGCAGGCTTTGCATTATTAGGGAGCCCATGCAGCGTAGGTTGGAGGTGGCATTAGCTTCCTAGTTTTCCTGGTCAATGACGATGACCGTATCGTGCACTTCCTCCTCCCAGCCACGCACTAGCCCTTCTGTTTCTGGGCACACGAAACCCTCTCTTGAGGAATCCCCACCTTCAATGCCCCCACTACTTAAATATTCCTCCTCTTCCTCCTCCTGTCTGATCTGAGTAGGACCCGCTGGAATGCTGTCTGCGGAAAGACTGGGGCCTCGAGAGCTAGGGAAGGCCTCCTCTTCCCCCCGCTGCTCTGCCTCTAGAGCCACATCTATAATTTGCCGCAGAGTGTGTTCCAGAAGGAACACTAAAGGAATTGTGTCACTGATGCATGCACTGTCCCTGCTCACCCTCCTCGTTGCCTCCTCAAATGGTGACAGTACAGTGCATGCATCCTTGATCATCAGCCACTGCAGGGGGAAAAAAAACAAGTTGACCTGAACCTGTCCTTGTGCCATACTCACACAGGTACTCATTGATGGTCCTCTGCTGCTTGTGCAGACGCTGCAGCATTGCTAATGTCGAGTTCCACCTGGTGGGCATGTCACAGATCAGACGGTTTGTGGGAAGGTGGAATTCTCTTTAAATTTCTGCCAGGCGAACGCTTGCTGGGAATGACCGTCTGAAGTGGCTGCAGACTTTTCTGGCCTGGCTGAGAAGCTCTGGCAGCCCTGGGTACTTGGTTAGGAAATGCTGTAACACTAGATTTAGGACGTGTGCTAGGCATGGTACATGCATCAATTTACCCTTGCGTAGGGTGGAGAGAAGGTTGCTGCCATTATCACAGATGATCATTCCCAGCTCAAGCTGGTGTGGTGTTAACCATCTCTGCACCTGGCCCTGCAGAGCTGACAGAATTTCTGGCCGGTGTGGCTCCTGTCCCCTAAACAAACCAGCTCAAGCACAGTATGGCTTCTTTTTGCTTGAGCCATTGCGTAGACCCTGTCAGGCATCGGTTTAACTGCCACTTAGCCAGAGGCAGAGAAGGAGGAGGAAGAGGGAGAGGTGGTGGTGGAGCAGACAGACCTCATACAAGCAGCTTTCTGGAGGCATGGTGGATGAACAAGCTCCAGCACAGAGTCCCGTCTTGGATCCCTCCCAGCTGCAAGCAGAGTTACCCAGTGTGCCGTGAAGGAAATGTAACGACCCTGTCCATGCTTGCTGGACCACTTGTCTAAAGTCACATGCACCTTGTTGCTGACTGCCTTTCCCAATGACTGGATAACATTGTCTTCCATGTGCTGGTATAGTGCTGGAATGGCCTTGCGTGAAAAGTTAATGACGTTTTGGAACCTGCCACTGTGGTACAGCACATTCAGCAAATTCACGGAAGGGAGCAGAGTCCACCAGCTGGAAAGGCAGCAGTTGCAATGCGAGTAATTTTGCTAAGCTGGCATTTAGACGCTATGCTTGGGGATGGTTGGGACTATATTTTTTATTACGCTGCAGCAGCTGCGGCAACATGATCTGACTGCGTAAATCTTCAGCTGCTGGGAGGATGTCACATTGTGAGGAAGGACCTGGTACATCCATTACTGTAGCATCATCCCTGTCAGTGGAGGTTGTAGGCAATGACATGGCAGGACATACAGTGGGGGTAGAGACAGATGAGGAGGAGGAGGACCTACGCAAAGTTTTGCGCCAACGGGATGCGTGGCGGGTGGTCATATGTCGCCTCAAGCACGTGGTACCCAAGTGTCCGGTGTTTATCCCACACTTCAGCCTCCTCTGACATAGATTACAAATAGCAACGGTGGGGTCTGCTGCACATTTCTTAAATAACTCCCAGACAGCAGAGTTCCTGCATGTGTTCTTTGAGACAACAGCGCTCTGCACCGGAGCAGCTCTGACATCTGGTGCCTTGGACTTGCTAGTGCTACGGTTGGTCACAGAGGATGTTGTGCCTCGTGTTTGCTGTGCCTCCTCCTCCCCCTCCTCCTCACTTGATTCCTCAGTTCGATCTGGCACCCAGGTGGAGTCAGTGACCTCATCATCAATGTCATCTTCACCCCTATCTCCTTGTCACTGGAGCCAACTTGGCAGTATGCTGCAGCTGCTGGGGCAACATGAGTGCCAGTTATTTGTGTGTCATCACTGGCACCCCCTTCCTCTAGGTTGATTATACTCCCTTCCTCAACCTCAGAGATTGAATCAGAGCACTGTACTTGCTGCGCATCCTCAAGCAGCATGTCACTGTCATTGTAGTCAAACAATTCAGCTGACTCCTCCATGTGTGATAGCGAGGCTACGGCAGGAGTAGCTGTGGACATGGAGGCTGCATTAGATGCTTTGGCAGCTGAGGTGGACTGTAAAGCACTAGAAGCCTGGCTGGCAGAGGACTCGGAGGATGAGGATGGCCTGGCTAGCCAATCCACCAAATCCTCTGTATGTTGCTGCAGGTTAAGAAGATGGCCAGCACCAGTTATAAAGGACAAGCTTGCCCCTGCAGAGGATGCACCACGTCCACCATGACCAGAGGCACAGCCTCCCGACACAGGGGCTGCTTGCCCTCTTATCTGTGTCTGGGAGCGTCTGCCTGTCCTTTTTGTTCTTTCAGACATGGTGAGTGATATATAGATTAAATATATAGAGAACGCTGATTCAACTCTGGTATAAAGATTAAAGATTTACAGAACTCTGGTATAACTCAGTGAGTCACCCTGATAGCTGGCAGCCAGTGACAAGACACAGATTACAATTCGCAGAAACCTCCTAAAATGCAGTGAGACCCCTTGATGGGCGGCAGTGAAACCTCCTCTAAATCAGCGAGACCCTTTGATGGGTGGCAGTGAAACCTCCTATAAATTAGTGAGACCCTTTGATGGGTGGCAGTGAAACCTCCTATAAATCAGTGAGACCCTTTGATGGGTGGCAGCCAGTGAAAACACACGGATTCCCAAATATTTTGTAGAAATTAGTGAGCCCCAAAATACTGCATGGTACTGGCTGTGTGACAAGACACAGAAGATCACCTCAATTCACAAATGTTTTAAAGAAATTAGTGAGCCCCAAATTACTGTGTGGTACTGGCTGTGTGTCAAGACACAGATCACCCAATTCACAAATGTTTTAAAGAAATTAGTGAGACCCAAAAAAACTGTGACGTTCTGGGTCTCTGGCGCCCCCTCTGGCAGTAGTGGACATTGCTGCTTTTGGTTTATTTTTATTTCGTTCATTTCTTGGATTCCAGGCCTAATCAGTTCCTGGACTCCATTGGTTCACCCTGGACCATTTTGTATAAATGGAGACCACTCCCTTAGTAGGGTGCGGTCTCATTCATCCTGGATCAGTCATTCAGCGCATGTCTGGTTTGCCTTGCTCTAGATTTATCCTGCTCAGGTTTGTCTGTCTGTCTGTCAAACTGCTCAGTCTGTCTGTTTAGTTCTGCTTCCCATGTTTAGTTGCCTATTTGTTTATATCTGGTTTTCTTTATATTTCTTGCCTTGAGGGTATAGGTTCTGTTTATTGTATTGTGTTCTGGATCCCTGTTTTGAGTTTGTTTATCCTTGTTCTTTTATGGTCCATACAATAAATATATGTTTTCTAGTCCTGGATGTCTGCCTAATTTTCACTGCTCATTAGGCTCACACCCCTCTGTCAGGTCAGGTCCCCGACCCCCACCGTGACATAATGAGACCGCCAGTAACAAGTGAGCTAGCAGTGATTCATGGTCTGTTGGAGAACCTGCAAAAGGTTAATAAAGTTGCAGAACAGCACCTGGAGAGGCTGAGTGCTATACTGCGGAAAACTCCCAGGGACGTCTTCCCAAAGGAACCTGTTCCAGTGAAAGATTTCAGAGGACCCCTGACCCTGGAGGAAAGGGTATGGAGGAAAACCCATGGCTTATGTTTCTACTGTGGTTCCTGCCTGCACAGAGTGGCAACCTGCCAGGTGCGCCCACAGAAGGCCCTCACGGTCCAGCCTTACCAGACCTCCTTGACCAAGCCATGCCAGGCCGCAGTATCCATATCCACTGCCCAACAGGGAGAGACCAGGCGTAATGCCCAGCACTGGGAAGTCAAGAGTGCTGCCCTGCAGCATGAACAATCCAAGGTGGCTGCTCCGCAGCACAAAGAATCTGCGTCTGCTGTTTGTCAGCTTCAAGTCCTGTCCTTGTCTACTGTGCCTAAGCCAGCAGTTCCAGTCAAGAGTGCTGCCCTGCAGCACAAACAAGCCGGGGTCGCCGCTCCACAGTGCCAAGCCGGGGTCGCCGCTCCACAGTGCCAAGCCAAGGTGGTTGCAAAGCACTGTGAGATCAAGGTAGCTGCCAAGCCACGCTCACCCGAGCCGGTAGCTGCCAAGCCACGCTCACCCGAGCCGGTAGCTGCCAAGCCACGCTCATCCGAGCCGGTAGCTGCCAAGCCACGCTCACCCGAGCCGGTAGCTGCCGAGCCACGCTCACCCGAGCTGGTTGTTTCCGAGCCACGCTCACCCGAGCTGGTTGTTTCCGAGCCACGCTCACCCGAGCCGGTAGTTTCCGAGCCACGCTCACCCGAGCCGGTAGCTGCAAGCCACGCTCACCGAGCCACGCTCACCCGAGCCGGTAGTTTCCGAGCCACGCTCACCCGAGCCGGTAGTTGCCAAGCCACGCTCATCCGAGCCGGTAGCTGCGAAGCCACGCTCATCCGAGCCGGTAGCTGCCGAGCCACGCTCACCCGAGCCGGTAGTTTCCGAGCCACGCTCACCCGAGCCGGTAGCTGCCGAGCCACGCTCACCCGAGCCGGTAGTTTCCGAGCCACGCTCACCCGAGCTGGTAGTTTCCGAGCCACGCTCACCCGAGCTGGTAGCTTCCGAGCCACGCTCACCCGAGCTGGTAGTTTCCGAGCCACGCTCACCGAGCTGGTAGCTTCCGAGCCACGCTCACCCGAGCCACGCTCACCCGAGCGGTAGTTTCCGAGCCACGCTCACCGAGCTGGTAGTTTCCGAGCCACGCTCACCCGAGCTGGTAGTTTCCGAGCCACGCTCACCGAGCTGGTAGTTTCCGAGCCACGCTCACCCGAGCTGGTAGTTTCCGAGCCACGCTCACCCGAGCTGGTAGTTTCCGAGCCACGCTCACCCGAGCTGGTAGTTTCCGAGCCACGCTCACCCGAGCCGGTAATGACCGAGTCGCCGCAGAGCCGTGCTGCTGTCGCCATGACCGAGTCGCCGCAGAGCCGTGCTGCTGTCGCCATGACCGAGTCGCCGCAGAGCCGTGCTGCTGTCGCCATGACCGAGTCGCCACAGAGCCGTGCTGCTGTCGCCATGACCGAGTCGCCGCAGAGCCGTGCTGCTGTCGCCATGTCCGAGTCGCCGCAGAGCCGTGCTGAGGTCACCATGTCCGAGTCACCGCAGAGCCGTGCTGAGGTCGCTGACCCACAGAGCCGTGCTGCTGTCGCCATGACCGAGTCGCCGCAGAGCCGTGCTGCTGTCGCCATGACCGAGTCGCCGCAGAGCCGTGCTGCTGTCGCCATGACCGAGTCGCCGCAGAGCCGTGCTGCTGTCGCCATGACCGAGTCGCCGCAGAGCCGTGCTGCTGTCGCCATGACCGAGTCGCCGCAGAGCCGTGCTGCTGTCGCCATGACCGAGTCGCCGCAGAGCCGTGCTGCTGTCGCCATGACCGAGTCGCCGCAGAGCCGTGCTGCTGTCGCCATGACCGAGTCGCCGCAGAGCCGTGCTGCTGTCGCCATGACCGAGTCGCCGCAGAGCCGTGCTGCTGTCGCCATGACCGAGTCGCCGCAGAGCCGTGCTGAGGTCGCTGACCCACAGAGCCGTGCTGCTGTCGCCATGACCGAGACGCCGCAGAGCCGTGCTGCTGTCGCCATGACCGAGACGCCGCAGAGCCGTGCTGCTGTCGCCATGACCGAGTCGCCGCAGAGCCGTGCTGCTGTCGCCATGACCGAGTCGCCGCAGAGCCGTGCTGCTGTCTCCATATCCGAGTCGCCGCAGAGCCGTGCTGCTGTCTCCATATCCGAGTCACCGCAGAGCCGTGCTGAGGTCGCTGACCCACAGAGCCGTGCTGCTGTCGCCATGTCCAAGTCACCACAGAGTCGTGCTAAAGGCGCTGCCCCTCCTGTCCTTGCCAAGGGTGCTACCCAACCGGTCCACACCAAGGGCGCTGCCCCACCGAGCCCAGCTGTCCCGGCGTCTTCGAGCCCAGCTGTCCCAGTGTCTTCGAGCTCGGTGTCTTCTAGCCCAGCAGTTCCGGTCCAGTCGCCGCAGAGCCGTGCCAAGGTCACCAACCTACGGAGCCGTGCTGCTGCTGCCCCGGTCACATGGCCACAGAACCGGATCGCCACTGGTGCCATCATGTTGCCGCAGAGCCGGGAGGACACTGTTGCTGTCCATTCCACGTCCCGTACCGGGGGAGGAGACACAAAAGGACTGGTGCCTTCAAACCTGGACCCAGTTTTGGCTCCCAAGGGGTCTATACCTCAGGTCCTCCAGCCCGTGAATCGAGTCCTGTCCCTGCTGGATGTTTCCGAGCTTCTAACGGTGCTATAATATGCCTTGAGGACCGAGAGGTGTACGAGCGCGCTCTACGTGCCTACAGGACCCATTGACTTTTTACTTTAATTTTTCTTGTCTTCTTTTGCGCATCCGGGGTCTGCTCATGGAGGGGGGGATATGTGACGTTCTGGGTCTCTGGCGCCCCCTCTGGCAGTAGTGGACATTGCTGCTTTTGGTTTATTTTTATTTCGTTCATTTCTTGGATTCCAGGCCTAATCAGTTCCTGGACTCCATTGGTTCACCCTGGACCATTTTGTATAAATGGAGACCACTCCCTTAGTAGGGTGCGGTCTCATTCATCCTGGATCAGTCATTCAGCGCATGTCTGGTTTGCCTTGCTCTAGATTTATCCTGCTCAGGTTTGTCTGTCTGTCTGTCAAACTGCTCAGTCTGTCTGTTTAGTTCTGCTTCCCATGTTTAGTTGCCTATTTGTTTATATCTGGTTTTCTTTATATTTCTTGCCTTGAGGGTATAGGTTCTGTTTATTGTATTGTGTTCTGGATCCCTGTTTTGAGTTTGTTTATCCTTGTTCTTTTATGGTCCATACAATAAATATATGTTTTCTAGTCCTGGATGTCTGCCTAATTTTCACTGCTCATTAGGCTCACACCCCTCTGTCAGGTCAGGTCCCCGACCCCCACCGTGACAAAAACTTGCTGGCTGTGTGACAAGACACAGAAGATCACCTCAATTCACAAATGTTTTAAAGAAATTAGTGACCCCAAAAAAACTTGCTGGCACAGTGACAAGACACACATATCAATTCCCTGATATTTTGTAGAAATGAGACCCCCCCCCCAGACCCCCCCAGTAGCGTGACAGACCAGCAGTAACAACACACAACAATCTCCTCTGAAATTTCCTCTGAAATGCGTGCAGAATCGGCGTGTGGAAACGTTATATAGTGTGCTGCGGGACTTAGCTCTGTGAGCCCATGATTGGGCAAAATTTGCCCAATCAGGACTCTGAGCGGTGATTGGCATACTGTTGAACCTGTCTTGCACCAGACCTGTGGTCAGGTGCAAGGCTGTAGCCAATTACGAGCTTCAGGCCAGTGGGAAAATGCATTGTGGGCCATTGTGATGCATTGTGGACTCGAACATGCGCCGAACACCTGGAAATGTTCGGAGTTCGCGATCTACCCGAACAGGCTAAGTTCGGGCCGAACTCCAAACTGTCCGAACCCGAACCGCTCATCCCTACTCATGATGCCCTTGATCATATAACTGTTCTGATTGTGTATTGAAGGTGACCCCCAGTCCTTCTCTTCTCTTTCTCTTCTTCTCCTTTCTCTTTCTTTTTCTCCTTTCTCTTTGTTTTCTCTTTCATCTGCTCTCCTCCACTCCCTGCCTTTTACCTCTAATCCCTTAAAATTTTTGGCTTATACACTGTTTGACAGAAGACAATTAGCGCTTATACGTTACTTTCTGACTCTGTCTAAATTGCTATTTGTGAATGCCTAATAAAATTCATTTAAAAAAAAAATTCCAGTTTTAATCAGTGTTAGCAAAAAGTTAACCACAGCCTGGACTTGGTGTTAACGGATTTCACTTCTGCAGAATCCGTTAACACAGCCTAAAAAAATAAATAACAGAATGCTATACTCACCTACTGTCCCGCCGCGAGGACCGCGGCTCCGACCGCCTCCTCCAGGGAGCAGGGAAAGACTGGGGTAGAAAGTTCCCCCAGTCTCTCCCTGCATATCACTACGCCGACCGGCCGGATCTCGCGAGGTGAGATCCAGCTGGTCATGTGACCGGCAGGGGGAACTGATTATCCCCAAAGTGTGGGGAACGAAAAGTCACTGAACGTGCAGTGACTTTTCGAATCTCTTTGAATAACCCTGTATGTAACTGCTGAGCCATTTTGCCTCTGTGTGCTGAGCTCATTTTGACCATTCTATGCTCATCATGTTTAAACCCAATTTGAAATCCTATTTTATTATATACCCATGCAATTTAAAAAAAACAAAAACGCTTTTTCTTAAACCGTATCAGGGTTATTCAAAGAGAATCGAAAAGCCACTGCACGTTCGGTGACTTTTCGTTCTTTTCAATTTGGTGCGATTTGGCGATCCCATTTTGGCGACACCACAGGGCCGTCTAAGTGCGGGGAAAAGCCGCCGCAAACCCACCGAACACTCAACGCAAAACCCGGCGAACGCACACAGAAACCCGCAAAACCATCTGGATTAAACCCGCCGAACACGCCGGAGAAACCCGAGCAGCCACCAATCACAGCACAGAGCAGCCGGCCGAAAAAAGCTGACACCCGCAGATGTAGTTAAAAAAAAACAATATGCTTGAATGTTTGAAAAGTGAAACGCTGTTTGAAAATAAACTACAGAACGAAAATGTCTGAAATTTACATATAAGATCCAATGAATGATAATAAAAATGGCTTTTACAGAAAAAAGAAAAAACGATTTTTTTAAAAAAAGAACAAACATTTTCACATAAAGAGACTTTTTACGGCAGAATATTATTATCAACGATTTATTCCTATTTTAATTGAATATCTATATTTTTAACATTGAAGCCTATGGAATTCGCCTGAATAAACCTGTGGCATGAAACCACCGAACAGCAGGGCAATTCGGCAACTTTTCCCTGCTGGTTTTTGTTCTCTGAAAAGACAAAGCATTGCTTCTCTATGGGGATTTCACTGCGCTCGAACAGGCAACAAACAGGCCTGTATGTGCAGGCAATTTGCCAACATTTGGCGAACTGCCTGCACTCTGAATAGCCAGGAAAGGTAACCGTACGCTGAATTTCACTGTCCGGTTACACAATTCAGAATTCTTTGAGCAACCCTATATGTATTTTTCACTTGCAGCAAAAAGCCATTTTGTTTATTAATTTTTTAGGATTTTTTTGGCATTTTTTTGGCATTTTTCGGGAATTTTTTAGGTGACATTTTAGGTTTATTTCCCCATAGGTTTCAATGTAAAAAAATATTCACATTTTTATTAAACATTTCTTAAGCTGTTTATTTTTATTTTAACCGCAGCAAAAGACTTCTTTCCTTATTTATTTTTTTCTGAATTTTTTTGGCATTAAATATATGCATAAAACCAATTGACTTCAAACAGGGTTTTTTTTTTTTAACGGAATTTATCAGGAAGGATACATTGAGATTTCTCTTATGTACCGTAGGTGTCTTGCCCAAGGACACATACTGGAGAGGTGCTCTTGCTGGGATAGAACCTGTGTCTCTACAGTCTCTCTCCACGCAGAGCAGTGATGTTACCTCTACTCCACCCAGCCGGCAGACACTAATATTATTTTTTTTCTCTGAAATGTGTCATGGATGGTGATAGCTTTAATAATAAATTGATGAGCATTGTTCACAACCTTTTTTATGTATGTTGATGTTTTGAGAAAAATAGTGGGCCACATTACAATCCTAGCGTTAAAACGCGGGCATAAGGGAGGTAAAACTGTGCCTGCAGTTCTCCCCCTTGCGCCCACGTTTTAATGCTGGAATACAATGCAGGCGCAAAAAATACTGCCTGCATTGTTTGCAGGTGCTACCGCCCCGCGATGCTTGCGGTAGCGGTGAGCGCAGCCACGAGCATCCACTCGATGGAGTCCATAGGACTCCATTGAGTTTCCCCCTGCCGGTCACATGACCAGCTGGATCTCACCTCGCGAGATCCGGCCGGTCGGCGTAGTGATATGCAGGGAGAGACTGGGGGAACTTTCTACCCCAGTCTTTCCCTGCTCCCGCCGGATGGAGGAGGCGGTCGGAGCCGCGGTCGGAGCTGCGGGACAGTAGGTGAGTATAGCATTCTGTTATTTATTTTTTTAGGCTGTGTTAACGGATTCTGCAGAAGTGAAATCCGTTAACACCAAGTCCAGGCTGTGGTTAACTTTTTGCTAACACTGATTAACACTTTGCGCTCCCCATGTTAAGTATAGAGAGCGGAGCGCAAAGTACAGTAACCTCGCGCTGAAAAGTAACGCAAGAATGTAATGTGGCCCAGTGTTTTTACTTTCTAGAATAAAATCTTTGATTTAATATATTGAATTGACAACCTCAGTAAGTACCCTTTCTGTTTGTCCATACAAAGAAGTGATATCCAGCTGGAGGCAGCAGTGATTTGTATTTACAAAATGTACACATTATGGGCCCTATTACACTGTTCGCATACAATTTTGCGCATGCACAAAAACACATTAACGCGAGGGGAAAAACCCTTTGCGCTTACCGTCGTATTACGATGTTCGCGCACAAATTGCACGTTAACGTCTAATGCGAGTTACCCTGCGTGAACCCTGCACGAGCCCTGCGTGAGCGAAAGTTCATGCGCGCATCCCATACTTAACATTGTGAGCGCAAATATGTTTGTGCGCTGGTATGCGGATGGTATTACAATCGATGCGCAAATTTTTACAAACGACGTTTGCGAGCATCATTTTAACGTCTTTTAAAAGCTGGTGGTAACTGCAAATCTGAACGTTCTGGCCGAAACCAAATACACCAGCACGAAAAAGAATAATATAGCACAGTATAGTTACACATTCTACGCATACCCTAACAATAAAATTGAGAGGTTGTGTGTGCCTTTATTATTGCTGCAGCATATACAGTATATTCAGATTGATTTTGACAGGTGCAAAAACTGAACGGGAGACAATTGTAGTTCTTAATTCTGATTGGCTGAATCGCGTGAAAAAACAGTCCGCCCACCGATTTCTGCACGCAGAATTAATTTGCAAGCGTTTTTGCATTTATTTTTTACGCGTGATATTTTCGGACGGATGAAAAAATGCGCTCGGGTTGTAATACCAGTGTTAATTTACGCGCGTTAACGTTTAACGCTGCACGCAAAAAAATTTGCGCTGCGCGAGTGTTTTTGCGCAAGGAATGTAATAGAGCCCTATGTAATTTGAATGTGACTTTGTTACTTGCTCAAGAGGACAAATCAAGGTAATTACTCTTACCCTATAAGTTCCTTGAAGTAATCAATTGTAATTGTAAATGCTGAGTTGCGTGAGGAACATCGTCTTGTAAAAAGCTAATTAAATTTGAATTTGTGAAATTTGATAGAAATCTACAGCTTGTTATTTCTCAATGTTGCCATATTGACTTGCACTCATCTGCTTGCATGATTACATATGTTTTGTAAAATTGTTTTCTATTAAAGGTATGTCACTGCCGTATTAATGTGAGAGCACATCCAAGAGGAATAATTGAAGGTTGCATAATATAACTGGAAAGTGATTATGTCTTCCTTATGGAGAGCAGCAAACAAAGGGTATGCCATGGGGGGAAGTCTAAATACTGTTATTCATTGCAGAATCTGTCCATGCAGCATTCCAGCTTATACAATGCTTGTATAAATAAAATCATGCTGTTCTACATAGGGCAGGTTGCCGCTTTAGTTCCAATAGCACTGTTTTCACTGATCCAATTATGGGACATCACATTATCATGCATGATTTTGAGTCTTCATGAGTGTTACCAAGATCCCAGAAATGGTACTTAACCACTTCACTACCGAAATCTCGGCTTCAAAGGCACCATCTGGTGCCGATATTGAGCTATCTCGATCTTCAGCTCTAAAGGATAAAAGCAAATTAAATTTGTTTGCTGCAAACAAATTCTGTTTGCTTTTGGGCTATAGAAGGTGCCCCCAAAGTTTTAGCCCTGTGGGTACAAGAGCTTTTACAAGAGCTAAAACTGTGTAAAATCAGCTAACTGAATGCCCTGACATTGGACATTCAGCAGCCAATGCAGGGAACCTCGAGCTGCAACTGTAATGTTTTTTTGGAAAATAACTTGGTAGTGAAGGGAATAACAGAATTGGCACTTGATTTTAAATAAGAACAATAGTTTCTCCTTAAAATATCACACAGGGTTATTCAGAGAGATTCGAAAAGTCACCGCACGTTCGGTGACCTTTCGTTCCCTGCACTTCGGGGCGATTCTAGTTTGCCGACCCTGCGGTGTATTCAGCAAGCACCGCAGGGCCCCCATAGTGGAGGGAAATCTAGCCGCAAACCCGCAGAACACTCACCATACACTCACCGACCACTCACTGAAAACTGACTGAAAATCCGCAAAAACCAAGCCAAACACACCGGAAAAATCAGAGCAGCCACCGATCCCAGCAGAGAGCAGCCGCCAGAAAAAGCCAACATGCAGACGAACGGGGTGAAAAAAAACAGTACGCTTGAAAGTTTGAAACGCTGTTTGCAAAACAACTACTGAACGAAAATGCCTGGAATTTACATATAACGTCCTATGAATGATAATAAAAAGGTCTGTTACAGAAAAATGAAAAAAAAAACGGAAAATTTTTTTTGACAACAAATCCCCAAAAATGCCTAAAAGATCCAAAAAAATATCTATAGATAAAGATACTTTTTACTGCAGAATAAAATGATAAACGGTTTATTAAATATTGAATTAAAACTAGAATATTTTTAACATTGAAGCCTATGGGATACGTATGAATAAACCTGCCGAATTAAAGCACCGAATGGCAGGGCATTTTGGCAACTTTTCCCTGCTGTTTGGTGCAGGGCCGGATTAACATAGGGGCTGATGGAGCAGCAACTCCAGGCCCATGCCTTAGAATAGGCCCAGCGAAAGGATAACTATCAGGGTTATTCAAAGAGATCCAAATGGCTGCCGAAAGGGAACCGAACGCTGAAAATCAGCATTCGGTTACCTTTCTTGACCATTCGGCTATCCAGAGAGCAGGCAATTCGACAAATCTTGGCGAATTGCCTGCACATACGGTGCCTGTTCGAGGGCAGTGAAATCCCCATAGAGAAACAATGCTTTGGCTATTCAGAGAACAAAAACCAGCAGTGAAAGGTTCCCGAAATGCCCTGTCATTCGGTGGTTTAATTCGACAAGTTTATTCAGGTGTTTCCAATAGACTTCAATTTTAAAAATATTCCTGTTTTAATTCAATATCTAATAAACCGTTGATTAGAATATTCCGCAGTAAAGAGTCTCTTTATTTATAGATTTTTTTAGGATATATTAAGCATTTTTCAGGCTTTTTTAAAAATAAAATCTGATTTTTTTTTATTTTTTTATTTATTATTTTTTTATTTTTATTTTTTAATTTTACTTATTTTTTCTGTAACAGTCCTTTTTATTATCATTCATTGGACCTCATATCTAAATTTCAGACATTTTCGCTCAAGTAGTTTCTTTGCAAACAGCGTTTCACTTTTCAAACATTCAAGCAAACTGTTTTTCTAATTTATTCACTGCATTCATCTGCGGTGTCAGCTTTTTCCGGTGGCTGCGCTGCGTGTGATCGGCTCCTGCTCGGGTTTTTCCGGCGTTTTCGGCAGGTTATTCCAGATGTTTTTGCGGGTTTCGGTGTGCGTTCGCCCTCGTTTTGCGGTGAGTTTTCGGCGAGTTTGCGGCGACCTTTCCCTGCAATTCGGGGACCCTGTGGTGCTTGCTGAATACACCACAGGGTTGCCGAAATGGGATCGCCAAATCGAACCGAGTTGAAGAGAACGAAAAGTCACCAAACGTGCGGTGGCTTTTCGATTCTCTTTGAATAACCCTGTATATCTGCATTGATGGGCATTTGGACCCCTGTATCTCCAACTCCATAACAGCTACAGGATCATATGAGGTATCACTGGAAAGGCCAGGACATGGCCTTTCCAATGATACCAAACTTGTTTCATGTAACAATAAAGATAAAATAATAAATATTTCTTTTATTTTTTCTTTCTAACACAACAATATTTTTCACTTTTCAATGATAAAGTGAACAGTGATGCTGCACTAACTCACCATCACATTTCTCATGTACACCATTTCTGATGTAACAATTTGTAACAATTTATAGTGCCATTAAAAACCTAAACCACCGCACTGCAGCCAAGAGCACTGGGGGGGACTAATCTTTAAACCTCACAAGGTCAAGTGAGGCGTCATTGGACAGGTCAGAGTCTGGCCTTTGCATTGATACCAAACATGACCATGTAAAATCTAAAAGAAAAGAAAACAAAAGAACTTGTATTTATTTAGTTTATTTTATTTATAAAGCGATGGCATTGTCCATTTGTCACATATAAAATTAGCAAAATGACTGCCATTACTCACCTTTTAATTTCCCGTGATGGGAGCAAAGTCAGTATCACACATAGTCATATTATTCATAAACCATCATCCTCCAAAACACAAGAGAAATATTTCATTAAATTTCATTTTTTGGTTAAAATTTTATATTTTCTCAGAAAAATGCAGTAACAGGTTCCCATTTCATTTTTTTTAACAAGAATTTCTTATAGAATATATAACCACAAAGGTTTGGATGACAAAATTGGAAAAATACTTTTTAAACGCTTAAAATGATTAAAATCTGACTGGAAATTTACTCACACAGTATCTGCCTTGTTAGATGTACCTGTATCTGCACTATTAAATAACCTAAATATGTTTTAATTTCACTAAAGTCCAAATAAAAGCCCACCGAAATATTCCGCTCCAGGTCCATAGAGATTTTAATTTGGCCCTGGTTTGGTGTTCTCTGAATAGACGAACCATTGCTTCTCTATGGGGGATTTCACTGCCCTCGAACACGCACCGTATGTGCAGGCACTTCGCCAACACTTGGCAAATTGCCTGCTCTCTGAATAGCCGAATGGCCCTGAAATGTTCCCGTTCGCTGAATTTCAGTGTCAATTTACATTTTGGCAACATTTCGGATCTCTCTGAATAACCCCCATAGTGTAGCTTAGAAACGTAGTGGTTAATGGACTTGTTATCCCTCTTTTTTGATCACTCGTTTGAATATTCAGAATTAAGGTAGGCTCACAACTGACCTTAGAAAAATTTAAATGGTCTATTTTACTGAAAATGACCTTTATGGTCTACACATGTGTTTCAGATATACTTTCAATAATTACCCCTAAAAATAATATTGTCCAGATTACAACCTTTTTTTTTATATAAATAAATGTAGACACCTTGAAAATACTAGCAGGGTTAGTTGACCTTTACTCGTGTTAGTTTTATGGTCAAATGCTGAGGTTATGACATGCAAAGTAGACGTTGATTTGTTTTATGGAACAATTTATTTATAAAATATATCTGAAGCAGCTGAAAAATAATCAGACTAAAATCAAAATCTAAGCTAATGAAATGCCAAGGAACAGATGTATAGACTGTGCATTTAATGATCGATGAGAAATGTAAAAAATGTGGAACCGGTTTAAGGAGTAAAATACAATATTCTAGTCATGGAAAGCATAATTGTGTGGATTAGATATAAAAATTAATATACTTTTTGTGCGAAATTGAAAAGCAGGGCTTGAAATTGCTAATTAAAAGATTTCAAATTGTTAAATGAGTCTAAGGTATAGGTACCCTTTTCAATATCAATTATTCAAATGTAAGGCATCCATATCCCTGCACAGTGTGTACACGTTTCTACTCCCCCAGTCAACTGAAATCATTCTACTACAACTACTGCATTTTTTGGCAAAGTATATCTATTGTGACAGAGTATGGGAATCTGTGTATGTTAGCAGGAGACTGACCGATGCAGTATTTCCTGGTCAGTAAGGGGTTACACCTTCCCTGGCAGCAGCCACAGCTGCAACTCCTTAACAAGCCAATATAGCAGTTCCCAGCACAGAGGAAGGCAGAAAAAGATTGCATTTGAATGACTGAGATGTGGAATGCACAGAACTGCAGGAAGGGCTTGCTGGGCTGGCACGTTTGTAAAAAGGGACAGAGTTTTTTGTTTATACTGGGGGCAGAATAGCTACCCCAGTATCCCGTAGTGAGGGGACAAATTTGTTTAGTTAGACTCCTAAAGGAAGGAGTAGGCCAATTTGTTTGTGTTTTAATTTTTGTTCGGTAATACAAGTGTACCCAGTGTTTAAAGAGACTTTGTTTTGTGGCGTTCAATAAAAGAGGTACACCTCCAAATCCTGTGCTTCTCTGAGCGGCCCTACCACACTATGCAATACTAATAGGATAAACAGACTCCGAGGACCATACTCCCACAAAAGACCTATTGAGAAGAAACTCTATAATCTGCTTTGAATGCGGCGGAAGAGGACATGTCAGGGCAAGGTGCCCTAACCTCCCAGAGCCGATGCAATGTGGCTTGGGGAGAACCCCTTAAACTTTCGTGGATTGATATGTCTAGCAGGCAGGGCAGCCATCAGAAATGATGGGGCCCCTTACTAAACCTCACGATGGGGCCCCCCAGGGCCCCCCCTCAACCTCTAACAGCTTTTCTCCCCCTTCAAAAAAAAAAAAGGACATAACATAGCACCACAGCAATAAAACTCCCAGTAATGTGCAGTGTGTATTAGCTTATCACAGTATCCACAGCAATAAAACTCACAGTAATGAGCGGTGTGTCTGAACATATCACAGAATCCACAGCAATAAATCTCACAGAAATGGGCTGTGTATGATGGCCTTTGGGTCTGGGTCTGGGCCTGGGCCCTGGGTCTGGTCCCTGGGACTGGGCCTTGGGGTCTGGTCCCTGGGGTCTAACCTGGGCCCTGGTCTCTGGGTCTGGTCCCTGGGCCTTGGGGTCTGGGTCCTAGGGTCTGGGCCTTGGGGTCTGGGCCTTGGGGTCTGGGCCTTGGGGTCTGGGCCCTAGGGTCCGGGCCTTGGGGTCTGGGCCCTGAGGTCTGGTCCCTGAGGTCTGGTCCCTGGTCTCTGGGGTCTGGGTCCTAGGGTCTGGGCCCTAGGGTCTGGGCCCTGGGGTCTGGGCCCTGGGTCTGGGCCTTGGGGTCTGGGCCCTGGGTATGGGGTCTGGACCCTAGGGTCTGGGCCCTGGGTCTGTATTTGGGGTCTGGGCCCTGGGTTTGGGGTCTGGACCCTAGGGTCTGGGCCCTGGGTCTGTATTTGGCTTTGGGGTCTGGGCCCTGGGTTGGGCCTAGGGGTCTGGGTCCTGGGTTTGGGCCTAGGGGGTCTGGCCCTGGGTTTGGGCCTAGGGGTCTGGGCCTTGGGGTCTGGGCCCTAGTGCCTGGGCCTTGGGGTCTGGGCCCTGGTTTGGGCCTAGGGGTCTGGGCCCTAGGGTCTGGGCCTAGGGGTCTGGGCCCTGGGTCTGGGCCCTGGGTTTGGCCTAGGGGTCTGGGCCTAAGGGTCTGGGCCCTGGGCCCTAGGGTCTGGGCCTTGGGGTCTGGGCCATGGTTTGGGCCATAGGGTCTGGGCCTGGGTTTGGGTCTTGGGGTCTGGGCCTAGGGGTCTGGACCCTGGGCCCTAGGGTCTGGGCCCTGGGCCTTGGGCCCTGGGGTCTGGGCCTAAGGGTCTGGGCCCTAGGGTCTGGCCATGGGTTTGGGCCATGGGGTCTGGCCCTGGGCCTAGGGGTCTGGACCCTGGGCCCTAGGGTCTGGGCCTTGGGGTCTGGGCCTAGGGGTCTGGGCCCTGGGCCTAGGGGTCTGGGCCATGGGTTTGGGCCTAGGGGTCTGGGCCATAGGGTCTGGGCCTGGGTTTGGGTCTTGGGGTCTGGGCCTAGGGGTCTGGACCCTGGGCCCTAGGGTCTGGGCCCTGGGCCTTGGGCCCTGGGGTCTGGGCCTAAGGGTCTGGGCCCTAGGGTCTGGGCCATGGGTTTGGGCCATGGGGTCTGGGCCCTGGGCCTAGGGGTCTGGACCCTGGGCCCTAGGGTCTGGGCCTTGGGGTCTGGGCCTAGGGGTCTGGGCCCTGGGCCCTAGGGTCTGGGCCATGGGTTTGGGCCTAGGGGTCTGGGCCATAGGGTCTGGGCCCTGGGTTTGGGTCTTGGGGTCTGGGCCCTGGGCCTAGGGGTCTGGACCCTGGGCCCTATGGTCTGGGCCCTGGGCCTTGGGCCCTGGGTCTGGGCCTTGGGGTCTGGGCCCTGGGCCTAGAGGTCTGGGTCTGGGCCCTGGGTCTGGGCCTAGGGGTCTGGGCCTAGAGGTCTGGGTCCTGGGTCTGAGCCTAGAGGTCTGGGCCTAGGGGTCTGGGCCCAGGGGTCTGGGCCCTGGGTCTGAGCCTAGAGGTTTGGGCCTAGGGGTCTGGGCCTTGGGGTCTGGGTCCTGGGCCTTGGGGTCTGGGTCTTAGGGTCTGGGCCCTGGCTCACCACTCGCTGTCTTCTATCTTCTTTTCTTCTGCTCTTCTTTTCTTCACCTTTTCTTCAATCTTCTTCTCTTCTTTTCTTCTGATCTTCCTGGTCCCTCCAGCTCCAGCGCGCAGCTTCACTGAGTGGAGGGGCGGAGCCAAAGCAACGTGCTTGGGAGGCCCCTCACACGCTGCTTGGCCCCGCCCAGCCAGGAAGTGAAGCTGCCAGGAGCCGGAGGAGACAGTGTCTCAGTCTCCTCCGGCTCCTGCAGCAGCAGCAGGGACACAGCTCCGGATTCGGACTCATCGAGTCCGATACCGGAGCTGTTAAAGGGCGACGCCGCTGCCGTCGGGGGCCCGGGATCCTCCCCCCGGGACCCGGCGGCCCGGGCCCCCACCGGGCCCGGGCCCCTTACGGCAGTATTGGGCGTAATGCCCTGATGGCGGCCCTGCTAGCAGGCCTGATAGAGGGTGCACATACCTTTAGAGTGACTGTAAAGTTAAATGGTCGTGAGACAGGAGCCCTTGTTGACTCTTGTAGTGCCTTAACTCTGGTAGCAGGTGGCCTAGTCAAGCCTCTGCAGGTACAACACCATAAAACAATGGGGGTACTTTGTATTTATGGATGTACTGTACGGTATCCTACAAGCAATAGAGGTTTTAGTACAGGGAAAACTGGTAAGGATATCAGCGGTAGTGATACCTCGACTACCCTATCCCCTAGTCATAGGAGGGAACTTCCCGGAGTTCCACACCCTCTTGCAACCCCTGGTGGGAACCGAACAAGGGGCACTTAGGGATGAACGACAAGTTTGTGGTTTAGATTAACTTTTTCCCTTTGCTCACCCTGATTTGTATGTTGGTAACCCAAAAAGAAGAAAAACCAAGAGAGAGTGCAGGGAAAGCAAATTGAGGTTTAACAGAGCCGTGAATGAAGCATTGTTGAATGAGCAGGGGAAGCGGGCTAATAAAAGTGTGGCAACACAATGTGGTGAAGATGAGGTAGAGGTTGAACAAACAGAACCTGCTACAGAACCGGATTATGATGTTGAGATGGAAAACACAGAAACAATTGATGTCCACTGGCAATTTTGGGCGAGATTAGGCGAATGATCCATTGTTACAGAATGCCAGAAGTAGAGTGGTAGAGGTAAATGGTGTGCCCGTGGAGGGTTGTATGAGGGACACGTATCCATGTTTCATCCTAAAAAATGATCTCCTTTACAGGCTAACCTCAGACGAAGGTCAGGAGGTTGAGCAACTGGTGGTGCCGTCCTCCTATACTCGGAAGGTGCTTGACTTCTCCCACGCTCATTTACAGGGTGGACACTTGGGGGTGGAGAAAACGCAAGAAAGGGTTCTCAGACAGTTCTTCTGACCAGGTGTATATGAGGAAATTAAGAGGTATTGTGCTTCTTGCCCAGAGTGCCAATTGTCGTCAGTTAGACCCAAGCTAAGGGCCCCGCTCATACCTCTCCAGATAATCAAAGTACCCTTTGAAAGAATAGGAATGGATCTAGTGGGTCCCCTAGAGAAATCGGCCAGGGGTCACCAGTATATCCTGGTGATTGTCGATTACGCCAGCAGATATCTGGAGGCCATTCCACTGCGCAAGGCTAATGCTAAAAATATAGCAAAGGAGTTCGTTCAGGTTTTCTCACGTGTTGGCATACCCAGAGAAATCCTTACGGTCCAGGGTACACCTTTTATTTCTTGTATTATTAAGGAGTTATGTCAACTGTTTAACATACATGCTTTGAAAACTTCACTATGACAAAAAGGCAGTAGCAAGGGAGTTCAACAAGGGAGACAGAGTAATGGTGCTGGTTCCCACGACTGAGAGTAAGCTACTAGCTCAGTGGCAGGGACTCTACGAAATTCTGGATAAAGTAAGTCCGGTAAATTATAGGGTTAGTCAGCCTAACCGTCGTAAGAAAGAGGCAATACTGCACATAAACCTCCTTAAGAGTCGGAGGGATAGAGAAGCATGTGTGGTCATTGTGGGTGACCCAATGGTTAGTTGGCAGCCCCCAGAACAACCAGTGATGATATTTTCTGATCTAACACCAGAGCAGGCAGCGGAGGCTAGAAGCCTGGTGGAGAGGAACGAGGATGTCTTTTCATCGCTGCCAGGCAGAACCCAAGACATTGCCCATGATATTGAGACGGAACCAAGGGTTACCATAAGGGTTAAGTCTTATAGAATCCCTCAGGCAAAAAGGGAATCCATAAGAGCCGGAAATCAAGAAAATGCTTGACCCCGAGGTGAGTGATAGAGGAGTCCCAAAGTAACTGGTCCAGTCCGATCGTTCTAGTGCCAAAACCTGATGGATCAATTAGGTTTTGCAATGACTTCAGGAAATTGAATGAGGTCTCTAAGTTTGATGCCTATCCCATGCCCCGCGTTGATGAGTTGGTGGAGCGACTAGCAAAAGCCAGATTTTTCACGGTTTTAGACCTGACGAAGGGTTACTGGCAGATACCATTAACTAAGCGGGCCAGGGAGAAAACCGCATTCTCCACTCCTGATGGACTATTTCAGTATAGAATAATGCCTTTTGGCCTGCATGGTGCTCCAGCCACATTTCAAAGATTGATGGATAAGGTGTTGAGACCTCATACAGAGTATGCGGCAGCTTATCGGGATGACGTGGTTATCCACAGTCCCGATTGGGAGACCCATCTAGGGAAGGTACAAGTAGTATTGAATACCTTTAGAGGAGCCGGCCTGACCACCAACCCAGCTAAAAGTACTATAGAAATATCTTCTAATCCATCAAAAGAACATCCCTTCTTCGTCAAATATAAAATTTCTGCGGAAGAGAATGGATATAATAGCGCAGTATGTTGGTCCACCGTAAGATAAAAGAAAAGCGGTCGTAGTCTTACTCACAATCTTTTGAGCCTAACCTTGGCTCTAGGATGGATAGCGATTATGGGTCTTCAAAGAATGTTCAGGTGCCCATATACCCGCATTAGGTTTCTTCAAACACTTTCTCCTGCAGTGGATCATAAGAATAACAACGCACTTTCTGGTGCAATATCGTTTAGAATAGTAAAGTGAATACTCATAAAGGTTGCACTCACATATTAATGAGCCGCATTGGCTCCAAGATGTCGCATAGGAATATTAAGGTAATTCCAAAACCTTCTTTCAATCACGTATCAGGAAGCAGCAGTAGTTTAAAATAAAAATAAATTTATTGATACATAAATTATATTACCAGAACGCGTTTTGCTCCTCAGAGCTTCTTCAGCTTAACCCTTTCGCTGCTGAGGCTTTTCCCGCCTCTGTGCTGAGGTCATTTTTACCGGTTTTGCTCATCATGTTTAAACGTGTTTTTAAGGCTTATTTTAGTATATGACCCAGACATATTATATATCGTTCTTTCCGTCAGACTCGGCAGATTCATAATATGTCATTATTATATGTATACGTCATGACCTGTCTGTATATTATAACAAAAAATGCAATAAAATATGAATTTTCAATAATTTACAACGTGTAAAGTGTTTTTTTTCACATTTTAACATGCGAGCAATTGCGGTTATATTTTGTATGGGGTGCGCTTGTTAAAAAAATTAGAGATGGGTCTCGTTACAATTTTTTTTGGGGAAAATTACACAATTTTTAACAAACGCACTGCATACAAAAATCGTTAGTGCAGCATCATTGTTCACATTATAATTGAAATGGGAACAATATTGCTGCATTAACAAACCAAAAAAAAGAAAAAAAACTTGTTTATTTTTTTTTATAATTTTTTTAATATTTTTTTTTTTTAACAAACTTTTTTTATACTCATGTTTGGTATCATTGGAACGGCCATGCTCTGGCCGATCCAACAATACCAAACATTAACCCCTAACTGCCACGGACCGGGAGATAGAGGGTTCATTGGAACCCCCTATCTCCACCATTGGTGGCAGTTAGGGGTTAACTCCAAGACTGGCGTCATCGTGCTATGCACGATGACGCCAGTCCTCAGGGGGCATTCCCGGAAGCTTGGCCGACATCCAAGATGTCAGCCAGCTCCGGGAAAGGATCACGAACCGGCGCTTTTCAGCGCCGATTCGTGATCCGGCCCTCATGGGGTTAATGCCAGGTACCATTTGGAAGGGCAGGCTGTGCCCTTCCAAATGGTGCCTGGGTTAACCCCCGCAATGCCGCCGATTGGGAGGGAGAGAGGACCTCCCCCACCTCTCTTTCAGGCGCCTCCTTCACACATGTGGGGGGGCGCCTGAATTAGGTGTCATCGCGCCCCCGCGATGACACCTAATTACTCCGGCGGCGGTTCCGGATGCTGGGCTGACATTGAGGATGTCAGCCCGCACCGGAGGTTCATTCCTCATTTTGCCACAAGGGCTGCGCCGCTCACAAATCTTACGAAAGCGAGGAGTCATGACACTGTTAGATGGGACAGCAAGGCTGAGGAGACCTTTGCTGACCTGCGTGCAGTCCTTTGTACTAGACTTGTGCACCGGGTTTTTTTTCAGTTCAATTCTGTTTGGTTTGTTCGGATTTTTAACATTTTCGTCTCGGCTCGTTTCGGCCAATTTCTGGTTCGGTTCGGTTTGTTTCAGCTCGTTTTTCGTATTGACTTTTTTTTCGGAATATCGGTCACTTTCGTGTTTTTGGGTCTGCTCATTTTTTGTATGGACTTTTTGTTCGTGATTTCGGAAATTTTTGTGTTTTTCGGAACGTCTGTTCTCCTCATTTCAAAGTGTCTATTCGTTTTGACGTACACTAAAACTAATGGTTTATAATATAATAATAGTACTTTATAAATTATATAATTAATTATTTGTTGGTTTGTTTTTCGGATTCGATATTTCTGTTGATACGATAATTCTGTGGCTACGATAATTCTGTCTATTGATTCTATCGTTTTTTTTATTAAAGATCCTTTTTTTCTTATGAACATGCATTTCACAAATTTATTTAATCATATTAAAATGGTATGAAAGGAACAAAAAAAATGAACAAAACTGACCCAACCCAAATGGTCTGACTTTAAAAATAAAAACCAGAACAAAAGGTTTTAAAACGTAAAAACAGTTGATCAAAATTATCTGAAACGAAAAAAAAATAATAAAAAAAATGATTTAAAACCGACAAAAAAAATGATCCCTTTCGCTGCTGAGGCATTTCATGGCTTCACGCCTTGTGTGCTATGCTGTTGAGCTAATTTTTAACGGTTTCGCTCATCATGTAAACGCGTTTTGAAGCCTTATTTTATTATATGACTCAGACATGTTATATATCGTTCTTATTATTATATGAATATATGTATGTATGCGTTATGTCCTGTCTGTATATTATAACAAAAACTGCAAAAAATGCAATAAAATTAGAATTTTCAATGTTTTACGAGGTGTAAAGTGTTTTTTTTCACATTTTAACATGCGAGCGTTTGCGGTTATATTTTTTATGAGTTGCGCTTGTTAAAAAAATTTGAAATGGGGACTTGTTACATTTTTTGGGTGAAAATTACACTATTTTTAACAAACGCACCCCATACAAAAATCCTTAGTGCAGCATCATTGTTCACATTATAATTGAAATGGCAACAATATTGCTGCATTAACAAAATAAAACAAAAAACCTGTTTATTTTTTTTAAATATTTTTTTATTATATTTTTATTTTTTGGAATTTTTAACATTGTCATGTTTGGTATCGTTGGAAAGGCCATGCTCTGGTCGATCCAACGATACCAAACATTAACCAATAGCTGCCGTGGATCGGGAGATAGGGGTTCCAATGAACCCCCTATCTCCACCATTGGTCGCAGTTAGGGGTCAACTCCAGAACTGACGTCAAATACGCTGATTTATCTAGTCCTTTTTTCATGCAATGTGATTGTGTATAGCTTTGCGTTTTCACAATTCGTCATACATGCATTTTTGCCATAGCTCTTCTTTTTTGTGATTTTACGTATTCGTGAAAATTGTGACATTTGATGTATGTAGATGAAGTTACAATGCTGGATTTCTTTTGGCACTGTGTGTACTGTAGTGTGCTGGGGGGGGGGTTGTTGTGATGAGTGATGCATACGAGATGACCCGCAGCTTGCCCAATATTGGCTCCCATCTGCGCATCAATAAAAATCTCTGCGTCTCTGCTAAAGTGGTAGGATGGGACATGTAGTTCTTCTGTAAGTGCATCCAAACAGAGCTGCGTTCAATACATCCTCAGCAGCTGCTGAATTGTTGCAGCGCACCAATTCAGTTTGCTGCAGCAGTGTCATTGAATGCTTTAGATGCAAATTTCAAAACAAAATGGTGGATTTCTGTTGTTGTTTCTGCAATATCCAGTTTTATTCACAGAAACTGAAAGTGAAACTGAGGCCTTCTATAAAATAACTAAAAGCAGTCAGCACAATGCGTTTTGTACGCACACAACACAAATAATAGTTTTTATTGAATAAACGTAATGATTACTTCTGAAAAAAATATAAAATTGAACGGTAATATATGTCTATGTGCAGAGGAAATAAATAAATATTTTGTGACTTTAGAACAATGAGATGGGAGTAGTGGTGTGTCAAGCTGGTAGTGGGGTAGTGGAGGGGTGTCGCAATACTTTCGGCAATATAGTGTATAGATATACCATTTTTTCCAGTCTGCATTATTTACGTGTTATTTTTTGGATTTGGCAGAAGACAGGAAGAAGAAGGCAGCAGCATCTGCCCCGGCGGGCACCAGTGCCCCAGTGGAGGAGGAGCCACAGGCGTCCACCAGCGCTGGTATATACTGTTTTATTTTGCAACGACTTTTGGTCAAAAACAGAAACATTTTTTGTTTACTGTATTTTAATTAAATTTTTTTATGTATAGCGCAAGAGGAGCAGGAGGAGGAAGAGGAGGACCAGGAGGAGGGCGAAGTTGGAGAGAGGGAGCCGGAGCAGCAGGAGGCCGCCAGTCCAGGTTTTTTTTTTTTTTACTGTCGTATTTTGCATCGACTTTTGTTCAAAAATAAATCAGTTTTGTTGTTTACAGTATTTTTTATTTCTTTAATTTCTTAGATATAGCACTGGATATGCAGACGGTGGTGGTGGGGGAGGAGTCGGAGGAGGAGTCGGAGGAGTCGGCGCCTCAGGAGGCCGCCAGCACTGGTATATACTACTGTTATATTTTTTCAAGACTTTCAGTCAAAAATAGAAACCTGCTTTACGTACTGTATTTTCCTTCTTTCATTTATTGGATATATAGAAGGAGAAGCCAGATGGGAGGTGATCGGTGAGCTTCGCCTGGCAGTTACCTCCATCGATGCCTTATAGGAACTGCTCCAGGAACTGCGGGAGCACATAAACAATGCCGCAGACATCCTGGAGCAGCAGTGAGTCCAGTGGCAGCCTCCTCCCGAATGCCACCAGAATGTGCCTCAGCTGCTCCTGCTCGCGTGCCTTGAGGTCGGACCAGCGTTTTTGGAGATGGTCCTTCGTCCGGTCCTTCCCGAACAGCTCCAGGATGGTGGTGCGTAGCTTTTCAAGGATACGATCCTTGCGGGTGTTATTCTTCCTGCCGTAAGGGCCCTTACAGCAATCATAGTCTTTGTAATCCAAGATGCGGACCAGCTCCAACATCTCCTCAAATGCCAGTAATTGTTGGGCAGTTTGCCATCCTTGGCATGTTCCCTTCCCTATGTTCATATGTTGTAAATAAATTTTCTATTTTTTCACTATTTTCCTGTTTGTGTGCGTTGCTTTTCCTTACTTAATAAGTTAATATGTATTGCTTGGTTTCCACACTGTTAAAATTATATGTACATAAATGTATTGACATTTCTATGGACCCTTTGTCATAAATTTGTCAACATATTTGTGGCCATGAATGTGACTGCACATTCTACACTTCCTGCCTGGCCAAAAAATGTCACACACTAACACAACCTTGTTGTACTGCCTTGAGATTTGATTACCGACGTGGCCTGGTTTTGTTAAGCTTAGGCGATGTCACAACAACACGGATTTTTGTCCACAGTCACATTCATTGTATAACCAAGAATTTATCAAAAAATATTGATGGCAGCACTGCGTGAAGTCTTCTCCGACACAACCCAAAGATCCTTAGTGCGGCTCAGGTCTAGTTTATTTGTCCCTGTTTGCAGCTTCACACAACACCTCCTCCCAGCTATGAGCTCTCTCTCTCCCACCGCTGCCCGCTAAGACGCTGCCCGCCAACATGGTCATGTCTTTGCAGGAAGACAACAGCGTGGGGGAACAGCAGCTGCCGACAGTCCCAAGACCTCGTCACAATGATGTCAGTTCTGGAGTTAACCCCTAACTGTGACCAATGGTGGAGATAGGGGGTTCATTGGAACCCCTATCTCCCGATCCGCAGCAGCTATCGGTTGGTTAATGTTTGGTATCTTTGGATCGACCAGAGCATGGCCTTTCCAACAATACCAAACATGACAATGTTAAAAATTTTAAAAAATTAAAATATAAAAAAAAATAAACAGGTTTTTTGTTTTTGTTAATGCAGCAATATTGTTGCTATTTCAATTATAATGTGAACAATGATGCTGCACTAAGGATTTTTGTATGGGGTGCGTTTGTTAAAAATAGTGTAATTGTCACCCAAAAAATATAACAAATCCCCTTTTCAATTTTTTTTAACAAACGCAACTCATAAAATATAACCGCAAACACTCGCATGTTAAAATGTGAAAAAAACACTTTACACCTTGTAAAACAAACATTGAAAATTCAAATTTTATTGCATTTTTTGTTATAATATACAGACAGGACATGACGCATACATATGATAATGATATATTATGAATCATCTGCCGAGTCTGCCGGAAAGAACGATATATAACATGTCTGGGTCATATTATAAAAGAAGGCTTCAAAACGCGTTTAAACAAGAGGAGTGAAACTGTTAAAAATTAGCTCAGCAGCAGACCGCAGTGCCGCACACAGGCATGAAGGGAAGCCGTGAAATGCCTCAGCAGCGAAAGGGTTAATTTATATTTTTGTCTGTTTTAAATCATTTTATTATTTTTTTTCATTTCAGATCATTTTGATCAACTATTTTTCCATTTTAAAACCTTTTTGTTCTGGTTTTTATTTTTAAAGTCAGACCATTCGGGTCAGTTTACCGTTTTTTAAATCGTTTTGTTCTTTTTTTTTTGTTCCTTGGCTTTCATACCATTTTTTTAATGTGATTAAATAAATAAAGTTGTGAAATGTATATTCATAAGAAAAAAAGGATCTTTATTTAATAAAAAAAAAAAAGATAGAATCGCCAGAATTATCGTATCGACAGAATGAATTATCGGATCCGAAAAACAAACCAAAAATTTATTATAAAAAAATATATAAAGTATAAAAAAGTAAACCATAGTAGTTTACGTCAAAACGAATAGAGTTAGACAGCTTTGAAACGAGGAGAACAGACGTTCCGAAAAAAAAGAAAATTTCCGAAATCACGAAAAGTCGATACAAAAAACGAGCAAAGTGACCTGAAAATACGAAAAATGGTCGATATTCCAAAAAAATGTACACGAAAAACGAGCCGAATCGAAACAGAAATCGGTTGAAACGAGCCGAATCGAAAATTTTAAACATCAGAACAAATCGAACCGAATCTAACCGAAAAAAAATCGGTGCACAAGCCTATTAATATCTGACATCCCGATGTGAAACATCGGGACTTTTGCATTAGATTTCGACCATTTTTATTTTTTTAACTTCTGGATAGTCGAAAATCGAAATCTATCCAAAAAATCCCAATGTTTCACATCATTCTGAACTTTGCTTGGATAGAGTAAGTCCGTGGGCGTGCGGCCGTTAAATGTATATACCAGTGGCGTCGCTACGTGGGGGCGGGGGGTGCGGCCCGCACCAGGTGACACCCGCCTTTAGGGTGACACCGTCACCCTAAGGGCGGGTGTCTCACCCTCCGCCGCGTTTTTTGCTCCCTGCGAGCGTCCGAAGCATGCAGCTTCGGCGCTCGCCTGGAGGAAACACGTCACCAGCCAATCGCGGCTGGTCACGTGGCTCCCCCTGGCGAGCGCCCAAGCTGCGCGCCGCCGGACGCTCTGAGGGAGCGAAAAAGGCGGCGGAGGTGAGCTGGGGCCATTATCATGAGGTGCTGGGGCATTCCATGCGCTGGGCCAAATCCATGAGGAGCTGGGGCATATCCATGAGAAGCTGGGGCATTCCATGTGCTGGGGCATATCCAGGAGGAGCTGGGGCATATCCACGAGGAGCTGGGGCAAATCCATGTGTGAGCTGGGGCATATCCACGAGGAGCTGGGGCATATCCACGAGGAGCTGGGGCATATCCACGAGGAGCTGGGGCATATCCACGAGGTGCTGGGGCAATATCCTCGAGGAGCTGGGGCATGTCCACGAGGAGCTGGGGCATGTCCACGAGGAGCTGGGGCATGTCCACGAGGAGCTGGGGCATATCCATGAGGATGTCGGATGTCGGCCAAGCTTCCGGGAACTCCCCCTGAGGACTGGCGTCATCGTGCATAGCACGATGACGTCAGTCCTGGAGTTAACCCCTAGCTGCCACCAATGGTGGAGATAGGGGGTTCCAATGAACCCCCTATCTCCCGATCCGTGGCAGCTAGGGGTTAAAGTTTGGTATTGTTGGATCGGCCAGAGCATGGCCGTTCCAACGATACCAAATACGAATGTGAAGAACGTTTGTAAAAAAATTAAAAATAAAAAAATATTTAAAAAAATTTATAAAAAAAAATAAACAATTTTCTTTTTTTTGGTTTGTTAATGCAGCAATATTGTTCCCATTTCAATTATAATGTGAACAATGATGCTGCACTAACGATTTTTGTATGCGGTGCGTTTGTTAAAAATTTTGTAATTTTCCCCAAAAAAAAAGTAACGAGACCCCATCTCTAATTTGTTTAACAAGCGCACCCCATACAAAATACAACCGCAATTGCTTGCATGTTAAAATGTGAAAAAAAAACACTTTACACGTTGTAAATTATTGAAAATTCATATTTTATTGCATTTTTTGTTATAATATACAGACAGGTCATGACGTATACATATAATAATGACATATTATGAATCTGCCGAGTCTGACGGAAAGAACGATATATAATATGTCTGGGTCATATACTAAAATAAGCCTTCAAAACACGTTTAAACATGATGAGCAAAACCGGTAAAAATGAGCTCAGCACAGGGGCGGGAAAATCCTCAGCAGCGAAAAGGTTAATTAAAAAAACACGATAGGATCGCCAGAATTAACGTATCGACAGAATGAATTATCGGATCCGAAAAACAAACCAAAATTTTATTATAAAAAATTATATAAAGTAGTATTAAAAAAGTAAACCATAGTAGTTTACATCAAAACGAATAGAGTTAGACAGCTTTGAAACGAGAACAGACGTTCCGAAAAAACGAAAATTACCGAAATCACGAAAAGTCGATACAAAAAAAAGAGCAATAGAGAAAAAATGTGGCGGGACAGGCGCTTCCTTCACATTGGCAGGGATGTCCTCACTTAAATGACAGTTCTCCCCTCTGTTGGATGAGTGTAAACCTCAAACAGAACAGAAAACAAAAATAATGGTGCAGTATGTCAAGGCAGTATACTATTAAAATAAAGATAAGAGGATTGCACTCACATGGTGTGGTGTCTTAGTATCAGACACCAGATGTTTATAGCGGCTGGCAGAATTATGGAAGGAACGCCAGACTTCCCTTGGTGGTGCTCCAACGTCTGTGGTGGTCCTCCAATCTTTGGGTACTCCAAGAGCCTTGATGTTGTTTCAGTATCCGTTCCCCTGATCCTCAGCAGCGGTGTAGATCACAATCATGTGGGGTACAGCAGCCAGGAAACAGGAAGAATAGGGACAGCAAGCAAGGTATAATGGGATTTATTGGTATAAAATAATTAAAATAATCTTAGTACATCCAAACGCGTTTCGCGGTATGAAGCCGCTTCCTCAGTAGATGTCATCTACTGAGGAAGCGGCTTCATACCGCGAAACGCGTTTGGATGTACTAAGATTATTTTAATTATTTTATACCAATAAATCCCATTATACCTTGCTTGCTGTCCCTATTCTTCCTGTTTCCTGGCTGCTGTACCCCACATGATTGTGATCTACACCGCTGCTGAGGATCAGGGGAACGGATACTGAAACAACATCAAGGCTCTTGGAGTACCCAAAGATTGGAGGACCACCACAGACGTTGGAGCACCACCAAGGGAAGTCTGGCGTTCCTTCCATAATTCTGCCAGCCGCTATAAACATCTGGTGTCTGATACTAAGACACCACACCATGTGAGTGCAATCCTCTTATCTTTATTTTAATAGTATACTGCCTTGACATACTGCACCATTATTTTTGTTTTCTGTTCTGTTTGAGGTTTACACTCATCCAACAGAGGGGAGAACTGTCATTTAAGTGAGGACATCCCTGCCAATGTGAAGGAAGCGCCTGTCCCGCCACATTTTTTCTCTATTTATGCTTCTAACTGGGTTCTAGGGATAAGCCCGAGTGAACGGACAAGCTGCTGATTTACTGTGAGAAACATTCACAATTTACGGTTTTATTGCTGCTTTTTTTTTTTTTTTTTTTTTTTTTTCTACTCTTAAAGGTCTTGAGGGGTTAATTAACCCTCAACACATGAACAATTGTGAAAGGAACCACTAGGTGGCTCCCAGAACACAGATTCTTCTGTTTTAAAAAAAAGAGCAATGTGACACGAAATACGAAAAATGGGCGATATGCCGAAAACCATGTACAATTCCGAAAAACGAAAATTTCCCGAACTCACGAAAAGTCGATACAAAAAACGAGTATAGTGACACGAAAATACGAAAAATGGTCGATATTCCGAAAAATAAATGTACCCGAAAAACGAATCAAACCGAACCGAATCGAAACAGAAAGCGGTCGAAACGAGCCGAATCGAAAAGTTTAAAAATTCAAAAAATCGAATCGAATCGAACCGAAAAAAAAATCGGTGCACATCCCTAGTCTGCACTCCGTGACGATTCCCTTTCATTTTGGCAGCAAACACTCAAAGATAAGATATGGGACAGGGAGCGTAAAAACCATGCACAGTTCCAGAGGGAAGAAGAGACAGAGGAGGAGACGTTGGAGGAGTCTGTCATTGAGGATGATGACAGTGACACACCCAGATGTGAGAGCACCAGTGCTGCTGCTCAGAGCAGCGTTCCCAGACCTGTATTTTTTACAAAAATGTACACGAGTTATGGGTCAGGATACAGAGTCGGACCTAACAAAATCCCGCCAATTGAAAATGCTAAGACATTTGTTACGGCATACCTTGCTGAGTTTCCTTTGGAACCGAATACAGACCCTTTTCAGTTTTGGGAGAACAAGAGAGGTGTGTGGCCTACGTTTGCAGAGGTAGCCATGGAGCTCCTTTCTTGTAAACCAACCACTGTACAAAGTGAGTGGATTTTCTCCATTACGGGGAATATTCTGTGCCCTCAGCGCTCCCAATTATCACCCCATCTGTTAGAGCAAATGACATTTCTGAAGGTGAACTTGCCGAAGCTGGGATACCCGGCACTAGGTTTTGGTTCAATCTAGAAATGCAAGCACACAAGTTTAGTTAGTAGAAGTTCATAAATCCCTGTTTTGTTTTTTTATTTTTATTTTTTAAAGATAGATAGATTAAGATTTTTAAAAGTTTGTATTGATGAAGAGTAGGCCCACCCCAGAAATACCACTCAGCTTATGATGAAACCTTCACCCTTAGGCACCCAGGTGAGTGGCTCAATATATTTATTATTTACCTTATGCCGAAACCATCATTCAAAATAATCATTTCTGCTTATTAATCTGGAAATACCTCTTCCTTTCACAGTTTTGAAAAAATAGTTACCAGTGCCACTGCACCTTGAAATGGGTGAAGAAGATGGAAGATTTAGTTATGAGCTTTGCAGACTGCATATGGTAAGAAATTTAAGCTGAATTAAATTTACAATAAATAGACAATAATATATTTACAATCAATAATTTAATTTGTATTTAATATATTTACAATAAATAGACAATAATATATTATATTTACAATACATAAATAATTTAATCAGAATAAATTCATTTAATATATTTTCAATAATGTTTTTTTTTTCTTCTGTATTTTACCATAAAGGATACATTTGTTTTTTTCTTGTTTACAAGTATGTCCTGGGACTTTTACAAATATATATAATTGAACCTAAATAATTAAAATATAGACAGTGCACTAATACAAGGTATTTCTGGACGCAGACGCCAGCTGGTTCACAGCCTGGGTCTGCTTCATGATCTCTTGCCCTAGCCGTTGCGTCTGAAAAACCAGCCTCTCCAAGGTATCCTGGTGGATTGGACATGGCTGTTCAACTGTAATAGGAGACAAGAAACAAGCAAAGTTTATAATTCTGTAACATCTGTGCGATTGATTTATAATCGTGTTCTTCCTGCAGTGTGACTGTGCAGCGCGCATACTTACGTGCACTCATGCAGGACTGACAGCGGCTGATGGTACTCTTCCCACAGGATGCCACCAATGGGTTACGGACTACTGTTGTTAAAGACAAAAGTACAAAACTTAGCAGATTAATAAAGGTTCGTTCTCTCCCCCTCCCTCCATCTCTACCCACTCTTCCTGTACCCCCTCTCCCTCATTTTTTATCCCTTGTGTGTTTGTTTTGTAGGTACTCACTGGAAAGGGCCCCAGACGTGCTGCCTTGGAGCTGATCCCTCTGGTGATGCATCCGTAAAATAGGAATGTGAAGCAAAAGGTAAGTCTCAAGTGTTGTGAAAAAGACCAATTTTTTTTACATACATAAGGGGTTATTCAGAGTCAAACTGACCCTGAAATTGCATGCAGATCAGTTAATTTTGCTATACGGTGCAATTGTGGCCTGGCCAGTCAGTGGGATTTCTGTACTCTTTGAATTGACCAACAGTGATTGCAATTTATGTAACAATCTATTTCTTTTCAACTCACCAGCTCTCTGCTGTCTGCTGTGCTTAGAGTCCGTATCCTGATTCCTGACCCGTCGTGACATCCAAGAGGTGATCCACCAGACGCCTCTCCCACCAGCTCAGTTCCCCATGGCGCATCTTCTCCAACTTGCGCTGTACAGTTGCCTTGCGTTTGCAGTCATAATAGCTAAAGAACAAAACAATTATTAGCTAAACAATTATTTTCTAAAAAAATTGCATTTATTCATTGTCGGGTCAGTGAATAATTTTCTTTACAAGAAGAACAACTTTACAAGAAGTTAGAACTGATTGCAGCAAATAATGTGACTAGGAGATGAATTTTATGTGATTTATGACAACATATGTAAACAATTGAAGTATTTACAGTTCTGATTTATTTATATATATTTTTATTTTACTAGATTTTGTGCTACAAGAAATAAATAGTTTTGTTAACAAGTTATATCATGTGTCTCCTCTCCGCTCATTAGCATTTATTGACAATTACTATACTGTGTTTGTTTAGTCAGGTGTGCTACCTATTCATGATTAGGGATGGGTTGCTGGTATAAATCAGTTCGAAGTTGATTTGAACATCGGCAGTTGGAAAGTTCAAACTGCAAACTTTTTGGGCCATTCGAAAAAAGTTTGACCAAAGAAAAAAAAAAAAAAAAAAGGAATATAAAGACAGAATATTATAAGCAAAGGTTTGGTAGATATTGCATTAAAACGTGAATATTTTTAACAATGAACCCTATGGAGCTAAAACATTTTCCACACCTTGTTGCTAAAACCTTTCCCACACCTTTTTTAACATTTCAAATGAACTATCAAATGGATATCCAATTGATAGTTCATTTCAAATTCGATGGTTAGTCATTATACAAATAGGTGCACATTTTTAAAAAATCTTTAGTTTTTCTTCGTTTCCTGTTCCCCAGGGCAGTAGCCACTAGCCGGATCCCCATACACCTTATTTTTTATAGCCAATATCTTGCACATATGCCCTCTCGAAGGGCACTTTAATTTTCAAACTTTTTGAGAACCATAGACTTACATTGTATTCTAATCATGTTCAAATTCTAAAGTTCGAATGTGAGGCAAACACGGGGTGTTCGGTCCATTACTATTCATGATGTGTAAAAAATTTGTAATTTACTTACCAGTGAAGAATGCATTCAATGGTCCGATGGGTTTGCTGGACCATGTAAAAAACTGTAAACAGCATCCCTCACCCGTCCCCATGCAGCCCTCTTCATGGCCTTGTTACTCTTAGATGAGAAGTTTTTTCTTTTCGGACACCACCGCCGCCACCAGAGAATTGTTTTCATTGGTGGTAAACCTTGGCCCCCTTTTCTGCACAGGCTGGAGTACATGTAAGAACAGGGTGGAGGAGGAACTGCCCTCCATTCTCCATCATCCACATCACGCCACCTCTCGCTTCCCGCCTCTCCCCCCCTCACACCACTCACACGCACCAAACCCCTCACCCTTCACACCCCCTCACCACTCACATGCCCCAACCCCTCACCCCTCACACCCCCTTACCACTCACATGCCCCAAACCCCTCACACCCCCCCTCAACAATCACACGCCCCTCACACACCCCTCACACGATGAGGTCTTGGGACTGTCGGCAGCTGCCGTTCCCCCACGTTGTTATCTTCCTGCAAAGACGTGACCATGTTGGCGGGCAGCGTCTTAGCGGGCAGCAGTGGGAGAGAGAGTGCTCATAGCTGGGAGGAGGTGTTGCGTGAAGCCGCGAACAGGGGCAAATAAACTAGACCTGAGCCGCACTGAGAATCTTTGGGTTGTGTCGGAGAAGACTTCACGCAGTGCTGCCATCAATATTTTTTGATAAATTCTTCATTATGCAGTGAATGTGACTATGGACAAAAATCCATGTTGTGACATCACCTAAGCTTACCAAAACCATGCCACGGTAATGAAATCTCAAGGCAGTACAGCAACGGTTGTGTTAAAGTGTGTGACATTTTTTGGCCAAGCAGGCAGTGTAGAATGTTCAGTCACATTCATGGCCACAAATATGTTGACAAATTTATGACAAATAAATTTATGTACATATAATGTTAACAGTGAGGATACCAAGCAATACATATTAAGTAAGGAAAAGCAACGCACACAAACAGGAAAATAGTTGAAATATATAAAATTTATTAACAAATAAATGCCAAATGGCAAACTGCCCAATTGGGAAAAAGTAAAATAAACATGAGGAGTGGACTGAGGAGGTGGCTGGTGGCCTAGCAGAGGCGTTCCACTTCTTCCAGGACGTCGACAGCAGTATTAATCTGTTCGGTGATGGACTTCAGGTTCCTGGCAGCCTGGCGCAATTTAAAAATGTCCGTCCGTAACCTGGAAGAACGGTCCGGTCTGGCATCTCGTGCTAGTATATATCCAATAAATGAAAGAAGGAAAATACAGTAAGTAAAACAGGTTTCTATTTTTGACTGAAAGTCATTAAAAAAATATAACAGTATATACCCGAGCTGGCGGGCTCCTGAGGCTCCGAGTCCGACTTCCAGTCCTTCTCCTCCTCCTCCCCTACAAGCACCATCAGCACCTCTTCCGGTGCTATATCTAGGAAATTAAAGAAATAAAAAAATACAGTAAACAACAAAACTGGTTTGTTTTTGACCAAAAGTCATTTCAAAATACAACAGTAAAAGAAAACCTGCACTGGCGGCCTCCTCCTACAGCTCCGTCTCCGTCTCCCTCTCATCCTTCTCCTCCTGCTCTTCCTCCTGTACCTCTTGTGCTATATATAATAAAATTAAATGAAAATACAGTAAACAGAAAAATACAGAAAAATACAGAAAAAAATGGTATATCTATACACTATATTGCCGAACGTAATGCGACACCCCTCCACTACCCCACTACCAGCTTGACCCACCACTACTACTCCCATCTCATAGTTCTAAAGTCAGTGAGGTCACAAAATATTTATTTATTATTTACCCGTGCACATATAGACATATTCAATTATAAAAAAAATCTGAAGTAAACATTACGTTTATTCAATAAAAACTATAATTTGTGTTGTGTGCATACAAAACGGAATTGTGCTGACTGCTTTTAGTTATTTCAAAGATGGCCTCACTAAGATGGTCTTAGTTCCTGCTATATCCACAGTTTTATTAGCAGAAACAACAATAATCGGTAATTTTTTTTAAAATTTCGCATCCAAAGCGTTCAATGACACTGCTGCAGCAAACTGAATTGCTGCGCAGCATCAATTCAGCAGCTGCTGAGGTATTAATTGAACGCGGCTCTGTTTAGATGCACTTTCAGAAGAACTACATGTCCCATCCTACCACTTACTTAGCAGAGGCTCAGAGATTTTTTTTGATGCGCAGATGGGAGCCAATATTGGGCAAGCTGCGGGTCTTCTCGTATGCATCACTCAGTCACAACAACCCCCCCAACAAACTACAGTACTTAGCACTGGCGGAACTACCGCCATAGCGACCCACACGGGTGCTATGAGGCCCGCAGCCAAGTGGGGCCCAGTGAGGATAAGTGACAACAACCAGGGGGCAGCAGGTGCCTTTGGGATAAATTGATATGGGGGGATGAATTGATATTGGGGGGATAAATTGATTTGATATTGGGGATGGGGTATTAATTGATATTGGTGAGAAATAAATTGATATTTCTCTGTTTTCCCAGGAAGGATACATTGAGATTTCTCTGATTTTCATTTCAAAGAAGGATAGTGTCATGGAACTGACGTAGCGCTCCACGCTTCAAGCTTTAGTTTTAAATATATATATGTTACGTTATTTCTTTAGGTAAAATGTGATTTTTTTTTAAAGATACAAGCAACCTGGCTGCCTGCGAGTGCGACTATTGACCAATGCTTTCTTTCATATAGGATGATAAATAGGTTTGACAGTTGAGACGAGTAATTTGTGGATTATGCTAAATTATTTTCTTTGTCTATCTCTCTTATCTGTTTACATAAAATTGTGTGAGTCACCCATTGTCTACTAGTCTCAGCCACACACTATCTGATTCCCTTTTCAATAGATTATGTAAATGATGTTTGAGTTGAAGGCCAAAGGATGTGTTTATTGTGAATATGTGACATAATGCAATAGTAGGAGGTACATGACATGTTCACCATTTGCTATGCAATTTCTAACTGTTGGACCTGTCACTTCTGCATAGTGGCGTTTGAGATTTCTCATGTTTTACACAAAGGATACATTGAGATTTCGCATGTTTTACACAAAGGATACATTGAGATTTCGCATGTTTTACACGAAGGATACACTGAGATTTCTCATGTTTTACACAAAGGATACATTGAGATTTTGCATGTTTTACACAAAGGATACATTGAGATTTTGCATGTTTTACACAAATGATACATTGCTATTTCTCATATTTTACACAAAGGATACATTGAGATTTCTCATGTTTTACACGAAGGATACATTGAGATTTCTCATGTTTTACATGAAGGATACATTGAGATTTCTCATGTTTTACACAAAGGATACATTGAGATTTCTCATGTTTTACACGAAGGATACATTGAGATTTCTCATCTTGTACACGAAGGATACATTGAGATTTCGCATGTTTTACACGAAGGATACATTGAGATTTCGCATGTTTTACACGAAGGATACATTGAGATTTCGCATGTTTTACACGAAGGATACACTGAGATTTCTCATGTTTTACACGAAGGATACACTGAGATTTCTCATGTTTTACACAAAGGATACATTGAGATTTCACATGTTTTACACGAAGGATACATAACATTGAGATGTCTCTGGTTTTCTGTATGTCCTGGGTGGCGAGTAATGTACCGATAGGTGTCTTGCCCAAGGACAGGACACTTACTGGCGACGGAGAGGTGCTCTTGCCGGGATCGAACACATGTCTCCAGTCCCACTCCTCCAGGCTCTCTCTCCCACGCAGAGCAGGGATGTTACCTCTACTCCACCCAGCCAGTACTACTTAATTAATTGGTATGCTCATGCTGGGGGACAAATTAATTATTTTAAGCTGTTGCCTGGGTACTGTGCCACATGCGTGAGTGTAGTGGTTGTGTGTTTATTTTTTTGGGGGGTATACTATGCGAGTGTTAGGTTGTAGGCGGGGGAGGGGGGCCCATACAACATTTTGAAATGGGGCCTTGTGATTTCTAGTTACTCCCCTGGTACACACAGTGCCAAAAACACAAATCCAGTGTAGCGCTCACTCCCGGAGGAGCCGCTGAAATTGAACCTCGGGTCAGTCTCCCCGCACTAGGGAATAAATATACTCCAGCATCGTTGTGGATTTTATAAATTATATTGTTTACTAGAATAAATGACATATAATGAATAACACGGTGTTCGTAGATATATTTACAGTACTTCGTAATGCGGGAAACGCGCAGCGGAAAAGAAATACGATGCTTCGTATTTCGAGGAAACGCGCAGCGGAAAATAAATCTGATGTTTCGTAATTCGAGAAACGCGCAGCGGAAAATAAACGGAAAATTATCTTTAACCCCTTTCTTGATTGGGGAGTGAGTCCCGCACAGGTTGTGTCCCGGAATGTAAGTGTATGTGTGTGTTATGGTACCCGGGTACACTATTCAACTGGCCAGTGAATTGCTTAAAAGGTATCTTCGACCAGTCAAGTTGGGGCCCTGTGGGTTTTGGAAACAAACAGCAGTGTGCTTTCTTGGTTTTGCAACGGCCTAGAAGGCCTCTCACCCATCCACCAGATACTTGAGGCTCCGCTGGACCCAGGACGTCTCTCCGCTCGATGTTGACTGGGCTCTCTCGGCTTCTGGATCCGCTGTCTGGCTTTCTGCTCCTGCCGCGACTTGTCCAGCTTACCGCCTGCTCTCCCAGTCCGATCGACCTGCGGTACTCCTTACTCGGGGGTCCTCTGGCTTCCTCAATAGCAGCTTGGGTAATCTTGTGGATCACTGGGTCTCCCTTTGGTAAGGCTGAGTAACCCGATCTGCAACTCCGTTGGGCCGCAGCTGTCCCCCGGCCTGGACGCTGTTACGTTCTGCAGCACTGTGTCTTGTCTCTCTCACTCCCTGGCACGCTCTGCCAGCTCTCTCCACGAGGCTCAGGATGTAAGTCTCTCTGCCCCACCCACTTCCTGTGTCCGTTCCCAAAGCATGCCGGGAAATGTAGTCCCAATGTAACATTCAGTGTCTCACATTGCGCTTGTCTCCCTCCGGTGGCCAAAAATAGGTACTGCCACAATAAAGAATTAACCACAGCGCTACACCAGCATTGTAATTTCATATCATACATCAAATATCAGAATTTTCACGTATACGTAAAATCACAAAAAGGAAGAGCTTTGGCAAAATGCATGTATGAGTCCTGAAAACGCATCGCAAATCAATCAACGTATTTATGGGCACATTAGCACCTGCAAGCACATTATTATTATTATACAGGATTTATATAGCGCCAACAGTTTGCGCAGCGCTTTACAATATAACATAACACTTACGTTTGGCTATAACACGCTGGATGTGTCTCAATTGCTCCTCCTCGCGAGTCTTGAGGTCAGACCAGCGCTTCCGCAGCTGGTCGTTACTTCTGTCCGTTTCAAACTGTTCCAGGAGGGTGCGGCGTACCTTTGCAAGGATATGGTCCTTGCGTACATTATTCTTCCTGCCGTAAGGGCCCTTACGGCAGTCATAGTCATGGTTCTGGAAGATGCGCACCAGCTCCACCATCTCCTCAAATGACATGTTGCTGGCACGCTTCTTTCTTCTGGGCCCTGGGGTCTCTGCGGTGTCTGGGTTCAGTGGGTTGGAGGAGCATGATTCCCTTCCTTCAGCCATGATGGGATGGATGGAAAGACATGAACTCTGGCCTGTGCTACAATCCGAAAATATCGGCAAAGATCCGTAAATTTTACGACAGGCCGTAATGACGGACATCAACGCGCATGCGTGACCCGCGGACTAACGAACGAACGAACCGGTCCAAAACGAAATCTAAATTTTAAATGAGTTTTGAAGACTTATTTTATTATATGAGCCAGACATGTTATATATCGTTCTTTCCGGCAGACTCGGTAGATTCATAATATATCATTATTACATGTATGCGTCATGTCCTGTCTGTATATTATAACAAAAAATGCAATAGAATTAGAATTTTCAATAATTTACAAGGTGTAAAGTGTTTTTTTTTCACATTTTAACATGCGAGCGTTTGCGGTTATATTTTATGAGTTGCACTTGTTAAAAAAATTAACACATTCATCTACATACATCAAATATCACAATTTTCACGAATACGTAAAATCACAAAAAGGAAGAGCTATGGCAAAAAATGCATGTATGAGTCCTGAAAACGCAAAGCTATACACATTGCATGAAAAAAGGACTAGATCAATCAACGTATTTCTGTGCACATTAGCACATGCAAGCACATTATTATCATTATACAGGATTTATATCGCGCCAACAGTTTGCGCAGCGCTTTACAATATAACATAACACTTACGTTTGGCTATGACACGCCGGATGTGCCTCAATTGCTCCTCCTCGTGCGTCTTAAGGTCAGACCAGCGCTTCCGCAGCTGATCGTTACTTCAGTCCTTATCAAACATTTCCAGGAGGGTGGTGAAGGATACGGTCCTTGTGGACATTGTTCTTCCTGCCGTAAGGTCCCTTACTGCAGTCATAGTCACGCTTCTCGAAGATGCAAACCAGCTCCACCATCTCTTCAAATGCCAAGTTGCTGGCCCGCTTCTTCCTGGGTGTCTCTGGGGTGGAAGGGGATGACGTGTCCGAATAGGACTCTCTTTGAGTTTGAGCCATGATGGGATTTTTTTTTTGGTCTGTCCAAAAAATTCTCAAACTCTACAATGGCTCCGTAAAGTTTACGACAGGCCGTAATGGAGACGGACATACGCGCGTATCCCATCATGGACATATCCCATCATGTGCGAACCGCGGACGTAAATGATCCGACTACGACAGAATTATCGTATTGACAGAATTATCGTATCGACAGAAATATCGGATCATTGGAAATAACATATAGGCACTGGCAGTCAGATTTTCTAACGGTCAGGAACTCAGGATCAGGACGCTGGACAGCAACAGTGCTATATCCAGTGTGCTGATGGTTAGAAAATTGTAATGTATATACGTTTAACAGCCGCACGGACTTACTCTATCCAAACAAAGTTCAGATGTGAAACATCGGGACTTTGGATAGATTTCGACTATCCAAAAATTAAAAAAATAAAAATGGTCGACATCTATCCAAAGTCCCGATGTTTCACATCGGGATGTCGGATAGAATAAATTTTGGAGTTAACCCCCTAGTTGCCAGCCACCAATGGTGGAGATAGGGGGTTCCAATGAACCCCCTATCTTCCGATCCGTGCCGTGGCACCTACCTAGGGGTTAATGTTTGGTATTGTTGGATCGGCCAGAGCATAGCCTTTCCAACCATACAAAACCATGACCATGTTAAAAAGTTAATTAAAAATATTAAAAATAAAAAATTAAATAAAAAAATATTTAAAACAAATAAATTTGAAAAAAAATAGTTTTTTGTTTTGCTAATGCAGCAATATTGTTCCCATTTCAATTATAATGTGAACATTGATGCTGCACTAATGATTTTTGTATGGGTTGCGTTTGTTAAAAATTGTTTAATTTTCACCCAAAATAAATGTATGTAACAACTAAGGCTAGGGTCAGACTAACGCATTTTTCACGTTGTCCGTGAAAATGTGCGTTCGAAGAATGGACGTATTTTTTCACGGAATACGCGATAGCGGTCATACTATGCGCAGTTTCATCCGTGATTTTGTACGGATCATCAATAAAACACTTCTTGCATCTGGACGTTATGTTGGCCGGACATTAGCAGCGTCTGACATCTCCAATTCACACACACACGCCGCTAGCGGACGCAGCGCACTCTGTACGTCAGTACTAGTGGTTTAACGTTCTCGAAAAAATGCGTTCATTTTCCACTTGCGTTGCGCAGCCGGACTTTTGTGCGACCGTACTTCGTATATTGGCCGTCATTGCCCGTCATCTGCTGCTAGCACGGCCGTGATTAAGTGAGCCAGAACGCGCGTTCGCACTGCCTCAGTCTGACCCTAGCCTTACAAGTTCCCCATCTCTAATTTTTTTAACAAGAGCAAATCATAGAAAATATATTTATAACCGTAAACGATTGCATGTTAAAGTGTGAAAAAAAAACACTTTACAAACTCCTTGTAAATTATTGAAAATTCAAATTTTATTGCATTTTAAGTTATAATATACAAACAGGATACATATACATATAACACAGACGTATACATATAAATTATACCGCAGAGAGGTGCTTCCCCGCAGTGTGTGGATTCATATGATGCATTAATTATACCGCACACAGAGGCGCTTGTTGCCTCTGAGGTTGGTCTGGGTGCAGTTTTGTCTCAATATGTTGGCGAAGAGGAACATCCAGTTTTGTATCTGAGTCGGAAACTGCTGCCTCGGGAACAACGCTATGCTACGGTAGAAAAAGAGTGCTTAGCGATTAAATGGGCCTTGGAAACACTCCGCTATTACATATTGGGCAGGCGCTTCACCCTTATCACTGACCATGCCCCATTGAAGTGGATGCATACCAATAGGGAGAAGAACTCTAGGATAACTAGGTGGTTTCTGTCCTCGCAGCCATTCAGCTTTGTGGTGCGACATAGGGCAGGTCTCCTTCATGGCAATGCCGACGCTCTGTCTCGAGTGCATGGACTGGCTGAGGTGGCCGCTTCACATACCTGTGTTACGCTGGGGAGGGGGATGTGTGATAGAGTATGGGAATCTGTGTATGTTAGCAGGAGGCTGACCGATGCAGTATTTCCTGGTCAGTAAGGGGTTACACCTTCCCTGGCAGCAGTCACAGCTGCAACTCCTTAACAAGCCAATATAGCAGTTCCCAAGCACAGAGGAAGGCAGAAAAAGATTGCATTTGAAAGACTGAGGTGTGGAATGCACAGAACTGCAGGAAGGGCTTGCTGGGCTGGCACGTATGTAAAAAGTGACAGAGTTTTTTGTTTATACTGGGGACAGAATAGCTGCCCCAGTATCCCGTAGTGAGGGGACAAATTTGTTTAGTTAGACTTCTAAAGGAAGGAGTAGGCCAATTTGTTTGTGTTTAATTTTTGTTTGGTAATACAAGTGTACCCAGTGTTTAACCCTTTCGCTGCTGAGGCTTTTCCCGCCCCTGTGCTGAGGTCATTTTTACCTGTTTTGCGCATCATGTTTAAACGTGTTTTGAAGGCTTATTTTAGTATATGACCCAGACATATTATATATCGTTCTTTCCGTCAGACTCGGTAGATTCATAATATGTCATTATTATATGTATACGTTATGTCATGTCTGTATATTATAACAAAAAATGCAGTAAAATATGTATTTTCAATAATTTACAACGTGTAAAGTGTTTTTTTCCACATTTTAACATGCGAGCAACTGCGGTTATATTTTGTATGGGGTGCGCTTGTTAAAAAAATTAGAGATGGGGTCTCGTTACATTTTTTTTTGGGGAAAATGACACTATTTTTAACAAACGCACCGCATACAAAAATCGTTAGTGCAGCATCATTGTTCACATTATAATTGAAATGGGAACAATATTGCTGCATTAACAAACCAAAAAAAAAAAAAAAAAAAAAGTTTTTTTTTTTTTTTTACAAAATTTTTCACTTTCATGTTTGGTATCGTTGGAACGGCCATGCTCTTGCCGATCCAACCATACCAAAATTTAACCCCTAGCTGCCACGGATCGGGAGATAGGGAGTTCATTGAACTCCCTATCTCCACCGTTGGTGGCAGTCAAGGGTTAAGTCCAGGACTGGCGTCATCGTGCTACGCACGATGACGCCAGTCCTCAGGGGGAGTTCCCGGAGGCTTGGCCGACATCCAAGATGTCGGCCAGCTCCGGGAAGGATCGCGAACCGGCGCTTTTCAGCGCCGATTCGCGATCCAGCTCCCCAGGGGTTAATGCCAGGCATCATTTGGAAGGGCAGGCTGTGCCCTTCCAAATGATGCCTGGGTTAACCCCCGCAGAGCCGCCGATTGGGAGGGAGAGAGGTCCGAAGGACCTCTCCCCCCTCCCTTTCAGGCGCCTCCTCCGCACATGCGGGGGGGGGGCGCCTGAATTAGGTGTCATCGCGCCCCGCCGCGATGACACCTAATTCTGGCGGCTGCTGTTCCGGATGCCGGGCTGACATCCAGGATGTCAGCCTGCACCGGAGGGGCCAGCGATCGGCCGGGAACTCGGCCGAACGCTGACCCCAATGAGAGGACGCGCTCAGCGCGTCCTCAGCACACCAGCGGGAATGCTGAGGACGCTCTCAGCGCATCCTCAGCAGCGAAGTGGTTAAAGAGACTTTGTTTTGTGGCGTTCAATAAAAAAGGTACACCTCCAAATCCTGTGCTTCTCTGAGCGGCCCTACCACACTATGCATTACTAATAGGATAAAGTTGCCGCCTTTGCTGTTATGCTGCAAGTGGTGTATGGACAGTACTGATACTAGGATGTTCAGGGTTGCTTGAGATCAGCAGACACAGGTTTAGATTCATAATAGGAATGTACTGTTCGAATTGGTTCGATGTTCGATGCGAACATCTGCTGTTCGAAAGTTTGCGAACTGCAAACTTTTAGGGACGTTCGCAAAAAGTTCGAAAAAAAATGCTTAAAAAATCTAAAAATAAAAAGACTCTTTACTGCAGAATATTATAAACAACGGTTTATTAGATATTGGATTAAAAGAGGAATATTTTTAACATTGAAACCCATGGGATTCAACATTTCTCACACCTTGTTGCTAAAACATCAGGCAGACGCGGCCCTCTAATCAGACACTGTAGAGGGCTGCCCACCAGGGCCTCCCAAGGACCCCCCTTGAGGAGCGAGCAGCCGCCAGATGACAGAGCTGTGACTGTGCGGGCTGGCTGGCTGGGTGCATGTGGCAGAGAGGCAGCGCAGGGAGGGAGCCACTGCACCTGCGGCCACGGCAAACGCCCCCCCACAACCAGGATCCAGGGAGACCCCACTGACCACAAGGCTAAGGGAAGGCGACACATTTTTTTCGGGAACATAAAATAAAACCTTTTTTTTCTTTCTAATACTCACCTGATTCCTGGATCCACCAACAAGCACAGCCTCCCGTCTCCCATGCTGTTAGAAGCTGCATACACCGGCGCACTGTGTACAGCTTCTGAGAAGATACGCTATTACTGTAGAGGGAGCGATGCAAAATGCGCAGCCGGCTTCCCCGCTACACTAATAGCGTATTGTTACGGATCAAAGTACCCTCTTGCTCGGTACCCTTCGTCTGGATGCCCCCTTTCCGCTAAACACAATGGATTGTTTACACATGCACTCTTATCTAAACAGTCTGTTTAGGACTAGAGGGAAACAGGAGTCTTCTTACAGCAGGGAGTACTCAATATACAGAGAGGGGGTAGGCACAGAGGAGTACAATATAAAGACAGAGGACAGCTAATACAGAGCTGTACACTATACAGAGAGAATAATACGTAAGGAAAAATAAATGAAAATAAACATTTCAGCAGCCGTTTCGTCACAATGCTCCCCCATGATCAGCACTCCGGCAGACACAACCAGACCCCGACGGGTCGGCTCGGGGAATGTCCGGGCCTGCTCACAGCTAGCGTTCAAGTTCAGTTTGTCAACTTAACCCATCAGCATTGCCGTTCTTCTTCCCTGGTCGATAGTGGATGGTGAAGTCAAAGGCTTGTAGGGCCAGGCTCCATCGCAATAGCCTGCCATTGTCTCCTGCGACCCGGTGAAGCCAGACCAATGGGTCGTGGTCTGTGAGCAGGGAAAAGGGGCGGCCACAGAGGTAGGGCTGCAACTTCTTTAGGGCCCACACAACAGCGAGGCATTCCTTTTCGATGGCCGCATAACCAACCTCCCATGGCAGTAGCTTTTGGTTCAAAAAGGCCACAGGGTGCTCTTGTCCATCCTCGCCAACTTGGCTCAGTACTGCCCCCAGTCCAAATGTAGAAGCGTCTGTATGAATGAGAAATCGTTTAGATGGATCAGGGGCAGATAGCAGAGGGGCATCAGTGAGAGCACTCTTTAGCTGTTTGAAGGCTCCCTCGCACTCTGAGGCCCAGGGCACCTGACGAGGTAGGCTCTTTTTTGTCAGATCGGTGAGGGGCTTCGCTATGCTGCTATAGTTGGGGAAAATTTCCTATAGTAGCCTGCCACCCGAGAAAAGCCATCACTTGGGTCTTAGTACAGGGTGTGGGCCAGTTGATTATTGCCTCAACTTTTGCTGGCTCGGGCCGCTGTTTTCCCCCACCCACCCGGTGGCCCAAGTAGTGTACCTCGGCCATACCGATATGACACTTTTCTGGCTTTAAAGTCAGCCCAGCTTGATGGATCCTGTCTAGTACAGTTTCTATGTTGAGGAGATGCTCCTCCCAGGTCGCGCTGTAGATGGCAAAGTCATCTAAGTAGGCCCCGACAAAGCCTTGAAGGCCTTGAAGGCCATTGAGTAATCTGTCCACCATCCTCTGAAAGGTGGCTGGGGCGTTCTTCATCCCTAAAGGCATTACCTTAAATTGGTACAGGCCAAACGGGGGATGGTATCGGGAGCCAGGGGGATCTGCCAGTATCCCTTACAAAGGTCGATAGTGGTCAGATAATTCCCCCTAGCTATCCGGTCCAACAGCTCATCTACTCAAGGCATGGGGAAGGCATCAGTTACAGTCTTCTCATTGAGTCTCCTGTAATCCACACAGAACCGGGTAGTTCCATCCTGCTTGGGTACTAGGACTACAGGAGAGGCCCAGGGGCTGTCTGAGCCCTCAATGACTCCCATGCGGAGCATCTCCTGCAGCTCCTTGCGCATCCCGTCGCTAACCCTCTCAGGGATGCGAAAAGGAGGTTGCCTAAGGGGGGTCTGGCCCTGTGTTTCTACCTTGTGCAGGGCTAGCTCTGTGTAGCCTGGCTCCCCAGACAGGACTCCTTGGTTCCTGGCTAGCAGAGCCCGGGCTTGCTCTTTTTCCAGGCCACTAAGCGCTTCTCCTAGCTTTACAGATTCCACCTTGTCTGAGGGGTTCCCTTGCCCAGGAGGTCAGGTAAGGGAAGCCCTTCTAGATCTTCAGAGGCGGGGGTGCAGATGGCCGCCAGCTCCTCAGGCCGCACATAGTAAGGTTTCAGCATGCTCACATGGAACATGCGTCGGACCGTCTCATCAGTGCACGGAACCACAATGTATGTTGTGTCGTTCTTTTTTTCTACGACTCAATAGGGACCTTGCCAAGCTGCCTGCAGTTTGTTTTGCCTCGTAGGTTTCAGCAGTAGGACTTTTAGTCCCACCTGGAAGCTGCGGTCTCGGGCCCCCCTATTATACCAGGCTCGCTGGTGCTTCTGAGCCGATAGGAGGTTCTCACGGACGGCCTGAGTGAGCTCTCCTATTCGATCCCTCAGCTTCAGGACAAACTGCAGAATCCCTATTCTGCGGTCACTTCTGCGCTCTCCTCCCCTTCCCAGTATTCCCTAACCAGGTCAAGGGGCCCCCTCACCCTCCGCCCGTACAGTAATTCAAAGGGGAGAACCCAGTGGATTCTTGGGGGACCTCCTGTAAGCAAACAGAAGGTGCGGCAGGAACTTCTCCCAATTTTTGCACTTGGTTATAAAGGTAGCCAGAAGTTGTTTCAGGGTGCCATTGAAACGCTCGCATAACCCATTGGTTTGTGGGTGATAAGGGGAACTCCTGATCAACTTTATGCCACACAGCCTCCACAACTGGTTGGTAACTTCTGCGGTAAACTGGGTGCCCTGGTCCGAGAGTATCTCCTGGGGGAATCCCACCCTGGAGAACACTCCGACCAAAGCATCCGCCACCGTTTGTTGGACAACGAAACCGCTTCGGGGTACCGGGTGGCATAATCCACCACTGTCAAAATGTACTTCTTCCCCGATGGGCTGGGCTTGGCCAGGGGCCCTATGATGTCGACGGTGACCCGGCTAAAAGGCTCCTCCACAATGGGGAGGGGGTGTAGCTTTGCTCTGGTGTGGTCTCCTCTCTTCACAACGCACTGACAGCTGTCGCAAGTCTGGCAGTACTGTCGGATGTCCTTGGATACCCCTGGCTAGAAAAGTTTTGTGTGAGCCGGTGTATAGTGCGGTTGACCCCAAGGTGTCCGGCCAAGGGTATGTCATGGGCAATCCTCAGTAACTCTTGTCTATATTTCTGGGGCACTATGAGCTGCTGGGTGACAGTGAGGCTGGAACCTGAACCTCACCTCTCTGGTACCCAATATAACAGCCCCTTTTCCCAAATAAAACATTCCCCTTCTAACCCCCCTCGACCCTCCTCTGCCCTACTCCTATAAACCTCTAAGGAGGGGTCCTCTCTCAACTCCCTCCCGAAGTCAGTGGGGGCATCCCAGGGAAGGGTACTAGTGATTCGGGTGGGTAAAGGGCTATTGCTCCTTACCTGAGCCTCGTTGGAGTGTGAGTTGACCCCTGCAGCATGGTTCTGCCCTCTTGTGGTCCTGGGCAGGTTTCCTCGGCAGGACAAAGGGAAAAGGCCAATGTGAGCTGGCCCAGATCGTTGCCCAGTAGCACATCCGCTGGTAGGTCTCTCATCAGACCAACATCCACCATGCGTGCTCCGGCACCCCAGTTCAGGCGGACCCAGGCTGTGGGTAGTCTGTGCACTGCTCCTCCAGCCACCCGGACTACGACTGCCCCATTGGTTTTGTCAGCATCCCGGACCAGATGGTGTTTTATTAGGGTGATGGTGGCTCCGGTGTCTCGAAGACCATGGACTGGTTTCCCGTTAATCCACACCGGTTGTCGGTGGTGTTGGCGGTTGTCCTCTGCGGCGGCCTGCACGGGGTTCACTTTGTGTACAGTGGCCCAAGTTTCTTCACCCCCTGTATATACTACAAAAGTGGGGTGGTATTCGGGCACTTTGTGGTAATAATGAACTGCGGCCCGAGGCTTTGGAGGGGGGCTGGGTCGAACCCTGAGAGGGCGCTGGTTACCCCTGGTACATTGTCTCCTCATATGTCCCAGTTGGTTGCAAGCATAGCACCGAACTCCTGATCTGGCATCCGAATGGGACCCCAATGAGAGCGGCTCACCCTCCATTCTCGGTTGTTCGGTGGCCCCACTGGGCATGGGAGGTGGACGAGGTTGGAGCTTCGGGGTCTGGCGTTTGTGCCTCCTGGCATCCTGGTGCTCATCCACTAGGAGGGCAGCCTGCGAGATTGTGAGGGGCCGTCAGTCTCACACCCATTCCTGGGTTTCTGCTGGGATGCCATTGTAAAATTGTTCCAGCAGCATTAACTGCATTACATCCTCTCTCGAGTCAGCCTGGCACCCTTGTATCCATTGTGATGCCGCTCGGTGCAGTTTGTAAACCCATTCCGCATGGGTATCTTTCTCAGTCTTTTTTAAGTCGCGGAAACGCCTGCGGTATGTCTCTGGCGTAAGTGCATACCTGGCCAGTAGGACTTCCTTGACTCGGTCGTAGTTGCGGGCGTCCACATCCAAAACAGTTCTGTAGGCATCCGCCTCATGACCAGAGAGTTTGCTGGCCAGTATGGGAACCCAGTCTCTCAGATCAATCTCTTGCAGATTACATTGCCTTTCAAAATCCTGCAGGTACCCATCAATGTCGTCATCGGCCTCCACAAACGGATGGAAAGCCTGGTAAGGGACTTTACGGGCTGCAGGCACCTGGTTCAGGGAAGCTGGCGCTGCTCCCCCGGGTGGTCGCATCCCTGCCTGACGATCTCTGAGTTCTCTTTATGAAAGCAAATAAGTATTGATGTCATCCATGATGGCTCGGATGACATCAGCAGTCGGGTTAGGACCATAGTATGCCATCCTCATCTCTTTTTGAAACTCCATCTCTTCTACCGGGGCTTGGGACGCGGTTGACCTGGCGCGGTCATCCTCGATTAGGGCAGCAATGAGGGCAGCTTTTGGTTTGCTGCTTGTTGTCAGTCCTCGAACCTCTGCCAATTCTTCAAGCGTTAACCGTTTCAGGTGCAGGTAAACGCTCTCCATTCAGCATTTCAGGCATTCATAAGCTCCCTCCAGCTGGAAAGGGCAATCCCACCGCTGCCACCAGTGGTACAGATCAAGGTACCCTCACGCTCGGTACGCTTCGTCTGGACGCCCCCTTTCCGCTGTACACAGAATAGACGACACGTATTCTGTGGAGTTGTTGCTGGTTCAAAATCCAAATGGAGAATGCTTCTTTATTTCAAATACAAACAGGTAAACAGTAGAGACATGACCCCCTCCCTTACAGATAAGATCAAGAGTCTCCAGTCAGAGAACAATAGAAATCCACAATGGATTGTTTACACATGCACTCTTATCTAAACAGTCTGTTTAGGACTAGAGGGAAACAGGAGTCTTCTTACAGCAGGGAGTACGCAATATACAGAGAGGGGGGTAGCCACAGAGGAGTACAATATAAAGACAGAGGACAGCTAATACAGAGATGTACATTATACAGAGAGAATAACACGTAAGGAAAAATAAATGAAAATAAACATTTCAGCAGACGTTTCGTCACACGTATCTTCTCAGAAGCTGCACACAGCACGCCGGTTAAATCTAGTGTCAGACTGTGGAGGTGCTGCCCGGCAGTGTGCGGAATCATATCCTGCATTATTATACTGTAGAGGTGCTGCCCGGCAGTGTGAGGATTCATATGCTGCATTAATTATACTGTAAAGATGCTGCCCGGCAGTGTGAGGATTCATATGCTGCATTAATTATACTGTACCCCCCTAATTGGATTTTTGGAAAATGGCAAAACAGATGTTTATTTTTTTCTCGAAGATTGTAAATACCAAATTTCACACCTGTAACATCTTCGGTTTTTGAATTTTAGGTATACTGATAAAAGTATTCAACCCCCTTTTTGCCCCCCCCCACAGAATTTTCAGAAAATGGTAAAATGCTTGTTTTTTATTTTTCAATACGAATCTAAATACCGATTTTTCAGGCCTGTAACATCTTCTGTTTTTGAGATATAGGTATCCTTTTTAAAATATTCAACCCCTTTTTCACCCCCTTAGGGGCAGAGTTTCCAAAAATCCTTCCGTAGTGGGTGCCTTACATCATAAAAACAGTGTACCTTCAAATTTTCACTTTCCTAGGTTAAACGGTTTCAGCTGGGCGTTGATCAGTCAGTCAGTCAGTCAAGGCTTTCGCATTTATATATATACTAGTTATTAAACCTACCCGGAGGGCAGTCTATTGTTGTTGTTGCAAGCTCAGAATCCGTGTCCACATATTTGCTTTTCAACGTCCTATCCAAGAGTGTCTCTCTATATAAATGCACTTGTAACGTGTCTGTCGCCGTCCCGTTCGCAACGGGAGGGTCGAGTGGGCAGTTGACTGCGCATTACAAACGCATTTATATATCAATATATAATATATAAACTCACGGGAGCAGGCTCCTCTTCCCTCTCAGATTGTAAAATCACAGGACCGGGCTCCTCTTCCCCCTCTTAGATTGTAAACTCACGTGAGCGGGCTCCTCTTCCCTCTCAGATTGTAAGCTCCCATAAGCAGGCTCCTCTTCCCTCTTAGATTGTAAACTCCCATAAGCAGGCTCCTCTTCCCTCTTAGATTGTAAACTCCCGTGAGTGGCTCCTGTTCCCTCTCTTAGATTGTCAACTCCTGTGAGTTGGCTCCTCTTCCCTCTCTTAGATTGTAAGCTCCCGTGAGTGGGTTCCTCTTCCCTCTCTTAGATTGTAAACTCCCGTGAGCGGGCTCCACTTCCCTCTCTTAGATTGTAAACTCCCGTGAGTGGGCTCCTCTCTTAGATTGGAAGCTCCTGTGAGCGGCTGTTCTTCCCAGGGCAGGCTGACTTGCTCTGTCCATCCCCCAACTCTTTTCATTTCATTTACCCCACACACACACACACACTCTTTTCATCCTCCCGTTCGTTTTCGGTTCCGCGGGGCGGTGGGTCCAGTGACAGACGGGTCCAGTGAGCGGTGGGACAGTGGGTCCAGTGAGCGGCAGGTCCAGTTACCTGCAGGGCAATGGGTCCAGTGAGCGGCGGGTCCAGTGAGCGTTGGTAGGGCTACGTTTTTTTTTTCTTTTCATTGCACACATGCCAGCGTTTTTTTTTTCCCCTTCCCTTCTATTTCCCCCCTTCATTTCATTAACCCGCCACACAAATTACGTCCCCCCTTTCAATTCAGTTCCAGTGAGCGGCGGGTCCACTGAGCAGCGACAGGACTTACCTTTTTTTATTTTTTTTCATTGTACGCATGCCGCTGTTTTTTTTTTCCCCCCTCCCTCCGTTTCCCCCCCCTTCATTAACCCTTTCCATGTGGAGGATGAGCTTAGTGGCCTGCCGCATGGCCACTTTGCAGCAGGATTCCGGTCGATCGCGGCAGCCCCCTGGTGCGGGCTGACATCCTCGATGTCAGCCCAGCCTCTGGGACCCAGGCAGGCACAATAGACGTCATCGTGCCTGCGCGGTGACGACTATTACAGGCACCCCCCTGCCAGTGCGGGGAAGGTGCCTGAAGGGGAGGGGGAGAGGTCCGTGAGGGCCACTGGGACAAGGCAGGCAGTGTTTGGAAGGGCACAGCCTGCCCTTCCAAGTGGCGGCTGTCTTTAACCCCTAGGGGGCTGGATCGCAATATGGTGCTAACAGGTGCCGTATCGCGGTCCCCTCCCGGAGCTGGCCGACATCTTGGATGTTGGCCAAGCTTCTGGGATATCCCCCTGACGACTGGCATCATCGCGCATAGTGCGATGCCGTCAGTTCTGCAATTAACCCCTCGCTGCCACCTATGGTGGAGATAGGGGGTTCCAATGAACCCCCTATCTCCCGATCCGTGACAGCTAGGGGTTAATGTTCGATATCATTGGAACGGCCAGAGCATGATGCCAAACATGACAATGTAAAATGTAAAAAAAAAACTAAAGAAAAACAAAACAGTTTTTTTTGTTATATTAATACAACAATATTGTTTCCATTTCAATTATAATGTGAATAATGATGCTGCACTAAAAAAAATTTCTATGGGGGGCGTTTGCTAAAAAACACGTAATTTTCCCCCAAAAAATTTAACGAGTCCCCATTTCTAATTTTTTTAACACGCGCACCCCATAGAAAATATAACTGAAAAGGCTTGCATGATAAAATGTGAAAAAAACCCACTTTACACAATGTAGATAATTGAAAATTCCATTTTTATTGCATTTTTTGTTATAATATTCAGGCAGGACATGACGTATACATATAATAATGATATATTATGAATCTGCCACGTCTCCCGGAAAGAACGATATATAATATGTCTGGGTTGTAGAATAAAATGTGACTTCAAATCGCATTTAAACATGGTGACCGAAACCGGTAAAAATGAGCTCAGCACAGAGGTGTGAAATGGCTCAGCAGTGAAAGGGTTAAAGGACGGTGTGTGCAGCGTGGGGAGAACAGAGTAAGCAGCGAGAGAAAGCAGTCGAGCGGTGTGACACTCTCAGGGATCTTGTGAGCTGGAGCTCGGAGAACTGAGCAACGTCCATTGCCGGAGTGATCGGGGAGAGTGTAAATTGCCTTACTGAGTATCACGCTGGACTGTTCCGCTCTCAGGAATGTTCGAGAGAGATCACGGGTGAGGAAGCCGCAGGTGGAGCGCAGTGCTGACGGAGTTCTGAGCCAGACTGAGGAGAACAGGATCGAGAGCTTAAACCCCTGGGCAGTACCAGGCTCCAGACGGGCTTAAAGGACGGATCTTCTCGCGAGGGACCTTGTTCATCGACGCCTCACCGGCCTGGGATCAGCTGTTCGGTGATTGGGTGAGGGGCCTCCAGCCTGTGATATTGCTGACAGTGCGCACTTATTTGTTTGCTAAATCTTGGGCCCCAACGTTGGCTAGCCAAAGAAATTCATCCATCCACTGGCCAGTGGCCTTAGTACTCGGGTACACTAGGACAAAACCAATATATATTCCTAAATCTGACTCTGATACAATAGACTTATTATATAGGGGTTATATTAACTGTTTAGTCGCTATACATTGATTCGCTCGTTTTGCCCGCCATTTTGATGTTGCAGGGTGCTTGTTTCTTGACAGTTAAAGTAACATGTGTAATTATTCAGATCTATTGCCTACAGTAAATTATCTCGAAGAAACATATGAAGGTGTGCTGGTGTGCAGTCAATTGTTAATGCAGTGAGACAGGTTCCGGGTTATTCAGCGGCTCCTTTGGGGGTGAGCGCTACAATATATATAAGGTTACATTGCTTGACTACATTGGCTGAGTCAGTGGAACAGATTTGGCCACAGTCGAATGACCCCTTTAGTAACCGGGGATAATTAGAGGCAACACAATCTGGAGAGTGGTAGCTGTGGGGCAAGACCTGGGGATATAATGGAAAGATGGACCAAGATATAGCTTGGAAAAAAGATGAGACAATGGAGATATGATAGAAACATTTAAATACGTAAAGGGAATCCACAAGGTAGAGGAAGGGAGTATATTTAAAAGGAAACAAAGTAGCAAAACAAGAGGACATAGTCTTAGATTAGAGGGGCAAAGGTTTAAAAGTAACATCAGGAAGCATTATTTTACTGAGAGGGTGGTGGATACACGGAACAGCCTTCCAGTTGAAGTGGTAGAGGCCAAAACAGTGATTGAATTTAAGCAGGCATGGGATAGGCATAAGGCTATCCTAAACAAAAGATAAATCCAGGTAAAGTATCCATGTAATTGGGCAGACTAGATGGGACGAAAGGTTCTTATCTGCCGTCATTTTCTATGTTTCTATGTTTCTATGATATCCCAAGGTTCTACATAGCGATTTTAAATTAGACAACTTCTTTTGAATGAGAGCAATATAAAATTTCATTATTCTTTTTCAGTATCTTCAGGGGGGCTATATGCACAGTCACGTAACACCAGCTTTTCAAAGCAGAAATTATTTAAAAATACTGATTGCAGGTGAAAATAACCAGGGATTGGAAGAGCTTGTTTTTCTCTGGCTCCCAATACATTAACACTTCTGTATAGGAAGTGCAAAGAATGCAAATAAGCAATTACCTATTGTAGCATCATAGTTACTAAAGAGACTTGTGGGTAGACTGGAATAGTAGCCATTAACATTATCGAGTAGGGCCTTTATACTTATCGACTCACTCAAGAATACTAAAAGAATAGGGCCCACATTTTGGAATAATACAAAATCTGATAAACATTATGATTAGGGATGAGCTGTTCGGGTTCGGACGATTCGGAGTTCGACCCGAACTTTGGCAGTTCGAAAGTTTGTGAATTTCGAACTTTTTGGGCGTTTTCAGTTCGGGCTCGAAAAAAAAAAGAAATTTTGAAATAAGTATAGAAAATGCTTAAAAAAATACTAAAAAATCTAGAAATAAAGAGACTCTTTACTGCAGAATATTATAAGCAACGGTTTATTAGATATTGAATTAAAAACTAATGTGTACGTGGAAAGATTATCAACTCTAAATGACCTCTGTTCACAAACAGGCATAACACTAGGTGTTTTTAGTCTGGTAATCAATTTGATACATTGTACAATATAGTGAGGGTGGGGTGGTGTCTGCTTCTGATTGAGATTTGAGAATTAATTTCCCTAAAACATCTTAATATGCTGCATTTAACCCTTTCGCTGCTGAGGCTTTTCACACCTCTGTGCTGAGGTCATTTTTACCGCTTTTGCTCATCATGTTTAACCGCGTTTTGTAGCCATATTTTGATATATGACCCAGACATATAATATATCGTTCTTTCCGGCAGACTTGGCAGATTCATAATATGTCATTATTATATGTATACGTTATGTCATTTCTGTATATTATAACAAAAAATGCAATAAAATTAGAATTTTCAATAATTTATTATGTATAAAGTGTTTTTTTTCACATTTTAACCCTTTCGCTGCTGAGGCTTTTCCCGCCCCTGTGCTGAGGTCATTTTTACCGGTTTTGCTCATCATGTTTAAACGTGTTTTGAAGGCTTATTTTAGTATATGACCCAGACATATTATAATCGTTCTTTCCGTCAGACTCGGTAGATTCATAATATGTCATTATTATATGTATACGTTATGTCATGTCTGTATATTATAACAAAAAATGCAATAAAATATGTATTTTCAATAATTTGCTGGAACCCGGCCGAACGCTGACCCCAATGGGAGGACGCGCTCAGCGCGTCCTCCGCATACCAGCGGGAATGCTGAGGACGCGCTGAGCGCGTCCTCAGCAGTGAAGTGGTTAACATGCGATCGTTTGCGGTTATATTTTGTATGGGGTGCGCTTGTTAAAAAAATTAGAAATGGGGTCTCGTTACATTTTTTTTGGGGAAAATTTTGCTTTTTTTAACAAACGCACCGCATACAAAAATCGATAGTGCAGCATTATTGTTCACATTATAATTGAAATGGGAACAATATTGCTGCATTAACAAAACAAAAACAAACAAAAAAACTTGTTTATATATTTTTTAGTTTTTAAAAAAAAAAATATTTTCATGCTCATGTTTAGTATCCTTGGAAAGGCCATGCTCTGGCCGATCCAACGATATCAAACATTAACCCCTAGCTGCCACGGATCGGGAGATATGGGGTTCATTGGAAACCCCTATCTCCACCATTGGTGGCAGCCAGGGGTTAACTCTAGGACTGGCGTCATCATCGTGCTATGCACGATGAGGCCAGTCCTCAGGGGGAGTTCCTGGAGGCTCCAAGATGTCGGCCAGCTCCAGGAGAAGATCACGATCCGGCGCTTTTCAGCGCCGATTCGTGATCCGGCTCCCCAGGGGTTAATCACAGCCACCGTTTGGAAGGGCGGGCTGTGCCCTTCCAAACAGTGCCTGGATTAACCCTCTGCCCCCCGGCGATCGGGAGGGAGAGAGGTCCAAAGGACCTTCGCCCCTCCCTTTCAGGTGCTTCCTCCGCACATGCGGGGGGGTGCCTGAATTAGATGTCATCGCGCCGCCGCAATGACATCTAATTGCTCCGCCGGGGTCCCGGAGTGCTGGGCTGACATCCAAGATGTCAGCCCGCACCGGGGGGCGCAGCAATCCGCCGGAATCCGGCGGATTGCTGCCTCCTGTGCATGGACGCGCTCAGCGCGTCCATAGCATAGGAGAACCACTTGGCTGGACGCGCTGAGCGCGTCCATAGCAGCCAAGTGGTTAACTGGTGTTTGAAAAAAATCTAAAGCAATGTTATTTTTCACCTCGGGATTAAACATTCGCAGGGTTATTCAGAGAGCAGTGAAAAGCAGGAGAATAACTGGAGAACTGAAAATTCTAGGTCAAAATAGCCAAACCAGAAAAATTCTCCCATTTAACTCACTTTCCAAATTGGCTATTTGGTCTAGATTGTTCTCTTCTCCTGCCAGTTCCCCTGGCTTTCACCTCTCTCTCTCTGGGTTGTTCAGAGAAAGGTGAAAACCAGGAGAATGGCAGGAAAAGAGAACAATCTGGACCAAATAGCCGATTTGGAAAGTGAGATAAGGCTAGGGTCAGACTAACGCATTTTTAGCAGCGACCGTCAAAAAGTGCGTCCGATTGCATTGCCGTATTTTTTTCACGGATTGTGCAAAAACGGTCATACGATGCGCATTTTTGTGCGTGATTTTTTTATGGATCCAAACCAGGAAACTTTGGGTGTCTGGACGTTATGTTGGCTGGACATGAGCAGGGTCTGACGTCTCCAAATCACGCACACGCGCCGCTAGTGGACGCAGCGCACTCTGTAGCGGTTCTGTGTTCTCGAAAAAATGCGTTCATTTTCCACTTGCGTTGCGCAGCCGGACTTTCGTGCGACCGTACTTTGTATATTGGCCGTCATTGCCCGTCATTTGCTGCTAGTGCGACCGTGATTAAGTGCGCCTAAACGCACGATAAAAATTTGCTAGTCTGACCCTAGCCTAAATGGGAGAATTTTTCTGGTTTGGCTATTTTGACCTAGAATTTTTATTCTCCAGTCATTCTCCTGCTCTTCACCGCTCTCTGAATAACCCTGACAGGGTTATTCAGAGAAAGGTGAAACTCAGGAGAATGACTGGAGAATGGAAAATTCTAGGTCAAAATAGCCAAAATGCGTGTCCGAAAATGTCTCCTCTTTTCATACAGACTGCCGCCCCAAGCAGTTGTTTATGGATAGATTAAAGGAAAAGCATTTACCGTCATATGAAACATCATTTTTTGTTTTTAAGTGTTTCTATACAACCTAGAAATCCGCCACTTCACGGGCAGGTTATGGGGACCTCCTAGGCCCGATATTTGAAGGAATTTTTGGTTTTTATTTTTAACCCTTATTTCATGGAAAACTCACTGTCCCTTTAAAAACGTTTTTTTTTTTTTAACTTTTTGTCCTGGTTTCCTGTCCCCCAGGGCACTACCCGGACCCCCATACACCTTTTATGGCAAATATGTAGCATATATGCCCTCTTGAAGGGCACTCTAAAAAAACGAATTTTCAGCCCCATTGACTTGCATGGGGGTTCGGGTTCCGGTTCGGTCCCGAAGAAATGGGAAGTTCGGGTTCGGGCTCGAACCGAACTCGGGGGGTGTTCGGCTCATCCCTAATTATGATAACTATTTTTTTTAAATTACTAATTTCTGTTTGGCATATGTTGAGAACAGCTGGTCTGATAAGCTCTTAGGGGACGTTTCAAATTGCTAATGACTGAATTGTCTGAGGGACTAATGATAAATATTTTTCCTATTAATGCAACACTTTGAATGTATAAATCAGTTACATTGTCACATAGAACTGTTAGAAAGTGATATAGAAAACATTCAGTATTTATTTTGCATGTGTGATTATGCTCATATGGCCGCCCCTCCCCCTCACCAGGTCATAAACAAATTTACCCTATACAGCCCACACTATCTGATTCTGCAAACTCTTTCTTCAACAGCCTGGCCACAAGCTCACATCTCCCTCAGCCACAGAGTCTGCTTCTGGACTCTGCTGTCCCACCTGCCCTCCCCATTCACCCACCCACCCAGTGCTGGTCTGAAATTTGTAGCCTACTTTCCAGCTGCTTCCACTTTGCAAATCACCCTAATTAACCCAAGGTTCTAGCCCTTCCCATGATATGTTAATCTGTATATTTGTGTTTTGTTTTTAATAGTTTTTATTTTATTACTTTGTATTTCTGTAACAACTGTAACCACTCAAGGTTCTTGAACCCAGGACATACTTGAAAACAAGAGAAATCTCAATGTATTGATAAATCCAGGTTAAGTATCCATGTAATTGGGCAGACTAGATGGGCCGAAAGGTTCTTATCTGCCGACATTTTTTCTATGTTTCTATGTATCCTTCCTGGTAAAATCCTTTGCAAATAAATAAATAAATAAATATTTCAATTATCATTTGCTTACACTGAATGTGTCCTTTGTGTTCCAGCATTTTATGGAGGTCATCTGAGGTAACACTTTATTATCTATTATTCTAACCACTACCAGCACACATCTTAATTTACAAAGATGGTAATTATTGTACAGTAAGCACAGTAAACACCTTGGGCCCTATTACATTCTTGGCGCAAACGTTAATGCGTGCGGAAAAACACATTAACGCGAGGGGAAAAACCCTTTGCACAGAACGTTGTATTACAATGTCCGCGCAAAAAATGCGCGCTAACGTCTAACGCAGGTGGACCTGTGTGAACCCTTTGCGAGCGTAATGGACTTTGCGTGTCCTATACTTAACATTGTGAGCGCAAATGCGTTTGTGCGCTGGTGCGTGCAAGGTATTACAATCTTAGCGCAAATTTTAACGGAAAACGTTTGCGCACATAATTTTAATGTCTTTGAAAAGCTGGTGGTAACTGCAAATCTGAACGTCCTGGCCGAAAGGAAATACACCAGACCGAAAAAAAATATACAGCAAAGTATAGTTACACATTCTATGCATACCCAAACAATAAAATGGAGAAGTTGTGTGTGTTTTTATTTTTGCTGCAGTATATCTACTCGGATTGATTTTGACAGGCACAAAAACTGAACGGGAGACAATTGTGTTTCTTAATCCTGATTGGCTGAATCACGTTAAAAAACAGTCTGCCCATCGATTTCTGCGTGCAGCGTTAATGCGCGCTCGTTTTTGCGCGTCTTTTTTCCGCGCGTTGTTTTTTGACGGTTGAAAAAATGCACTTGGATTGTAATACCAGTGTTAATTTACGCGTGTTAACGTTTAACGCTGCACGCAAAAAAAATAGCGCTGCGCGAGCGTTTTTGTGCAAAGAATGTAATAGGGCCCCTTATATTTTAATTGAAACAGTTAAAATGGTACAAGGAAATATACCAGAATAACTATAAGTAGAGAATGAGATGTTATGCTTGATTATAAAAAATTATACCAATGTTTCTATAGATATAATACAACATAAGAATTGAGTTTGACATTATGAGTTATTAGCATAACCACATTTTTCACAAGCAGTATAATGATGATGAGTGCCTTGAGCAGCCTGATCTGTAGCTCCTTAGGTCCGCTGCTCCTTGCGGCTGGGTGGAAGAACCGGTGAGTGCTTTCCAGGGTAGGTGATGTAGTTCTGAGTGAAACACCAGGCAGGCTGTATGTTCAAACAAGTGATCTGGTCTGCTTTACTGAGACACACAGGGTTTTTATGGTGACAACATTCAAACTTCACGCCCACCCCAACAGTTCCCATTGGCTAGTTTCAAGACCACTGCAGGCTTCACTCTAGTCCTCTTTGTGAGTCCGTAAATCTGTCAGATTTATGCAGACGAGGGCTTGAATTTCTGGCAGGATACTCCAGGGTCAAGCACACACATTGATCACACACACAGTAATTTACATAAACCCTTGTCCCAATAAATCAGATTGGGACAGTGTTTGCTTGACAAGGGTATATTATATAACCTCAAACATGCAGCAGATAAACAGACATAGCATTTTTACATAATCACAGATTACTCAAACATTCTGCACAAACAAGGGCATTGAAAATAACCTCAGGCCTGCACCTTCAAAACACATCTCCATTAATCCCTAAATGACCGCAGACGTACCATGTACTTCACAGCCACAGGTCTCCTTTAGACCCACGGACGTATATGGTACGTCCGATGGACATTTGAGCGCTGGAAGCACTCGGTATCGCTTCCAACCACTCAAACACCATTGCAGGATGCCTGGATGTCCAGGCATCCGTGCAATGGCGGTCACACGTGCCGGGGCCCCTTGTGATTGCTCCCCAGGAGCGATCAACTTCCGGTTTAACCAGAAAGGAGCCCTGCACTGGTAGAGAGCGCTGGAAGCGATCAACATCGCTTCCAGCTGCTCTGAGGATATTGCAAGGATGCCTCGACATCGAGGCATCCTTGCAATATCGTTACCTGCCGCTGGTCTGTCCGTGATCGCTCCCCCCGAGTGATCACTTCCGGCAGCGACAGGAAGTACTGAGTGCCACGACATATCTTGCTACTCAGTACAAAAAAGATCACGTAAGTGATCAGGTGCTCTGCTGGGTGCCTTGAGGGATCGAGGCATACAGCAGACAAAAAAAAGTTTAATAAAGTTTAAAAAATAATACAATTGTATAAAAAATAAAAGTGACAGCCAAGATGGCGCTGCCCTTCTAAGGGCAGGGTCATCTTAGGGATGGGGGGGGGGGGTGTTCCTAGCCTGCCTCATCAGAGAGGCAGCCTAGCAACATCCAATCAGAAATTATAAAAATTATAAATAAATTTTATAATTTTTAAGGTCAGGTCAATATTTGTAAATATTGGTTCTGACCACTGTGACTCTCCCTCCCTCTCCTCACTTGTGTTTTAGTGAGTGAGAAATAGAGTGATCAGAATTGACAGGTATAGAAATTTTAGGGAGATTTAGAAAAATTGGAGGCAGGTTTAGGGGGATTTAGAGAGACTTACAGTAGGTGTTTACTTGGGTTACCCAACGGTTCTTTTCAGAGCCATTTATATATTTCTTTCTCGTGAAGCCCAAATGTTCTTTTTAGAACCAATAATCCACTTATATATATAATAATTATAAAAAATTATTTTATAATATATTATATATAATGTCACAGAGGGTGTACATCGCTGAGGAGGCTTATGCCATCCTGGCGTCCGAGTCGGAGGCATTTGCGTCCGACTCAGACCCAGATTTTGACCCTTCCATGTGATCAGAATCATCGCTGCATACATCATCTACGCTAGCTGATATATCTTCTAGTGGTGTTTCTGATGTAGATCTGGGGCCACCTACCAGCAGAAGTTGCACTGCTCCCGCTGAGGAGTGGGTAGTGCCTCATCGCCAGAAGCCAGATATAACTCCTTTCACTGCAAATCCTGGCATCAATATTGATGTTTCAGAATTTACCCCCACGCGGTTTTTGAAGGTGTTTCTGGGGGATGATCTATTGGGCACATTGTTGCCCAAACAAATCTGCATCAGTATCATGCTGCAAAGCCAGACTCCTATTTGGCAAAGCAGTAATGGACCCCCCTTGATGTGCCAGAATTTCTGAAATTCTGGGCACTAACTATGCTGATGGGCATCAGAAAGAAGCTCTCAATCCGCTCCTACTTGAGCAGTCACCCCATCTGCTCTACCCCATTTACCCCAAACAGTGTCACGTAGAAGGTATGAAACTATTCTTTGTTTCATGCACTTCAGTGACAACAGCCTGTGCCCCCCTAGAGAGCATCCCCAGTTTGACAGGCTGTATAAAATCCGCCCCTGATTACCCACTTCGCCACCAGGTTTGCAGAGGCTTATACACCTGGAAGGAATATCTGCGTGGATGAATCCCTAATGAAGTAAAAGGGAAGGCTGGGATTCAAGCAGTATCTTTCTTCCAAGCGCTCCAGGTATGGAGTGAAGGTGTATAAGCTCTGTGAGAGCGAGAGTGGGTATACTCAGGTCTTTTGGGTGTACGAGGGAAAGGATAGCAACCATGACCCTCCAGGTTGCCCAGAACACCTGGGAACAAGTGGCAAGACTGTAAACTCCTATGAGCAGGGCCCTCTACAACTCTCGTTTCCATCCTATGTCCGCTTATATGAATTTTGTTACCTTTGGTTATTGTTAAGTGCTGCGGAAACTGTTGGCGCTATATAAATGATCACAATAATAATAATAATAATAATTGTGTGGGACCTACTTTTTCCCCTCACGAACAAAGGGTATCATTTGTATGTTGACAATTTTTATTCGATTGTCCCTTTGTTCAAGCTACTGTATTGTTTCGATTCAGTAGCATGCGGTACTGTTCGCAAGAACCGTGTAGGTTTCCCAGCACAGCTTGCCCGCACCCGGCTAAAAAGGGGGGAGGCCTCAGCTCTGCGCCAAGAGGAGCTGTTGGCAGTCAAATACAGAGACAAGAAGGACGTATACCTTCTCACCACCATCCACTCTGAGAGGTCTGTGGAGGTCTCTGTACGTGGCAGAACTGAGGGCGCAAGGAAGCCAGTGTGCAGCAAGGCCTATAACCGGCATATGGGTGGGGTTGATCTGGCAGATCAGCTGCTACAGCCCTGCCAAATGCTTAAGACAAGGGCCTGGTACAAAAAGGTTGCAATTTACCTGATGCAAATTGCAACCCACAATTAGGGATGAGCCGAACACCTCCGTGTTCGGTTCAAATTGGAACTCGAACAATTTCGAAAGTTCGAGTTCGAACTCGAACACGAACCGAACTTAATGCAAGTCAATGGGAGTCAAAAGTTTGGTTTTTAGAGTGCCCTCCAAGAGGGCATATATGCAAGATATTTGCCATAAAAGGTGTATGGGGGTCTGGGTAGTGCCCTGGGGGACAGGAAACGAGGACAAAAAGTTTAGAAAAAAACATTTTTAAAGGGACAGTGAGTTTTCCATGAAATAATGGTTAAAAATAAAAAACAAACAATTCCATCAAATATCGTGCCTAGGAGGTCCCCATAACCTGCCCATGAAGTGGGGGATTTATAGGATGTATAGAAACATTTAAAAACAAAAAAATGACATTTCAAATGACGGTAAACGGTTTTCCTTTAATCTATTCATAAACAACTGCTTGGGACAGCAGTCTGTATGAAAAGAGGAGACATTTTAGAACGCGCAGAACAAGTTTAGTGATTTTTTTTGCTAAATTATTGTGAAACTTATGCAGGCTTTGGATGAAAGTAACAATAGGTGCTTTAAAATTGGGCCTTTAGTGTTGGACACGCTGTCACACCGTAACCTCTCTGTGGTATTGTGGAAGAGTGCAGGGGTGGACCATGCGGTCCTATATTGAACAGATATGAATCTGGTAAAGGTGTCAGTGCACCCAGATATTGTGCCTTTGGTGCCAGGCCAGCAAGTGCCATCATACAGTAACCCCTCTGTGGTATTGTGGAAGAGTGCAGGGGTGGACCATGCAGTCCTATATTAAAAAGCTATGAATCTGGTAAAGGTGTCAGTGCTCCCAGATATTGTGCCTTTGGTGCCAGGCCAGCAAGTGCCATCATACAGTAACCCCTCTGTGGTATTGTAGAGGAGTGCAGGGGTGGACCATGCGGTCCTATATTAAAAAGATATGAATCTGGTAAAGGCGTCAGTGCTCCCAGATATTGTGCCTTTGGTGCCAGGCCAGAAAGTGCCATCATACAGTAACCCCTCTGTGGTATTGTGGAAGAGTGCAGGGGTGGACCATGTGGTCCTATATTAAAAAGATATAAATCTGGTAAAGGTGTCAGTGCACCCAAATATTGTGCCTTTCAAGGCAGCAAGTGCCTTCACACCATAACCCTTTTGTGGTATTGTGCAAGAGTGCAGGGTGGGACCCTGCAGTTTAAAAAATTAAAGTGATATAAATCTGGTAATGGCATCAGTGCACCCAAATAATGTGCCTTTCATGGCAGCAAGTGCCTTCACACCGTAACCCTTTTGTGGTATTGTGTAGGAGTTCAGTGGTGGAGGTTTTGTGAATGCAGAAGAAATCCCCGATCTATTCAGTTACGTCAGCATCAGTGGATTGATAGCTGCTAATCCAGGACTGACTCATTTTTATAAATGTCAGCTGGTCTATAGAGTCGGTGGACAGACGCACTCTTTTGTCTGTGACAAAACCTCCAGCGGCACTGAACGTCCTTTCAGAAACCACGCTGGATGAAGGTCAACCTAGTAGCTGCATAGCACATTGGCTAAGTTCTGGCCAGTGATCCAATCTCAACACCCAGTAAGCCAGTGGATCATCTGCTGGAAAGGTATCCGGGTCTGCCCTTGCCCCTAGGTAGTCCTACGCCATATGGTGAAGACGCTGGCAATGGGTGCCCACATTTGACGTCCCTGGACGTCGTGGACTAAAAAACTAATTAAAAAGGCATCAGTCAAGCGGCCCCGGCCTTCACCACTATTCCTCTGATCATCCTCAGCCTCAGAAGCACCTGTTTCATCACTTGGTAACCTACCAGTGCCTGGAAAGGTGTTACACAAGTGTCGCTTTAGAGCGTCCTCAAGTTTTCTCATCCTGTCCTCCCTCTGTGCGGGCAGGATGAGCTCTGCAACATTACCCTTGTATCGTGGAACAAGAAGGCTTGCCAACCAGTAATGATCCCTCTCCTTGATAGCACAAATCCTGGGGTTCTTTACCAGGCTTTGCAGGATAAGGGAGGCCATGCAGTGTAGGTTGGAGATGGCATTAGCTTTCGAGTCTTCCTGGTCAATGAGGAGGATGACCCCATCGTGCACTTCCTCCTCACAGCCACGTACTAGTCCTTGTGTTTCTGGGGACACAAAACCCTCCCTTGAGGAATCCCCACCTTCAATACCCCACTACTTAAATATTCCTCCTCCTCCTCCGCATCTTCCTCCTGTCTGATCTGAGGAGGACCTGCTGGAATGCTGTCTGCGGAAAGACTGGGGCCTCCAGAGCTAGGGAAGGCCTCCTCTTCCTCCCACTGCTCAGCTTCTAGAGACACATCTACAATTCCCCGCAGAGTGTGCTCCAGCAGGAAAACTAAAGGAATTGTGCCACTGATGCATGCACTGTCCCTGCTCACCATCCTCATTGCCTCCTCAAATGGTGACAGTACAGTGCATGCACCCTTGATCATCAGCCACTGCGGGGGGAACCAAGTTGACCTGAACCTGTCCTTGTGCCATACTCACACAGGTACTCGTTGATGGCCCTCTGCTGCTTGTGCAGATGCTGCAGCATTGCTAATGTCGAGTTCCACCTGGTGGGCATGTCACAGATCAGACAGTTTGTGAGAAGGTGGAATTCTCTTTGAATTTCTGCCAGGCGAAAACTTGCTGGTAATGACCATCTGAAGTGGCTGCAGACTTTTCTGGCCTGGCTGAGAAGCTCTGCCAGCCCTGGGTACCTGGTTAGGAAACGCTGTACCACCAGATTTAAGACGTGTGCTAGGCATGGTACATGCGTCAACTTACCCAGGCGTAGGGCAGAGAGAAGGTTGCTGCCATTATCACAGACGACCATTCTTAGCTGAAGCTGGCGTGGTGTTAACCATCTCTGCACCTGCCCCTGCGGAGCTGACAGAATTTCTGGCCCAGTGTGGCTCCTGTCCCCTAAACAAACCAGCTCAAGCACAGTATGGCATCTTTTTGCTTGAGCCATTGTGTAGCCCCTGTCACACGTCGGTTTAACTGCCACTTCGCCAGAGACAGAGAAGGAGGAGGAAGAAGAGGGAGAGGTGGTGGTGGAGCAGACAGACCTCATACAAGCAGCTTTCTGGAGGCGTGGTGGATGAACAAGCTCCAGCACAGAGCCCCATCTTGGATCCCTCCCAGCTGTAAACAGTTACCCAGTGTGCCGTGAAGGAAATGTAATGGCCCTGTCCATGTTTGCTGGACCACGTGTCTAAAGTCACATGCACCTTGCTGCTGAGCTGACTGCCTTTCCCAATGACTCGATAACATTGTCTTCCACGTGCTGGTATAGTGCTGGAATGGCGTTCCGTGAAATTAATGGCATTTTGGAACCAGCCACTGTGGTACAGCACATTCAGCAAATTCATGGAAGGGAGCAGAGTCCACCAGCTGGAAAGGCAGCAGCTGCAATGCGAGTAATTTTGCTAAGCTGGCATTTAGACGCTGTGCTTGGGGATGGTTGGGACTATATTTGTTCTTACGCTGCTGCAGCTGGGGCAACGTAATCTGACTGCGTAAATCTTCAGCTAATGGGATGCTGTCACATTGTGAGGAAGAACCTGGTACATCCATTACTGTAGCATCATCCCTGTCAGTGGAGGTTGGAGTCAATGACATGGCAGGACATATAGCGGGGGTAGAGACAGGTGAGGAGGACCTACGCGAAGTTTTGCGCCAACGGGATGCGTGGCAGGTGGTCATATGTCGCCTCAAGCACGTGATACCCAAGCGTCCGGTGTCTTTCCCACGCTTGAGCCTCATCTGACATAGATTACAAATAGCAATGGTGGGGTCTGCTCCACATTTCTTAAAGAACTCCCAGACAGCAGAGTTCCTGGATGTGTGCTTTGAGACAACAGCGCTCTGCACCTGAGCAGCTCTGACATCTGATGCCTTGGACTGGCTAGTGCTACGGTTGGTCATAGAGGACGTTGTGCCTCATGTTTGTTGTGCCTCCTCATCCTCACTTGACTCCTCTGTTCGATCAGGCACCCAGGTGGAGTCAGTGACCTCATCATCATTGTCATCACCCCCTATGTCCTCGCCACTGGAGCCAACTTGGCAGTATGCTGCAGCTGCTGGGGCAACATGCGTGCCAGTTATTTGTGTGTCATCACTGGCACCCCCTTCCACTAGGTTGATTATATTCCCTTCCTCAACCTCAGAGATTGAATCAGAGCACTGTAGTTGCTGCGCATCCTCAAGCATCATGTCACTGTCATTGTAGTCAAACAATTCAGCTGTCTCCTCCGTGTGTGATAGTGAGGCTTCGGCAGGAGTAGCTGTGGACATGGAGGCAGTTAGAAAGGACAAGCGTGCCTCTGCAGAGGATGCACCATGTCCACAAAGACCAGAGGCACAGCCTCCCGACACAGAGGCTGCTTGCCCTCTTATCTGTGCCTTGGAGCGTCTGCCTGTCTTTTTTGGTCTTTCTGACATGTTGAATGATATATAGATTAAATATATACAGAACTCTGATTCAACTCTGTTATAAAAATTGGAGATATGCTGCAGAACTCTGATTCAACTCTGGTATAAAGATTAAAGATTTCCAGAACTCTGTTATAACTCAATGAGACACCCTGATAGCTGGCAGCCAGTAACAAGACACAGATTACAATTCCCAGAAACCTCCTATAAATCAGTGAGACCCCCTGATGAGTGGCAGTGAGTCGCAAGATACATATTACCACAATTCCCAGATATTTTGTAGAAATTACTGACCCCCAAAATACTTGCAGGGTTATCCAAAGAGCTCCGAATTGCTTGAGAAAGGTAACCGAACGCTGAAAATCAGCGTTCGGTTACCTTTCCTGGCCATTCGGCTATCCAGAGAGCAGGCAATTCGCCAAATCCTGGCGAATTGCCTGCACATACGGTGCCTGTTCGTGCCTGTTCTAGGGCAGTGAAATCCCCATGAAAAAGCACTGCTTCGGCTATTCAGAGAACACAAACCAGCAGTGAAAGGTTCCCCTAATGCCCTGCCATTCGGTGGTTTAATTTGGCAAATTTATTCAGGAGAATCCCATAGACTTCAATGTTAAAAATATTCCCGTTTTAATTCAATATCTAATAAACCATTCATTATAAAATTCTGCAGTAAAGAGTCTCTTTATTTATCGATTTTTTTAGGATACTTTAAGCATTTTTTTTTTTTTTAAGTTTACTTATTTTTTCTGTAACAGCCCTTTTTATTATCATTCCCAGGACCTCATGTGCAAATTTCAGACATTTTCACTCAGTAGTTTCTTTGCAAACAGCGTTTCATTTTCACAGATTCATACAAACGGTTTTGCTAATTTATTCACTGCCTCGTCTGTGTCTCAGCTGCTTCGACTCTGTGTGATTCAGCTCCTGTTCGGCTCCTGTTCGGCTGCTTCGCTGCGTGTGATCGGCTCCTGCTCGTGTTTTTCGAAGGTTAATCCAGATGTTTTTGCTTGTTTTCGGCATGCATTCGGTGGGTTTTGCGGTTCGTTTTCGTCGGGTTTGCAGCAGCTTTTCCCTGCAATTCGGGGACCCCGTGGTGCTTGCTGAATACACCGCAGGGTCACCGAAATGAAATCGGCAAAAGGAACCGAATTGAAGAGAACGAAAAGTCACCGAACTTGCGGTGACTTTTCGAATCTCTTTGAATAACCCTGTTGGTGACAGCCAGTGAGAACACACGGATTATAAAAATTCCCAAATATTTTGTAGAAATTACTGACCCCCCAAAATACTGGGTGGCAGTGACAAGACACAGATTACCTCAATTCCCAAATATGTTGTAGAAATTACTGACCCCCAAAATACTGGGTGGCAGCCAGTGAGAACACATGGATTATAACAATTCCCAAATATTTTGTAGAAATTACTGACCCCCCAAAATACTGGGTGGCAGTGACAAGACACAGATTACCTCGATTCCCAAATATTTTGTAGAAATTACTGACCCCCCAAAATACTGGGTGGCAGACAGTGAGAACACACGGATTAGAACAATTCCCAAATATTTTGTAGAAATTCCTGCCCCCAAAATACTGGGTGGCAGTGACAAGACACAGATTAGAACAATTCCCAGATATTTTGTAGAAATGAGACCCCCCCCAGTTGCTGGTGGCAGACTGGCAGTGAGAACACACACTAACACAAGAACAATCTCCTCTCAAATCTCCTCTCAAACACGTGCTGAAGCGCTGTGTGAAGCCTTATATAGTGTGCTGTGGGACTTAGCTCCTGTGAGCCCATGATTGGGCAAAATTTGCCCAATCAGGACTCTGAGCCGTGATTGGCATAGTCTTGAACCTGTCTTGCACCTCACCTGTGGTCAGGTGCAAGGCTGTAGCCAATTACAAGCTTCAGGCCAGTGGAAAAGTGTCTTGTGGTCCATTGTGGTGCATTGTGGGCGAACATGCGGCGAACACGCGGAAATGTTTGTAGTTCGCGAACATGCAAACAGGCGATGTTCGAATCGAACTCCGAACCGATCGAACCGAACAGCTCATCCCTACCCACAATGTCTTTTGCTCTTCAAAAAGGCAAACCCTGAAGTGACACTGTCCTTTTTACAGTTTCAGCTCGAGGCCAATGCAGGGATTTTGTACCAAGATGCACATGCTCCCCGGGCGGTGAGGGGGACAGAGTTGGGGCTAGGGATGTGCGTTTCGGGTTTCGGAATTTCGGAATTGTCACGAAATTTCCCGATTCGTGTTTTCGGATGCGGCCGAATTTCCGAAAAAATTTTGATCCGAAAATGGCAGATCTGAAAAGTTTTCCGAGCCGAAACGAAATATTTTCGGAATTTTCGAATGGACTTGAAATGTGTCAAATCGAAATTTATTGCTTTGAAACGAGGAGAACAGACGTTCCGAAAAAACGAAAATTTCCGAAATTACGAAAAGTCGATACAAAAAACGAGCAAAGTGACACGAAAATACGAAAAACTGTCGATATTCCGAAAACATGTACAATTCCGAAAAACGAAAATTTCCGAAATTCCGAAAAGTCGATACAAAAAACGAGCAAAGTGACACGAAAATACGAAAAATGGTCAATTTTCCGAAAAAAAAATGTACACGAAAACGAGTCGAGTCGAACCGAATCGAAACAGAAATCGGTCGAAACGAGCCGAATCGAAAAGTTTAAAAATCCGAAAAATCTAACCGAATCGAACCGAAAAAAAAATCGGTGCACAAGCCTAGTTGGGGCTACTCATTTTATTTATAAAATCCCCCCTACTGAGGGCAGAGTGTCTTTCAAGAGGGGGCAGAGAAGAGACACAACCTTTTACTCCCCAGAATGCCCTGGACAACCCGGTCTTTGTCTTGGACTGTTTCAAGCAGTATCATACTGTGCGTGATCTGTAATTTATTTTTCCTTTCTAATTTTTGTTCCAGTTTAGTTAGTTCAGTTTAGTTTTTTTTTTACTTTTACTGCACCAGACTTTTACATTTTATTCTTATATTTTTATGTTCTACAATTGGTGCTGTATTTTGCCAAAATCCTGGCAAACTTATGCATGGGGGCATAGGTGTACTCAGGAGGCCTTGCAGAAAACAACCTGGAGAGTTTTCATGCAGTAACCGACAACAGTGTCTAATAAATCACAGTCCAATAATAATGTGGGTGTAAATTTCTTTTTAAAAAAATCGAAAAATTACCACCACACACACCTTCTCAAATGTTTTTGTCTAAAACCATTCCATCAAAACACTCCATATGCAATACCTCGGGGTGTCAACATTTCAAATATATACACTTTTACAGCAATAATTCAAACTGGGGTATGCAGTAGACCCAAAATGAAAAATAGGCCTATCTGAAGAAATACTCTCAATTTCAACTCAAATGACATGGTTATTCAAAGAGAATCGAAATGTCACCGCATATTCGGTGACTTTTCGCTCTCTTCAATTCGGGCCGATTCAGCAATCCCATTTCGGCGACCCTGCGGTGTATTCAGCAAGCACCACAGGGTCGACGAAGCGCAGGGAAAAGCTGCCGCAAACCCAACAAAAAGTCACCGCAAAAACCCGGCGAATGCACACCGAAACTCGCAAAAACATCTGGATTAACCTGCCGAAGGCGCCGGAAAAACCCGAGCAGGAGCCGATCACACGTAGTGAAGTCGCCGGAAAAAGCCGACACCGCAGACGAGTGAAGTGAATAAATTAGCAAAAACAGTTTGCATGAATGTTTGAAAAGTGAAACGCTGTTTGCAAAGAAACTACTGAGAGAAAATATCTGAAATTTACATATGAGGTCCAAGGAATGATAATAAAAAGGGCTGTTACAGAAAAAATAAGTAAACTTAAAAAAAAATCTGACTTTTTTTTAAAAAAATCCCGAAAAATGCTTAAAATTTCCTAAAAAGTCTATAAATAAAGAGACTCTTTACTGCAGAAATTTATAATGAATGGTTTATTAGATATTGAATTAAAATGGGAATATTTTTAACATTGAAGCCTATGGGATTCACCCGAATAAACCTGTCGAATGAAACCACCGAATGGCAGGGCATTAGTTACATAGTTACATAGTTACATAGTTATATAGGCTGAAAAAAGACATGCGTCCATCGGGTTCAGCCTCTCCCACATAACCTACTGCTGTTGATCCAAAAGAAGGCAAAAAGCCCAGTCTGAAATATGCAACATACCGGGAAAAAATTCCTTCTTGACCCCAGAATGGCAGTCAGATTTCTCCTTGGATCAAGAAGCTTTTACCCACATATTAAATATTTTAACCCTTAATATTCTGTGTCTGCAGGAAGTCATCCAGTCGTTTTTTTAAAAGTCTGTACAGACTCTGACCCAACCACCTCAACAGGCAGAGAATTCCACAGCTTTATTGTTCTCACCGTAAAATAACCCTTCCTATGCTTTAAGCTAAATTTTCTTTCTTCCAGTCTAAATGGATGACCCCTTGTCCTGTGTATAGACCTGTTAATGAATAGGTTATCAGACAATGGTTGATAATGGCCCTGTATATATTTATATAAGGTTATCAGATCCCCTCTAAGGCGCCGTTTCTCTAAACTAAACAGGTTTAAGCTTGTTAGTCTTTCCTCATAACTTAACCCTTCCATTCCCCTTATTAATTTAGTTGCCCGTCTCTGCACTTTTTCTAACGCTATAATATCTTTTTTTAAGACAGGTGCCCAAAATTGCATGGCATATTCAAGGTGCAGCCTGACCATTGATTTATACAGAGGCAAAATTATGTTTTCATCCCGTGAGTGAACTCCCCTTTTAATGCATGCCAATACTTACATTAGGGGAACCTTTCACTGCTAGTTTGTGTTCTCTGAATAGCCGAAGCAGTGCTTTTTTATGGGGATTTCACTGCCCTCGAACAGGCACCGTATGTGCAGGCAATTTGCCAGGATTTGGCGAATTGCGTGCTTTCTGGATTGCCGAATGGCCAAGAAAGGTAACCGAACGCTGATTTTCAGCATTCGGTTACCTTTCTCCAGCCATTCGGATCTCTTTGAATAACCCTGATAGTCATACAAATTGTAACTGAACCTTCCCAAAATCCTGGCAAACCTATGCATGGGGGCATGGGTGTACTCAGGAGGCCTTGTAGAAAACAACCAGGAGCGTCTTCATGCAGTAACCGACAACAGTGTCTGCTAAATCACAGTCCAAAAATAATGTGGGTTTAAAAATGAATAATTACCACCACACACTATCCAATTTGTTTGGGTTAAACGGTTGCATCCATGGCATCAAAACACTCCATTTACAATACTTTGGAGGTGTCAGCTTACCAAATATATGCAAGTTTATGGCAATAAAAAAAGTGGGGTATGCAAAAAGACACAAAAAAAGAAGATAGGCAAAGAAGATATGGCAAATTAGAAATATGACAAGCACATGTCAGAAGATTGGCATAGCACCCCGAAAACAACCCAGCAAACCTATGCATGGGTGGTATCACTTTACTCAGAAGATGTTGAGGAACACATTTTGGGGTGGTTTTTGGCAGTAACCCATAACTGGATTTGACGATTTATGCCTAAAGTACAATGTGTGTGAAAAAATAACACAAAAAAGTGACTACCTGAAAGTTTGACAAAGACTGTGGTAGATCTAGTGTATGGAAAGTGTTAAAATACAACTATATGAAGAACCATAGGGTGTGTACTTTCTAAAAATATATGGTTTGATGGGGGTAAATTACTTTGGCCGGCTTCAAAAATGTCTCAAATAAGACATGGGTGCATGATGACCAAATGTGAAAATTCCAAGTTGGAAAACTGAAATGCGCACCCCCCAAATAAAGCCTATTAGCCCCCAAATAATCCAACATACCTATACATGGGTGGTATAACTTTTCTCAGAGATGTTGCTGAACACATCTTGGGGTGTTTTTTGACAGTAACCCATAACTGAATTTGACAATTCATGCCTAAAGTACAATGTGTGTGAAAAAATAACACACAAAGTGACTACCTGAAAGCTTGACAAAGACCTAGGGCATGGAAAGTGTTAAAATAAAACAATTTGAAGTACCCCAGGGTGTGTACTTTCTAAAAATATATGGTTTGATGGGGGTAAATTACTTTGGCAGGCTTCAAAAAATTTCCCAAATAGGACATGGGTGCATGATGACCAAATGTGTAAATTCCAAGTTGAAAAACTGAAATGCGCACCCCCCAAATAAGGTCTATTAGCCCCCAAATAACCTGACATACGTATACATGGGTATTATCACTTTACTCGGAAGATGTTGCTGAACACATTTTGTGGTGTTTTTTGGCAGTAACCCTTAAAGTTCTCAGTACATGTATTCTTAAACTGCACTCTATGTCAGAAAAACACCAAAAAAAGTTTTTACTCAAAGTTTGGCATAGATTTATAGTCAAATGGTTGCATGGAAAGAGTCAAAATACCGCAAGTTTAATACCTTGGGTTATGTACTTCTAAAAAATATGTATATGCGGAGGGCTATTCAGGTATTAGTGACAGATATCAGTGTTACAATGTCACTATCACTAATTTTGAAAATAAACCCTTTGGAAATGGCAAAGTGCTACTTGTACTTATTGTCATATAAAATGGGGAAAAAAGCAAGTAATGTGTAAACATTGGGTATTGCTAAACTCAGGAAAAAATTTAGAAACTACTAAGCAAATTTTTTTGACGGTTATTAATGTATAAGAGATTTTGGGGTTCAAAGTTCTAAAAAGTGGTGTTTTTTAGATTTTTTTGTCATATTTCACAATTTGTTTTTATAGTAAATTATATGAAATGATGAAAAAAATTGTATCTTTAGAAAGTCCATTTAATGACGAGAAAACCAGTGTATAATATGTGTGGGTTGCATAAACGATTAAGAGGAAAATTTGACCTAAACACAAACAGCGCAGAAACGTAAAAACAGCAGCGGGCACTAAAGGATGGATTTTCGTAAAACCGCCGGTCACTAAGGGGTTAAAACATTGTATAACTATGTTCCATAGGGCAACAAACTCCCTGTCTTTATCCTGGGATGTATGGGAGGGTTGGACATCTTTTGTTTAATCTGGGAAATGGGAATCTGATATGAATTGATACGATTGATTTCGCTTGAAATACCTTGCAGAGCACCCCCCTTTTTTTTCCTCTTTTTTTTTCTACTTTATTTTATTATTTCTTTTTGTAGAATGTAGTGTGTTATGTGATTTTGTAAATGATAAAAGTCAGGGGTATTGTTAACTGAAGATCAGGATAAGGCAGAAATTTTGAATGATTATTCTTCCTCAGTATTTATAAAGAGAAACCTATAAGAGGAGACATGCAATTCATTAATAAAAACTTACTAATACAAAGTGACTGGTTCACTCAGGACAAGGTTTTGCAGCAATTAAACAAAGTGAATGTGAATAAAGCCCCAGGGCCGGATGGAATTCACCCACGAGTACTGAGGGAGCTATGTGTTGAAATATGTAAACCTCTGTTCTTAATGTTTCAAGATTCTTTTCTTTCAAGAATCATACAAGAGGATTGGAGAAAAGCTGATGTGGTCCCTATATTTCAGAAAGGTTTAAAATTTGTGCCTGGGAATTATAGACCTGTGAGCTTAACATTAGGGATGATCTGTTTGGTTCGATCTGTGGGCGAACATGTGGCAAACAAATGTTCGGATTTCGCGAACATCCAAACGGGCAATGTTCGAATCGAACTCCGAACATTTGTTTGCCACATGTTCGCCCACAGTGCACCACAATGGACCACAACGCACTTTTTCCACTGGCCTGAAGCTTGTAATTGGCTACAGCCTGCACCTGACCACAGTTTAGGTGCAAGACAGGTGCAAGACTATGCCAATCACGGCTCAGAGTCCTGATTGGGCAAATTTTGCCCAATCATGGGCTCACAGAGCTAAGTCCCGCAGCACACTATATAAGGTGTCCCTTGCAGCCCCAGCACGAGAGGAGATTGTTGTGTTAGTGTGTGTTCTCACTGCCACCAGCTATTGGGGGGTCTCACTTCTGCAAAATATCTGGGAATTGTTGTAATCTGTGTGTTCTCACTGCTACCAACTATTTTGGGGGTCTCATTTCTACAAAATATCTGGGAATTGTTGTAATCTTTGTGTTCTCACTGCCAGTAGCAATTGTGGGGGTCTCACTTCTAGAAGATATCTGGGAATTGTTGTAATCTGTGTGTTCTCACTGCCACCAACTATTTTGGGGGTCAGTCATTTCTACAAAATATCTGGGAATTGTTCTAATCTTTGTGTTCTCACTGCCAGCAGGAATTGTGGGGGTCTCACTTCTAGAAGATATCTGGGAATTGTGGTAATCTGTGTGTTCTCACTGCCACCAACTATTTTGGGGGTCAGTCATTTCTACAAAATATCTGGGAATTGTTCTAATCTTTGTGTTCTCACTGCCAGCAGGAATTGTGGGGGTCTCACTTCTAGAAGATATCTGGGAATTGTTGTAATCTGTGTGTTCTCACTGCCACCAACATTTTTGGGGGTCAGTCATTTCTACATAATATCTGGGAATTGTTCTAATCTTTGAGTTCTCACTGCCAGCAGCAATTGTGGGGATCTCATTTCTAGACGATATCTGGGAATTGTGGTAATCTGTGTGTTCTCACTGCCACCAACTATTTTGGGGGTCTCATTTCTACAAAATATCTGGGAATTGTTCTAATCTTTGTGTTCTGACTGCCAGCAGCAATTGTGGGGGTCTCACTTCTAGAAGATATCTGGGAATTGTTGTAATCTGTATGTTCTCACTGCCACCAACTATTTTGGGGGTCAGTCATTTCTACAAAATATCTGGGAATTGTTCTAATCTTTGTGTTCTCACTGCCAGCAGGAATTGTGGGGGTCTCACTTCTAGAAGATATCTGGGAATTGTTGTAATCTGTGTTTTCTCACATTGGGGTCTCACTGATTTATAGGAGGTTTCTGGGAATTGTAATCTGTGTCTTCTCACTGCCAGCTATCAGGGGGTCCCACATACTTCTACCAGATTTCTGCGAATTGTAATCTGTGTCTTGTCACACTGCCACCAATCAGGGGGCTCACTGATTTATAGGAGGTTCCTGGGAATTGTAATCTGTGTCTTGTCACTGGCTGCCAGCAATCAGGGTGTCTCACTGAGTTATACCAGAGTTCTGGAAATCTTTAATCTTTATACCAGAGTTGAATCAGAGTTCTGCAGCATATCTCCAATTTTTATAACAGAGTTGAATCAGAGTTCTGTATATATTTAATCTATATATCACTCACCATGTCAGAAAGTCCAAAAAGGACAGGCAGATGCTCCCAGGCACAGATAAGAGGCAAGCAGCCTCTGTGTCGGGAGGCTGTGCCTCTGGTCGTCGTGGACGTGGTGCATCCTCTACAGGGGCACGCTTGTCCTTTCTAACTGGTGCTGGCCGTCTTCTTAAGCAGCAGCAATATACAGAGGATTTGGTGGATTGCCTAACCAGGCCATCCTCATCCTCTGAGTCCTCTGCCAGCCAGGCTTGTAGTGGTTTACAGTCCACCTCAGCTGCCAAAGCATCTAATGCAGCCTCCATGTCCGCAGCTACTCCTGCCATAGCCTCACTATCACACACGGAGGAGTCAGCTGAATTGTTTGACTACAATAACAGTGACATGCTGCTTGAGGATGCGCAGCAACTACAGTGCTCTGATTCAATCTCTGAGTATAATCAACCTAGAGGAAGGGGGTGCCAGTGACACACAAATAATTGGCACTCATGTTGCCCCAGCAGCTGCAGCATACTGCCAAGTTGGCTCCAGTGACGAGGAGATAGGGGGTGATGACAATGATGATGAGGTCACTGACTCCACCTGGGTGCCTGATTGAACAGAGGAGTCAAGTGAGGAGGAGGCACAACAAACACGAGGCACAACATCCTCTATGACCAACCGTAGCACTAGCCAGTCCAAGGCATCAGATGTCAGAGCTGCTCAGGTGCAGAGCGCTGTTGTCTCAAAGCACACATCCAGGAACTCTGCTGTCTTGGAGTTATTTAAGAAATGTACAGTAGACCGCACCGTTGCTATTTGTATTCTATGTCAGATGAGGCTCAAGCGTGGGAAAGACACCGGACGCTTGGGTACCATGTGCTTGAGGTGACATATGACCACCTGCCACACATCCCGTTGGTGCAAAACTTTGCATAGGTCCTCCTCACCTGTCTCTACCCCCACTATATGTCCTGCCATGTCATTGACTCCAACCTCCACTGACAGAGATGATGCTACAGTAATGGATGTACCTGGTCCTTCCTCTCAATGTGACTGCATCCCATCAGCTGAAGATTTACGCAGTCAGATTACGTTGCCCCAGCTGCTGCAGCATAAGAAAAAATATAGTCCCAACCATCCCCAAGCACAGCGTCTAAATGCCAGCTTATCAAAATTACTCGCATTGCAGCTGCTGCCTTTCCAGCTGGTGGACTCCGCTCCCTTCCGTGAATTTGCTGAATGTGCTGTACCACAGTGGCATGTTCCAAAACGCCATTACTTTTCACGGAAGGCCATTCCAGCACTATACCAGCACGTGGAAGACAATGTTATCCAGTCATTGGGAAAGGAAGTCAGCAGCAAGGTGCATGTGATTTTAGACACGTGGTCCAGCACGCATGGACAGGGCCATTACATTTCCATCACGGCACACTGGGTAACTCTGATTGCAGCTGTGAGGGATCCAAGATGGGGCTCTGTGCTGGAGCTTGTTCATCCACCACGCCTCCAGAAAGCTGCTTGTATGAGGTCTATCTGCTCCACCACCACCTCTCCCTCTTCTTCCTCCTCCTCCTCCTTCTCTGTCTCTGGCAAAGGGGCAGTTAAACCGAGTTTAAGTGGCAGGGGCTACGCAATGGCTCAAGCAAAAAGATGCCATACTGTGCTTGAGCTGGTTTGTTTAGGGGACAGGAGCCACACCGGCCCAGAAATTCTGTCAGCTCTGCAGGGGCAGGTGCAGAGATGGTTAACACCACACCAGCTTCAGCTGGGAATGGTCATCTGGGATAATGGCAGCAACCTTCTCTCCGCCCTATGCCTGGGTTAGTTGACGCATGTACCATGCTTAGTACACATCCTAAATCTGGTGGTACAGCGTTTCCTAACCAGGTACCCAGGGCTGGCAGAGCTTCTCAGCCAGGCCAGAAAAGTCTGCAGCCATTTCAGATGATCATTTCCTGCAAGTGTTTACCTGGCAGAAATTCAAAGGAAATTCTACCTTCCCACAAACTGTCTGATCTGTGACATGCCCACAGGTGGAACTCGACATTAGCAATGCTGCAGCGTCTGCACAAGCAGCAGAGGGCCATCAACGAGTACCTGTGTGAGTATGGCACAAGGACAGGTTCAGGTCAACTTGGTTCCCCCCCCCGCAGTGGCTGATGATCAAGAATGCATGCACTGTACTGTCACCATTTGAGCAGGCAACGAGGATAGTGAGCAGGGACAGTGCATGCATCAGTGACACAATTTATTTAGTGTTCCTGCTGGAGCACACTTTGCGGGTAATTATAGATGTGGCTCTAGAGGCAGAGCAGCGGGAGGAAGAGGAGGCCTTCCCTAGCTCTGAAGGCCCCAGTCTTTACGCAGACAGCATTCCTGCGGGTCCTCAGATCAGACAGGCGGATGAGGAGGAGGAGGAATATTTAAGTAGTGGGGGCATTGAAGGTGGGGATTCCTCAAGGGAGGGTTTTGTGTGCCCACAAACACAAGGACTAGTACATGACTGGGAGGAGGATGGGGTCATCCTCCTCATTGACAAGGAAGACTCGGAAGCTAATGCCACCTCCAACCTATGCTGCATGTGCTCCCTTATCCTGCAAAGCCTGGTAAAGGACCCCAGGTAAAGGCACCCATTGCCAGTGTCTTCACCGTATGGTGCAGGACTACCTAGGGGCAAGGGCAGACCTGGATACCTTTCCAGCAGATGATCCACTGGCTTACTGGGTGTTGAGATTGGATCACTGGCCAGAACTTAGCCAATATGCTATGCAGCTACTAAGTTGCCCTTCATCCAGCGTGCTTTCTGAAAGGACATTCAGTGCCGCTGGAGGTTTTGTCACAGACAAAAGAGTGCGTCTATCCACCGACTCTGTAGACCGGCTGACATTTCTAAAAATGAATCAGTCCTGGATCAGCAGCTATCAATCCCCTGATGCTGACAGAATTGTCATGCCTCAGCCCTGAGAGCCTGCTGTGGCCAGCCTGGGTCTCTAGCTCTCTATACCTGCTTCCCACCTAAGGGTTAACTCCTGTGTCTGAACCTGAGGTTCTGTATAAAACCAGACCACACCCTCCTCCCCTTTGCTCTTTCATTTTGTGTATTTCCTTCCCTAAGAGGTCCTGAGAGCTCCCTCTTGTTTATTTCCCTTGTCTCCTGATTGATTCCACCGTGTATACCAGTATTGTTCCATCCTTGCTGTGTCTACATGACCTGGTTCCTGCTTGCTGGAGGATCCACTGTGTGGCCCACTATCCAGTGGGTCCAGAGACTCTCAAGTGCCTCCCAGCCCTCAACTCTCTCCTAGAGTTAGACCTTCTATCAAGGTACTGTTACCTAAGGCTCCTGATTTTCCTCACAAGGATCCAGAGAGAGAGACTACGTGGCCCACCATCCACTTGCCATTGCTTGTATTTTTGTGTTTTGCAAGGTCTGTTTTCTGTGTACCAGATTCTACAATACAAGGTAATTGTGCCAATACAGCCTCCGTTGTCTGTTTGCCTGCTCTCCCCCAGCGCTTGGCAATATATCACTACACAGAAGCTGTGCCATGGCGCAAGCCTGACAGGAATAGATTGGGGATCTCTTCTGCATTCACAAAACCTCCAGCCCTGCACTCTTCCACAATACCACAAAAGGGTTACGGTGTGAAGGCACTTGCTGCCATGAAAGGCACAATATTTGGGTGCACTGACGCCTGTGCCAGATTTATATCATTTTAATTTTTTGAACCTCAGGATCCAACCCTGCACTCTTCCACAATACCACAAAAGGGTTACGGTGTGAAGGCACTTGCTGCCACCAAAGGCAAAATATTTGGGTGCACTGACATTGACGCCTATATTTCCAGATTTATATCGTTTTAAGTTTTATGGACCGCAGGGTCCAACCCTGCACTCTTCCACAATACCACAGAGGGGTTACGGTGTGACGGCACTGTTGCTGACGCTAAAGGCCCAATTTTAAAGCACCCATTGTTACTTTCATCAAAAGCCTGCATAAGTTTCATCATAAGTTAGCCAAAAAATCACTAAACTTGTTCTGCGTGTCCTAAAAGGTCTCCTCTTTTAATACAGGCTGCCCCCCAAGCAGTTGTTTATGAATTGATTAAAGGAAAACAGTTTACCATAATTTGAAAATGTTTCTATACATCCTAAAAATCCGCCACTTCACGGGCAGGTTATGGGGACCTCCTAGGCACGATATTTGAAGGAATTGTTTGTTTTTATTTTTAACCCTTATTTCATGGAAAACTCACTGTCCCTTTAAAAACTTTTTTAAAAACTTTTTGTCCTTGTTTCCTGTCCCCCAGGGCACTACCTGGACCCCCATACACCTTTTATGGCAAATATCTTGCATATATGCCCTCTTGGAGGGCACTCTAAAAACCGAACTTTTGAGTCCCTTTGACTTGCATTGAGTTCAGTTCATGTTCGAGTTCGAACTCGAACTTTCAAAATTGTTCGAGTTCGAATGCGAACCGAACATGGGGTTGTTCGGCTCATCCCTAGTTTCCACTCCTCAATCAAGGCCTCACCATTCTATGCATCCTATCAGGGTCAGCCCAAGCTACTGTGCTGCCTGGATCCAAGGATAAAATGCTGTACCCCCCGTGTGGAATTTCGGGCTCTTTGAATAACCCTATATATGTAATCCTACCTCAATAACAAACATATTTCTAAATCTAACTTTTCCCAGCCTGCACTATGAATGATTACTTTATGCCTTCATCCAAAATTTGAAAAGAACATCTACTTGTGTGTTATTAGATTAGTTAGATTGCCTTTCTCGGTGATTGTGACTTATAGTAAATGAATATCAGGCTATATGTTTGTTAAAGGGATGGAAGGCAGTGAATTCATTTTAATTGTTTCTATTGTATCTTACTATTATTAATATCGGATAGATGATATTATGACCTATTCTCTTTACATGGAGTAAATTTAAGAGGTTTTTACTTTCTGGATCCAGGATATGTGGAAAACATTTGCCCTAGTACCCTTATTGACACGTGAATTGATATCCTCATTGCATTATTCCACATTTTATACTCTTTTACACAATATCAGGGTTATTCAAAGAGAGACGATCTGGCCCCCGAAATGTAACCGGACACTGAAATTCAGTGTACGGCTACATTTCCTGGCCATTCGGCTATTCAGAGAGCAGGCAATTGGTCAAATTGTGGCAATTTGCCTGCACGTACCGTGCCTGTTCGAGGGCAGTGAACTCCCCCATAGAGAAGCAATGCTTTGTCTATTCAGAGAACACGGAACAGCTGAGAAAAGTCACCGAAATGCCCTGCCATTCGATGGTTTTATTCGACAGGTTTATTCAGGAGAATCCCATAGGCTTCAATGTTAAAAATATTCCTGTTTTAATTCAATATCTAATAAACCGTTTATTATTTTATTATGCAGTAAAAAGTCTCTTTATTTCTAGATTTTTTTAGGATCTTTTAGGCATTTTTTTAGAATTTTTCTGCAAACCTTTTCTGTTTTTTTTTTTTTAAATCGATTTTTTTTTTCTTTTTTCTGTAACAGACCTTTTATCATTCATTGGATTTTATGTGTAAATTTCAGACATTTTCGTCCAGTGGTTTTTTTTTTGCAAACAGCGTTTCAATTTTTAAACTTTCAAGCGATATTTTAGGCATTTTTGGGATTTGTTTGGAAAAAAATTTCCTGATTTTTTTTTTTTTTTTCTGTAACCGCCCTTTTTATTATCATTTATTGGATCTTATATGTAAATTTAAGATATTTTCGTTCTGTAGTTTCTTTGCAAACAGCGTTTCACTATTCAAACATTCAAGTGTACCGTTTTTTTTTTTCTCACTCCATTCGTCTGTGGTGTTCGGGTTTTTCCGGCGGCTGCTCTGCGCTCTCATCGATTCCTTGTCGGGCTTCTCTGGCGTGTCCGGCGGGGTTAAATCAGATGTTTTTTGCAGGTTTCGGTGTGCCTTTGCCTGGTTTCGTCAGATTTGTGGCGGCTTTTCCCTGCACTACGACGGCCCTGTGGTGCTTGCTAAATACACCGCAGGGTTGCTGAAATGGGATCGCTGAATCGCACCGAATTGAAGAGAACGAAAATCACCGAACGTGCAGTGACTTTTCGATTCTCTTTGAATAACCCTGAAATTTTCTTTTGAGCCTTTTGAACTCCTCAGCCACCTCTTCCTGATTTTCACTATCACTTCCTTGCTAAAAGCCATTTCATTCTCATAATGCTAATGTTGTTGGTGTCTTTATCCAAATGTTTTTAGGAAATACATGACTTCTGGATAATTTTAGTTTTAAATGTTTATATAGCATAGTTTTAAAGACATTGCTACGTCTCTAGGGTCACATAATGGGTTAATCAAAAACACTGAATTGGCCACGAAATTACACCGAACAGTGAATTTACACTCGTACAGTGCAATTTTGTGGCCACTCGACTATTCAAAAAGCCGGCAATTCACCAAATATTGGCGAATTGCCAGCGAAATACGGTAGTGAAATCCCCCATAGAGAAATAATGGTTAGTCTATTCAGAGAACACCGAACTGCCTCAATGTCAGTGAGATGCCCTGATTTTTGGTGGTTTCGTTCGACAGGTTTAATCATGCGAATGCTATAGGTTTCAATGTTAAAAAAAAACAAAACCTGGGTGTTTTAATATTTATTCAACCATTTATTCTTTTCATTTGCAGCAAAAAGTCTCTATTTTTTAGAGAGTTTGAGATTTTTTTCCGATTAATTTTTTTAAAATGGCGTTTTTTTTTTTCTGTAACAGAGCTTTTTTCCATTATTCATAGGACGTTTTATATTATTCCCCAGCATTTTCATGCAGTTTTTATTTTTAAAAAACTCCTTTTTAAAAGTTGCGGTGTTCTTTTTTACCCTTGTTCGGTGGCTTGTTGGCTTTTTCCGATGGTGGGTCAGCGGTCTATTCGGCAGATCGTTGGATGCAGTCGGTGGTTTTTCGAATCAATTTGGCTTTTTTTTAAATTTGTCTGGCGGGTTCATTCACCGCACTTCGTTGACCCTGCAGTGCTGAATTCACCGCAGGGTCGGCAAATTTAACTCACGGAAGTATGGCAAACAGGAGAGCACCAAAATGTCTGAAAACCTTGATATTTTTTAAATTTTAAAAAACTAATAAATCCACATATATGCAATTCATGTCATCACCTGTTTCTCATAATTGAAGTGCCAAGAACATGGGTGTATCATTGCCTATATATTATCAATCACCTATTTAACTGTAGCCCAGATGTATTATTTCAAAACAACCTGATTTTGTAATCCTTTGCACGGAAGGAATTTTTCAGAAATCCGTGATATTTAGCTGGACTATGCACAGCTGAAGAATGACCAATTATCTATGAACTTGTACTATTTGCACTCCTGTATCCATTTTACAGGATCCTTACTTTCCCATCCAACACAGGGGAAAAGTTGAAGGCCAGACATGATTCATCACAGCTAGGGCAGCCAATTTGCATTCTAAACTTTATAGACTCAGGGGATACAAACAGCTGTGTAAAGCTGACCATTTAAATAATGATGTAAGCAAAGGTTATACATATCTGACTCAAATTAAAGCTTGACTTGCATGCACTATCCCATTAAATGTAAAATATCATTACTTTTGGTGGTCAGTACTAGTGATGGGCCGAACACCCCCGTGTTCGGTTCGCATTCGAACTCAAACACCTGAAAAAGTTCGACCGCAAACTTGAACACAATGCGTACACCATGCAAGTCAATGGAGCTTGAACATTTGAAAATTAACAGGGTTATTCAAAGAGAATCGAAAAGCCACTGCACGTTCGGTGACTTTTCGTTCTCTTCACTTTGGTGCGATTTGGCGATCCCATTTCGGCGACCCTGCGGTGTATTCAGCGAGCACCACAGGGCCGTCTTAATGCAGGGAAAAGTCGCCGCAAACCTGCCGAAAACTCACCGCAAAATCCGGTGAAGGCACACCGAAGCCCGCAAAAACATCTGGATTTAGGCTAGGGTCAGACGAACGCATTTTTGACTTCTACCTTCAAAAAGTGTGTTGATGCGTCCGACCGCATTTTTTCACGGAATACGCAAAAGCGGTCAGACGATGCGCAATTCCAGACGTATTTATTGACGGAGCTGTGGAAAAAGACAGAAATCTGATTAATCAAATTAATTGCTGAATGAAAAAATAAGGGTAAGGGGTATAAAATGCCATTTTGTGGATGGTGGCGTTTTTCCAAGATGGATGCAGTCCAAGTCTTTGTGTTTGCTGCAATGGGGTACCTGTACCTTAAGAAGAAGAGAAAGTGGCGAACCTGGGTTCATCAAATTAATGGTGCCAGATACACTTTGTGATGCTGTACAGGCCACTGCGAGAGAGAGAGACCCCGTGAAGTTCTTCAACTACATGCAGATGTCCATCCACTCGTTTGAACTGTTGTCGAGGGTACGCGAGCCGCTGACCAAGAGGGACACCAACATGAGGGCTACCATACCACCGGAGGAGATGCTGGTCATCACTTTGCGGTAAGTACTATCACAAACCTGCATACATGACATCGCTGCCAGTCACCAGACATGTGCTCGGAGTGCAGAGCCCCTTTTATCGGTCTGTAGTTATATGCCCACTGGCACATGCATACCCAGACACACGCGGGCATCACATCACATCACGCGTACAGAATCATACATGACACTGACAACAATGTAGACAAAAAAATTATATTGTAGCAAACATATCAAATAAAATAACAATAATATATTCAAAACATATATTATAGTTTGTAAACTGAAGGTCAAGATATATTACTCGTCAAACCACAGAACAAATTTGTACAAACAAAAATAAAACAAAGCTATACATCACATATCATGATACCGACGAGCACCTGGGTCATGAGGGCCGGTCATGTGGCTACAGCGGGACTCTGACTCTGTGGGTGGCCTAGCTACAGGGGGCATGGGTGGGTGGGTAGACAGCGCCTGACTGGGGTGGGAAGATACACTGGCATTGGTGGATTGTGGCACAGCACCATAATAAACGGCTGCCTGTTGGGGACGGGAAAGGATGTCATCTATGGTCACCAGGGATCTGCGGCGGTACTCCACCTTCTGACCCGGCGTCATCTGGTTGAGAAGGGACAGACATGAATTAAAAAATGACATGTCCTCAGAGTCGGCGAGCATGCAGCGTGGATGTGGTTGGGGAGTTTGCGCCTCCATGAAGGTGACCATGGCCTGCTCAAAGTCTGCAGCTGGTGCCCTTCTCTTATGTGCAGGTCTGGTGCTGGCTGTTGGTGCTGTACCTGGCACCTGTCCTGTCTCCACATCCTCCTCCAGCTGCGACTCTGCACCACCCCGTTGACCTCCTCCTGGCAGAACCTCCTGGCAGCAGGTTTTGGTCCTGTGAGCCGGAGGTCGATGGCCGCTCAATGCTGCTGACAGTACTTCGCGGCTCCTGGGTGCTTTGGAGGAAGGACAGTTCGTCAGTGTATATATAGCCACGGACTTTCTTCGACCCAACTCCAGAGCGCGCAGCCATGGCTTGCTTCTTCTGTACCCGCGTATAGTTGTCCCGTACTGTGCGACATTTGTTTATGGCCTTTTGTGCTGCAAAACATGATGAGAGCGACATTAGCTTCGGTTCATCGGATGTGATCATCAAACATTTTAATTTTGTCTTCTAGGTATCTTGCTAGTGGATGCAGTTTGAAGGATCTGCATTACAACTTCAGCATTGGCAGATCAACAGCTGGCGAGATTGTCCGGAAGGTGTGCCAAACAATATGGCACACCATGAAGGACCAATGTTTGCCAACACCAACACACAAGGCATGTGTAGAAATTGCAGCAGGATTCTGGGAGAGAGCCAACTTTCCAAACTGCCTGGGAGTCGTGGATGGCAAACATGTCTGCATAGTGAAGCCACAGTAGAGTGGCTCACTGTATCGAAATTATAAACATTATTTTTCAATATGCCTACTGGCGGTGGCAGATGCCAACTATAGTTTTGTGGATGTCGGATCATACGGCAAAGACTCTGACTCCACACTGTTCAGGAACTTCACACTGTGGAATGAAATTGAGAGTGGGTCCCTGAACATCCCCAGACCTGCACTTTTGCCTGGCAGTGATGTGGTAGTCTCCTATGCCTTTGTGGTGGATGAGGCATTTAGCCTATCCACACATCTCCTGCTCAGGGACACACCTGAATGTGAATAAGCGGGTGTTTAATTACAGGCTGTCGCGGGCGAGTCGGTATGTCGAGTGTACCTTTGCAATACCTTTGGCATACATAAACGCAATTTGAAGCCATGGGAAATGTTTTACCACCAACAAGTGGGAAAATTTTGACCAACAATAAGTGGGAAATGTTTGACCAACAATGAGTGGGAAATGTTTGAACAACACAAAGGACAGGGTATACCTGAAATAGGCCAGACAGTATACAAGGACGCATTCTAACACAAGCCCAAATCGATCAGTGTTAGAGTGGTCAGGGATAGCCAAAACGGCACACAAGGGGTATCTATCATACACTGTAAGCCAAAAATCAAGCAGAGATAGCGTGGTCAAGGAATAGCCAAGGACTGGTACACGGGTGGTTCTCATACAAGCCAGGTAACAATGGAGACTGAAAAATCAACCAAGTAGTGAATCGCCAGGAGACACTCAGCACTGAGGGAAGCAAACTCCATGACAGGGTGATGAGCCGGATCATGCTGTCTGCATTTAAACCCGTCAGGCACACGACATCATACCACGCCCCACCACCTGACCAGCTTGCGAGCTCCGGAAGCCGGCACAACTCCTGGCACCCGGCTTGTCGATGGCGCCGCCGGGTGCCGGAGCCTCCTCTGAGCCCCAGATGTAACAGATACACACCTCACATTACTGTGAGTTTTATTGCTGTGGAACTGTGTTATGTCCTTTTCTTGTTTTGGATGGGTGGCGAAAAGCTGTTGCGGGTTGAAGTTTATGGGGGGCCCCATCGTGAGGTTCAGTAAGGGGCCCCATCATTTCTGATAGCTGCCCTGTATGCATCTTTTACACGGGTCAGTGCACCCAAATATTGGGCCTTTGGTGCCAGCTAGTGCCTTCACACCGTAACCCCTCTGAGGTATTATGGAAGAGTGCAGGGTTGGACCCTGTGGTCAAATATTGAAATGATATGCACCTGTCATATTCAAGTGCAGAAAAATTGTGTCTTAGTCGGTGGTGCACGAGACCGAGAATCTAACAGGGTTATTCAAAGAGTTCCGAATTGTGTCCGAAACATAGAAACATAGAAAATGTTTGCAGATAAGAACCTTTCGGCCCATCTAGTGGGCCCAATTACATGGATACTTTACCTGGATTTATCTTTTGTTTAGGATAGCCTTATGCCTATCCCATGCCTGCTTAAATTCAATCACTGTTTTGGCCTCTACCACTTCAACTGGAAGGCTGTTCCATGTATCCACCACCCTCTCAGTAAAATAATGCTTCCTGATGTTACTTTTAAACCTTTGCCCCTCTAATCTAAGACTATCAGGGTTATCCAAAGAGATTCGAAAAGTCACCGCACGTTCGGTGACTTTTCGTTCTCTTCAATTCGGTTCCTTTTGCCGATTGCATTTCGGTGACCCTGCGGTGTATTCAGCAAACAGCACAGGGTCCCCGAATTGCAGGGAAAAGCTGCCGCAAACCTGACGAAAACTAACCGAATGCACGCTGAAAACAAGCAAAAACATCTGGATTAACCTTCCAAAAACCCGAACTGGAGCCGAACAGGAGCCGAATCACACAGAGTCACACAGAGCCGAAGCAGCTGTGACGTAGAGGAGGCAGTGAATAAATTAGCAAAACCATTTGTATGAATCTGGGAAAATGAAACGCTGTTTGCAAAGAAACTACTGAGCGAAAATGTCTGAAATTTTCACAGGAGGTCCAGGGAATGATAATAAAGAGGGTTGTTACAAAAAAAATAAGTAAACTGAAAAAAAATAAAAAACAAAATCGGACTTTTAAAAAAAAAATTCAGAAAAATGCTTAAAGTATCCTAAAAAATCTATAAATAAAGAGACTTTTTGCTGCAGAATTTTATAATGAACAGTTTATTAGATATTGAATTAAAACGGGAATATTTTTAACATTGAAGTATTTTTACACCCGCGAGTACTGAGAGAGCTATGTGTTGAAATATGTAAACCTCTGTTCTTAATCTTTCAAGATTCTTTTCTTTCAGGAATAGTACCAGAGGATTGGAGAAAAGCTGACGTCGTCCCTATATTTAAGAAAGGTTTAAAATTTGTGCCTGGGAATTATAGACCTGTGAGCTTAACATCTGTGGCTGGGAAAGTATTCGAGGGGTTACTAAGGGATAATATTCAGGAATTTATTGGGAGGTATAATGTTATTGGCAAAAATCAGCATGGTTTCATGAAACACAGATCATGTCAGACTAACCTAATTACGTTCTATGAGGAAGTAAGTAGAAGTATAGATCAGGGGGTCGCAGTGGATGTGATTTACTTAGATTTTGCCAAAGCTTTCGACACAGTTCCACACAAAAGGTTACTATTTAAATTAAGAAAAATTGGTCTAGATGAAAATACTTGTTCTTGGATAGGAAACTGGCTAAAAGATAGGGTACAGAGAGTGGTCATAAATGGTACATTTTCAAGATGGACACCAGTGGTAAGCGGTGTCCCTCAGGGGTCTGTTATAGGACCAATACTATTCAATTTATTTATAAATGACCTTGAGATAGGCATTGAAAGTCATGTATCAGTGTTTGCAGATGACACAAAACCAGGAAAAGTAATACAATGTGAGCAGGATGTTACTTCGCTACAGAGGGATTTAGATAGATTGGGGGACTGGGCACTTAAATGGCAGATGAAATTTAATGTAGATAAATGCAAAGTTATGCACTTTGGAGTGAAGAACACACAAGTAATTTATACCCTAAATGGTACGGAGTTAGGGAAATCCAAGCAGGAGAAGGATTTGGGAATAATCATAGACTTCAAACTAAGTAACAATGTGCAATGTCAAACAGCAGCCACCAAGGGGAGTTCACTCACGGGATGAAAACATAATTTTGCCTCTGTATAAATCAATGGTCAGGCCGCACCTTGAATATGCCGTGCAATTTTGGGCACCGGTCTTAAAAAAAGATATTATAGCGTTAGAAAAGTGCAGAGACGGGCAACTAAATTAATAAGGGGAATGGAAGGGTTAAGTTATGAGGCAAGATTAACAAGCTTAAACCTGTTTAGTTTAGAGAAACGGCGCCTTAGAGGGGATCTGATAACCTTATATAAATATATACGGGGCCATTATCAACCATTGTCTGATAACCTATTCATTAACAGGACTATACATAGGACAAGGGGTCATCCATTTAGACTGGAAGAAAGAAAATTTAGCTTAAAGCATAGGAAGGGTTATTTTACGGTGAGAACAATAAAGCTGTGGAATTCTCTGCCTGTTGAGGTGGTTGGGTCAGAGTCTGTACAGACTTTTAAAAAACGACTAGATGACTTCCTGCAGACACAGAATATTAAGGGTTATAATATTTAATATGTGGGTAAAAGCTTCTTGATCCAAGGAGAAATCTGACTGCCATTCTGGGGTCAAGAAGGAATTTTTTCCCAGTATGTTGCATATTGGCAAGCATTTCAGACTGGGTTTTTTGGATCAACAGCAGTAGGTTATGTGGGAGAGGCTGAACCCGATGGACGCATGTCTTTTTTCAGCCTATATAACTATGTAACTATGTAACTATGAAGCATATGGGATTCTCCTGAATAAACTTGCCGAATTAAACCACCGAATGGCAGGGCATTAGGGGAACCTTTCACTGCTGGTTTGTGTTCTCTGAATAGCCGAAGCAGTGCTTTTTCATGGGGATTTCACTGCCCTCAAACAGGCACCGAACAGGCACCGTATGTTCAGGCAATTCGCCAGGATTTGGTGAATTGCCTGCTCTCTGGATAGCCGAATGGTCAGGAAGGATAACCGAACGCTGATTTTCAGCATTCGGTTACCATTCACAAGCAATTCGGATCTCTTTGAATAACCCTGTATGTCCTCTTGTTTTGCTACTTTGTTTCCTTTTAAATATACTCCCTTCCTCTACCTTGTGTATTCCCTTTACGTATTTAAATGTTTCTATCATATCTCCTCTGTCTCGTCTTTTTTCCAAGCTATACATGTTTAAGATCATTAAGCCTTTCCTGGTAACTTTTCTCCTTCAAACTGTACACCATTTTAGTAGCCCTTCTCTGAACTCTCTCTAAGGTGTCTATATCCTTCTGGAGATACGGTCTCCAGTACTGCACACAGTACTCCAAGTGAGGTCTCATCAGTGCTCTGTACAGTGGCATGAGCACTTCCCTTTTCCTACTGCTAATACATCTCCCTACACAACCAAGCATTCTGCTAGCATTTCCTGCTGCTCTATTACATTGACTACTTACCCTTAGATCCTCTGCAATAATAACCCCTAAATCCCTTTCCTCAGATATTGAAGTTACAGTCATGGCCGAAATTGTTGGCACCCCAGAAGTTTTCCAGAAAAGCAAGAATTTCTCACAATAAAGTATTGCAGTAACGCATGTTTTGCTATTCACATGTTTATTCCCTTTGTGTGTATTGGAACAAAACAAAAAAAAGGGAGGAAAAAAAGCAAATTGGACATAATGTCACACAAAACTCCAAAAATGGGCTGGACAAAATTCTTGGCACCCTTAACTTAATATTTGGTTGCACACCCTTTGTAAAAAATAACTGAAATCAGTGGCTTCCTATAACCATCAATAAGCTTCTTACACCTCTCACCTGGAATTTTGCACCACTCTTCCTTTGCAAACTGCTCCAGGTCTCTCTTATTGGAAGGGCGCCTTTTCCCAACAGCAATTTTAAGATCTCTCCACAGGTGTTCAATGGGATTTAGATCTGGACTCATTGCTGGCCACTTCAGAACTCTCCAGCGCTTTGTTGCCATCCATTTCTGGGTGCTTTTTGATGTATGTTTGGGGTCATTGTCCTGCTAGAAGACCCAAGATCTTGGACGCAAACCGAGCTTTCTGACACTGGGCTCTACAGTGCGACCCAAAATCTTTTGGTAATCCTCAGATTTCATGATGCCTTGCACACATTTAAGGCACCCAGTGCCAGAGGCAGCAAAACAACCCCAAATCATAATTGACACTCCACCATATTTCACTGTAGATACTGTGTTCTTTTCTTTGTAGGCCTCATTCCATTTTCGGTAAACAGTAGAATGATGTGCTTTACCAAAAAGCTCTATCTTGGTCTCATCTGTCCACAAGACGTTTTCCCAGAAGGATTTTGACTTACTCAAGTACAGTTTGGCAAACTGTAGTCTTGCTTTTTTATGTCTCTGTGTCAGCAGTGGGGTCCTCCTGGGTCTCCTGCCATAGCGTTTCATTTCATTTAAATGTTGACGGATAGTTCACGCTGACACTGATGCTCCCTGAGCCTGCAGGACAGCTTGAATTTCTTTGGAACTTGTTTGGGGCTGCTTATCCACCATTCGGACTATCCTGCATTGCAACCTTTCATCAATTTTTCTCTTCTGTCCACCCACAGAGAGATTAGCTACAGTGCCATGGGTTGCAAACTTCTTGATAATGTTGCGCACTGTGGACAAAGGCAAATCTAGATCTTTGGAGATGGACTTGTAACCTTGAGATTGTTGCTATTTTTCCACAATTTTGGTTCTCAAGTCCTCAGACAGTTCTCTTCTCCTCTTTCTGTTGTCCATGCTTAGTGTGGCACACACAGACACGCAATGCAAAGACTAAGTGAACTTCTCTCCTTTTTATCTGCTTTCAGGTGTGATTTTTATATTGCCCACACCTGTTACTTGCCCCAGGTGAGTTTACAGGAGCATCACATGCTTGAAACAATCTTATTTATCCAAATTTTGAAAGGGTGCCAATAATTTTGTCCAGCCCATTTTTGGAGTTTTGTGTGACATTATGTCCAATTAGCTTTTTTTCCTCCCTTTTTTTGTTTTGTTCCAATACACACAAAGGGAATAAACATGTGTATAGCAAAACATGCGTTACTGCAATACTTTTCTGTGAGAAATACTTGATTTTCTGGAAAAATGTCTGGGGTGCCAACAATTTCGGCCATGACTGTAGGACTGTATCAAATATTCTATATTCAGCCCTTGGGTTTTTACACCCCAGGTGCATTATCTTGCACTTATCCACATTAAAACTCAATTGCCACAGCTCCAACCATTTTTTTAGTTTACCTAAATCATTTGTCATTTGGCTGATCCCTCCAGGAACATCAACCCTGTTGCAAATCTTCGTGTCATCAGCAAAAAGACATACTTTACCATTAATACCTTCTGCAATATCACTAATAAAAATATTAAAGAGAATGGGTCCAAGTACTGACCCCTGAGGTACTCCACTGGTAACAAAACCGTGCACCGAATAAACTCCATTTACCACATCCTCTGTTGCCTGTCACTCAGTCACTGCCTAATCCATTCAGCAATATTGGAATCCAAGCTCAAAGATTGCAATTTATTGATAAGCCTTCTATGCGGAACAGTATCAAAAGTCTTACTGAAATCTGAATAAGCAATGTCTACTGCACCACCTTTGTCTATTATTTTTGTTACCAAATCAAAAAAATCAATAAGATTAGTTTGGCATGATCTCCGGAGGTAAACACATGTTGTCTCTGATCTTGTAATCTATGTGTTTTAGATGTTCAACAATCCTTTCCTTTAACATGGTTTCCATTAATTTCCCCACTACTGACGTAAGACTAACTGGCCTATAGTTCCCGGATTCCTCCCTACTACCCTTCTTGTAAATGGGCACATTTGCTAATTTCCAGTCTTCTGGGACGACTCCCGTTAACAGTTTTGCTATTACACCACTGAGCTCTTTTAATAACTTACGGTGGATCCCATCAGGCCCCATTGACTGATTTGTCTTTACTTTAGACAGCTGCTGTAGAACCTCCTCCTCTGTAAACTCATATGTAAATGTCTCTTTAGTGTTTCCTCCTAACTGAGGTCCCTTTCCTTCCTTTTCTTCTGCAAAGAACTGAAATTCAGCGTACGGTTACCTTTCCTGGCCATTCGGCTATTCAGGGAGCAGGCAGTTCGCTAAATGTTGGCAAATTGCCTGCACATACAGTGCCTTTTCGAGGGCAGTGAAATCCCCATAGAGAAGCAACGCTTCGTCTATTCAGAGAACAAAAATCAGCAGTGAAAAGTTGCCGAAATGTCCTGCTGTTCAGTGGTTTCATTCGGCAGGTTTATTCAGGAGAATCCCATAGGCTTCAATGTTAAAAATATACATTTTAAAATGCATTTCCAGTTTCAGGTCCGTGTTTCGATTATTATTATCTGTCCTGGACGTCCGAGTAACCCCAGACCCAGTTCTGCGGAATATGGAATATTTAATTGCCCAACTCCATGACTCTGTCCCCAAGTGTCACTGCATATGCAGTACGTGACTCGCCTCCCAGCGCATCCTCAGTGGTGGCATAGATTTCCCGACGCTGCTGCCCTGTTGTACCCGAGGTCTCCTGTTAAGGATTCTTGTACCCCAGGTGCTCCTTTCCACTGAAACACAGGAGATATTTGTAATTTGTATACACACACAGAATAGCCGACACATAAACTGTGGAGTTGTTGCTGATTCAAAATCCAAATGGAGAATGCTTTATTTACAAGTTTTCAGGTACAGACACATTCAAACGTTAAAACCACACCCCTCCTGGTCTAACAAAGGGAACTGATAAGGGCTGTGGTTCAAACCAGAACTGGGGGAAGGGTAATGCAAGTATGGACACAGAAAGCAACAAAGGAATACATTACTTACAGGGGGTGGAAGCAGACAAAAGGTGCAAGCTCTTGAGCATGGTCCTCTCCTACTGTTTTGTGAGTGCAAAATATAACAACCTATAACTGACGGTCGCTGCAGGGTTCCCCTCATTGTGGGTCCATAGTCCCGGGTAGAGGCAAGCCACCCCACTTGCCACTACAGTCCACAGATATAAAATGTTCAGTAGCGGGCAAACAGAAATCCCCCCAAACATTCAAAAGGAGCCCACCCCATAGCAATTCCGTCAATCCCCAAGGGGTGCACTTTTGCCTGGGACCAGGAACTTGGTAGCTTCTCCCTGCTTCAAAAATGTCCATAAAAAGTCACAACTGAGCACAAGTCACTCACCCAGCCGACCCCGACATCTTCTATATGATGTCGCTGCTGCTGGAGAGAATGTGGGGTGGCTGGTGTCTCCACAGTCAATGGTTGGGGGTCTGCGCCAACTGCCCAGCACCCAGAGGGCAGACACTTGGTATCCATAGTCTCATCTACAATCCCCCATCAGGAATCCTCCACCATCAAACATTCATCCGCAACCTCTGGAGCACCTTCCATCTTCAGCTGGGGACCTGGGCCAGCTGTCCCACATCTTTACTTTGCAGGAGGAAGGGCCTCAGTCTCTCCTACCACCATAGAGTCCATGACTTGCTCAACCAAATCGAGGCCTTCAAGCTCCCTCAGCCATCCTGGACTAGGAGCACACTGTAGGCTATCTGGGCCAACTGTCCCACATTCCAGTAATTCACCAGTGGAGATCTCAGTCTCTCCCACCTTCACCAAAAGAAGGGCTTCAACCTCTGTGGCAGCTGTTACCTTGGTCTGGGTATCTGGACCAGCTGCCTCATATCTTCCATATGCAGTGGGGATAACCACAGCTTCTTCCACTGAGGGCCAGAATAAGTCCACTTTTTCAAGCTCCTCCACCCATCCCCGGGTGGGAGTGCTCTGATGGGGTTCTGGGCATACTGCCAAGCAGTCCAGAAATTTGCCAGTGGGGACCTCCGTCTTGCCCACTATGATAGAGACCATTGCTGGGCCAAACAACTCTAGGCCTTCCAGCTCCCTCAGCCATCTTTGGCTTGGAGCACACTGTGGGCTATCTGGGCCAGCTGCCCAGCCTCCCAATAAATCACTGGTGAAGATTTCACTCTCTCTCACCGTCACCAGGCAATCCTCCTGTCTGCAAATGTCCTCTGGCTTGATCCAGACCGAGAACTGGTCCTCGTTGCACTCCACATCCTGAGAGCCAATCTTTTCCTCACCCCACACAGCTTTCTCTTGCTGCAACGAGCAGACCTCTGTCCACACGCTCTGGAACAGGTCCATGCTGGGGTTCGGTCCACATTTACTGAGGTGTCTCTTTACCTCCTCGAGAATCTCCATCTCGCTCTGGTCTGCACACACTCAAGTCTTTGGTCTCCAGCTCCTCCAGCTGGAAAGGGCAATCCCACCGTGCTGCCAACCAGTGTTAAGGATCCTGGTATCCCAGGCACCCCTTTCCGCTGAAACACAGGTGATATTTGTACCCACACACAGAATAGCCGACACATAAACTGTGGAGTTGTTGCTGATTCAAAATCCAAATGGAGAATGCTTAATTTACAGGTTTTCAGGTACAGACACATTCAAACGTAAAAACCACACCCCTCCTGGTCTAACAAAGGGAACTGATAAGGGCTGTAATTCAAACCAGAACTGGGGGAAGGGTAATGCAAGCATTGACACAGAAAGGAACAAAGGAACACATTACTTACAGGGGGGAGTGGAAGCAGACAAAAGGTTAGATTGCAAGAGTGCAAAATATAACAACTTAAAACGGTAACATACAGATACACACTTTGACAACAGCATAGCACATCACACAACACTCTACACTATATACAGAGACAATAAACTGTAAAGAAAAATAAATGCAAATAAACTTTGAAGCAGCCGTTTTGTCACATCTCCTCCCTCTCCCTTTTTTGTTCTCTCGCTCCACGGTAGAGACTACTTATGTTATGTTTCATTGTCTGAGTGAGTATTAACGTTAGCCCAGGTAACTACCGTATATTGCAATCCAAACGCTAATGGGTTAAGAAACCCGTTAGTGTTTGGTACCTTGCGCTTTTCAGCGCGAGGTTACTGTACTTTTGCGCTCCCTATACTTAACATGGGGAGTACAAAGTGTTAATCAGCGTTCGGATTACAAAGTCCTAACGCTGATTGACGTCCGGCTGTGGTTACCAGAAAGCACCAGGTCCAGGCTGTGGTTAACTAACGGATTCCGCTGGTGCAGAATCCATTAGCACCAGTCTTAAACCCCCCAGAAATATCCAGATACTCACCTCCTGTCCTGCGGCAAGGACCGTGGCTCCGTCCGCCTCCTCCGTCCGATGGGAGCAGGTAGAGACTTGGGGGAAACGTCCCCCAGTCTCTCCCTGCGGATCTCTATGCTGAGCTGCCGGATCACGCAAGGCGAGATCTGGCAGGTCATGTGACCGTCGCAGTCTGTTTCAATAGAGTCCTATGGACTCCATTGAGAGGATGCACGCGGTGGCGCTTGGTGCTGCCGCGCGCATGCTGGGGCTTAGCCCCCGCTAACAATCCAGGCAGCTTTCTAAGTGCCTGCATTGTAATTTTGCGGTCTGCAAATTGTATTTTGTGTCTGCATTTATTATTTTCTGGCTGTTCATCCTTTAAAATCCTGCATTTTTAGATAGTCTATGTAGATAGTATTTCACTAGTGCCCCTCCCCCATTACAAAGGCCTCTGACACCTAAAAACTTACCTGTACTGATTTATTTTTCACACAGAAACACACACACCAAACGTCATTTCCACACAATCCTCCTGCAAGGAATGTCCCTGCAATCACAGCCCAGGTATCCAGATCTCAACACGATGGCCACATCACATTCTGCAGTATTCTATCATCGTAATTGTATTTTGTGTCTGTATTTATTAATTTCTAGCTGATTATCGTCTAAAATCCCGCATTTTTAGATAGACTATGTACATAGTATTTCACTAATGCCCCTCCCCCCATTACAAAGGCCTCTGACACCTAGACCCTTACCTGTACTAATTTCCTTTTCACACAGAAACACACAGACCAAACTTAATTTCCACACTTGGCAGTCCCACCCGCCACCCAGGACCAGCCTCTAATTTCAGGCATCCTTTCCAGCTGTCTCCACTTCTCTCTCTAGTTACTCTTACTAATCCAAGGCTTTTGGTCTCTCCCATGCAAGCTCTGCAGTGTTTATCTGGCCACCAGCTCCCCATCCCCTCTGCTGGAGTTAGGGAACCTCATAGTGTTTTGTTGTACATGGAATACATAGAAACAAGCGCAGATGACACTTTTTTTCCTTGTTATGTTTTATATATTATCTGGGCTGTTACTCCTGGCAGTTGCTGCCGCTCCGGTGAGTATGGGCGCGACGCCATTTTTTCTGTATTTATGTATATCATGCTTGTAACACCAGTCCGTCGTTTTGCAGTTGTTCCTCTTTCCATGTTTTTGTTTTTAATCCCAAATGGGAAGTGTTTGGTGTGTGTATAAATAAAACTCACCATATCTCTGCCTCTCCTTAGCTGAAAAGCAGCAGGAGGGGCTTGGAGCTGCTCAGTAGAGCGGCCTTTTGGTTACATTTGTTAGGTACTCACTCTACAAAGAGGTGCCTTGAAGGGGCGAGTGAGCTTACGTTGCAATGGCCATTGAAACAAACAAAAACCTCATAGTGTTTTGTTGTACATGGAATACATAGAAACGAGCGCAGATGACACTTTTTTTCCTCGTTATGTTTTATACATTAACTGGGCTGTTACTCCTGGCAGTTGCTGCCGCTCCGGTGAGTATGTGCGTGCCTCCATTTTTTCTGTATTGGAGTTAGGGAACCGCAAGGTCCACATGCTGCTGCACAAAGCTCTCCCTGTCTCTTCTACTCTGCATTCATCCTAAAATGGAACTCCTGCCTCTGTACCACCAACCCCTCCACTGTCTACATCTCTCCCTCTCTTATAAGACATTCCTATACAGGGAAGTCTGCTACCCAACTCACTAATACACCTCACTGCCCCAACCAGTTCATCACTCTCACATTGCAGTCCATCACTCCCTCCTTGCAGTCCTCTTCTCCTGTTTCCACCATCAACCCTTCTAGATTGTGAGTTCCCACGGGAATAGGGCCCTTGTTTCCTAGAGATGTGCACTGCTAAAAATATTGTTTAGTTTCGTTTCGTATTTCTTTCCAGGTGTTTTTTTTTTGTTTCGGGTCATTTCGGACTGTTTTCATTTCGGATCGATTTGAATTTTCGGATCGATTCGAATTGATAAAGAAAAAAAAAATCGTTTTTGGTTTTTTTAAATGCTCAAAAGATCCTACAAAATTGAAAAATAAAGAGATTCTTTACTGCAGAATATTATAACCAACGGTTTATTAGATATTTAATTAAAATGGGAATATTTTTAACATTGAAGCCTATGGGGTAAAACATTTCCCACACCATTTGTAACATTGAAGCCTAGGGGGTAAACATTTTCTACACCTTTAACATTGAAGCCTATGGGGTAAAACATTTTCAACACCTTTAACATTGAAGCCTGTAGGGTAAAGCATTTCCCACACCTTTTTTAACATTGAAGCCTATGGGAGGCAAAACATTTCCCACACCTTTTTTAACATTGAAGCCTATGGGATAAAACATTTCCCACACCTTTTTTAACATTTGAAGTGAACTATCAAATGGATATCCATTTGATAGTTCATTTCAAATTCAATAGTTAGTTGATATCCAAATCGGTGCACATTTCTTTTATTTTTAAAAAAAAATGTTTTATTTAAACTTTATTTTCATTGTTTCCTGTCCCCCAGGGCAGTACCCGGACCCCCATACACCTTTTATAGCCAATATCTTGCTTATATGTCCTCTTGGAGGGCACTTTAAAATTCAAACTTTTGAGCCCCATAGACTCGCATTGAGTTCAAATCGTGTTCTCGTTCAAATTCAAACTTTTATAAAAGTTCGATTTCGAATGCGAGCCGAACACGGGGGTGTTCAGTCCATCACTACTGTAGAGGTGCTGCCTGGCCGTGTGAGGATTCATATGCTGCATTAATTATAATATAGAAGTGCTGCCCGGCAGTGTGCGGAATCATATGCTGCATTATTATACTGTATAGGTGTTGCCCGGCAGTGTGCAGAAATGAATCATATGCTGCATTATTATACTGTAGAGGTGCTTCTGGGCAGTGTGCGGAATCATATGCTGCATTAATTATACTGTAGAGGTGCTGCCCGGCATTGTGCGGAATAATATGCTGCATTATTATACTGTAGAGGTGCTGCCCGGCAGTGTGAGGATTCCTTAGCTGCAACTATCGAACTTGAAATGATCTATCAAATGGATCAACTATCGAATTTTAAATGAACTATCAAATGGATATCAAGTAACTATCGAATTTGATCGCAACGATACGAAATTACGGAATCAGCAATAGAACCGAAAAATACAATTTCCGGAATGACTGAAATGGAACTGAAATCATGAATGGAACAAAAATAACTTGCGATTTTACAAATTTCACGTTCATACGAAATAACGACATTTTTTGTTTTCAGATCGGAAAAAATTTCGGATGCTGTGTATTTCAGTGCCGATCCGATTCGGAACATCGGACGAATCTGAAGCACCGAATCGGCCCGATTCGTGAAAAAAATGAATTGTTCCGAATCGAAACGCACATTGAATATGGTGAGCGCTACCGTTAGCATTAACAGTGTAATAGGGCCCTCATTGTTTAATGTGATGTATTTAAATGTGTGTGTTTTACAAAATCAAAAGAAAAACCATACGCAGTTGATGCAATAAAAAATATTTAAAAAACCTACAACTCATCAGATTTCAAGCTGCTGCAAGCGCATCTTTGAATGAAAACCAAAGACTAGTAAGCATTAATGAAGAAAAAGGTAATGCAAGAAATACGGCCCATACATTTTCATAAGGAACCACAAAAGACAAAAAGGAAAAAAAAAATTAAGCATTCCTGTTAGAAAGAGACAACTGAATGTGAATAGGAATTCGTTGAGCTCCAAATCCAGGGGAGTTAGCAGGGTTTCTCACACCATCTTTGCCCAATGTATTTGAAATCCTAAAGCAGACACAAGTTCCCAAGTATCATCCAGTGAGGGGAAGAATAAACATTATTGTTGAGAAATAAGAAGAGATCCAACAGCACCTCATCTGTAGCAAGTAGGTGGTTTTGAGCAATTGCTGCAAGTTGCAGAAATCTGGCATGCTGCCAGAATCAGGAACAGTAAGTTATTGTAGAACACGATAGTGGCAGTTTGGAAGCAGAATGCTGTATCACCAGCAATAGACATGATCTTCAATTCAATAGAAATATCTGTGGCAGCAGCTATCACATTGCTCAGCACCACAACAGGGCTGTAGCAGATTTACAGACAGGTTATATCGTCCTGCCTCATTGACGTGTTTTCTTTTTACCCCAAAGTGAAAATGTGTTTGGTGGTATAAATAGAAATCTACAATTTTTTTCTTTCTCTCATTGGAGTGATAGCAGAAGGCTTTATGCGGTCTCCCTCCACAAATCACTCCATGGTCCTGTGAGATCTCGCAGTCCAGCAGTGCAACCCTTCATGGAGTCCTATGGACTCCAGGAGAGGATGCTCGTGGTGGTGCTGAAGTGCTACTCTAAGTAGGGATGAGTCAAACACCCCCGTGTTCAGTTTGCATTCGAACTGGAACAATTTCAAAAGTTTGACTTCGGACTCGAACACGATCCGAACTCAATGCAAGTCAATGGGACTCGAACGTTCGATTTTTAGTGTGCCCTGCAAGAGGGCATATATGCAAGATATTTGTCATAAAAGGTGTATGGGGGTCCGGTTAGTGCCCTGGGGACAGGAAACAAGGAAAAAAAGTTTTAAAAAAGACGTTTTTAAAGGAACAACAGTGATTTTTCCATAAAATAAAGGTTAAGAATAAAAATGAAAAATTCCTTCAAATATCGTGCCTAGGAGGTCCCCATAACTGCCCGTGAAGTGGTGGATTTGTAGGATGTATAGAAACATTAAAAAAGAAAAAAATGACATTTCAAATGATGGTAAATGATTTTTCCTTTAATCTATTCATAAACAACTGCTTGGGGCAGCAGCCTGTATGAAAAGAGGAGACGTTTTAGGATACGGAGAACAAGTTTAGTGATTTTTTTGGCTAAATTATGGTGAAACTTATGCAGGCTTTGGATGAAAGTAACAACAGGTGCATTAAAATTGGACCTTTGGTGGCAGCTAGTGCCTTCACACCATAACCCCTCTGAGGTATTGTGGAAGAGTGCAGGAGTGGACTCTGCATTCAAATATTAAAATGATTGGAATCTGGTACACGCGTCAGTGCACCCAAATATTGGGCCTTTGGTGGAAGCTAGTGCCTTCACACCGTAACCCCTCTGAGGTATTGTGGAAGAGTGCAGGGGTGGACACTGCAGTCAAATATTAAAATGATTGGAATCTGGTACACGCGTCAGTGCACCCAAATATTGGGCCTTTAGTGCCAGCTAGTGCCTTCACACTGTAACCCCTCTGAGGTATTGTGGAAGAGTGCAGTGGTGGAGGTTTTGGGAATGCAGAAGAGATCCCCAATCTATTCAGTTACATCAGCGTCAGGGGAGTAATAGCTGCTGATCCAGGAGTGATTCATTTTTATAAATGTCAGCTGGTCTACAGAGTCGGTGGACAGATGCACTCTTTTGTCTGTGACAAAACCTCCAGCGGCATTGCACGTCCTTTCAGAAAGCACGCTGGATGCAGGGTAACCTAGTAGCTCCATAGAATATTGGCTAAGTTCTGGCCAGTGATCCCATCTCAACACCCAGTAAGCCAGTGGATCATCTGCTGTAAAAGGTATCCAGGTCTGCCCTTGCCCCTAGATAGTCCTGCACCATATGGTGAAGATGCTGGCAATGGGTGCCTACATTTGACGTCCCTGGGTGTCGTGGACTAAAAAAATTGGAAAAGGCATCAGTCAAGCGGCCCCCTTCACCGCTCTTCCTCTGATAAACAGCAGCCTCAGAAGCACCTGTGTCATCACTTGGTAACCTACAAGTGTCTGGAAAGGTGTTACACAAGTGTCGCTTTAGAGCGTCCTCAAGTTGTTTCATCCTGTGCTCCCTCTGTGAGGGCAGGATGAGCTCTGCAACCTTACCCTTGTATCGTGGATCAAGAAGGGTTGCCAACCAGTAATGAACCCTCTCCTTGATAGCACGAATCCTGGGGTCCTTTAGCAGGCTTTACAGGATAAGGGAGCCCATGCAGCATAGGTTGGAGGTGGCATTAGCTTCAGAGTGTTCCTGGTCGCTGAGGATGACCGTATCGTGCGCTACCTCCTCCCAGCCACGTACTAGTCCTTGGGTTTCTGGGGACACAAAACCCTCCCTTGAGGAATCCCCACCTTCAATGCCCCCACAACTTAAATATTCCTCCTACTCCCCATCTTCCTCCTGTCTGATCTGAGGACCCGCAGGAATGCTGTCTGCGGAAAGACTGGGGCCTTCAGAGCTAGGGAAGGCATCCTCTTCCTCCCGCTGCTCTGCCTCTAGTGCCACATCTATAATTAGGAAAAAAGGTGTCATCTGCGCTCGTTTCTATGTGTTCCATGTACAACAAAACTGAGGTTTTTGTTTGTTTCAATGGCCATTGCAACGTAAGCTCACTCGCCACTTCACGGCACCTCCTTTACAGAGTGAGTACCTAACATGTACCAAAAGGCCGCTCTACTGAGCAGCTCCAAGCCCCTTCTGCTGCTTTTCAGCCAAGGAGAGGCAGAGATGGTGGGTTTTATTTATACACGCACCAAACACTTCCCATTTGGGATTAAAAACAAAAACATGGAAAGAGGAACAGCTGCAGAACGACGGACTGGTGTTACAAGCATGATATATATAAATACAGAAAAAATGGCGTCACGCCCATACTCACCGGAGCGGCAACAACTGCCAGGAGTAACAGCCCAGTTAATGTATAAAACATAACAAGGAAAAAAGGTGTCATCTGCGCTCGTTTCTATGTGTTCCATGTACAACAAAACTGAGGTTTTTGTTTGTTTCAATGACCATTGCAACATAAGCTCACTCGCCACTTCACGGCACCTCTTTGCAGAGTGAGTACATAAATACATAAATACAGAAAACAGTCCGTCGTTCTGCAGCTGTTCCTCTTTCCATGTTTTTGTTTTTAATCCCAAATGGGAAATGTTTGGTGCGTGTATAAATAAAACCCACCATCTCGGCCTCTCCTTTCCAGAAGCGTGGTGGTTGAGCAAGCTCCAGCACAGAGTCCCATCCTGGATCCCTCCCAGCTGCAAGCAGAGTTACCCAGTTTGCCATGAAGGAAATGTAATGGCCCTGTCCATGCTTGCTGGACCATGTGTCTATAGTAATGGGCACCCTGCTGCTGACTGCCTTTCCAAATGACTCCATAACATTGTCTTCCACATGCTGGTATAGTGCTGGAATGGCCTTCCATGAAAATAAATGGCGTTTTGGAACCTGCCACTGTGGTACAGCACAGTCTGCAAATTCACAGAAGGAAGCAGAGTCCACCAGCTGGAAAGGCAGCAGCTGTAATGCGAGTAATTTTGCCAAGCTGACATTTAGAGGTTGTGCATGTGGATGGTTGGGACAATATTTTTTTCTTCCGCTGCAACAGCTGGTGCAACGAAATCTGACTGCATAAATCTGCAGCTGATGGGATGCTGGCAGATTCAGAGGAAGGATGTGGTACACCCATTACTGTAGCATCATCCCTGTCAGTGGAGGTTGTAGGCAATGACATGGCAGGACATATAGTGGGGGTAGAGACAGATGAGGAGGACCTATGCAAAGTGTTGTGCCAATGGGATGCGAGGCAGGTGGTCATATGTCGCCTCAAGCACATTGTACCCAAGTGTCTGATGTCTTTCTCATGCTTGATCCTCTTCCGACATAGCTTACAAATATCAACGCTGCAGTCTGCTGCACATGTTGTGAAGAACTCTTAGACAGCAGAGATCCTGGGCGTGTGCTGCGAGACAACAGCGCTCTGCACCTGAGCAGCTCTGACATCTGATTCCTTGGACTGGCTACGGTTGCTCATAGAAGACGTTCTGCCTTGTTTTTGTTGTGCCTCCTCCTCTTCCTCCTCCTCACTTAAATCCTCTGTTCGATTAGACAACCAGGTGGATGTCAGTGACCTCATCATCGTCCTCACCCCCTATCTCCTTGTCACTGGAGCCAACTTGGCAGTATGCTGCAGCTGCTGGGGTAACATGAGTGCCAGTTCTTTGTGTGTCACTGGCACCCCCTCCCTCTAGGCTGATTATACTCCCTTCCTCAACCTCAGAGATTGAATCAGAGTTGCTGCGCATCCTCAAGCAGCATGTCACAGTCACTATAGTCAAACAATTCAGGTGACTCCTCCGTGTATGATAGTGAGGCTACGGCAGGAGTAGCTGTGGACATGGAGGCTGAATTAGATGTTTTGGCAGCTGAGGTGGACTGTAAACCACTACAAGCCTGACTGGCAGAGAACTCGGAGGTTGAGGATGGCCTGGTTAGCCAATCCTGCAAATCCTTTGTATGTTGTTGCTGCTTAAGACAGCCAGCACCAGTTAGAAACAAGGACAAGCGTGCCCCTGCAGAGGATGCACCACGTCCATGATGCTTGCCCTCTTATCTGTGTCTGGGAGCGTCTGCCTGTCCTTTTTGGTCTTTCTGACATGGTGAGTGATATATAGATTAAAGATATACAGATTTTCCAGAACAATGCTATAAATCAGTGATACACCCTGATAGCCTTTGCAGTGCCAACACACAGATTCAAATTCACACAACTCTGGTATAAGTCGGTGATACATCCTGATAGCCTGGCAGCAGCTGGCAGTGAGAAGACACAGATTACTATTCCCAGATATCTGCTAGAAGTATGTGGGACCCCCTGATAGCTGGCATTGAGAAGACACAGATTACAATTCCCAGATATCTGCTAGACGTTTGTGAGACCCCAGTAGCTGGCAGTGAGAAGACACAGATTACAATTCCCAGATATCTGCTAGAATTATGTGGGACCCCCTGATAGCTGGTATTGAGAAGACACAGATTACAATTTCCAGATATCTGCTAGAAGTATGTGGGACACCCTGATAGCTGGCAGTGAGAAGACACAGATTACAATTCCCAGATATCTGCTAGAAGAAAGTGTAGCGCTCACTCCCGGAGGAGCCGCTGAAAATGAACCACGGGTCAGTCTCCCCGCACTAGGGAATAAATATACTCCAGCACCGCTGTGGATTTTATAAATTATATAGTTTACTAAAGTAAAAGGCATATAATGAGACACGGTGTTCGTAGATATATTTACAGTATTTCGTATCGCGGTAAACGCGCAGCGGAAAAAGAAATACGAGACTTTGTATTTCTGAAAAATGCGCGACCGAACAGAAAAGTACAATGCTTCGAAATTTCGAGAAACGCGCAGCGGAAAGAGAATACAATATTTCGTAATTCGAGAAACGCGCAGCGGAAAACAAAATAAGATGTGAATCTTTGCCCCTTTTTCGGATACTAGGGAGTGAGTCCCGAACAGGTTAAGTCCCGAACTGTGAGTGTATGTGTGTGTTATGGTACCCGGGTACTATTCAACTGGCCAGTGAATGTCTTAAACGATGTCTTCGACTAGTCAAGTTGGGGCCCTGTGGGTTTTAGAAATAAACAGCAGCGTGCTTTCTTGACTTTATAAACCGGCCTTGGAGGCCTCTCACCCATCCGCTCGATCACCAAGGTTCCTCTGACCCAGGACGTCCCTCCGCTCGGTGCCTTGCTGGGATACTGGCTACTGGATCAGTTGTCTGGCTCTCTCTGCTCCGACAGTGGCTGGTCCAGCTACCGCCTGCTCTCCCATCCAATGGACCTGCGGTACTCCTTACTCGAGGGTCCTCCGCTTCCTTGACAGCTGCTTGGGTAATGTCTGTGGATCACTGGGTCTCCTTCTTGCAAGGCTGGATAACCCCACTTGGAATCCTGATAGGCCGCACTTGCGCTCTGGCCTAGTCACGGTTCCGCTCTGCAGCACTGTGTCCTCTCTCATGCACTCCCTGGCGCGCTCTGCCAGCTATCTCCACGAGGCTCAGGATGTACAGCGTCTGTGTCCCACCCACTTCCTGTCTCTGTTTGCAAAGCATGCCGGGAAACGTAGTCCCAATGTTCAGTGTCTCTTATCGCGCTTGTTGACACAGATTACAATTCACAGAAATCTGCTAGATGTCTGTGAGACACACACAAAGGAACAATCTCCTCTCACTCCTGCAAAGAAAACACGTGCTGTGGCTGCGGGGAAGCCTTATATAGTGTGCTGCGGGACTTAGCTCTGTGAGCCCATGATTGGCAAAATTTGCCCAATCCGGACTCTGAGCCCTGATTGACATAGTCTTGCACCTGACCTGTGGTCAGGTGCAAGGCTGTAGCCAATTACAAGCTTCAGGCCAGTGGAAAAGTGCATTGTGGTCCATTGTGGTGCATTGTGGGCGAACACGCAACGAACACGCGGAAATGAGGGAGCACAGGATGAAAAAACTTGAGGACGCTCTAAAGCGACACTTGTGTAACACCTTTCCAGGCACTGGTAGATTACCAAGTGCTGACACATGTGCTTCTGAGGCTGCGGGTGATCAGAGGAATAGTGGTGAAGGCCAGGGCCGCTTGACTGATGCTTTTTTACATTTTTTTAGTCCTCGACGCCCAGGGACGTCAAATGTAGGCACCCATTGCCAGCGTCTTCACCATATGTTGCAGGACTACCTAGGGGCAAGGGCAGACCTGGATACCTTTCCAGCAGATGATCCACTGGCTTACTGGGTGTTGAGATTGGATCACTGGCCAGAACTTAGCCAATATGCTATGCAGCTACTAGGTTGCCCTTCATCTAGCTTGCTTTCCGAAAGGACGTTCAGTGCCGCTGGAGGTTTTGTCACAGACAAAAGAGTGCGTCTGTCCACCGACTCTGTAGACCGGCTGACATTTATAAAAATGAATCAGTCCTGGATCAGCAGCTATCAATCCCCTGATGCTGAAGTAACGGAATAGATCGGGTATGTCTTCTGCATGCACAAAACCTCCAGCACTGAACTCTTCCACAATACCACAAAAGGGTTACGGTGTGAATGCACTTGCTGCCATGAAAGGCACAATATTTGGCTGCACTGACGCCTGTGCCAGATTTATATCATTTTAATTTTTTGAACAGCAGGGTCCAACCCTGCACTCTTCCACAATACCACAGAGGGGTTACTGTATGATGATAATTGCTGGCCTGGCATTAAAGGCACAATATCTGGGTGCACTGACGCCCATTACCAGATCAAAAATTTTTCAATATAGGACCGCAAGGTCCACCCCTGCATTCTTCCACAATACCACAGAGGGGTTACTGTATGATGATACTTGCTGGCCTGGCATTAAAGGCACAATATCTGGGTGCACTGACGCCCATTACTAGATCAAAAACTTTTCAATATAGGACCGCAAGGTCCACCCCTGCTTTTTTCCACAATACCACAGAGGGGTTACTGTATGATGATACTTGCTGGCCTGGCATTAAAGGCACAATATCTGGGTGCACTGACGCCCATTACTAGATCAAAAACTTTTCAATATAGGACCGCAAGGTCCACCCATGCTTTTTTCCACAATACCACAGAGGGGTTACTGTATGATAGTACTTGCAGGCCTGGCACCAAAAGCACAATATTTGGGTGCACTGCCACTGATGCCTGTATCAGATTCATATCCTCAGAGGGGTTACGGTGTGACGGCACTGTTGGGGACTCTAAAGGACCAATTTTAAAGCACCTATTGTTACTTTCATCCAAAGCCTGCATATATTTCACAATAATTTAGTCAAAAAAATCAGTAAACTTTTTCTGCGTGTACGAAAATGTCTCCTCTTTTCATACAGACTGCCGCCCCAAGCAGTTGTTTATGGATAGATTAATGGAAAAGCATTTACCGTCATATGAAACGTCATTTTTTTGTTTTTAAGTGTTTCTATACATCCTAGAAATCCGCCACTTCATGGGTAGGTTATGGGGACCTCCTAGACACGATATTTGAAGGAATTTTTGGTTTTTATTTTTAACCCTTATTTCATGGAAAACTGTCCCTTTAAAAACGTTTTTTTTTTAACTTTTTGTTCTTGTTACCTGTCCCCCAGGGCACTACCCGGACCCCCATACACCTTTTAGGGCAAATATGTAGCATATATGCCCTCTTGGAGGGCACTCTAAAAACCGAATTTTCAGCCCCATTGACTTGCATTGGTTCGAGTTCGGGTTCGGACCCGAACAAATGGGAAGTTCGGGTTCGGGCTCGAACCGAACTCGGGGAGTGTTCGGCTCATCCCTAGTCTCCGGTGACTGTGTTTAGCCGACACGTTATGAAAGAGCTTCGTTAAGTGAAATAGTGAATGTATAATTGGATATTAACCCCTTATAGACATTAAAGGCGTAGAAGCAGCAAGCAAAGAACCATAGAAACGAAATGAGCGTTATTACCAGGCCATGCTTAAGCATTCCGGTGTTGTATTACAGCAGAGATGGTATTCTTGTCCATAACAGTCCCTCCTAAAAATTCACATTTATTTCCCTAGAAGGCTAGCTCATCTGTCTCAATGCGCCTCGGAAATCTTTTATGCTGCACGTTAGATGCGGGATAGCTTGTCTATCCCCCCTCTTGCCACAGGCTTTGCACATAGAGAAGTCAGATGCTGTCCCTGGGGGGCTCCCGGAGGGGGTGCATGGTCAAGTAGGTCTCTGGTCGCGGCATCACCTGTAAGGGAACATATCGTCTCTCATACGTCTCACCTTCGTCATTTACCATAATAGGAGCAGTGGAATCCAGAGTTTGCTTTACTGCCTTTTAACGCAGGGTAAGACACAGCACACAATCACCGCCAACAGAACCAGTACTACCAGGATAACTATCCCTAATTGTGCAAGGAGTCTCTGCCAGCCACTCATCCAGCCGAAATACTGATCCCATGGATCAGTAATACCAGAGTTCTTCTTCAATTCCTCAGCCAGGTTGTCCAGCCGTTTTATGGCTTTTGTCGCCTTTCCAGTGGGGCCCGTGTTATCTGGAATATAGGTGCAACAGGAACTTGTCCCTTTCAACATTCTACAAACCCCCCCTTTTCTGACAGGATCATGTCCAAAGCTATCCGGTTCTGGAAGGTCATTGCAGAGGTTGGGCCCAGCTCGTCTGCTAGGCCCTGGAGGGCATCACGGGTATAATTTACGAACCTTTGCTGGTTGTAATAGATGTAGTTAATCCAATCGACATTCTTGTTGACAGTGATAAGGAGAAACGGGGATTCGAATCCCGCCTTTACCTGGTCTCTAGCCTTGAACTCATCAGGCACCCACCTCGGTACTCCAATAGCATCTATATAGACGTGAGGGTCGAAACTCCCAGGTACGGGTTTCACCTCTCTTCTACGTCACGTGAGTCCAGGGTTTGGGATGGAAGGAGATAGGTCAGCAAAGGGCAGGATATGAAGGGGCATGATGGCTTTAGCCAGGGCACACTTGCCTTCCCATGTACCTGCCAGGTGGGAGCGGATACACATATCTCCGCAGATCCAATAAACATCACCTAGGGACACCACCTGGCTCTGTACTTTCTCCTTGTTTACCGTGCTGTATTGTGCACAATACCCTTTCGTGAAGTATCCGATTACCCGGCCACCTGTCCCCCATGAGGAGTGGCAGGTGTAGTTCCTGGGGTAGATGGAGATGACTTCTCCGGTGCTCGGGGCTTTAGTCTGCAGTGGGTATCTGGACTTCCAGCCGGCACAATATTAGTTAATAGGCCGAGGAAACATACCTCGATATTCTCGGGGATGTTGAGGGGTACCGTAACCAGGTGAGGTCTGGCACTACCGCACACATAGCAAGTGGTTCTGTTGTGAGACTGAGCACTGTATCTCATCCATTCTAACCATATATTCATCTCTGAGAATCCTGTCTCAACGGCCATAGTCTCCTCAAAAAAGGGGTCAGCGATAGCTACGACGTCGGTCAAAGTGACAAGTTGAGGCTTGGGAAAGTTATTATGCTGGTGTAGGGAATACCCATCCGTGACATGTCGTGTAGTCAGAATTTACCCAAAGGGGCGGTTGGATGGTCTGACCCCCCCCCCTTCACCCGCATACCCAGAATGTATGTACAAGCATCTGTAGGTCCGGGATTTTCTATTGTTAGGATCAGCTTCAGTATCCCCTCTCCTGATCTGGGTTTGATTATGCCCTCGTCCTTTTCCTCTCCCGGTACCCCCTTGGCACATGTGTTCGGGCCCATTCTTAGAGTCATACGTGCAAGTAGTGATTTGCCTTTCTTATCTTTTCTGTCTAGTGCGCTTTGTGGCTTGTATCCCCAATCGTCACCTGTATTCCAACCCACCGCTCCCCACTTAGTACATTCCTGTCCCCAATACTCGTCGGTTACACATAAATACAGATCACGATACTGCGGAATAGTATTTCTCCAGGCGCACTGCCACGTGGGACCTGGGCAGGTGTTTATGGCACAATAGTTGAAGGTGTAAGTCACCACATGAGTGTTAGATGAGTTATACCAGAACGCAGTCGTCCTGTGTACCCTAAGAGACAGCCATCCGCTGCCCCTCTGCCCCCAAACCCCCTATGAGAAGGATATACACGATCATGGTTGGGTGGTGGCCTGGTCCGCCTCTGGTGCACAGTAGGGATGAGCGGTTCGGGTTTGGACGGTTCGGGGTTCGACCCGAACTTAGCCAGTTCGAGTAGATCGCGAACACCGAACATTTCCGGGTGTTCGCCGCATGTTCGACCACAATGGCCCACAATGCATTTTCCCACTGGCCTGTAGCTCGTAATTGGCTACAGCCTTGCACCTGACCACAGGTCTGGTGCAAGACTGGTTCAACACTATGCCAATCACCGCTCAGAGTCCTGATTGGGCAAATTTTGCCCAATCATGGGCTCACAGAGCTAAGTCCCGCAGCACACTATATAACGTTTCCACGCGCCGATTCTGCACGCATTTCAGAGGAGATTTCAAAGGAGATAGTTGTGTCTTGTTACTGCCGGTCTGCCACGCTACTGGGGGGGTCTGGCGGGGTCTCATTTCTACCAAATATCAGGGAATTTAGGTGATGTGTGTCTTGTCACTGTGCCAGCAAGTTTTTTGGGGGTTTACAACTTTCTTTAAAACATTTGTGAATTGAAGTGATCTTCTGGGTCTTGTCACTGTGCCAGCAAGTCTTTTTGGGTCTCATTTCTACCAAATATCAGGGAATTTATGTGATGTGTGTCTTGTCACTGTGCCAGCAAGTTTTTTAGGGGTTTACAACTTTCTTTAAAACATTTGTGAATTGAGGTGATCTTCTGGGTCTTGCACTGTGCCAGCAAATCTTTTTGGGGCTCACTAATTTCTTTAAAACATTTGTGAATTGAGGTGATCTGTGTCTTGTCACACAGCCAGTACCACGCAGTATTTTGGGGGTCACAAATGTCTACTAAACATTTGGGAATTGAGGTGATCTGTGTCTTGTCACTGTCAGCAAGTATTTTGGGGGTCACAAATTTCTAAAAAACATTTGGGAATTGAGGTGATCTGTGTCTTGTCACTGTCAGCAAGTATTTTGGGGGTCACAAATTTCTAAAAAACATTTGGAATTGAGGTGATTCTGTGTCTCGTCACACATCCAGTACCACGCGTATTTTTGGGGCTCACTAATTTCTACAAAACATTTGTGAATTGAGGTGATCTGTGTCTTGTCACACATCCAGTACCACGCTGTATTTTTGGGCTCACTAATTTCTACAAAACATTTGTGAATTGAGGTGATCTGTGTCTTGTCACACATCCAGTACCACGCAGTATTTTGGGGCTCACTAATTTCTTTAAAAATAATTTGTGAATTAAGGTGATCTGTGTCTCGTCACACATCCAGTACCACGCAGTATTTTGGGGCTCACTAATTTATTTAAAACATTTGTGAATTAAGGTGATCTGTGTCCGTCACACACATCCAGTACCAACGCAGTATTTTGGGGCTCACTAATTTCTTTAAAACATTTGTGAATTGAGGTGATCTTCTGTGTCTCGTCACACAGCCAGCAAGTTTTTTTGGGGCTCACTACTTTCTTTAAAACATTTGTGAATTGAGGTGATTTGTGTCTTGTCACACATCCAGTACCATGCAGTATTTTGGGGCTCACTAATTTCTTTAAAACATTTGTGAATTGAGGTGATCTGTGTCTCGTCACTGGCTGCCAGCTATCAGTGTGTCTCACTGAGTTATACCAGAGTTCTTTAAATCATTATACCAGAGCTGAATCAGAGCTCTGTATATAATAATCTATAAATCACTCACCATGTCTGAAAGAACAAAAAGGACAGGCAGACGCTCCCAGACACAGATAAGAGGGCAAGCAGCCCCTGTGTCGGGAGGCTGTGTCTCTGGTCGTGGTGGACGTGGTGCATCCTCTGCAGGGGCACGCTTGTCCTTTCTAACTGGTGCTGGCCGTCTTAAGCAGCAGCAACATACAGAGGACTTGGTGGATTGGCTAACCAGGCCGTCCTCATCCTCCGAGTCCTCTGCCAGCCAGGCTTCGAATGCTTTACAGTCCACCTCAGCTGCCAAAGCATCTAATGCAGCCTCCATGTCCACAGCTACTCCTGCCGTAGCCTCGCTATCACACACGGAGGAGTCAGCTGAATTGTTTGACTACAATGAGAGTGACATGCTGCTTGAGGATGCGCAGCAAGTACAGTGCTCTGATTCAATCTCTGAGGTTGAGCAAGGGAGTATAATCAACCCAGAGGAAGGGGGTGCCAGTGATGACACACAAATAACTGGCACTCATGTTGCCCCAGCAGCTGCAGCATACTGCCAAGTTGGCTCCAGTGACGAGGAGATAGGGGGTGAAGATTACATTGATGATGAGGTCACTGACTCCACCTGGGTGCCAGATCGAACTGAGGAATCAAGTGAGGAGGAGGGAGAGGAGGAGGAGGAGGCACAGCAAACACGAGGCACAACATCCTCTGTGACCAACCATAGCACTAGCCAGTCCAAGGCATCAGATGTCAGAGCTGCTCCGGTGCAGAGCGCTGTTGTCTCAAAGAACACATGCAGGAACTCTGCTGTCTGGGAGTTCTTTAAGAAATGTGCAGCAGATCCCACTGTTGCTATTTGTAATCTATGTCAGATGAGGCTGAAGCGTGGGATAAACACCGGACACTTGGGTACCACGTGCTTGAGGCGACATATGAACAAGTGCCACACATCCCGTTGGCGCAAAACTTTGCATATGTCCTCCTCCTCCTCATCTGTCTCTACCTACACTGTATGTCCTGCCATGTCATTGCCTACAACCTCCACCGACAGGGATGATGCTACAGTAATGGATGTACCAGCAGGTCCTTCCTCACAATGTGACATCATCCCAGTAGCTGAAGATTTACGCAGTCAGATTACGTTGCCGCAGCTGCTGCAGCGAAAGAAAAAATATAGTCCCAACCATCCCCAAGCATAGCATCTAAATGCCAGCTTAGCAAAATTACTCTCATTGCAGCTGCTGCCTTTCAAGCTGGTGGACTCTGCTCCCTTCCGTGAATTTGCTGAATGTGCTGTATCACAGTGGCAGGTTCCAAAACGCCATTACTTTTCACGCAAGGCCATTCCAGCACTATACCAGCACGTGGAAGACAATGTTATCCAGTCATTGGGAAAGGCAGTCAGGAGCAAGGTGCATGTGATTTTAGACACGTGGTCCAGCAAGCATGGACAGGGTCGTTACATTTCCCTACACGGCACACTGGGTAACTCTGACTGCAGCTGGGAGTGATCCAAGATGGGGCTCTGTGCTGGAGCTTGTTCATCCCCCACGCCTCCAGAAAGCTGCTTGTATGAGGTCTGTCTGCTCCACCTCCACCACCTCTTCCTCCTCCTCCTCCTCCTTCTCTGTCTCTGGCGAAGTGGCAGTTAAACCGACGCCTGACAGGGTCTACGCAATGGCTCAAGCAAAAAGATGCCATACTGTGGTTGAGCTGGTTTGTTTAGGGGACAGGAGCCACACCGGGTCAGAAATTTTGTCAGCTCTGCAGGGGCAGGTGCAGAGATGGTTAACACCCCACCAGCTTGAGCTGGGAATGATCGTCTGCGATAATGGCAGCAACCTCCTCTTCGCCCTACGCAAGGGTAAATTGACGCATGTACCATGCCTAGCACACATTCTAAATCTGGTGGTACATTTCCTAACCAAATTTCCAGGGCTGCCAGAGCTTCTCATCCAGGCCATAAAAGTCTGCAGCCACTTCAGACGGTAATTCCCAGCAAGCGTTCGCCTGGCAGAAATTCAAAGAGAATTCCACCTTCCCACAAACCGTCTGATCTGTGACATGCCCACCAGGTGGAACTCGACATTAGCAATGCTGCAGCGTCTGCACAAGCAGCAGAGGGCCATCAACGAGTACCTGTGTGAGTATGGCACAAGGACAGGTTCAGGTCAACTTGTTTTTTTTTCCCCCCGCAGTGGCTGATGATCAAGGATGCATGCACTGCACTGTCACCATTTGAGGAGGCAACGAGGATGGTGAGCAGGGACAGTGCATGCATCAGTGACACAATTCCTTTAGTGTTCCTGCTGGAGCACACTCTGCGGGGAATTGTAGATGTGGCTCTAGAGGCAGAGCAGCGGGAGGAAGAGGAGGCCTTCCCTAGCTCTCAAGGCCCCAGTCTTTCCGCAGACAGCATTCCAGCGGGTCCAACTCAGATCAGACAGGAGGAGGAGGAGGACTATTTAAGTAGTGGGGGCATTGAAGGTGGGGATTCCTCAAGGGAGGGTTTTGTGTGCCCAGAAACAGAAGGGCTTGTGCGTGGCTGGGAGGAGGAAGTGCACGATACGGTCATCCTCATTGACCAGGAAGACTCGGAAGCTAATGCCACCTCCAACCTACGCTGCATGGGCTCCCTAATGATGCAAAGCCTGCTAAAGGACCCCAGGATTCGTGCTATCAAGGAGAAGGATCATTACTGGTTGGCAACCCTTCTTGATCCACGATACAAGGGGAAAGTTGCAGAGTTTATCCTGCCCACACAGAGGGAGCACAGGATGAAAAAACTTGAGGACGCTCTAAAGCGACTCTTGTGTAACACCTTTCCAGGCACTGGTAGATTACCAAGTGCTGACACACGTGCTTCTGAGGCTGCGGGTGATCAGAGGAATAGCGGTGAAGGCCAGGGCCGCTTGACTGATGCTTTTTTACATTTTTTTAGTCCACGACGCCCAAGGACGTCAAATGTAGGCACCCATTGCCAGCGTCTTCACCATATGGTGCAGGACTACCTAGGGGCAAGGGCAGACCTGGATACCTTTCCAGCAGATGATCCACTGGCTTACTGGGTGTTGAGATTGGATCACTGGCCAGAACTTAGCCAATATGCTATGCAGCTACTAGGTTGCCATTCATCTAGCGTGCTTTCCGAAAAAAGGACGTTCAGTGCCGCTGGAGGTTTTGTCACAGACAAAAGAGTGCGTCTGTCCACCGACTCTGTAGACCGGCTGACATTTATAAAAATGATTCAGTCCTGGATCAGCAGCTATCAATCCCCTGATGCTGAAGTAATGGAATAGATAGGGGATGTCCTCTTCTGCATTCACAAAACCTCCAGCACTGAAGTCTTCCACAATACCACAAAAGGTTTACGGTGTGAAGGCACTTGCTGCAATGAAAGGCACAATATTTGGCTGCACTGACGCCTGTGCCAGATTTATATAATTTAATTTTTTTGAACCGCAGGGTCCACCCCTGCATTCTTCCACAATACCACAGAGTGGTTACTGTATGATGATACTTGCTGGCCTGGCATTAAAGGCACAATATCTGGGTGCACTGATGCCCATTACCAGATCAAAAACTTTTCAATATAGGACCACATGGTCCACCCCTGCACTCTTCCACAATACCACAGAGGGGTTAGGCTAGGGTCAGATGAGCAAATTTTCTATGGACTGTGTGTCCGTGCAGTACGGACGTACTTACTGACTGATGACAAGGTAGTGGCCACACAGTCCGTTTTTTTCACTGACGTATTTTTTGACTGATGTAGCAGGGAAAATAAATTACAATGAAAGAACATTCTGTCCGTCAAAAATGCTGGACGTATAAATGCAGTCCATCTGACCTTGTTGCATCACTCCTGACCTTAACACTGCGTTCGTCTGACCCCAGCCTTACTGTATGATGATACTTGCTGGCCTGGCAGTCTTGCACCAAAGACAGAATATCTGGGTGCACTGACGCCTTAACCAGATGCATATCTTTTTAATATAGGACCGCAAGGTCCACCCCTGCACTCTTCCACCATAACACAGGGGGGTTACTGTATGATGATACTTGCTGCCCTGGCATTAAAGGCACAATATCTGGGTGCACTGACGCCCATTACCAGATCAAAAACTTTTCAATATAGGACCACATGGTCCACCCCTGCACTCTTCCACAATACCACAGAGGGGTTACTTTATGATGACACCTGCTGCCCTGGCAGTCTTGCACCAAAGGCAGAATATCTGGGTGCACTGACGCCTTAACCAGATGCATATCTTTTTAATATAGGACCGCAAGGTTCACCCCTGCACTCTTCCACAAAAACACAGAGGGGTTACTGTATGATGATACTTGCTGGCCTGGCATTAAAGGCACAATATCTGTGTGCACTGACACCCATTAACAGATAAAAAAAACACTTTTCAATATAGGACCACATGGTCCACCCCTGCATTCTTCCACAATACCACAGAGGGGTTACTGTATGATGATACTTGCTGGCCTGGCAGTCTTGCACCAAAGGCAGAATATCTGGGTGCACTGACGCCCATTCCCAGATTCATATCTTTTTAATATAGGACCGCATGGTCCACCCCTGCATTCTTCCACAATACCACAGAGGGGTTACTGTATGATAGTACTTGCAGGCCTGGCACTAAAGGCACAATATCTGGGTGCACTGCCATTGACGCCTGTATCAGATTCATATCCTCAGAGGGGTTACGGTGTGACGGCACTGTTGCCGACGCTAAAAGCCCAATTTTAAAGCACCTATTGTTACTTTCATCCAAAGCCTGCATAAGTTTCACAATAATTTAGCCAAAAAAATCACTAAACTTTTTCTGCGCGTCCTAAAATGTCTTTTCATACAGGCTGCCGCCCCAAGCAGTTGTTTATGGATAGATTAAAGGAAAAGCATTTACCGTCATATGAAACGTCATTTTTTGGTTTTTAAGTGTTTCTATACATCCTAGAAATCCGCCACTTCACCTCCTAGGCACGTTATGGGGACCTCCTAGGCACGATATTTGAAGGAATTTTTGGTTTTTATTTTTAACCCTTATTTCATGGAAAACTCACTGTCCCTTTAAAAACGTTTTTTTTAACTTTTTGTCCTTGTTTCCTGTCCCCCAGGGCACTACCCGGACCCGATACACCTTTTATGGCAAATATCTAGCATATATGCCCTCTTGGAGGGCACTCTAAAAAACCGAATTTTCAGCCCCATTGACTTGCATGGAGTTCGAGTTCGGGTTCGGGTTCAGTCCAAAACAAATGGGAAGTTCGGGTTCGGGCTCGAACCGAACTCGGGGAGTGTTCGGCTCATCCCTAGTGCACAGGCCTTTTTACAGTGGGAGGCGTGGATCCAGGTGGCCTTTCCTTCCAGCTTTACTGACGTTGCTGTTGTGAGGAGGACCTGGAAAGGGTCGTCGTATCTGGGCTCTAGGGGATTTTTCCGCAGGAATTTCTTGACCAGTACCCAGTCTCCTGGAACCAGTTGATGAGTCCCACTGATGCTCTCTGGATCTGGAATGCAAGAGAAGACCTGACCATGGACAACAGTTAGTACTTTAGAAACACCTATGACATATTTCACCAGACTATCGGATTGTAACTGCAGCTGCTGGGGGGAATAGCACCCTAATCTGGGGGCCGTTCCAAACAGTATTTCAAAGGGTGACAGAATGTGTAGGCCCCTGGGAGTATACCTGACGCTGAATAGGGCCATGGGCAGTCTGTCTGGCCAGGGCAAACCGGATTCCTGTGACATTTTAAGCATTCTTGATTTTAGGGTACCATTTAGCCTTTCGACTTTTCCGCTGCTTTGTGGGTGGTAGGGGGAATGGAAGGCAAGGGTGACCCCTAAAGCTGTCCAGATTTCCCTAGTTATGGTTGCTGTGAATGCTGGGCCCTGGTCACTTTCTATCACTTCAGGAACGCCAAACCTGCAGACGATTTCTGTCAGTAGTTTCTTTGCTGTAGTTTTAGCAGTCATGTTAATCACTGGGTAGGCCTCTGGCTCCCCACCGGGAGCTAGGCCGCACTTCGGCACCGTAAGACATCTCTATACACAGCCCCATCAGCATCTCTATACACAGCCCCATCAGCATCTCTATACACAGCCTCACAGCATCTCTATACACAACCCCATCAGCATCTCTATACACAACCTCACAGCATCTCTATACACAGCCCCATCAGCATCTCTATACACAAACAGCATCTCTATACACAAACAGCATCTCTATACACAAACAGCATCTCTATACACAACCTCACAGCATCTCTATACACAGCCCCATCCGCATCTCTATACACAGCATCTCTATACACAACCCCATCAGCATCTCAAAACACAGCCTCACAGCATCTCTATACACAGCATCTCTATACACAACCCCATCAGCATCTCTATACACAAACAGCATCTCTATACACAACCTCACAGCATCTCTATACACAACCCCATCAGCATCTCAAAACACAGCCTCACAGCATCTCTATACACAGCATCTCTATACACAACCCCATCAGCATCTCTATACACAAACAGCATCTCTATACACAACCTCACAGCATCTCTATACACAGCCCCATCAGCATCTCTATACACAGCATCTCTATACACAACCCCATCAGCATCTCTAAACACAGCCTCACAGCATCTCTATACACAGCCTCACAGCATCTCTATACACAACCCCATCAGCATCTCTATACACAACCCCATCAGCATCTCTATACACAGCCTCACAGCATCTCTATACACAACCCCATCAGCATCTCTATACACAGCCTCACATCATCTCTATACACAACCCCATCAGCATCTCTATACACAACCCCATCAGCATCTCTATACACAGCCTCACAGCATCTCTATACACAACCCCATCAGGATCTCTATACACAGCCTCACAGCATCTCTATACACAGCCCCATCAGCATCTCTAAACACAGCCTCACAGCATCTCTATACACAACCCCATCAGCATCTCTAAACACAGCCTCACAGCATCTCTATACACAACCCCATCAGCATCTCTATACACAGCCTCACAGCATCTCTATACACAACCTCACAGCATCTCTATACACAACCCCATCAGCATCTCTAAACACAGCCTCACAGCATCTCTATACACAACCTCACAGCATCTCTATACACAACCCCATCAGCATCTCTATACACAGCCCCATCAGCATCTCTATACACAGCCTCACAGCATCTCTATACACAACCCCATCAGCATCTCTATACACAACCTCACAGCATCTCTATACACAACCGCATCAGCATCTCTATACACAGCCTCACAGCATCTCTATATACAACCTCACAGCATCTCTATACACAGCATCTCTATATACAACCTCACAGCATCTCTATACACAACCATGGGCATCCGCAGAAATTTTTCCAGGGAGGGGCAAAATTTTAATGGCATCCATATTCTGCCCTTTTGACAATGTCATGAAGGGGACAGTCATAAAATAAAGCATAGTAATACAGAGGCTGCGAAACATGATGCAAGTCTAATAGAAGAATAAAGGTGTAAGTGTCTGATCTGAGTGTTGCATTTTCTAGTCTGTTAACGCTACACCACACTAGTCACACACCCAGGATCAAGGCACTAAAGGAAGTAGGGTCTTTTAAGGCCATCTCTGTATACACAAACCATGACCCCCCCCCCCCACAGATCCTGGCACACACACCAGGCCCCCCACTCTTTATATACATATTTACATACACACATATCTCCTCTCCTCAACCCTCTCCTCTTTGATTGTTAGCTCTGGAGCAGGGTCCCCTCTCCTCTTAGATTGTGTTCTCTGGAGCAGGGTCCCCTCTCCTCTTAGATTGTAAGCTCTGGAGCAGGGTCCCCTTTCCTCTTAGATTTTAAGCTCTGGAGTAGGTCGCCTCTCCTCTTAGGACCCTGCTCCAGAGCTCACAATCTAAGGGGAGAGGGGACCCTGCTCCAGAGCTTACAGTCTAAGAGGAGAGGGGACCTTGCTCCAGAGCTTACAAACTAAGAGGAGAGGGGAACCAGTGGCGGAAGTACCAGGGTCGCAGTTGCGACCGGGCCCTGGCATTCTGCCACTGGAGGGGGGCCCAGCGCCGCCGCCAGATTCCGGCAAAAAGCGCCGGAATCTGGGAGCAGCGCCGCTGGCTGTTCCCCACCCTACGAGCAGCCTGCTGGCTTGCAGCTTGGCCGCTCACGTGGGATGGGAACTAGCTGACCAGTGCACGAGATCTCGCGAGAACTCGGCTGCGCTGGTCAGGTGGTTTCCGGTGAGCGGCCAGGCTGCATGCTTGCAGCGGCCGCTCACCACATAGAGGAATAACGGCAGCAGCAGAGGAGCCTGAGGTGAGCGGGGGGCCCTATATACCCATAAGAGCTGGGGCAGAATATATCCATGAACTAGGGCAGAATATATCCATGAGCTGGGGCAGAATATATCCATGAGCTGGGGGCAGAATATATCCATGAGCTGGGGGCAGAATATATCCATGAGCTGGGACAGAATATATCCATGAGCTGGGGGCAGAATATATCCATGAGCTGGGGCAGAATATATCCATGAGCTGGGGGCAGAATATATCCATGAGCTGGGGCAGAATATATCCATGAGCTGGGGCAGAATATATCCATGAGCTGGGGGCAGAATATATCCATGAGCTGGGGCAGAATATATCCATGAGCTGGGGCAGAATATATCCATGAGCTGGGGGCAGAATATATCCATGAGCTGGGGGCAGAATATATCCATGAGCTGGGGCAGTATATCCATGTGCTGGGGTAGTATATCCATGAGCTGGGGCAGTATATCCATGTGCTGGGGCAGAATATCCATGTGCTGGGGCAGAATATCCATGTGCTGGGGCAGTATATTCATGTGCTGGGGCAGTATATCTATGTGTTGGGGCAGTATATCCATGAGCTGGGGGCAAAAATATCCATGTGTGAGCTGGGGCAATATATCCATGTGTGGCCTGGGGGCAATATATATCCATGTGTGGCCTGGGGGCAATATATGTCCATGTGAGCTGGGGGGCAATATATATGTCCATGTGAGCTGGGGCAATATATATATCCATGTCAGCTGGGGGCAATATACAGTATATATCCATGTCAGCTGGGGGCAATACTATCTTTTTTATATTGCAGGAAAAAAAAAAGGTAAAAATATAGATCTTTTTTTGGGGGGCCCTTCATGGATTCTTGCACCGGGCCCTCAGGTTTCTAGTTACGCCACTGAGGGGACCCTACTCCAGAGCTAACAATCTAAGAAGAGAGAGGACCCTGCCCCAGAGCTTACAATCTAAGAGGAGAAGGGACCTTGCTCCAGAGCTTACAAACTAAGAGGAGAGGGGACCCTGCTCCAGAGCTTACAGTCTTAGAAGAGAGAGGACCCTGCTCCAGAGCTTACAATCTAAGAAGAGAGAGGACCCTGCTCCAGAGCTTACAATCTAAGAAGAGAGAGGACCCTGCTCCAGAGCTAACAATCTAAGAAGAGAGAGGACCCTGCTCCAGAGCTAACAATCTAAGAAGAGAGAGAACCCTGCCCCAGAGTTTACAATCTAAGAGGAGAAGGGACCTTGCTCCAGAGCTTACAATTTAAGAAGAGAGGGGACCCTGAGCTTACAATCTAAGAGGAGAGGGGACCCTGCTCCAGAGCTTACAATCTAAGAGGAGAGGGGACCCTGCTCCAGAGCTTACAATCTAAGAAGAGAGAAGACCCTGCTCCAGAGCTTACAATCTAAGAAGAGAGAGGACCCTGCTCCAGAGCTAACAATCTAAGAAGAGAGAGGACCCTGCCCCAGAGCTTACAATCTAAGAGAAGAGACCTTGCTCCAGAGCTTACAATTTAAGAAGAGAGGGGACCCTGAGCTTACAATCTAAGAGGAGAGGGGACCCTGCTCCAGAGCTTACAATCTAAGAGTAGAGGGGACCCTGCCCAGAGCTTACAATCTAAGAGGAGAGGGGACCCTGCTGCAGAGTTTACAATCTAAGAGAGGGGACCCCGCCCCAGAGTTTACAATCTTTCTCCTCTTAGATTGTAAACTCTGGAGCAGGGTTGCCTCTGCTCTTAGATTGTAAGCTCTGTAAACTCACATAAATAAAGACACTGGCATCAAGCTTAATAAAAAAGTATTTATTTGACAATCATTACCTTTTTTTCTTGTGGCCCATAGGAGCAGCTGCACCTGCATCTCAGCCCTGCCTCTCCCAGCATGCTAAGTGAGTGGGAGCACGTGGCAGATTGGAGGTGGAGTGGGGATGTGACGCTAGTGCAGCCTAGTGGAGAGCCGAGGAACTGCAGCCGTGCAGTGAATAAATTATCATAACTTAAGCCTGTTGATCCAGGGGGGGGCAAGTGCCCCCCTTGCCCCATGCTGCGGATGCCCATGTACACAACCCCATCAGCATCTCTATACACAGCATCTCTATACACAACCCCATCAGCATCTCTATACACAACCTCACAGCATCTCTATACACAGTCCCATCAGCATCTCTATACACAGCCTCACAGCATCTCTATACACAACCTCACAGCATCTCTATACACAGCCTCACAGCATCTCTATACACAGCCTCACAGCATCTCTATACACAACCTCACAGCATCTCTGTGAACCTTCAGGGGATTCCAGGCAGATAGGGGTTCCCCAGCTATCTGACATCATCACGCTATGCGTGAGGACGTCAGGCAGTGAGGGGGACCCGGGGGTGGAGCCACCACCCAAGATGGCGGCCCCCACCAGAGCTAGGCCGCACTTCGGCGTTGCAAGGCACCGAAGTGCGACCCGGTGCCTAAGGGGTTAAAGCCAGGCACCACTTAAAAGGGGAGACTCTCCCCTTTTAAGCGGTGCCCGGCTTTTTTTTGTGGGACCTCCCGATCGGGAGGGAGAGGGATCCGAACGGATCCCCCCTCCCTTCCAGGCGATCCCCGGCAATTTCCAGGGGGTTGCCTGGAAATGACGTCATCGCGCATTGCGCGATGACGTCATTTACATCGGGAGGAGCTTGACTTCAGCGTCTGAGGACACTGAAGTCAGAACGCCGTGGGACCCCGGACAGAGAGGTGAGTATCTTCGCTGGGGGTCCCGCAAAGCTGATGACGTGTGGGATACGTCCTCCTCAGCATACAGCGGGAGTAACTGAGGATGTGTCCCACACGTCGTCAGCAGTGAAGGGGTTAGAAACATATTTTTTTAGAACTTTTTGTCCTTGTTTCCTGTCCCCCAGGGCACCACCCGGACCCTGACATTGTTTTTAAATGTTTCTATACATCCTAGAAATCCGCCACTTCACAGACAGGTTATGGGGACCTCGTAGGCATGATATTTGAAGGAATTTTTCGTTTTTATTTTTAACCCTTATTTCATGGAAAACTCACTGTCCCTTTAAAAACTTTTTTAAAAAAACTTTTTGGCCTTGTTTCCTGTCCCCCAGGGCACTACCCGGACCCCCATACACCTTTTATGGCAAATATCTAGCATATATGCCCTCTTGGAGGGCACTCTAAAAATCGAATTTTGAGTCCCATTGACTTGTATTGAGTTCGAGTTCGAATTCGAACTTTTGAAAAGTTCGAGTTCGAATGCGATCCGAACTCGGGGGTATTCAGCTCATCCCTAATCTGGAATATCTGTAAATAAAGGAACCAGGCTTGTGTGAGTGCAGTTCCGCATTGTGGGCAGAGACGGTGGGGGCGAGGGGGAAGTGTGAGGAATTCACTCGTAACAGCGCAGCCAGTTACGATATATATCGAACTCGTCCGTGAAGCGGGAGTCATCCACATACAGTGTCAGGTAAGGGGCTGTGAGAGGAGTATCACACACAGGGGCCAGGTGTGCTGTTACGAGATCATGGCTTCGAGGCAATCGTGTGGGCAGAAGGATATGGGGCCAGGGGAGTCATCAGAACCGGAGTCTATAGGGGCCTCGTCACTATCATCATCAAAATCTTAATTACCCCCCCAGGAAAAGAAAGGAGAGGAGCCGGGGTAATGGTGACGGGTTGCAGTAGGGAGCATTGCAGGCGCAGGTGCCTTGCGGAGGACAGACGTTTTGGCTGGGAAAGACATTAGTAACATTCACATGTACAGTTGTGTTCAAAATTATTCAGCCCCCAATGCTGTAAAGGGTTTTAGGGAATTTAGTGTACATTTGTAATTGTATTCAGAATGAAATCCTACAAGGACTTTTTAAAGAACCATATGCAACTAAAATAAATCAATTGGTTTTGTAATACAGTAGTAAATGTTTCTTTTGTGAATTCTTCATTGACACAATTATTCAACCCCTTAAAGACTACCACTCTGAAGAACAGAGGTTCATTCAAGTGTTTTCAATCAGGTATTGAAAACACCTGTGGATGTCACGGAGCAGCAATAAAGCATAATAAGCACCAATTAGGCAGCTTTAAAATGACTGTGATACTCAGCTCCTTCTAGACATTTACTGGTGTGGTTACAAACATGGTGAAGTCAAGAGAATGGTCCAGGAAGACAAGAGAAGAGGTGATTACTCTTCACAGGAAGGGCAATGGCTATAAGAAGATTGCAAAGATGTTAAACATACCAAGAGAGACCATAGGAAGCATCATTAGCAAATTCAAGGCAAAGGGCACCGTTGAAACGCTACCTGGTCGTGGCAGAAAGAAGATGCTGACTTCGACTGCTGTGCGCTACCTGAAGCGTAGAGTGGAGAAAAGTCCCCGTGTGACTGCTGAGGAACTGAGAAAAGATTTGTCAGATGTGGGTACTGAAGTTTCAGCTCAGACAATACGGCGCACACTGCGTAATGAAGGCCTCCATGCCAGAACTCCCAGGCGCACCCCCTTGCTGTCTCCAAAGAATAAGAAGAGTCGACTGCAGTAGGCCAAAAATCATGTGGACAAACCACAGAAGTTTTGGGATAGTGTTCTGTGGACTGATGAAACTAAATTAGAACTGTTTGGGCCCATGGATCAACGCTATGTTTGGAGGAGGAAGAACAAGGCCTATGAAGAAAAGAACACCTTGCCTACTGTGAAGCATGGCGGGCGGTCAATCATGCTTTGGGGCTGTTTTGCTTCTGCAGGTACAGGAAAGCTTCAGCGTGTGCAAGGTACCATGAATTATCTTCAGTACCAGGAGATATTGGATGACAATGTGATGCAGTCTGTCACAAACCTGAGGCTTGGGAGACATTGGACCTTTCAACAGGACAATGATCCCAAGCATACCTCCAAGTCCACTAGAGCATGGTTGCAGATTAAAGGCTGGAACATTTTGGAGTGGCCATCGCAGTCACCTGACTTAAATCCGATTGAGAACCTCTGGTGGGACTTAAAGAAAGCAGTTGCAGTGCGCAAGCCTAAGAATGTGACTGAACTGGAGGCTTTTGCCCATGACGAATGGGCGAAGATACCCGTAGATCGCTGCAGACACTTGTGTCAAGCTATGCTTCACGTTTAAAAGCGGCTATAACTGTAAAAGGATGTTGTACTAAGTACTAAGATTGAATGTCACTTGGGGGTTGAATAAAACTGATAATGATGTGAGCACAGAAAAGACATTTGTGGTTATTTCATTATAAATGTTATGTTATATTTGTCTGACCTACACATGCCTCTTTGATTTAATTGTAAGCAAGATGACTGAATAATCAAAATCAATGTCAAACTGGCCAAAACACTCAATTTCAGTGGGGTTGAATAATTTTTGAACACAACTGTACATAGCTAGGGCACACTCTGTCTGGGGGCTGGTCATTAACTAGAAAATCCTATACAAAAGACATATTTCCCTTTAAACATAACAACCTGCAATCTCCTGATACAGACAGCCTGCATACGATCCATTATAAACCAAAATAAGGGGCACCTATAAACTATTGCAGGAAGTAAAATAAACTCGCTCTACCCTAAATTGCATGGAGTTGTACTATTCTCGTTTTTTCCTTTTTTTACATCTATTTTTTTACACGGTTAACACATTTGCATGTTCATTGAAAAAGGGGAATCAATTTAGTTAAAAAAATAGTGACTGCCTTTCAGGAAAACCGGAAAAAATCTGTACTCTGTCATGCAATGCACTGCTGATAGAATGTATTGCTTCTCGGTTCAGTGCACATATTTTGTGTAAAACCACACTTTACTAAAACAAAAAGCAGGGCGTTAGCAAAAATCCCTCAATTAATATAGACACACAGTATATATTCAAGAATAACAATTCTGCATACAGACAGCTTATACTTCACATATGTCATATATACTACAACATGTGCTTCGTAATGCTCTCTACTGGAAAGCGACCTGTAGTTGCCATATCTAGGATAGGCTTTCCTAACTCTTTTGGCCTCCTCCTATACCATCATGTCTTACATACTTCTTCCAAACAACAATCCTTAAAACTTATTACAAAACTCTGTACTATTTCTTCATTCATTTGTCTACATGCCATTGTCCTTTCACAATGCCTCTCCATAGACTTTCCCAGCCTCTTCTCACATTGACTAATAAAAATCATCCGCATCCTATGGATGATCAGTCTATACTTTAAATTTCATCATATTTTGTTACCATGTACACGAGTCGGAACAGGTGTCCCTGTCCAACTGCAGATTAAATTTATACCTGTTTCGTCTCATACTTTATATACATCCACATATACAAATACACACACACACACACATATATATATATATACACATATATATCACATTTATAGTAGTTGCTTGGTCAGCCAGCCTCTCTTTTGCCCACTCCCTAAGCTGTTTGCAGAACTCGATACCAGACTGATATGAGACATCAGATGCTAGGCGGGCAGAGCTCAATTCTGTGCTTTATTTCGCACAAACTTAAGAGATCTCTCCAAGCAGCAGAGTAAGTCTTTTGGATCTGGGCCATGTGTCTATAAAAGGGCATTGGCTGTTTTTCTGGATCGGGTAGGGTATTTACCAATGAAGAGACTTGGGAGGGAGTGAAGTCTCCCAGCCGGGGGCTGTGGTGAGGGGGGGCTGGGAGCGTCCAAGTGACATTATTCCTAGGAGTGGGGGTTCTAGCCTGGGGGGCATTGGGGAAAGGGTTGGGGTAGGGGTAAGGGTAGGTGGTGTCTGTCTGGTAGGGTATGCTCTCATGGTGGGGTGGAAAGGTTATAAGGTCCACGCTCTCATGCTGGGATGGAAAGGTTGTAGGGATCGTGTGGACGGGCTGCCGGGGTGTGGGCAGCCCTGCATGGGATGTTAGGGACTGCTCTGTCTGGTCGTCTACAGAATGACCCGACATTGGCATTTGACCGGGATTGCCGGTTCTGTCTACCGTCTGGAACGTGGTGTCTGGATTGACACATGGCATGATGGGAGCTGCGGTCTGGGCTTGTCCCAAGACCAACTGCTGAGTGTCAGGGACATAATAAGAGCCATCGGAGCGCAAAACCGGATAGAGACCTGTCTGTGGCTTTGGGTGGCCTCTTGCTATTGGGCTCTGGGTCTTCCTCTCGGTTACTTCCCCATAAGGAGGAAAGTCAGACGTCGGTGAACGATAATAGTAACTTCTTTTCCCTTTCCTAAGTTCTTCGGTTTCTACCCACCCTTCTTTATGGATCTCTCTAGCTACTCTCTATACCATGCTTCCGCTGTTGCCAACAACCCATGGTCAATTAATCTACCCCTTTTATTCCTCAAAATTATTCTTAAATTATACTTAAGACACAGACTCTACCGAGCAGTTTCAGCTTCACTACATTTATCTTCCCTGCTCTTTCTTCAACTATCCTGCAGGGGTCCTTCCATCCTGCATAATTGCTCTGTTCGTTTCCCATATGTATTTTCTGATTCAGTCACGTAGTTTACCAGTAGTCAGAGCTGAGGGCGTATGCCTCCCCTATATTCCAAATATAGTATAAGTGCATCCTACTAGCACGTGTAAGCTTTACCGCTATCACCACCTGTTGTACCGCTGGATCGCACAGTCTATCTATGATGATCTGCTACAAGGAGTATGCTCTACCGCTGTCTCCTGTTACCGCTAACTCACCATAGATCCTCCGACTACCAATCAAACTACACCTCCACCAGAAAAATATATTGTGTCCTACTACCAAATATGCAATATCTGTGTACCGCTGGATCACGACCAATCCCTCTGCTAAATCCTGCTAATCTAATCTACCACTGATCTAAAAACTCAACAGAAATTATACTCTCTACACAAAGGACAGCAGAAACCAGACACAGACATTCGGCCAGTGGGTCACAATAACGGACATCAGGGCAAAGTAAACAACCCACTTTTGCTGCTCTCCCGGGCGTCACACATCGATTCCTAGAAGCGGGACCGCAAATCAGAATAACGTCACGAGTAGGATAAGTAAAGATTATTTTACCGCGAGGCTCAGAGGTGATCAGTCTCCGTTCTGATGCGATTCCGTCCTCTAAGGAAGCTTCCTTGGTGCCACTCCAGAGAACAGAGCCCTGAGTCCCATCTGGGGTGCCAATTGTTAAGGAAGACGAAAACGTCTATCTACGAATGTCGATGTTTGTCCGAATTGAGAGAATTAGCAAGCGGTTCGTGCGCACGGCAAGAAAATGACAGACACGGATCTTGGTCTGTACAGTCTTTCCAAGCCAGCAAGTTCTGCTTTTTACTTGAACGAACACATACTTTTATCATACAGTATCAGACGTCTCCTTTTTCACGCCCCTCGAGGAGGGCATAGATTTAACTGTTATACACATTTATTTAATCATACATATTATGGTGATTAATCAGCAGTCAGCAGATGTCTTTCATCTGAATTTTCCAGAACATCTCAACATCCTTGTTCTCATCCAGGATGAGGAACTTGTCTGGTGACTGTGGTTATCCGGTCTCCGGTGACTGTGTTTAGCCGACAAGTTATGAAAGAGCTTCATTAAGCGAAATAGTGAATGTATAATTGGATATTAACCCCTTATAGACATTAAAGGCGTAGAAGCAACAAGCAAAGAACCATAGAAACTAAATGAGCATTATTACCAGGCCATGCTTAAGCGTTCCGGTGTTGTATGACAGCAGAGATGGTATTCTTGTCCATAACAATAGAGGTGTGGTCCATAATATTTACAATATGGAACATCTTTCCTTCTACACTGGAATAACACACTGTATCTAACTCCCAGCATTCATCCCCATATTTCCTATGCACTACCCTCAAATTTTTATACAATCTCTTTTCCAGGTGCTTTCACTTCTCTCCCTTATAAACCTTTTCAAACTCACCCTTTGGGTTTTTCCTCAAACACGTGCATGGTATAATTGATCACCATCTTCACAGTTTCCCACATCCTTTTTTTCTGATATACTTTGAAATCCTTAGTTTGTAAGCTCATGGGATGCCTTGCAGTGCACTTGCATAAAGTGCTGGAGAGTTATCCCATAGGCAGGGTACCTTTATACCAGGGACGTGCGGTGGGGTCAATGGCTGGTGAGGCACTGGTTGGTATCAGAGCCAAATGTACAAATGCAAACCAGCCAGACGTACCTTCTAGCTCCCAAAGAGGAAGCTTCACAGGTATTCAGTACATCAGAACGACAGACTGCGAGTAAGGACTGACTGGAAGCCGATTCTGTTCCCACACACCTCTAGCTCCTTTATATAGAAAAATTATCAAACAATATGCATTCTAAATTGCATTGGCAAACACTTCTTAAATGAAGAATCTACAGTTCGTGGTCCTTGTACCTAGACTTGTTTTGACAGTATTTATTGAATCATTGGGCCGGCTCACTATAGCTTCAACTGTCCTCAGTATTTCAGGCTCATAAAAAGGTTAAACCAACATTTGCCCCTGGCAAAAAATGTAGGCCCTGTAATGGAACTCCAATATCACTGGAAATACAAATGTATGATATTGAGTTTTTTTAATAATCTGATTTCATTTAGATATGTAAAAAATATAAAAACACAATGAAGGTTATGTATATAAAAAAACACAAATTATAGTACACTGTGAATGCGCCAAAATGCTAAACTGGGTTATTCAAAGAGATCCGAATGGCTGCCAAAAGGTAACTGAACGCATTTGGTTACCTTTCTTGGCCATTCGGCTACCCAGAAAGCAGGCAATTCGCCAAATGTTGGCGAATTGCCTGCACATACGGTACCTATTCGGTGCCTGTTCGAGGGCAGTGAAATCCCCCTAGCTTAGTTTATTCAGAGAACAAAAACCAGCAGTGAAAAGTTGCCAATATACCCTGCCATTTAGTTGCTTCATACGACAGATTTATTCAGGCGAATCCCATAGGCTTCAATGTTAAAAATATTCTTGTTTTAATTCAATATCTAATAAACCGTTTATTATAATATTCTGCAGTAAAAGTTATAGATTTTTTAGGATCTTTTAAGCATTTTTTGGGATTTTTTTGCAATAAAATGTTTTCGTTTTTCTTTTTCCGTTTTTTCTTTTTTCTGTAACAGCCCTTTTTATTATCATTCATTGGATCTCATATGTAAATTTCAGACATTTTCGCTCAGTAGTTTGTTTGCAAACAGCGTTTCACTTTTCAAACATTCAAGTGTACTGTTATTTTTTTTTTCACTCCATTCGTCTGCATTGTTGTGTTTTTCCAGCGGCTGCTCTGCGCTCTGATCGGCTCCTGCTCGGGTTTCTCTGGCCTCTTCGGCGGGGTTAATCCAGATGTTTTTGCGGTTTTCGGTGTGCATTTGCCTGGGTTTTGCGGTGAGTGTTCGGCAGGTTTTCGGCGGCTTTTCCCTGCACTACGACGGCCTTGTGGTGCTTGCTGAATACACCGCAGGGTTCCCAAAATGGGATCGCCAAATCGCACCGAATTGAAGAGAACGAAAAGTCACCGAACATGCGGTGACTTTTCGATTCTCTTTTGAATAACCCTGTTTATATTTTTTTTTGCAGATGTAAGTGACACACTGACAGATGTAGCTAATTCTGATGTTTTATCATCTTGCACACATACATGAAGGGACTCCGTCTCTTTTTAAACAAACACTTTATCCAATTTTTTGCCTTAGCTCTTCTTGACTTTGGAGGGTTAAATGTGATTTTAAGAGACAGAAGGTTGTAGAGACCAGTCCCATGATGTGTGCCAGGAGCTGGCCATGATGTGAAACAGGAGCTGGCCATGATGGGAGCCAGAGCTGGCCATGATGTGTGCCAGGAGCTGCCCATGGTGCGTGCCATGGGCTTGACATGAGGGTGCTGTGTACCCCGTCTGTGTTATAGGGTGCAGTCTCCTGTGAGTTTGTGGATATGTGCTTCACTCTGAATCCCATGATCCACCGCTCTGTTTGGAAGGAAATCTCCTGCTCCCTGGGTTTCACTCACCTTGGCAGCTGCATCAGTCTGCCCAGCCTGGGGGTTGGCCTCCCATTGGACCTCCAGTGCTCACATGTGGGGGTAGAAGACAGTCTTTTTACAGCCTGCATGGGAGGCTGTCTTGCCTATCATTGACAGGAAGAGGCATATCTAGCTGCTAGATGTGCTCCTTTCTGGCAATCAGAGGCCAGTCTCCAATGCAGGCGTTTTTTGGAATAGCTTCAACCAATGGTGCTTTCCCATTGGTTGAAGCTATTCCACTGCTCTCAGTGCCTCTCCGAGGCACTAAAGAGCAGTGTTCAGGAAGTATGCAGCGCTTGTCTCTGACGCATGCTGCACACTTCTTGAGCAGCTTACATGATTAGCGCAGCAGGGGAAGTGCCCCGTTATGCAAATTGCGTAGGCTGCTTTGAAAACTAATAGGCACAGAGGCAGAGGACGGAGCTGACTGCGGGGGAGTGTGGAGCAGGAGGGTTAATGACATACAGGGTTATTCAGAGAGCGTGAAAAGCAGGAGAATGACTGGAGAATGACTGGAGAATGAAAAATTCTAGGTTAAAATAGCCGATTTGGAAAGTGAGATGAAAGGGAGAATTTGTCTGGTTTGGCTATTTTGACCTAGAATTTTTCATTCTCCAGTCATTCTTCTGCTTTCACGCTCTCTCAACAACCCTGTTAATTTTTTCACTTAATGGCAGGTGAGGCTCTGCCTCACCTGCCACCCCTGACTGCACGTCCCTGCTCTATACCATTATGTCGCTTGTTTCTATTTCCCTATTGTGAAGTTTTATAGAATATGTTGGAGTTATATAAGAACTAATAATAATAATTTTTGGAGGGCCAGGACTACTTTAGAGAAAAAACTAAATACCATGCTGCTTTTCATATTTCATGTACTGGCAAATGAACTGCCTCTTGTCCATACCATAAAAAATATTTTATGTGATGGGACTGACAGCAACCTTAGCTGATGATATAAATCCCTCTAAAGATGTACACCGCAGTAGCTCTAGACACATAGAATGCTTAATGTATACAACAATGTAACAAAGTCTGTTATAATGAGAAAAAAAAAGCAAAAAGTGAAGTCAAACCATTCATGAATGTGAACAGATTTACAGGGATCATAATATTGTCACAGGCAAGAAAAAAGTGACAGTTTATGTATATCAGTTGTAGTACAAGTTTCTGAGTGTATGCCTTATCGCTGTATGTGTTACTGTTAAAATGAAATAAGACAATCTACTTATTACTATAAATGAGTACTACAGGTGATCTCATTCACTAATCGGTGGTCTAGAGATTGCTTGTTTTGGCCATACTATTAACAAGACTATATGAAGTGGATTTAATTATTAAACTCCCATAACTGAAATAAAAAAAAGCTAGGGATATTTTGGAATAAAGACCTGGATTATGGTCAAAACATTTTGGCAAAAGTACATAAAACTCCTTTTAAACTAACATACAAAACAGTTCAACTGTCTTTTTTCTCACCCCAATTATACACATCTGCACATTATCAGTTGAAAGTATGCAGGACATGAAACAGAGATATTCAATAAATAGAGTAAATAAATATGATGTATGTAGCAGAGTTACAATATTTTTCTTTATATGTTAGTCATGCCAAGTTTATTAACATTTGATATGTTTATTCTCTGCAAACTGTTTTCTCTTTAAACACAGGGGCAATATTACATACTTAACGCTAATGTTAGCACTCAGCTATGTGAGCGTTAATGTTAGGTTGAGTGGCGCTAGCGCGGGCCGACCATATTACATTCTGAACGCTAATGGGTTAAAAAACCCATTAGCGATTCGGAGATTGCACTTTTCAGTGCAAGCTTACTGTACTTTGAGCTCCCCATGTTAAGCATAGGGAGCGCAAAGAGTTAATTAGCGTTAGGATTCCTAATGCTAATTACGCCCCGCTGTGGCTAACTCAAAAGTTAGCCACAGCTTGGAGCTGGTGCTAATTCTGCTTCTGCAGAATCAGTTATCATTCACCAGCTGAAAAAAAATAAAATAATCAAACACTCACCTCTCATCCCACGGCGAGAAAGGCGGGTCGATCCGCCTCTTCTGGCCGTCGGGAGCAGAGTGAGACTGGGGGAAAAAAGTCCCCATTATCCCTCTGTGTTCACTCTGCTGACCTGAAGGATCTCATGAGAGGCGAGATCCTTAAGGTCATGTGACCTGGCAGTCAAAACCTCAATGGAGTCCTATGGACCCCATGGAGGGGATGCTCGGGGTGGCTCATTAGCGCTGCCTCGACTATCCTGAGGCTCAGCGCTGCATTACAGGGCAGGCTGTTGGATTAGTGCCTGCCCTTAATATGGAGCTAAAACAGGGATTTTGCTCTGTAATAGGAAAAGAGCCCACTGTATTATAGCCATGCCAACCTATGGTCCAGCACAATTTATGAAAGAGCTGACAAAATAGAACTGTAAGCAGGGCCAGATTAAGATCTCTATGGGCCTGGAGCTGAAGATTTTTGTAGGCTTTTTTTGTAATTTAGTGAAATGAAAACATATTTTAGGTTATTTAATAGTGCAGATACGGGTATATCTAGGCAGATACTGTGTGAGGAAATTTCCATTCAGACTTCAATCATTTACAGCGTGTAATTTTTTTTTCACATTTTATCATCCAAACCTTTGTGGTTATACAGTATATTCTATCGGGAATTCTTGTTAGAAAATTGAAATGAGAACCTGTTACTGCATATTTCTGAGAAAATATAAAATTTTAACCCAAACATTAAATATTTCCCTTGTGTTTTGGAGGATGGTGTTATATGAATAATATGACTATGTATAAAACACTGACTTTGCTCCCGGCATGGGAAATGAGAAGGGGAGTAATGGAAGTGGTATTGCTCATTTTATACGTGACAAATGGACAATGCCATGCCGTCGCTTTGGAACTAAAAATAAGTAAATAAAAAAGTTTTTCTTGGTTTTCTTCTCTTTTTGATTTTACATGGTCACATTTAGTATCAATGCAAAGGCCTGACTCTGACCTGGCCAATGACACCTCACTTTACCTTGTGAGGTGTAAAGATTAGTGACGGAGGGTTCCAAAGTCCCCCTAGTGTACTTCGCTGCAGTGCGGTGGCTAGGTTTTTGATGTAACAATTTGTAATAACGGATTGTGCCATCACCTCCACACTTGTTGATGACATGAGAAAAGAGATGTGAGTTAGTGCAGCATCATTGATCACTTTATAATTGAAAAGTGAAAAATATTGCTGTTAGAATGAAAAAGAATAAATAAAGAAATATTATTTTACTTTTATAGTTACATAAAACCTGGTCATGTTTGGAATCATTGGAAAGGCCATGCTCTGGTAGCTGCTATGGAGTTGGAGATTTGGGGTCCAAATACCCATCAATACTTATCCTTTTGCGGCGCCTATTCTGAGACATGGGCTGGAGCTGCTGCTCCATCAGTCCCTATGTTAATCCAACCTTGACTGTAAGTGTTTGCATGCACCTGAATTTGACAATAAAAAGAGGCAACCCGGGTGCGATTATCTCTGAGCATTTTGTGAATGGATCTCCAAACATGTTTTTACATTGTGTCAACCATTGAAATGAAAATGGTAGTACAAATGTCAGTGATTATTTTGAAAGAGCAGTTGACGCAATGTAAAACAGTAATTTTACTTACTATAAATAACCACGGCTTCTTTTCAGTAGATGCTGTAGCAAAGGAGCTCAGTAATGTGGCAAACGAAACAGAACTCATCTGTATGATGTTCTCCTTTGATAATTGGACAATTTAATAGAAAAACAAAGTATGCATTTATCAAAATAATAGCTGCCATGTCCATCTTTTTTATGGGTTTTATTTCTATTCAATACATTTTTCTAAATATACAGTAGTTTTATGTCATTATGTGTACTTATTCACATAGCCGATGTTTTTGTGAAAAGACTTCTTTCACATTATATAATTACCAACAATTTCTGTTCAAAAAGGAATTTTAAGTACATATTACATAATGTAAATAATAACACGTGTTTAACTATGTCATTAAATAAAATTCAGCTTTTAGCTGCTGTGCAATTGCTAGAACCATTGAGGATAGAAATTAAGGATGCTTATTTTATCTCCTCTCCTTGCTGTAATCACTTCTGTATGCATGGAATGGTATGTGTGAGGTCTAAGACTCAACTGTCCACTATGATACCTGAATGAAGAAACATGAAAGAATCATCAAAGCATTCTTCTGACTAGACTTAAAAATGTGGGGATATAAGCATTTACTGCATATTATGGAACACTTGCTCTGGTGGAGCTTCATTTTTATAATGACAAGACTTTTAAAGTCCCGCATTTCTAAAGCCTGACATCTTTCACCTCTCAGATCTATTTTTTATTTAACCCTTTCAAATCCCAAAACATGCTTAAATATGTTTGAATTACAAACCAACACAAAAGAAGATTAGACCCCAAAATTAATCACACATAGCTTTTAATGTAGGATCAAGGTTTGTCCTTCAGTGAAATAAAATTCTGAATATCTTTGCCCTCTATAAACAGAAGAGAAGATGAAATTAGTAGCCCGAAAGCTTACTGAAAAAAAACGTGAACCTTTAAAAGAGAATTACAACAACCAACAACAGGTCTTACTATTGCACAAGAATAGTATTCAGTTTGTTAGAATAGCTGATAATTAATGAACATTGCAGATACTAGTTGTTTACTTTCAATATGGAGGCAAAATTTTATTTATTATTTTATTTATTTATATATAAAGTATTTTACCAGGAAGGATACAATGAGGTTTCTCTTGTTTTCAAGTATGTCCTGCGTAAAATATTCACGGACAGATATTATTTTACATTCTGCTAGCATTTTTTTAAATTGAGTTGTAATATCATCATCACGGCCATTACTTATACCGATAAGCAGGTTATCTGACCAATTTATGCATTTATTGTCTTATATTATTAATATAATAATTAAAAGAGAGTGCATTTCTGCGTCTGTTGTATGCAGACCCTGCATGATATTGTTGGAGATAAAAGATGGCAGCTAGTATCATCAGTATTTCTACATGGAACAACTGTATGAAACAAAAGTTAAAATTGTTTAAATTTATATTTACAATAAAAATGCACAAAAAAGTTTTTTTTTTCTTTATCCTCAAAGTCAGTGTTTCCCAAACCTTTCCTCGGGACCCTTCACCCAAAATATCTATTGAATCTGTTTGACACCACAAAATGACCAATTTTTGTAGGATATGACTTAGATTTATTTAAATGGGTAATGTTGAAATTAACTCAACATGAATCTTTCGACAATTTATGAATACACAATTGTTAACAGTTATGAATTAGATGTTAAATAATAATTAATATATATATATTTTAACACTGTAACATGTGTGACTTAAGTAGAATTCCACTAGCGAGAAACAAACACTTCCTGAAAAAAATAATGGATAATATGTTCCTACATAAAACAGATAGCAGCCTAAGGGTGAGAAATTACATTTTCAAGGTGAAATTTATAATTACTCAGTATTCTAACATGACATCATTCTGGACGGAGCAGGGCGAATGTCATATATTATTTCCTATAAGCTTCAAAATCAAATTTAAGTGCAGAGCTCTTCAATGTAAAGAGATGAAAAGCAATTGAGTATATCAGTCCTTAACATATAGAAATAAAAAAACAATAGAAAATAAATATTTAGAGTAGAAAAGTATTGTTTCAATATTTAATCTTAACAACAAATGAAAATTAGATATGAATTATGAAGTGCAGAGGCTTGATTTTATACACCTCTGAATTCAACCAGTCTCTGTTGTGGCTTCTAAAGCTGTAAGTGATTAATAAACTAATTTTTTTTTCCTATTTACAGAAATTCATTGCATTGGATAGTTGGATAATAATTGGATAAATATTATTTGAAAAAAAGATGTTCAAGAACTCAATAAAATTTCCCCCACACTTTCTCGAGTAATACATTGCAATATACGAATAAAACAATAACATATTATGTTGATACATATACACACACACACGGGAGCGTGCCATTGATCTAGCAGTTGCTATGGCGACCGGTCCCATCCCTCTAAGGGTCCCAGTACCACAACACTGCTTTCCTAGTTATAGAGTAAGCCAGGAGCTATCCCTTCAAAAGTCCCCGGCCCAGTGGAGAATATAGTAAAGGGGAAGAGAAAGTGGAAGGACTCTAGTTTGTATTTGCAGGTGTCAGGCAGTGAGCCTTTCATGTACCACCTGTCAACTACTGATATCTGGAAAGCAGGTTGGGGCACTGATCTTTTGCCTCCTTCCTCCACAACAATACCAAAAGCAGGATGCACAGTTTTGTTTAAAATTTTCCCACTGATTTGCTGGGCTTACAGAGCAGTGTCATGACCTCCTCCTGTCCCCCTGACCAGTGCCACCATCAATGGGGGGTATGCCCAATACTTTGTCCCAGGCTCAGTCTCTCCGGGGGCCTGGACCACCAATAGGAGCTAGCCCATAATGTAAATGTTCTGTTTAATCCATTGTACAGCTGTCTGTAGTTGCAGCATGCAGGATCTGGGGCCCGGCTTCAACTCTATCAGTTCAAATCTGGAGCTTCTCCGGGCTCTTGCAGAAGGAAGCACTGCTTCACTCTGCCTCCTAGCATTTCCCTTGGGAAGTTGTACTCCTCTGGCAGGGGCAAGGCACTGGAACCAGTATATCAGGAGAGAGCTATGGTTGCTTACAAACAACGGTCTGAAGGAGGGTCCCTATAAGGTAGGGTGACCATTTGTCCCCGATTTCTGGGACGGTCCCCAGATTGAGGAAATCATCCCTGGACATATTATGTCTCTGGAACTTAAAGGGATACTCTAAGCAACATGACCACCTAAGCTATTTTAGGTGGTCATGATGCCCGGAGTATCCTGCACTCTGTCCCACCTCCCTCCGCTCAGCCGATCAGCTGAAAATGCTGAAAACAGCTGAGAGAGGCGGAGAAGTTTACTCCGCCCTCCCAGCTGTCAGTCAGCAGAGCGGGAATCATATTTCCCGCTTCTGCTGACTTTTGCTGAGTAGGAGACGTCATCGCGCTTTCAGCGCGATGACGTCTCCAACTCACCGCAGAAGCTGGCTGCTCCCTCTGAGGGTTGTATACAGCGCTCTGCATAATACTCTTTAAAACGTGCTTTGTGTATAAAATGCTCTTTGTATAACATACCTTGTATACAGCACTCTATAATGTTCTCTGGATAATGTGCTCTGTGTTTATAGTGTTCTGCATATTGCTCACTGTATAAGATGTTCAGCACATTTCTGTCAATATAACCTGTTTTTCTTATTGCTCTCTGTATACTGCCTCTGCACACTGTACTCTCTGTATGTTGTGCTCTGCAAAAAGTGTTCTGTTCTGTATAATGCACTCTCCACTCTGCTATGTATTCTGTGCTCTGCATATAGTACTGGTTTCTGTGCTCTGCATACTTTGCTCTGCACATTCTCTCTGCATTCTATGCTCTGCATATAGCTGTTTGTATTCTTTGTTCTGCACATTGCTGTCTCTATTATGTGCTCTTCACATTGCTCTCTGAATTAGGAGCTCTGCATTATGTGCTCCATTCTATGTAATAATCCTATGATCTAATCACAAATAGATCTTCAGCTTTTAGCTCTAACTGGTTCCATTATTCCATTCCATTATTAAACCAGAATTATTTGGTAGGAATTTAATAGAAAATAATATGCATTGAAACGCTTAACTCTATCTTATCTTCTTAACATTTGGTCGTCATATTCCAAAAAATTCTAAGAAGTATTTTTTTTTCTCATGGATGAAATTTGAGAAATAATGTAAATACATATCATACAGTCACTCCATATACCACACATACCAAATACACTTTATATAGAATTTGGGGAAAATATGCTAATAATTTCTTTTTGGCACATGGTAAAAAAACGATATCCCCGGATTTCATTTTAAAAATCTGGTCAGCTTACTGTAAGGAGCAAAACGTGCAATAATTCTGCAGGGATGGCATGTTTATTAATCCCCATCCAGATTTAGTTTCAGCCAGTGATAATAGGATTAACTGGCCTGCCAGAGGTCACTGTGATGCCAGGAGCCCCAATGCACAATGGGAAGGGGGGACTTGGAGAGTCAAGCTGAAATGTCAGGAAACATGTGAGTTGCCCAAGCCAGAGTTCTGGCATTTAAAGCTGCTTCCTGCAAATAGTGACACTGATGTCATAACTCTGCCCTTTCCAATGACACCTCAATCCACCTTGTACGATGCACGGGGACAGAGATACAGCAGTCCGAACCCCTTTGCCTCTTGGCTGTAGAGAGACAAGGTGCACAGCGCCTCCCTATGATGTGACACTAATCCAACATCTAAAACAAATACACACCACAGAAATTCACTCCTATGAGTGCATTTCTGTGTTATTTTTTGTGTGCAGGACTACCGTATTTTGATTTGGTGCTAACCCAACAACTCCCATTACTGGGGCAGGCAGAGTGGACATGTTTGGGGGGGTGGGCAAGGAGAGCTTTTGGGTGCAGGAGGCAGCAGAAAGCATCCACGACTCTCTGCCTCCCTGCGATGCCTGTGGGGGAAGCTGGCCCGGGCCATCAGAATGTGCAGCCAATGGACAGAACAGGGAGACATACTCGGCGGGATATTATATTTTGCTGCCACCAATAGGCGACAGCATACGACCGAGCCCACCAGATCAGCTGGCCAGACACTGGATGTCATGATGTCATGATGTCAGCCTCACTATTTGTGGAAGCACCATTATATGCCAGAACACTGGCACCACCAAAAAGTTATTCTGTGCTGTGTGCACTCAGCAGAAGCTCTAGAAAGGGGTGAAAGGGGCATTCAGGCAGCATGTAACCACATATATCATCTCTCCTCCTTATCCTGCAGTCAGGGTTAAATATCAAAAATGCTGATCTGGATTTAGAACATATGATAGACTAGCTAAACAACTATTAGATCTACACTCTCCAAAACATGACCCCTGGGAACTGTGGGAATTCTATCTGGTGAAGTGCTATGTTTGAGTATCCCGTAGCACATTTACCTGGTGGGGAGTGGGAGCTACATGGGTTCACAACTTCACTGTAGAGTCCGATTGTTTCATAGCTACATCGGACTTGTATGATCATTACTGTGACCATTACTGAGCACACATTGTACTTGTTTTTGTTTGTTTCCTTTTACCCCTCTTTTACTCCTTTTTTTTCCCAGTATCCCTCGTTTCTTAACCCCTTAGTGACCGGGCAGTTTTACACAAATCCGTCCTTTAGTGACCGCTGCTGTTTTTACATTTCTGCGCTGTTACTGTTTAGGTCAAATTTTCCTGTTACTCGTTTATTCAACCCACACATATTATACACCGTTTTTTCCGCAATTAAATGGACTTTCTAAAAATACCATTATTTCCATCATATCGAATAATTTACTATAAAAAAAAATATGAAATATGATGAAAAAATGGTAAAAACACACTTTTTCGTAATTTAATCCCCAAAATCTACAACCACCAAAAAAGACCCTGGCTAAATAGTTTCAAAGTTTTGTCCCGAGAATAGAAATACCTAATTTTTACATGTTTTTGCTTTTTAACCCCTTCACTGCTGAGCCAGTTCACCTATGTGCGCTGCGCTCATTCTGACCGTTTTGTGCTAATTATTTTTAGATGACAGGCTAGGTCCTATTTAACTAAACTCCCCCCAGACAAATTTTTTTTTTTAAAAAAAACTTTTTTTTTCTTCTTTTTTTTTCCAATGATGTCAAATATGACCATCTAGCTGCCACGGATCAGGAGATAGGGGGATCCTTTGAATCCCCTGATCTCAACATGGCAGCTAGAGGGTTAACTGGCTCACTGACATCCTCACACATATGGTGAGGTTGTCAGTGGGTGGGGGGGACCTGGAGGCTTGGCCAGGTTAGAATCGCGTTTTAGCGCCGATTAGCGAAAAGGGGAGACTCACCCCTTTCCAGGGGTGCAAAAAGCATCACTGTAGATTACATGGTTGGGGAGATAGAGGGCTCCAAAAGAGCCCCCCTCCCCCTTCTGAATTTTCACCACTGGCGCCTGCCGATTACGTCCTCACGCAGCGTGATGACATCATCGGATTGGCCGGCCCCCAGAAAACAGCGAGGCAAGCTTGAAGCTTGCCATAGACATCGTGGGAGCCAGCAAGGAAGGTGAGTATCGGGCAGGAGGGAGGTTAGGAGTCGCTGACGTACTATGTACATCCGCGGATCTAAGGTAGACCCGTGGGCAGGACGTACATAGTACATCAGCGGTCCCTAAGTGGTTAAAAAATAAAAAAATGCTGATCTGCGCCCAAGAGAGCTGCAAGGAATGATTAGCAAACATATAGCGGGTAAGATACTGAAAAGGTTGAAATAAATGTGTATTTTCTATTCCTCTTACAAAAATATTTACAATACTAGTGCATTTACCTAATTTTTTTTCTTGTTTGCTGCCGAAACCCACGCTCTTGGGCCGGATCTCCTCAGCCAGAAGTCGAATGCCGCCAGCACTTCGCTCCGTATGCGGCCTCCTTACACAAGGTCCTTCTCGAACACACTTGCCACTGGAACAGCTCAGCGGGATACACTGCAGGTCGATGAACACTCTCCCGATCACTCCAGCAATGGATGCTGCTGAATCTCCACGCTCAAATCTGGCCTGGATCCCGGAAAATCTCTCTCTTGCGACTCTCTTCATGCACCGCTCGCCTCGTTCTGCCCACGCTGCACATGATGCTCCACACTTCCTGGCGCCAGTCCACTTGCTTCCTTCTTCCCTACCAAGGGTTTCTGGGGGATGTAGTCCATAAATCCATTATAGTACATTACGCTCTGGCTACCTGTAGAGGCAATATGGATCCAGTTCTCAGAGCCAAGTTAAACACAATGCTACAATACAATAGAAATAAAACACTGAAATCCATTTTGCAAACATATACCAAATATTTGTTACATAGAACATGCCAACATCTCCAGATGTCCATGTTACCTCATATGAGGGCTTTTTCAGAACTCCTATCACACTCTTCTGCTTCCTTATGCAAACTGCATAATGTCCCTATTTTTGTAAAAAAGCATCAGTGTTAAAAAAAATTAGAAATTCAAACAAAAGGCATCAATGAAACTTCTCTTGCTGTTCATCAATTTCGATTTTGGGAGTCTATTGTTGTTGCAACAACTGCAAACACTAGTGCTATCTGAATAATCCCCACAGTAAAACATCTGTAATTGGCTTGGTGCTGCCCCAGGCTGTTCAAAATCCGGTGCTATCTAGCCAATATCTAATATATCGGAGCAAAAACGTGACATTAAGACAAATATTCTCAACCTATATTTAGAGATTCAGGTTGAATGGGGCCATTTTCTGAAGAGGAAGGAAATGGGGCCACTAAGTCTGTGATACCGGTGCCGGGGAGGACACAGGGACCCATGTTTTTGGGCCTGAGAGTGACCTCTTGAAGGAAGGGATCTTAGTCTGGGACCTGGGAGGGCATGCCTGTGTATGTGTCTGTTTTGAGATCAGTTGAGGTGGTGTTCTGAGTGTGGTTATTCTGTGAGGGCCACAAGCAGTGGTTCAGTAAGCAGCCCCAAGATTTTTGATGGAAACTCTGCCTCTGAGTTACGCAGTTCAGGATCAGCACACTGCTTTGATGTGGCTGATCCTCAAATGGCAAGCAGAAAAAAAGGTATGAGCAGCAATCGTTTGGTTCAAGAGCATGTCTTGATGAAGATGTCAATGCCAACAGCCACAATATTTCTACCCCAATGAGCTTTTATCCAGCGTTTACATTGCTGCTGTTGGCATTGACAACTCCATAAATTAAAAGACAGTTCTTGGTCCAAAGAATTAAAGGGTCATTCCTTTTTTTTCAAGAGCTGCCAGAGGTTTATGAGTTTTATAAAACATGCACTGACACTCATTTTTTTTGCGCAACATTTTATATAATTTAACTACTGGTCTTCAACAGTACCCTGTTGTGCAGGTGAGTGAAATTATATATATATACAGAAGTAACCTGCACTCAATCCTTAGGTGTTCTGAAATGTTTAGCCCCAGGGTTTCAATTCAAAAACAATTATTTCCAAATGGCTCAGTGGATGCGCTCAGGATCTTAAATAAAGCAGTAATGCTTTATTTAAACTATATATATGTTACGGTTAAAGCCCGAAGTGCGGTTAATCCTAGGATTACCCGGGTAATCCTGACATTACCCAGGCGTCATTAGCAAAAGTCTGAAGTGAAATTAAATTTCGGGCTTTACCCGGGTAATCTGCAAAGTATCCAGAGACCTCTGGGTACTCCGGTTTTCTGCTCTGTTTTAACCGGGTAATTCGCACATTACCCTAGTGTTGCTGGATAAAGAGTAATGTGCAACGAAACATCGGACTTTATCCGGGTAATCTGCAAAGAAAGTATCCAAACGCCTCTGGGTACTCCGCTTTTCTTGGGATTTCAGCAGGTCACAGTTGACTGAATTCCGAGGATTACCCGGATAAAGCTGCAAACTGTTATATGACTGATAACAAAATAGTGTTTTTTTGTTATTTTTAGGCTTTTTTGAGCCACACTTTATTACAGCCGTAGTAGCAGCAAATGACGGGCAATATACGAAGTACGGCCGCACGAAAGTTCAGCCGCGCAACGCAAGCGGCAAACAAACACATTTTTTCGAGAACGTGGAGCCGCTAGTACTGAGTGCGCTGCGTCAGCATAGCAGCGTGTGTGCGTGATTAGGAGACGTCAGACGCTGCACATGTCCGACCAACATCACGTCCATTAGTTTTTTCTAGCTCAGTAAAAAAATATGGCCGAAATTGCGCATCGTATGACCGCTATCGTGTCTTCCGTGAAAAAATGCGTTTGGATGCATCAACGCACTTTTTGACGGTAGACGTGAAAAATGTGTTAGTCTGACCCTAGCCTTAATGAAATTGTATCCACAGTCACAAACTGCACTAAATAACCAACAGGTTACTCTGTGCATTAATTGTCTGAAAATGTATTTATGAAGATAAAGATATTATATAAAGAGTAACCTGATGGTTATTATGTTTTATAAATGATATATAAGCACACGACACATAATAAAGCTCATGTAACTCTTTCACATTCATATAAGAAACATATCCTGTTACTCTGTATATTCATTCTATCTGCAATACATTTTAATGTTTGTCTTTTGCCATCTTCATTGATAATATCCATAGATAATAGCAAAATTCACTTTACCCAAGTGGAGTTGGATGCTCTGCAGATTACTCGGGTGAAGCTTCAGACTTGCGGATTATCCGGGTAAAGTGGGAATTTTTCAGCTCTTCCAGACTGTTACCCAAGGGTCCTAAGGTTACCCGGGTAAAGTCCGAAATTTTCATTTTTTTGCAGCTTTACCCAGCGGTTTTGGGTAATGTCAGGATTACCCGGGTAATCCTAGGATTAACCGCACTTCGGGCTTTACCCGTAACATATATATGTTACGGTTAAAGCCCGAAGTGCGGTTAATCCTAGGATTACCCGGGTAATCCTGACATTACCCAGGCGTCATTAGCAAAAGTCTGAAGTGAAATTTAATTTCGGACTTTACCCGGGTAATCTAGAGGCCTCTGAGTACTCCTGTTCTCTGCACTGTTTTAACCGGGTAATTCGCACATTACCCTAATGTTGCTGGATAAAGTGTGATGTGCAACGAAACATCGCACTTTATCCGGGTAATCTGCAAAGTATCCAAACGCCTCTGGGTACTGCACTCTTCTTGGGATTTCAGACGGTTACAGTTGATTGAATTCCGAGGATTACCCGGATAAAGCTGCAAACTGTTATCTGACTGAAACCAAAATTGTGTTTTTTTGTTATTTTTAATGAAATTGTATCCACAGTCACAAACCACACTAAATAACTGTCATGTAACTGTAATTTATGAAGATAAAGATATTATATAAAGAGTAGCCTAAATATATAAATGACATATAAGCACATATGACACATAATAAAGATCATGTAACTCTTTCACATTCATATAAGAAACATATCCTGTTACGTATATTCATTATATCCTTAATACATTTTAATGTTTGTCTTTTGCCATTTTCATTGATAATATCCATAAATAATAGCAAAATTCTTTTCTACCCAAGTGGGGTTGGATGCTCTGCAGATTACCGAGGTGGAGCTGTGGATAGTCCTCAGATTACCCAGGTGAAGCTTCAGACTTGCACATTATCCTGGTAAAGTGCGAATTTTTCAGCTTTTCCAGACCGTTACCCAAGGGCAGTTGGTTAGTCCTAAAATTACCCGGGTAAAGTCCGAAATTTTCATTTTTTTGCAGCTTTACCCAGCAGTTTTGGGTAATGTCAGGATTACCCGGGTAATCCTAGGATTAACCGCACTTCGGGCTTTACCCGTAATATATACAGGATATATATGTGCCAAATAGAAAAGCAATCTGTCTTCACAGGTTAGTGGGAAAAAAGTCCCATGCCTTGGTGCTAAAGCCCTGCAATATGCATATAAATAAATATCCTTTAGGGAGCACTAGAGGACTTCAATAAGAAATATAACGTTATTACAAAACCATAAGAATTCTACGTTTCAGCTCCTTAGAGTCTTTATCAAGGTAAAGAAGACACAATTACATAAGCATTTGAGTAGAGAAAATGTGCACACACATAGACATATATACACAGCTTCTAAATTTTTTGCACATTTTCTCATCGGAACCTTTGTGGTTATTTATTCTATGGAACGCTTTTGTTAAATAGCCAATTTGGAAAATTCGATAAATGGGTGAATTTTTCTGATTTAGCTATATTGACCAAGATTTTTCACTTCTGCCAATTCTCCTGCCTTTACCCTTTAGTGAATAGACCTGTAAATTTTTTGATTGTATTTTCCGCATTGTGTTTTATGTATAATATAACTGTATAAAACACTGACCTTGCCTGCGGCGTGGGAAATGAGAAGGTGAGTAACGGTAGTGATATTGCTCATTTTATACGTGACAAATGGACAATGCCATTGAGAAGGTGAGTTAGGGCAGCAGAATTGTTTGCTTTATAAGATAAAGCAAATAATACCACCGACTCAGAAATGAGAAGAAAAAAATCCAAAAATATAATTTTGCATTTAATATTTTTTTTCCTTTTTTTTCCTATTTTTACCCATTACATGGTCATATTTGATAATATTGAAACGGCCAGACCCTGGCCTTTCCAATGACACCTCACATAATGTTGTGCGGTTTAGAAATCAGAGTCGCAAGGGTTCAAAAGGACCTTGTGTTTACATTCTTTGTTCACTTCAGATCCGACCATTCTCAAGGACCTGCCTGTCAGATTAGGGGTTTCCTGTTTTATCTAGGTTTTGTCTGTGTGCTGGTTTACTATTCATGACAGAGTTTCAGTAATTCTTCTGTGTGATCAGACTAGATGATATAGCCTTTGCTCCCCTGTGCATCAATAAACATTGAGCTCCAATGACTCTGATATCAGTATCAGTTCACCTATTGTCCTTTGTTGCATCTCTTTTTGTAGGAATTATTACAATGCAGGAACGCCCCCAAAGACTTGCTGATTTAGAGATGCTCTGACCCAATCACCATGACTAATTGGCCCTTCTCATAGTCAGATTTTTTTTGCTTTCCTGTTTTTTACCTGCTCCAACACATGAAACTCAAGATCATCTGACTATTCACTTGCTGCCTGATATATCACACCCTTTGACAGGGGCCATTGTATTAATATAATCAGTGGTATTTACGTCACCCAGTGATTTTAATGTTATGCCTGATTAGTCTATGTATTTGAAAATAAAATGTAAACATTTAGGGCCCTATGACATTCTTCAAGCAAAAATGCACGGCAAACGCGTGAATTTTTGCGCGAAGCGTCATACGTTAATGCGCGTAAATCAACGCTGGTCTTACAATCCTTGTGCATTTTTTCATCCGTCAAAAAATAACGCGTGTAAAACGGACACGCAAAAACACGCGCGCAGTAACGTTGCGCACAGAAATCAGTGTGCGAACAGTTTTTTTCACGCGTATCAGCCAATCAGAATTAAGAACCACAATTATCTCATGTTAAGTTTTTGCGCCTGTCAAAGTCAATCTGCGCATATATGCTGTATAAAACAAAAAACACGCACAACTTTTTTTTTTGGGCTGGTGTATTTGGTTTCGGCCAGGTCCGTCAGAATTGCCTTTAACACCAGCTTTCAGGAGTTGCTAAAATTATGTGTGCAAAGGCTGTGCGTTGCAAACTGCGCATCAAATGTAATACCATCCGCATACCAGTGCACAAACGCATTTGCGCTCACAATGTTAAGTATAGGACGCGCAAAGTACAGTAAGCTCGCGCAGCTTTCACGCAGGTTCACCCGCGGTAGATGTATACGAGCGTTTGTTGCACTGAGATTGTAATATGACGTTCTGCGCAAAGGGTTTTGACCCTCGTGCTAATGCGTTTTTTCAGGCGCGCAAACGTTTGCGTGAAGATTGTAATAGGGCCCTTACTAAATGCCGCAGGACAGCATAGCACGTCCCGCTGGCTCCTTGCCGCCCAGCCAATGCGGCTGCCGCAGGACAGCTGAACTCAGGCAACCCCTGTCATGGTCCTCGCAACCGCCGGCGCCGCAAAGGCAAAACAAGTACTGCCGCGCGCTGAAACTCCCTGGGCAGCACAGGAAAGGTGCTGCCCGAGGATAAACTGACTTCTCAGCCAGCTCTGTAGAACTCTCAGGTGCACCTAATCAGTCAGCCTGACTGATACTACTTAATGGAGCCGCACCCTGTTTGAACCAGCACTCAGATCAAACATGTACCAGACCCCCCTGCTTGCTCAATGGATTGCCACCTTCTGTATCCCTGGACCTATGGACCCCATTTGACTACGCTTCTGGATCATCCCTTTGATACCTCGAGAGATTTCCCTCACTGCTTTACCTGGAACCCCACTTTCATCTGTGATCCCCACTTCATCCAAGGATTCCTTCACATATTACAGAATCTCACCTTCTGCTTATTGCTTATCCAGCTGCCTGACTCCCTAGATAATGGACTTATTCCAAGTACCAGTGAACCCTGTTCTCAGCCCTATTCCTGTGTTATCCCTCTGTCTGTAAGTTAACCCTTCCCTCTCGTGTCCACTCTCAGATCCCCTTTTGTATGCATTTTCAGCCCTGCTTCAGTCCTGTTCATTCTGTATTTAGTTTACTCCCTCTCTGCCCCTGAACCTGTTTATTGTATGGTTAATCCCTTCCTGTCTATACCCAGCTCTCCCTTTGTTTGTTAGGCAGCCCTCTTCCTATTTTACCCCCTCACCCTGTATTTGTCACACACCAAATAAACCCCTTTTTATTTGAGACATATTGCCTGTGTAGCGCTGCTTTAAAACGGTATTCTGGTGCATTGAACTATTGCTGCCACCAGAGGGAGACATTGTGGACTATGCTGGACAAAACGGACTCCATCTCCCATTACCCTTTGCGTGAGGACAGGAAGTGGGTGGTACAAAGAGGAGGAAGGACATCAGCAGCCTCGTGCAAGGCATGGGCAGTGTGAGCAGAGCCACGAGAGACGTAGGACGCACGCTGGGGCTGTTAGGGTTTGAAACCAGGCTGGAGTGTGGAAGTTGCTACAGTCCTGTTAAAGATCGTGCTGTTCCCTGAGCGGGGAGAGTACAGAGCAAGCAGTGAGAGAGAACAATCGCAGGTGACACTTCTGGGATCCTGGCAGAGTTGGAGTGCAGAGAAATGGCTGCATCCATTGCTGCAGTGATCAGAGAGAAAGTGCGCATTGGCCAGATGTGTACTACGCTGAACTGTTCTTGGCAAAGTGCGGTTTGGGAGAAGAGGGACATCGAGTGAGGAGAGGCTGCAAACTGGAGAGGAGTGCTGGCGGCCTATGTGTTTGTGTTCTGGCGGAGGAGAACCAGATCGGAAGTGCAGGCGTTAACAGCATCGAGTTCCAAGTGGCAACAAGGACAGATCCTCTCGAGAGATATCCCTTTTATCAGTGTTCATCGGTCCAAGACAAGCGGTTACACCGGATGGGTGAGAAGGCTTCGGCCTGGTGAAAACGCAGAACATTGCGCACCTGTTTATTGTTTCTTTAAGGGCCCCAACGGTGACTAGTTGAAGATTGTTTTTGTTTCATTCACTGGCCAGTTGAACACAGTCCCCGGGTACCCTAGACAACACACATATATATTTTTGAGCTATCTTTCACGGGACTTACACTCCAGAACTGAGGGGGTTAACCGGTTTCCTTTACCGCCGCGTGTTTTTCCTGCGTTACGAATTCTTGTTACTCAAATACCATATATGCGTATTATATGCTGCTTTATTGGGATCAGTAAAGAATGTAATATAGAAAAATACACAACAGTACTGGTGTATAGTTATTTCCTAGTGCAGTGAGACTATCCCGAGGTTTATTCAGCGGCTCCTTCGTGGGTGAGCGCTACACGTGGGGGCTCATCCGAGATTCCAGTCTCCATGAATACCGCAATTAAAGGGTTAAATATGGATCCAGACGCTGCTGCAGAATGGTGTAAGGGGCAGAATAGTCAGCTAGGGTCAAGTGTAGTTATAGACATTCCCGCAGACACTTGGGCCGAAGACCAAATTCGCCGGGCCGTGGCCGCGCTGACACCAGATCATAGGGGGGGCAATACTGGACATTAAGGCGAACCCAGAGACTTCTCACACATATTGAAAAATATAGAAAACATAGAAAAAATGTCGGCAGATAAGAACCTTTCGACCCATCTAGTCTGCCCAATTACATGGACACTTTACCTGGATTTATCTTTTGTTTAGGATAGCCTTATGCCTATCCCATGCCTGCTTAAATTCAATTACTGTTTTGGCCTCTACCACTTTAACTGGAAGGCTGTTCCATGTATCCACCACCCTCTCAGTAAAATAATGCTTCCTGATGTTACTTTTAAACCTTTGCCCCTCTAATCTAAGACTACGTCCTCTTGTTTTGCTACTTTGTTTCCTTTTAAATATACTCCCTTCCTCTACCTTGTGGATTCCCTTTACGTATTTAAATGTTTCTATCATATCTCCTCTGTCTCGTCTTTTTTCCAAGCTGTACATGTTAAGATCATTAAGCCTTTCCAGGTAACTTTTCTCCTTCAAGCCGTACACCATTTTAGTAGCCCTTCTCTGAACTCTCTCTAAGGTGCCTATATCCTTCTGGAGATACGGTCTCCAGTACTGCACACAGTACTCCAAGTGAGGTCTCACCAGTGCTCTGTACAGTGGCATGAGCACTTCCCTTTTCCTACGGCTAATACCTCTCCCTACACAACCAAGCATTGTGCTAGCATTTCCTGCTGCTCTATTACATTGACTACCTACCCTTAGATCCTCTGAAATAATAACCCCTAAATCCCTTTCCTCAGATGTTGAGGTTAGGACTGTATCAAATATTCTATATTCAGCCCTTGGGTTTTTACGTCCCAGGTGCATTATCTTGCACTTATCCACATTAAAACTCAATTGCCACAGCTCCGACCATTTTTTTAGTTTACCTAAATCATTTGTCATTTGGTTGATCCCTCCAGGAACGTCAACCCTGTTGCAAATCTTTGTGTCATCAGCAAAAAGACATACTTTTCCATTAATACCTTCTGCAATATCACTAATAAAAATATTAAAGAGAATGGGTCCAAGTACTGACCCCTGAGGTACCCCACTGGTAACAAGACCTTGCGCCAAATAAACTCCATTTACCACAACCCTCTGTTGTCTGTCACTCAGCCACTGCCTAATCCATTCAACAATATTGGAATCCAAGCTCAAAGATTGCAATTTATTGATAAGCCTTCTATGCGGAACAGTATCAAACGCCTTACTGAAATCTAAATAAGCAATGTCTACTGCACCACCTGTGTCTATTATTTTTATTACCCAATCAAAAAAATCAATAAGATTAGTTTGGCATGATCTCCCTGAGGTAAACCCATGTTGTTTCTGATCCTGTAATCTATGTGTTTTTAGATGTTCAACAATCCTTTCCTTTAACATGGTTTCCATTAATTTCCCCACTACTGACGTAAGACTAACTGGCCTATAGTTCCCTGATTCCTCCCTACTACCCGTCTTGTAAATGGGTACAACATTTGCTAATTTCCAGTCTTCTGGGACGACTCCCGTTAGCAAGGATTGGTTAAATAAATCTGTTAATTGTTTTGTTATTACATCACTGAGCTCTTTTAATAAGTTAGGGTGGATCCCATCAGGCCCCATTGACTTATTTGTCTTTACTTTAGACAGCTGCTGTAGAACCTCCTCCTCTGTAAACTCATATGTAAATGTCTCGTTAGTGTTTCCTCCTAACTGAGGTCCCTTTCCTTCCTTTTCTTCTGCATTCTCTTTTTGAGTGGAGAAAGGATGTTCCAGTGTGTTTTCAGGGTGCGAGTGTGAAGCTGGCCGACAATGTGGAAGTTCGACTGGTCCAGCCCAGTGCGCCACATGGTGATCCCGTGAATGTTCCCGCGGCTAGCCCGACAATGTCAAGTCACAGGGTACCGGATACTACTTCTACCCCGGTGACAGGGTTCCCTCCTGTTGCATTCTTTACTGCAATGGGAAAACTCGGTGGAAACATTAGCCCAAAACTCCGCTGCATCTGCCAATTATGGATATCGCAAGTTAGTTTTATTCTGGTAAGGTCCCTGTGCCAGCTGGAGAAGAGGACTTTGAGACTTGGATAGATCAGGCAGTGCAAGCCGTGGAAGAATGGGAAGTTGCTGACATCGTGAAGAGACAAAGGTTGATCGAGAGCTTAAGAGCTCCTGCTTCAGATGTCAACCGAAATCTGAAAAGGGACAAGCCAGGCTGCACTGCTGCTGAGTATCTAGAAGCTTTACAGGAAATTTTTGGGGGAGTGGAGGATTGTGCCGAGCTTATCCACAAGTTCTCTCACACCTATCAAAAGGAAGGAGAAGAATTGTCCACCTATGTCTGGCGGCTGGATAAAATCATCCATCAGGTTATTCTTAAAGGAGGCATGGAACCGAGTTATGCAAGCAAAGCTTTGATGGATCAAATTTTCAAAGGAGCTCTCCCACTGGATCCCATAATGTTGAAATTTCAGACTAGATACCAGAGCAAGAGACTGACCTATTCCAAACTGGTCAAAGCTATTCGAGAAGAAGAGGCTTTAATTAAGGCTAAAAGGGTTGCTAATGCTTCACACACAGTTTTCACCGCAGAAGTAGGAACTCTCTGTGTAGCGGACATACAGACCGAAGTGCTGGCTTTGAAAACTCAGATGTCGCAAATGATAGAGTTGATGACATTGCTGTCGGCTAAGGACACCAGAACTGAGGAGGTTGATGTAGCCTCCAACAGGGGGTCTCCAAGTGAGCCGCAAGAAGAGAATATGCCCACACTCTCGAGAAAGAAATGTTTTGGCTGCGGGGCAATCGGCCATTTCAGGGCTCAGTGCCCAAAAGGGAGGGCTGAAAATAAACCGGTCGAAGAACTCCTGAAGGCTGTGGAGAAACTGTTGTCCACCTTGCAAGCGGGAAACTCCAGAGGGCCCTGGTGAGGGAGCAAACTAGGCGTCCAACTGTCGAAAACCGCTCCAATTTTCAAGTCTGAAATGAAAGGCCGAGAGGGCCGAGATCCATGCCAAATGCTGTGTCTGCCAGGACTGAAAGAGTTACTCCCTTAGTATCTGGTCCTGTGTCGCGGGAAAGCAATGCACACCCAAGACCTCAACGAACTGGGCCTATACCTCCTGCTGCTAGAACAAGTTTCCTGACCAGCTGATAGGTCCTTCTCCCATCGTTCCAATCCAAGTAGAGGGAGTCTACACTAAAGCTCTGGTAGACTCAGGTGCTCAAGTGACGTTGATCTATCGAGACTTCTACGAGAGGCACTTGAAGCACATACCTTTAAAGGAATTAAAGGACCTTGAGATCTGGGGCATCGGAACTGAGAAACTTCCCTATGATGGATATCTACAGGTGAAGTTAGAAATCGGATCCGAAGTCATCGGACAGTCTGGAGGTTGTGATGCATTGGCCATTGTGTGTCCTCGCCCTTCAGGAGACAGCAGAAGTTCTGTGATAGTGGGGACGAATACTGATCTGGTGAGACGTCTTCTGACTCCCATAGTGATGTAAGAAGGTTCTACAGGAGGAGTGCATCCGATGTTACGTCCGGTCTATCCAGGAATGGTCGAAGAACAGAGGGCACCTGCCGAAGTGGGGCATCTGTGGAGATTGGGAGGAACAGAGAAGGTTCTGCAATCAGGAGAAATGGCGAGTTTCCGGGCTTCAGTCAAGTTGAACGGATCCCAACCGGGTCCTTATCTGGTACTGGAAACTGATCACAGTCGCGAGAGTGAGGCCGGAGTGGAAGTAATCCCTGAGATAATCTCCACAAGAGCTTTACAACAGGCAAGAGGAAGAATTTCCGTCAGTGTATGTAATATATCTGATTCTCCAGTAGTCCTAAAAGCACGAATGCCCCTCGGACAAGTGGCTTCTGTTACGCCTCTCTCCCCTATCGATTTAGGAGGGGGAGTGAACAAAGAGATTCCAGCTGAACGGTTCTATCCTAAAGACGCACCCATCTCGCTTGAATGAAAGAAGCCACTTCAGTCTCAGATTCTAAAATGGAAGGACTTGTTTTCGAAGGATGAGTTCGACGTGGGATTAGCTAAGAGTACTAAACATCGCATTCGACTACAAGAGGATAAGCCGTTTCGAGAAAGGTCAAGACGAGTTCCGCTGGGAGACTTGGATGATCTACGAGAACAGCTGAATGAACTGCAGAGGACTAAGGTGATTCAAGAGTCCAGGAGTCCTTATGCCTCTCCCATAGTGATGGTTCGAAAGAAGAATGGTTCTATCCATTTATGTTTAGACTATCGCACGCTAAATCAGAGGACCATTCCAGATCAATATGCTACTCCTCGGATAGAAGATGCCCTACAGTGTTTGTCTGGAGCAAAATGGTTTAGTGTACTAGACCTGCAAAGTGCCTATCATCAGATACCAGTGCATCCTGAAGACAAAGAGAAGACTGCATTCATCTGCCCACTGGGGTTCTTTGAGTTCAACAGAATGGCTCAAGGCCTCACGGGGGCTCCAGCCACGTTCCAACGATTGATGGAGAAGACAGTCGGAGATATGAACTTGAACAGGAAACAAGGACAAAAAGTTTTAAAAAAAAGTTTTTAAAGGAACAGTGAGTTTTCCATGAAATAAAGGTTAAGAATAAAAACGAAAAATTCCTTCAAACATCATGCCTAGGAGGTCCCCATAACCTGCCCGTGAAGTGGCGGATTTGTAGGATGTATAGAAACCTTTAAAAACAAAAAAAATGAGGTTTCAAATGATGGTAAACGGTTTTCCTTTAATCTATTCATAAACAACTGCTTGGGGCGGCAGTCTGTATTAAAAGAGGAGACCTTTTAGGACACGCAGAACAAGTTTAGTGATTTTTTGGCTAAATTATGGTGAAACCTATGCAGGCTTTGGATGAAAGTAACAATAGGTGCTTTAAAATTGGGCCTTTAGTGTCGGCAACAGTGCCGTCACACCGCAACCCCTCTGTGGTATTGTGGAAGAGTGCAGGGTTGGACCCTGCGGTTCAAAAAATTAAAATGATATAAATCTCGTAATGGCGTCAGTGCACCCAAATAATGTGCCTTTCATGGCAGCAAGTGCCTTCACACCGTAATCCTTTTGTGGTATTGTGGAAGAGTGCAGGGTTGGACCCTGCGGTTCAAAAAATTAAAATGATATAAATCTGGGAATGGCGTCAGTGCACCCAAATAATGTGCCTTTGGTGGCAGCAAATAAGTATGGTATTAGGTGATAAGTATGGTATTAAAGTCATAATGCTAATTACTGTTTGATGTCCCCATTTTATGCATAGGGTGCACAAAGTACAGTAAGCTTGAGCAAGCTAGCGCAATTACTGATGCGCAAACTGATTTTTACAGTTTTTAGTATTAGTAAGGTAATCAGGGGGCATCTTTTAAAGTCACTTATCCTGACGTTAACGCTTACTTAATTGAACGCTACAGTTAACGTTCGGTATATAATCTAGTCCATCGTATTTTAGCTTAATAAATATTTTAATTTTTTTTTAATTTGATAGCTTAAACACAGAAATGTCTGAAATGATTTTGGGAGTTGAACACACTCGTGATCTAGTATGACACAGTATTGCAGATAAATTTAAAGTATGCAGTTTGCATTCTTCTAGAGTTAACATATTTGAAGTATGAAGGATATATATTTTTTTAACTTCCAAAAAATTATTAATGTAGCAAAGTGCCGGGATGACTGGGCCCCTGCTATTTGGTGATACTCCAGTCTTGTTCTATTTACAGATTCTTGCACAAAACTTTACCACAACACTTTTATTTTCTAGCTTATGAATACCACACAGACTTACTGTTAGGTGACTGACTTCATAACCTTCATGAACTTGATTGTTTTCAGAATGACAAATGTGAAGTATATATTGAGTAAAAGGAACACACGAGAGGAGGAAATGTTTTTCAATTCAATAAGCAGCATGTGTCATTCACTTATTTTTTAATATCCATTCCTAACCTTCAGATTAGCTTTCACTCAGAATGGTATGAAATGTATCCACAGATCTGTACACGTTCAGATATACAGTGATGGGAGAGGCTGTTACATATGTTATATTTCCCATGTTTCTCCCATGAAAGGGAAACATTCCACTGCTGCCAAACCCTGTGCTTAGATAGATTGTATAAAGTAGACATGTGCATTCGTTTTAGTACTAAAACGATTTAGTCTGAATTTTGGGATAATTTAGTTTTAGTATGACTCAAGAGATACGAAACTGCTCAGAACAAAAAATTAAAGAAACTAAAATAAAATGCACTACATTTTAGTTTCAGTCCTTTTTGTGATATTACATTGATGAGTGAAGGAGACCAGTAATGAAGCGCAACATTGCAAAGCTACAGAAAAGGTTTGTATGCGTAATCCTTCCCGACCCCTACCCGAAAATCTGACAGTGATAGAGCTCCAGAATACTCACTCGCAGCACAGACAGCCAGCACAAGAGAGGAAACCTTTACTTAACCTTGCATGTCTATGAGGCAGACAAGATGATAAAAGCAGCTGGAAAAGGAAAACATTCAAATAAATCACACTGAAAGCTAATGACAGAGGAGGGCTGGATAGTAAAAACCCCTTTATAACAAGCAGCGCTGGGAGAAGAGAGGGACTTTATAAAACGTGTGTTATCTCCCCTCCCGCTCTGCATAATAGGGACTTAGGTCTGATACATTTTATATTATCCAGGAGCACTATCCCCCTTTCCTCATCTATAATACACGTTTTATATAAAGTCCCTCTCCTCTCCCAGTGCTGCTTGTTATAAAGTTTTTTTTACGTCTGATAGACAGTTACTCTGTCATTATGAGCCTTCAGCGTGATTGATTTGAATGTTTTCCCTAGATTTAAAGTGCTTTATTTTATTATAAAAATAAATTTGCACCAGCCATCTCTTCTCTGAGCTTTCAGACCGATTTACGTTAATATTTTCCCTCTCCCCTGCTTTTATATTCCTGTGTCTCCCCCACAGAGATACAAAGTTTAAGTAAAGGTTCCCTTTCCTGTGCTGGATAAGCATTGCATTCCGAAGTTCTGCACCCTCCACATGCCAATGCAGTAGGATGTTCTATACAGAGAGGGGTATTAATTAATGCAGGAGGATGTTCTATACATTATACAGAGAGGAGCTGTTTTTTTTTTTAGCCCTTTAGGCTAGGGTCAGACGAGCGCATTTTCGCGTTGTCTGTGAAAAAGTACGTTCGAACGAATGGACGTATTTTTTCACGGAGTACGCGATAGCGGTCATACGATGCGCATTTGCGTCCGTGATTTTGTACGGATCATCAATAAAACACTTTGTGCATCTGGACGTTATGTTGGCCGGACATTAGCAGTGTCTGACATCTCCAATTCACGCACACACGCCGCTAGCGGACGCAGCGCACTCTGTACAACCGTACTAGCGGTTTTACGTTCTCGACAAAATGCGTTCGTTTGCCACTTGCGTTGCGCAGCCGGACTTTTGTGCGACCGTACTTCGTATATTGGCCGTCATTGCCCGGCATTTGCTGCTACTACGGCCGTGATTAAGTGCGCCTGCACGCGCGTTCGCACTGCCTCAGTCTGACCCTAGCCTTAAATCCAGTGGCTGTGAGCGCTGAGATTAGCTGCTTGTTATATTATCTCTCAGTACAATATATCAGGCTCAGCTGTTACAGTAACTGACTGTAACAGCGCTCAGAGCTTTAGTAAAACAAGGAAATAATATTGTTCTAACCTCTTATATATAATAATATTATTTAATAGTTTTACTGAAACTCTGAGCACTGTGATGAGCAGCAGTCAGTTACTGTAACAGCTTTGCCTGGCAAATTGTGCTGAGAGTGAGAGATAGTGTAACAAGCAGTGATCTCAGCCCTCTGAGGAGCCACTACAATAGTAATTGTATCCACTGGTTTTCGGATGAATGAAATTAGTTTTCATACTAAAGAACTGAAAACAAATTTCTTTAGCAACTAAATAAATTGCATTTTAGGACTAATCCATTAGTTCAAAATGAAATTTTGTGCTGTGCACATGTCTAGTATAAAGCACGTGAAATAACAGTTGTTAAAAGGTTCTTATTGTGTAGAAACGTTATCATATTATAAGTATAAATATTACAGCCATTAATACAAAGCATATCCCAATCATTAGAATATGCTGACAGAAATTAACAGGATTAGGGATGAGCCGAACGCCCCGTGTTCGGTTCGACTTCGAACTCGAACAATTTCAAAAGTTCAAATTCGAACTCGAACACGATCCGAACTCAATGTAAGTCAATGGGACCCGAACGTTAGATTTTTAGAGTGCCCTCCAAGAGGGCATATATGCTAGATATTTGCCATAAAAGGTGTATGTAAGGTAGTGTCCTGGGGGACAGGAAACAAGGACAAAAAGTTTTTAAAAAAGTTTTTAAAGGAACAGTGAGTTTTCCATGAAATAAAGGTTAAGAATAAAAACGAAAAATTCCATCAAATATCGTGCCTAGGAGGTCCCCATAACCTGCCCGTGAAGTGGTGGATTTGTAAGATGTATAGAAACATTTAAAAACAAAAAAATGACATTTCAAATCATGGTAAACGGTTTTCCTTTAATCTATTCATAAACAACTGCTTGGGGCGGCAGCCTGTATGAAAAGAGGAGACCTTTTAGGACACACAGAACAAGTTTAGTGATTTTTTGGCTAAATTATGGTGAAACTTATGCAGGCTTTGGATGAAAGTAACAATAGGTGCTTTAAAATTGGGCCTTTAGTGTCGGCATCAGTGCCGTCACACCGTAACCCCTCTGTGGTATTGTGGAAGAGTGCAGGGTTGGACCCTGCGGTCCAATATTAATATGACATGAATCTGGTACAGGCGTCAGTGCACCCAAATATTTTGCCTTTGGTGGCAGCGAGTGCCTTCACACCATAACCCCTTTGTTGTATTGTGGAAGTGTGCAGTGGTGGACCCTGCGGTCCAATATTAAAATGATATGAATCTGGTATAGGCGTCAGTGCAGTGCACCCAAATATTGTGCCTTAGGTGGCAGCAAGTGCCTTCACACCATAAGTAACCCCTCTGTGGTATTGTGGAAGAGTGCAGTGGTGGAGGTTTTGGGAATGCAGAAGAGATCCCCGATCTATTCAGTTACGTCAGCATCAGGGGATTGATAGCAGCTGATCCAGGACTGATTCATTTTTATAAATGTCAGCCGGTCTACAGAGTCGGTGGACAGACGCACTCTTTTGTCTTTGACAAAACCTCCAGCGGCACTGAACATCCTTTCAGAAAGCACTCTGGATGAAGGGCAACCTAGTAGCTCCATAGCATATTGGCTAAGTTCTGGCCAGTGATCCAATCTCAATACCCAGTAAGCCAGTGGATCACCTGCTGTAAAGGTATCCAGGTCTGCCCTTGCCCCTAGGAAGTCCTGCACCATACGGTGAAGATGCTGGCAATGGGTGCCTACATTTGACATACCTGGGCCTCGTGGACTAAAATTTTTTAAAAAGGCATCAGTCAAGCGGCCCCAGCCTTCACTGCTCTTCCTCTGATCATCCGCACCCTCAGAAGCACCTGGAAGTGCCTGGAAAGGTGTTACACAAGTGTCGCTATAGAGCGTCCTCAAGTTGTTTCATCCTGTCCTCCCTCTGTGCGGGCAGGATGAGCTTTGCAACCTTCCCCTTGTATCGTGGATCAAGAAGGCTTGCCAACCAGTAGTAATGATCCCTCTCCTTAATAGCACGAATCCTGGGGTCCTTTAGCAGGCTTTGCAGGATAAGGGAACCCATTCAGCGTAGGTTGGAGGTGGCATTAGCTTACGAGTCTTCCTGGTCAATGAGGATGACCCCATCGTGCACTTCCTCCTCCCAGCCACGCACAAGCCCTTCTGTTTCTGGGCACACAAAACCCTCCCTTGAGGAATCCCCACCTTCAATGCCCCCACTACTTAAATATTCCACCCTCCTTCTGTCTGATCTGAGGACCCGCAGGAATGCTGTCTGAGTAAAGACTGGGGCCTTGAGAGCTAGGGAAGGCCTCCTCTTCCTCCCGCTGCTCTGCCTCTAGTGCCACATCTATAATTCCCCGCAGAGTGCATTCCAGCAGGAACACTAAAGGAATCACTGATGCATGCACTGTCCCTGCTCACCATCCTCGTTGCCTCCTCAAATGGTGACAGTACAGTGCATGCATCCTTGATCATCAGCCACTGCGGGGGGGGAACAAGTGGACTGGAACCTGTCCTTTAGCCATACTCACACAGGTACTTGTTGATGGCCCTCTGCTGCTTGTGCAGACGCTGCAGCATTGCCAATGTCGAGTTCCACCTGGTGGGCATGTCACAGATCAGACGGTTTATGGGAAGGTGGAATTCTCTTTGATTTTCTGCCAGGCGAACACTTGCTGGGAATGACCGTCTGAAGTGGCTGCAGTTTTTTCTGGCCTGGCTGAGAAGCTCTGTCAGCCCTGGGTACCTGGTTAGGAAACGCTGTACCACTAGATTTAGGACGTGTGCTAGGCATGGTACTTGCATCAATTTACCCTTGCGGAGAGAAGGTTGCTGCCATTATCACAGACGATCATTCCCAGCTGAAGCTGGCATGGTGTTAACCATCTCTATGCCTGCCCCTGCAGAGCTGAAAGAATTTCTGGTCCGGTGTGGCTCCTGTCCCCTAAACAAACCAGCTCAAGCACAGTATGGCATCTTTTTGCTTGAGCCATTGCGTAGCCCCTGCCACGCGTCGGTTTAACTGCCACTTCGCCAGAGACAGAGAAGAAGGAGGAGGAGGCGGAAGAGGTGGTGGAGCAGACAGACCTCATCTAAGCAGCTTTCTGAAGGCGTGGTGGATGAACAAGCTCCAGCACAGAGCCCCGTCCTGGATCCCTCCCAGCTACAAACAGAGTTACCCAGTGTGCCGTGAAGGAAATGTAACTGCCCTGTCCATGCTTGCTGAACCACGTGTCTAAAGTCATGTGCACCTTGCTGCTGACTGCCTTTCCCAATGACTCCATAACATTGTCTTCCATGTGCTGGTATAGTGCTGGAATGGCCTTCCATGAAAGAAATGGCATTTTGGAACCTGCCACTGTGGTACAGCACATTCGGCAAATTCACGGAAGGAAGCAGAGTCCACCAGCTGGAAAGGCAGCAGCTGTAATGAGAGTACTTTTGCTAAGCTGGCATTTAGACGCTGTGCTTGGGGATGGTTGGAACTATATTTTTTATTACGCTGCAGCAGCTGGGGCAACAAAATCTGACTGCGTAAATCATCAGCTGATGGGATGCTGTCACATTCTGAGGAAGGACCTGGCACACCCATTACTGTAGCATCATCCCTGTCAGTGGAGGTTTTAGGCAATGACATGGCAGGACATATAGTGGGGGTAGAGAGATGATGAGGAGGAGGACCTATGCAAAGTGTTGTGCCAACGGGATGCATGGCAGGTGGTCATATTTCAGCTCATGCACGTGATACCCAAGTGTGGGATGTCTTTCCCACACTTGATCCTCTTCTGACATAGATTACAAATAGCAACGGTACGGTCTGCTGCACTTTTCTTAAAGAACTCCCAGACAGCAGACTTCCTGTACATGTGCTTTGAGACAACAGCACTCTGCACCTGAGCAGCTCTGACTTCTGATGCCTTGGACTGGCTAAGGTTGCTCATAGAGGACGTTGTGCCTTGTGTTTGTTGTGCCTCCTCCTCCTCCTCACTTGACTCCTCTGTTCAATCAGGCACCCAGGTGGAGTCAGTGACCTCATCATCGTCATCACCCCCTATCTCCTCATCACTGGAGCCAACTTGGCAGTATGCTGCAGCTGTTGGGGCAACATGAGTGCCAGTTATTTGTGTGCCACTGGCACCCCTCCCTCTAGGTTGATTATACTCCCTTCCTCAACCTCAGAGTTTGAATCAGAGCACTGTCATTGTAGTCAAACAATTCAGCTGACTCCTCCATGTATGTTGGTGAGGCTACGGCAGGAGTAGCAGTGGACATGGAGGCTGCAATAGATGCTTTGGCAGCTGAGGTGGACTGTAAACCACTACAAGCCTGGCTGGCAGAGGACTCGGAGGATGAGGATGGCCTGGTTAGCCAATCCTGCAAATCCTCTGTATGTTGCTGCAGCATAAGACGGCCAGCACCAGTTAAAAAGGACAAGCGTGCCCCTGGAGAGGATGCACCACGTCCACGACGACCAGGGGCACTGCCTTCCGACACAGAGGCTGCTTGCCCTCTTATCTGTGTCTGGGAGCGTCTGCCTGTCCTTTTTGATCTTTCTGACATGGTGAGTGATATATAGATTAAAGATATACAGAACTATGATTCAACTCTGGTATAAAGATTGGAGATATGCAGAACTCAGATTCAACTCTGGTAGATAGATTAAAGATCTTCAGAACTCTGATATAAGTCAGCGATTTTACTGATATTTTCCCTGAAAGGCTGCCAATGTCCTTTACTCTCTCTCTCTGATTCACTTCCTCTCCTGCAGGCTGCAACACCCTGATAGCTGGCAACAGCCAGATTCAACTCTCAATAGATAAACAGATGAACTCTGATTAAACTGTGTTAGTGTATGGTATCTAGAATTTGATCAAAGATATACAGATTTTACAGAACAATGCTATAAGTCAGTGATACACACTGTCCCTGATAGCCTAGCTGTGCCAAGACAGATTCTAATTTGCTGAACTGTGGTATAACTCACTGATACACACTGATAACAGGCTGTTCCAAGACAGATTCTAATTTGCTGAACTGTGGTATAACTCACTGATACACACTGATAACAGGCTGTTCCAAGACAGATTCTAATTTGCTGAACTGTGGTATAACTCACTGATACACACTGATAACAGGCTGTGCCAAGACAGATTCAAATTTGCTGAACTCTGGTAGAACTCACTGTCCCTGATAGCCTGGCAGTGTCAACACAGATTCAAATTCCCAGAAATCTCCTACAACTCACTGAAACACACTGTCCCTGATAGCCTAGCAGTGCCAACACAGATTCTAATTCCCAGAAATCTCCTACAACGTCACTGATACACCCTGACAGAACAATCTCCTCTCCACTCCTGCAAACACACGCTGGGGCTGCAGGCAGGGAAGCCTTATATAGTGTGCCAAAATTTGCCTAATCAGGACTCTGAGCCGTGATTGGTATAATCTTGCACCTGTCTTGCACCTGACTTGTGGTCAGGTGCAAGGCTGTAGCCAATTACAAGCTTCAGGCCAGTGGAAAAGTGCATTGTGGTCCATTGTGGGCGAACATGCGGCAAACACGCGGAAATGTTCGGAGTTCGACGAACAGCCAAACGGGCGATGTTCGAATCGAACTCCGAAAAGATCCGAACCGAACGCTCATCCCTAAACAGGATGAGAATATGTATGGAGAGGAGTACAAGGCTAACGGTCTTTAACAGGGTTATTCAAAGAGCACCAAAATTCCACTGGAATTCAGCATTCACGGCAGGGTCCCTGAAGTGCCGGAATAAGCCCCTGGCCGCATCTGAAAAACAGCTGCAAAAAAGCTGATCGCACCAGACGATCCGCTGCAAAGCCGCCAAAGCATCTGAAAAAAGCTGACGATCTGCCGAAAAGCTGCCGGAAAAAGCTGACAAGCCAATGAAAACAATGCACCACTGCAACTTTTAAAAGCTGTTTCCAAAAAAACCCAAAAATGCCTGGAATTCATATATAAGGTACCATGAATAATAATAAAAAAGGCCCATTACAGAAAAAAAGCCGTAAAAAAAAGGAAAAAGCAATTTCGCCAAAATAATCGGGAAAATTGTCTAAAAAATCCTAAATAAAGATACTTTTTGCTGCAGATTAAAAGAATAAGGGCTACATTGGATAATTTGCGGTAAAACGGGAACGCTAGGGAGAAAAAACTGCACGCGCAGTTTTGTCCCTAAGGCCCCCATTTTACCGCAAAATTACAATGCAGGTGCTTAGAAAGCTGCCTGCATTGTTAGCGGAGGCTAAACCCCAGGACGCATCCTGCGTTAAGCGCCGCCGCGTGCATCCTCTCAATGGAGTCCATAGGACTCTATTGCAACAGACTGCGGCGGTCACATAACCTGCCGGATCTCACCTCGCTGGCGTAGTGATCCGCAGTGAGAGACTGGTGGACTTTTTCCCCCAGTCTCTCCCTGCACACGCCGGATGGAGGAGGCAGATGGAGCCGCGGTTCTTGCCGCGGGATAGTAGGTGAGTATCTGGATTTTTAGGGGGATTTCTGCTGGTGCTAACGGATTCTGCACCTGCAGAATCCGTTAGCACCAAGTCCAGGCTGTGGTTAACTTTTTGCTAAACGCAGCCAGACGTTAATCAGCGTTAGGACTTTGTAATCCTAACACTGATGAACACTTTGCGCTCCCCATGATAAGTATAGGGGGCGCAAAAGTACAGTAACCTCGTGCTGAAAAGCGCAAGGTACCAAACGCTAATGGGTTTCTTAACCCGTTAGCGTTTGGGTTGTAATGTGCGGTGGCTACCTGGGCTAACGTTAACGCTCACTTAGGTGAGCGCTAAAGTTAGCACCAACAGTGTAATGTAGCCCTAAATGGTTCAATAAATATTTAATAAAATTGGGAATATTTTTTTACCATGAAACCTACGGCATTCACCTGATTAAACCTGCCAAATGAAACCACAGAACATCACGGCATTTCACTGATATTTCGGTGCTGTTCAGTGGTCTCTGAGTAGATTATTTCTCTATGGGGAGTCCACTGTTGATGAAGATATTTCACTGGCAATTCGGCAATATTTGGCGAATTGCCAGCTTTTGAATAGCTGAAAGGCCCCAAAATTGCACCGCATGGGGAAATTTACTGATCGGTGCAAATTTGGGACCAGTTCGGCTCTCTCTGAATAACCCTGTAAGTATATTTCAGCATTCTATCATTTCAAATATACATTATATATAACATTGGTGATCTATATTAAGCCCTTAAATTATTGTATGATGCAACATCTGAGGAAACTGTAACCTGAATAAAAAAATGGGACTGTTACGAGACTACCACAAAAACTTTCATATTGGTATATATATGGTAATAGAGTAAAATAGGATGTCGTCTTTTTTCTAAAAGTTAGGGAGTTATTCAGGGAGCACTGAAATGTCACTGAAAATTGACCACTGAACGCCTCTGATCAGCTGCAGAACGCTGCTGAAAAAAGCCAATTAGCCGCCGAACAGGAGTAAAAAATACCTGCAATTTTTAAAAATCATTCAAAACAAAAAAAAAGCATGGAAATAATAGATAAGGTCCTATGAATAATAATAAAAAGGTCTGTTACAGAACAAATTTAAAAAAACACCATTTAAAAAAAATTCCCAGAAAAAAAAAGCAGAACAATTCCTAAAAAATTCTAAATAGAATAAAAAAGACTTTTTGCTGCTAATGAATTTTTTTTTTTTAAAAAAAGAGGTGATATCCTGCAGGTCATGTGACCCGGCAGTCGAAGCCTTCATGGGAGTCTTATAGACTCCAAGAGGGGATGTCCGGGGCGGGCCGTTAGCGCTGCATAAGGCTAGGGTCAGACGAGCGTGATTTCTACGGACTGTACGTCCGTGCACACGGACGTACGTCAGTACGGAAGACACAGTAGTGGCCACACAGTCCGTTTTTTTCACTGACAAATATTTTGACGGATGTAGGAGGGAAAATAAATTAAAAAGCAAAACCATTTTGTCCGTGAAAAAAATGCTGGACGTATAAATGCATTCCGTCTGACCACGTTCCATCACTCACACACAAAGCTATGCAGACGTTGCGGACGCAGCGCACTTTGTGCGGCTGTTCTAGGGGTTGTACGTTCTTGCCTGCCTTGCGTCCGTGGGCCGCGGCCGTTGTGCGTCCGCAGTTCAGTGCGGACGTACTTCGTGTAACGGGCTCCGATGGGCTTCCTGTCATGCTATCACGGACGTACTTTTAGGCGCAATCACGGACGTGAACACTACGCTCGTCTGACAGCAGCCTTATGGGGCAGGCTACTGAATTAACACCTGCCCCGTAATATGGAGCTAAAATGGGGACGCTAAGGGGAAACTTGCAGGTGCAGATTTTCCACCTTAGCGACCCGTTTTAGCATGCAGTAAAACTGCCCTTAGCTTGTAGAATATAGAAATAATTTAAAATAAGATTTAGAAATCCAGTTTTGCCAACCACAACAACAGAGTTGCTACTTGCTTGCCATTTATTTTAAAGGTGAGTGTAAGTCAGTTTCCTACTAGGGGTTATATTAGCATGACAATCTGCACTATAGGGGTTATGCACAGAGATCCAAACGTGCCCCGAAAATGCACTGAACAGTGAATTTCCCCGTACGGTGCATTTTCGTGGCCACTCGGCTATTCACAAAGCAGGCAGTTCACCAACTTTTGGCGAATTGCCAGCAAAATACGGTGCTATTCAACGGCAGTGCAATTTCCCATAGAGAAGCAATGGTTAATCTATTCAAAGAACCCCGAACAGCACCGAAATGCCCTGATTTTTCGGTGGTTTCATTCGACAGGTTTAATCAGGTATCAGGTAGAATCCCATAGAATTCAAAGTTAAAAAATTCAGTTTTTATTAAATATTTATTCAACCATTTATTCTTTTCATTTGCAGCAAAAAGTCTTTTTATTTTTTAGGCATTGTTCGAGATTTTTTTTCGGCAACTTTTTTTACTTTTTAAAATGGAGGGCTTTTTTTTATCTGTAACAGACCTTTTATATTATTTCCAGGCATTTTCGTATTTGTTTTTGCAAACACATTTTAAAAGTTTTTTGTCTTTTCTGTTACCCCTGTTCGGCAGTTTCTTGGCTTTTTCTGGCGGCTGTTCGTCGCTCTGTTCAGCCGGTCGACTTTTTTTGGATTGATTCGGCGGATC